>OY812999.1:41209079-42464079 GCA_963681545.1 Germaria angustata
ACAGTTGTACAGCAATGTACTTCATAAAGTTTATGGGTCCTTGGGGACGTTAAAATGAAAAGAGATGGCACCTTATACTAACAAGATTTTTAAAAGACAAATTTGAAGCATTAAGCGTTTGATCAGCTTGTGGTTGTTATTGTAACGTCATAAATGCAACATTAATATTTGGTTTGACTTTAACAGGTAGACAGCTCTCTTTGCTGTGTCTAGTCAATGCTGATTAAAATTTGTAATGGGTTTTTTCTAATTGATGCTTATGTAAACTGCTTGCATGTAGGTAATGGACTGTGTTAAATGGTAGTCATATTCTAGTCGATCTGATTAATGATCGATACTTACAAAAATTTTTAGTGGAGTAGCAAATACGAATCTCTTTAGGGCTTGAACAGTCGCTATTGATGGGTGCCAGCGTTCTAGTACATGCTGAACTATCGATATTAAAGTCTATTATAGAACTTTGTAAGCCTTTTACAGCTTTTCTTAATCATATAATAGTATTGAATTGACCAAAAAGGCAGAAGATCGGTATTATAAAATGTGTATAATTGGAATGAAACTATTCATTCGATGATGATGGATGGATCCTTTGGATCAATCTCGAGAGTGCTGGCATTCAAAAAATTTTAAAGGGTATTTTATAAAACAATAACGAAAATTCAAATGGAGAAATAAAGGATTTTACATTGGTTCACTTAATGAAAGATTTTGATTAAATTATTATTTAATCTCAAGTTCTTATTTAGTGGCTAAAATATTGTTATTTGTAATTATCGATATATCTCATTGAGTATCATTTTCAGGAAAATTGTGTTTGTTAAATAGAAATAAACAAAGAGAATTTTCTTGAAGATGATACTCAATGAGTATCGATATATCGATAATAACAAATAAAATTATTTAATCACTAAATAAGACCTTGAACTGAAATAATATTTTAATCAAAATTGTTATGAAAAGGTCAAAAAATATAGAGATAGAGTTTAAAATTATAAAAATTTCAGTATCCTAGGAGACATAAATTATTTATTCATAATGACTAAAAAATCAAAATCAGTCAGTCAATCTGTTTTGACTCACGAGGATGTCCTTATGGCTGTATTTATATATGCATGAGTGTACATATACAATTAAGTGTTGGAAAAAAATTTGCGGCAGTGTGAAAAATCTTTCTTCAGCACTGGGTTATTGTATGAATATGAACAGTTTCGACTTCGAATCGATTAATGCGTTCCATCGTTTTTTTATATAAACCGCGAAATTCTTCGGAAACCGAATATATCGATTCAGTAATTTTTCAAAACTTTATAAAACGCATATAATCCTAAAAAATTTGACTAGAATCGGCTTATTCGTTTTAGAGATATCATTGTAAATTTTTTTTCTAAAACTGTGCATTTTTTCCAAATAATTGCAAATATTCTTGTGGATATCGAGTTTGTTGATTTTTAAAATTGAAGGGTAGGTCGTAAATTTTAGCCAAGTCTTTGGACTGGTTCGGAAAATATCATTATCGAAAAGTTTCGAGCTCAACGTTGTTGTAATTTCTCCAGAAATTCTTCAATAGTTAGTCTTGATATCAGGGAAAATTTCGTATATGTCCTGTAGGTTCAACCGTATTCACTTTTTTTAAATATTTTTCTTAAAAATTTTTTTGGCTGAATTTTTGCTTTAGTCAAAGCAATTCTGCTTTATATACAATTACTTTTTCATCTGTTTGTATTTTGTTTTATTTTTGTTATAAAAATTTCTTCATCATGAGAAAATGAGCTTAATCCACTAGTTTGTAATCGTTAGTTTCCTGTCTTTTGTTGAAGGTGGTTTTAAGGTTGAAACAACAACGCATTACAACTTGCCACAGCAATTCGATAATTACAATGACAGGACAATTGGCTGCAAGATTTTAGCCAAATAACAAATACTACAAACTTAAATACGAACCCAACTAAAATAGTTGAGGTTGGTTCATACAAAATCTGTGTGATTCGACAACAATCTTTGGATATACATATTTTAAAATATTATGTACATGTTTACTTAAGTTTTTGCGGCTAAAGCAACCTGTCTTAGCAGCCATTTATTGCAATGCACTATAGGAAGTATAAAATATTTTCGTTTATTAACTTTTTTAAAATAAAGTAAATATTAAAATTTTGTAAAAAATATAGAAAGCATTTTTCGCACATTTTTTTTTATTTGAGTAAGATTTTTAAAAATATTTTTTAAATCTTCTACAAATAAAAATAGGATATATTTTTTACGATCGATTGTAAAAAGAAGTAATGAAATATTCAGAGTTCGTTTAGTATAGTCCTCTTTAACTAATGATAAAAAAAAGGTATAATGCCATTTCTGTTTAAAAGCAACTCCTTGATTGTAGTAAGGGCCTGCTTATAGAGTGCTTTGAAGTCGTCAGGGTAAATATATTTTCTTTTTCTTATTGGATTTTACTTGCAAGTTATTTAAACTGCTTAGACATTTGTTTTTATAACACAAATGTTCAAGATAAGTTTGTATAAACAAATCTTTTTCAGTTCACTTGGTTTGAGATTTTAGTTTTGCCATCAACGACAGGTTGGTGGTTGCCCATAAAATTAAATTCAGGTGCAAAAATAAGAAATTGTATTTGTCGATGTTGTTTTCAAATATTGGCTTCATTTTCATTTTCTTCTGGAAATGTGGGTGATTTCTCATTAAATTTGCCAGTTTTTAAATGTCAGTTCAATATTCACTTAAAATTGCTATTATTAATTGGAAGAAACTATTTTGTATTAAGGAAAACAATCATTATGCATCTTTAAAAGAATTATGAATCTTTATATGTTGTACTAAAAGAGATTTTTTAGGATAAGCACATGATTTTTTACCCAGTAAATTAAAAAAAATTAATAGGCATGTACCTACTTTAAAATTTTAAAATAACAATTCTTCTTGAATATGAGTTCACCTTAAAATAGTTTCAACGCAACTTTAGTGAGTACGGCTATTGGCTATTAAATAAAATTCTAATTCAAAGACATACATAGATTAATAGTCATGTTTTTCTGAAGAATTTTAATGAATTTACTAATTACCAAATGAACTAACAAATTATTAATTTGAATTAAGGACTTCAAGAGTATTTGAACCCGACTGAAACTAATGGCTAAATTATAAGCGTTATAAATATTTTTATTTATTTGCCGACTAAGATTTAATGCCTACAGCTTTTTATGTTTTTCCTACTTTATTTCCTTAATCTGGATTTATTTGATATGGTGTAGGAAAATCATTTGAAATGACTGGAATCTATTGTTCTACAAGCAGGATATATGTACTTGGATGAATTTTCATGCTTAATACTTTCTTGTTCGTTTCACACAATATGTAAATATTTATTACAACAATATTTTCTTAATAAAACTAATGGCATGTTCTTTTCTCAAAAAAGGTGTAACATATTTTGTCCTCTAATCAAAATCCCATAACAGAGTTAACTTTTTTAAATTAGTTTGATAAATATTTATATTTTTTATTATAAATTTAAAAACAAAATGTTACACTTTTTTCAGAAAAGAACACACCATATAACGTACTTTATTTTCGCTGTTGCAAACAAATTCCCCCTTTGTAATTTCTTGCAATGTATAGGCTCGTGCAGTTGTGCGTAAGCTTGCATTTTGTCATCTGTCTTTATTTATTTTTATTTTTTGGTTCTTTATTGATTTGTTCCTTTTTGCTCTTCTTCTGTTACTCCTGCTGCAGCAGCCTTAAAATTATGCTTTACATCAAACATGGATATTACATTGTCTGGTGGTGGCGTGGTACCTGTTGCCGTTAATTTTCTGGGTGTGTACGTTTAAAATTTTAACCGAGTACAGATTACGATTCAATGAAATCAACTGCATTAATGTGCATACATACACACACACACACAATCATACATATGTGTGTTTGTGTATATATGTATGTATGAACCTGAAGAGGTATCAAAGTTTGTTTTTTATGCGATTAATTTATTTTTTACTTCTTGTAGATTTAATATACGTTCGTTGCACCTACGCCCACAGTGTTTGACAATGTCGTTGTTTTGAAAAAGAATTCAACGCCTGTGTCTGCTTGTAAGGAGTTCCTGCACAATTTTGCTGATCGCTGATCGTAGTTTGATTAGTTTAGCAATGCATTTGTGTTACTTAAAGATTTTAATTTAATTTATTGAAATAAAAATTTTAAATTCTGTGTGGTTCTGAGTTATATCTGTGTAGAATGGAATTAGTTCCATAAGTTATTATGTATACTATGCAAGTCTAGTTTAATTACTCTAATTATTTAATAGATAAGAGATTGTAATAATTTGTGTGCTCATTCATTCGGAAAAGTGATATTGCAAATAATATTATTTATCTTCTCAGATTTGAAGAAAACAGCAGAAAGAATTACAATTTGCTCCAGCTTGTTGTAAAGACAGTAAATGATGTGTTTTTATATTTTCCCTAAAAGTATAGAGGTTATATATCCTCTATTCTGTTCTTTGGCTCGTGATCCTAATGATTCTTGAGAACTTGTTTTAATTTTCTGTTACTTCTGACAAACAGGTGCTAGCAATACAACGACTTGAAAAAATTATTATTTGTGGCTGATCAGTGGCAAAAATTTAGCCCAACATGGTCCAGTATTAGATTAGTAATTGATAAGATTACTTTTTGTTTTAGCTCAAGACAGATTCGCGGTTAGAAGGAGTTAAAATATCAACTCCTTAAAAACTCTGCATCATTTTGCATGAGAATTCTTTCGCTACATTTTGTTTCAATTCTACGTAGTCGTATAGGGTAGCACGTCAATTGATCTTACATTCTCCTGTATTCTCTGAAACTTTTAATTCAAGTGTTTCTAAGCTAGACACTATCATATCGTTTTAATAGATGCAGCTGTCTTTGGTAGTTTTGCTAAGAATTGATCAAAATATATTAGATTGCGTTTTAGGTTTAGATTTTGTATAAAAATAAAATGAAAATAAAATATATAGCGCTCAAAGCTGGCCTTTTGACAAAGCCATACTGATCTTCTAATACATATATAAATATGTATGTATACATATATAGTATATAAATTTTTTGTAAATTAACATATTTGGATAATAGTTGTTGATATTTATTTTGAATATTTTATAATAATTTTTTAATAAAAAAAACTATGTATGTGTTCCCAAAGCAATAAAAAGTTAATTTATTTAATAAATTTTTTAACCATATTAATTAATATCACTATGGTACTATCAATACCACTATAGACTTAAAAGGCACCTCAAGTAGAGGTCTTCAAAATTCGCTGTGATCATCCATTTAATCTTATTTTTCATCTGCACTTTTACACCAAAAAAAAAAAACCTTTTTCTGTTTTCCTCAAACGCAAATGGAGAAATTGAAATTTGTTCAACTTTCATGCATAAGACATATTCAAGGGATAAGATATGCAAGGAACTGTGGCACTTTTTCTTCATTTTAACCAATGCACATACAACCACACGTATGTAGTGGGTCTATATAATTATAAGGTTTCAAAAAATTTTAAGGAATTTAAAAATTTTTCATTGCGATTGCGGTTCCTTGCCATTGCATGTGTAAAATGATTATTAATTAATATACGTATCTATAGTGAAACATGTTTGTTGTTGTTAAACTTTTGGGCAAACAATAAAATTGAGTGATTCTTTATTCATGAGCTTTAAGCCTGAAACATTAATTTTATTTGTTGATACATTTAATTTTTATTTCGGAGCTGCGTTGGGCGTTTTTGTGTTGACGTGAATACAAACATTTAATTTTTCAATATTTAAGTGTGAGTATCACATCAGAATTTTAAAGGAATATAGCTTTGCAATAATTTTGGACTTTTTTAAAAATTCTTTTATAATAATTAAGCTTTCTTAAATTGCACACTTTTAAATAGCTGCATTTGTATTATAACTGTAAAACGAATTTAAAAAATATTGTTTTTTATAAACTTTACTTTATTCGTACTATAATCCTGAATATTAAGAAAATAGTATGTCTAGAAAGAGATTTTCAAGCCCGTTTGGTTATTATAAAATTTTTAATATATGTATAAGTACATATGTATGTATGTATGTATTTTTTATCAAGCATGACCTGAATTTTTATATTTTATGATAGAATAAATTAAAAGATTTTTAATAAATTCATTAATATTTACTTAAAAATAAAGAAAGTTATAAACCATAATTACGGGTTAAAAAATATTTGTAAAAACTTTTGCTATGCTGCAATGAATACCAAGGCATGGTGGGGCAGCTACATATACACACAAATAGCCTGTGAGGAACAATACAGAATTTTTGATGATTTTTATATAAGAATATTGTTATCTAATTTCGTATTAATAATAATAGCAATAAATAATAGGCTTCTTTAATATATAGCACATCAAAAACATTTTGTAAGTTTTGGTCTAAATTTTAGAATAATTTTTATAACTATTTTATTTGGTTTTTACAAATGAACTTTTCATTAAGAGTCAAATATTTAAAATATAATCGGGATCATTACATATTTTATTACATGAATGTTACCAGTTTTGGTTTGAGAAATCTGAAATTCATTTGGAAAGCTTTTTGTGTATGTATGTGTTTTCTGGCAACCAATTTGAAAAAGGGATGTAATGTTTTAGAAAAAGAGATTTTTTAATTGCAAAGGTTAAATGTAAAATGATGTTCGTCCTATGTGGGAATAAATTTAGTTTAAACAAAATGTCTGAACATTAGTATAGTTCTTTTTCTTGTAATCAAAGGACATATGCTAATCCTTAAAAGATTTTGTTACGGATATAAGAATAATTTAATAAATTTTTGAAGCCTTTAAAGTATAGAATAAGAAAAAATATTTTAGTATGAAAAAAGAAGCAGAAAATCAAAAAAGGGCTTTTAATAGTTAATGTAATTATTCTTATAAAAATTAGAAATATATATTCACAATGTCCGCTATAATTTTCAAGCTCAATTCAATAAAGAAATATCTTTTATTATAATTAACAGAAAGCATCTTATATAATAGAAAATGAATGCTAACACTTATTTAATCTTCTATTCTTTTCCTGCATCTGCTTTATATGATTATATTATTTTCGCAGGTATTTAAAATAAACTCAGGAAAGATAAGAAATAACAAAAGAGCATTCGATAAGCAATAACAGGTATAAAGTAATAAAAAACGTGACAGACTTTTTGATCACAATATTGACAACTTGAAACATGGGTTCGTAAATCCCATACTGTATGCACGTACGGATAAATTCGAAACTGTTTTTTTAATACCTCCTACAAATTTCATATACCAGGAAGTTGATAAACTGATTGAACTTGGTTTGAATGATACCAATGATTAAATATTAAATAAATGTCTTCAAATCGGTTATGAGTTAGGCTTAAGTCATGATATAAGGTCAAGTAAAAACACTGTGTAGGGGAAGGCTTGCCCCCCATACAAAATAATCAGTAATTATCTGGCACCTCGAAAGCTAAATTTGTAATGCCTTAATTTGAGGTCTATTTGCAAAGTATGGTAAAAAAAACTGACGGAATACTTGAGGTGGAAGGCATATTCCTCATAAAATAATTAATGAATTGCTTTAGTTTTCATTAAACTTAATGTATTTTCTATCTTAAATTTATTATTTTAAAAAAGCGTGGAGTGCTTTCTTCAAATACATTAATATTACATACATACACATTTTTTGAATAAATCATTGGTTACGAAAGATGCAACAACCATGGTGGAAACTTTCGAGAATATCTACTTAAATATGTATGTACATACATATGTATACATATGTATATCGTCCGTCTCATATCCCTCGAAGGATATGTTGCGTGCTTATATATATATATATATATATATATATATATATATATATATATATATATATATATATATATATATATATATATATCGTAATTAATTCAAATCAATTTGATTAATGTATGTATGTTAGTATGTATAACTTATAGTACACAACAAAGCGCATATATACATAAGTACATACATAAGTATGTATATACATGTATTTTTATTTCAGCAAGAAAACGTCTTCCTGACTATCGTGTATCGAGTTTCGTTGTTCACTCTATGATCATAATAAAATTTTGTTTGAAGATTCTACAATACGAATTAAGTTGCTTTATCTTATTTCTTATTTAATATGTAGCAAAACGTTATTTGTATCAAATTGTTGACTCAGTTACTCATGTATATAGTATGTATATGTAAATACATATGTACATATATGTATGTAAGTATATGCATGTATATATGCACATATGTATATTTTTAGCAAAATTTTAAATTTTGCAGTGATATTCGTATATAAGTATGTACATAGAATATATTTATGTATGTAAGTACTTATGTACATATATACTCATATTATACATACATACATATGTGAACATAATTATGTACATATTAATAATTAAGCCGTGTGTTTGAAATGAGAGTGTAAGTTAGTGACTTACACTTTCATTTTATGTTTACAATAATCTAATATCTAATAATATCTTACAATAATATAATAATAAACATTTTGTAGTGCAATCGGTTGCTTGATTTCTTTCACCCATACAATTAATTTTACTAAAAAAATCACAAGAAAAAAATTAATGCCCGTTCGATTTTATAGTGGAAAAGAAATTTAAATCTTAAAAAGTGACCCTCTACGCGAAGTATGAAAAGCATTTAAATTGAGAACATAATAGTGGTGAATTTGACAATAATACTGGAGAGGGCAAAATTACCAAGAGAGCTTATATGAAATAGAGCTGATAAGAAGAGAATCATTAATAAATATAATAAACTTTTATGAAGCAAATAATAAAAAAGAAAATAGAAATTTTAAAGAGTTCATTCTTAAATTGTGATAATAAAAAATTTAACACAATTAATTAAAAATTAGTCTTATACATTTCTTACTTCCTTTAGATTTCATTAATCATAAATTCCATGAAAAATAAATCAAAACGCACATATGCTTTTTTTTGGTACACGTTGATGCACATAAGTTCCATAATTACTATGATACACTCACTATTAAGAACAAAATGAAAGTTATTCTTAAGGAATGATATTTTCATTGCTGTAAAGAAAACTAGTTGTGACTATTGGAAAGTTATTTCTTTTTACGACTGTACGACTTCTATTTCCAGTAGTAAATCGCTTATTCTCTATTTCATATATAATCATTTTCTTATTCTTATTCTATTAAGTAAGTTTCGTAGTAAGGAGCTTGTGTTGAAGCTATTTGCATGTAAGCTAAACTTGTATTTTCCTACCAACTTAAAACTTCAGACTAAAAAGTTTATGATATATCAGGGTCTTTAATTTTAATATTAGTTTTTGTTAAAGGCCATTTTTACATTCGTTATAGGAAAAACCAAAGAATCAAACCTAAAATGGTAAATAAAGCAAATGCAAGTCTATGGCCTACTTTAATAAGAAATCTAAATTTATTTCAAAATAGAGTATTGTATAAAATGAGTATAGTTTTTTAATTAAGTCTCCTTATTACATAAGTTCTTACTGAAGTAATATCCATCCAACAGGAAAAAATTGGTATTTGAGTATAGTTGCTGAAAACTATTGAGTAATTAGAGTCAATGGAAAGAGCTCTACATACCGCAATGACAACTACCAGTAAATAAAATAGATCTTGAACATTTTTAAGAAACGGCATTTGATATAGACCTAGAAGAATTTTGTTTTATGTCGTCGTCCCAATTTTTATTATCAATAAGATGATAATGAATACAGTCTTTTAAGTCTGCTTGTTGACATAATACTCTAGCATGAATAAACAATAAAATAAATAAAAAATTAGAGAGCGTATGAAAATAAACCGCCGCATACATAAAATATTAGATTCTTAGGCAACTCAACACCCAGTTGAGCAGCAACATTTAACAAGTTCAGATCTCTTTCTTTTACCATCAGCTTGAAACTACGCTCGTTAAAAATGGCAACTTTGATCAGAAAATTGATTAGCACTAGTAATGCACCCATTCCAGTAGCACCCTACACGTAAGTATTTAGTGGAGAATATATGTAAGCAACAGTATGCGAGACGAATTAAAACAAAAAATAAATAACTTAAAAGTGCAAAATTAACACACAATTTATGTAAATGAATGACTACATTGTTGTTTTATGATTTGTAAAAATTATACTTTAAAACAAGGATCATTTATTTATTAGTAAACACATGTTTTATCTTGTCTCTTTTCATGGTGTTTTGTCATTATTCTTGTTTGCTGGCTGGACGATCTACACTTTGAAATGCAATACAACTCCGCATGGCTTAACGTGGTTTCCATTCCCTTCTTTCCTTTTGCAATGCAACGTATTGCATTTGATATTTAGTCAAGCTGTTGTGGCAGATCGTACTGTGTATGTTTCTGGTTGTTTGGGTATGGATAAGACAACCAATAAATTGGTGCCGGGTGGTGCTGTCGAACAAGCTGAAGTGGCCTTGAAAAATATGGAAGCTGTACTTGTTGCTGCTGATTCTGGCATTGATAAGGTTATAAAAAATACAATTTTCTTGAAGGATCTTAAAGATTTTACTGCCGTTAATGAGGTGTACAAAAAAGGTTAGTTGCAAATATGTATATAATACGTTATCTCATTGCTATTTAGTCAAATGTAATCTATTAATTTTTTTTAAATATTTCCGACATTTTCAATTCTAATCAGTATTATTTTTTATATTCTTTGTTACTCTCTCTTATCATAACAAAAGCTTTGAAAGGTGTTTATATATTTTACTTATAGCAATCGTTTACAGTATATAAGTTTATCACAAAATAATCAAATACTCTTGAAGCATAGCATTAAAAATTTTATTTAATTTATTAAGAATCTTCTTTTAATTTCTTAATTTATATCACTCTCTACCTCTTCCGTTTCAGTTTTTAATAAAGACTTCCCCGCCCGCAGCTGTTTCCAAGTTGCCGGTCTACCTTTGAATGCTTTGGTAGAAATTGAATGCATTGCTTTAACTGGCGATGTCAAGACTGTTTCTGCAAAATTGTAATTTTTTATATGTATGCTTTTAAAAAAATTAAAAATTTTAAATTTAAATTTTCTCTTTAAAATAATTATAAATTTTTTGATTTTTCTTCCATGAAATATACATAAATATTTAGCTTTTGGATTTTTTATTATAATCTTATCACTAATTTCATTTGGCGTACGTAAATATTTGTTGATTTTTTTTTTGTTTTATTGACTTTTGGTAGAAAATTAATTATTATTGACTCTTAGAACAAGTTTTAAATATAGTTTTATATATAGTATTTCCTTTGCCTATAGCTCAAAGAGGAGAACACAGTAGTGTTTAAAACTATGCAACTGAAATTATTTTGTCATCATCGACTATAACAAAAATAACTTAAGAAGATTCTCTATTACACCTAATTATGTTGATGGTTCCAATCTTTTTTGCGAAATACTAGAAGATTAGGATGTAATTTCGTAAAATCTGATTCTTTTTGCACAGCAGTTTTTAAAGGCTTCTCTTTTACAAGTTATTTTCACTTTTATTGATTACTATTGTTGCGTTTCAATAAAAAATTCAATCAGAGTTGGGTGCTTTCTATTTTGAAATAAACTATAGCATTTTGTTGATTGATCTAATTGAAAAATTTTAAAGTAAACTCTTTGAATTAATTATTACAAGGACCGACAAAATGACACGATAAGTTCTATATACATAATATCATTAAGGCTATATGTAAAATGATAAATTTATATGTTGCTATTCCATCTGTGTACCATTAAGAATATGAAAGTGAATTATAGCCCTTTGGGTCTATAGCAAACGGATTATCTCAAAAAAAAAAAAATTATTCAACCCGACAACAGGACTCATTAAGCATTTACGAGTATATGTAACTTTGTTTTTGTAGCCTTTTTATTCATTTATTTATTTCATTTTCTTATTTTTATTTTACAAAACTCATTGTTGCACTATATCGCCATCCTCATCTCCAGCTTCTTGATGATGATGATGATGACTACGATGCGTGGTGAAGAAATTAATTCATTTAAGGAACGTGCTTTAAAAAAAAACCTGATATTCCTTTTTTCATCTGAAGACATAATTGTTGCCTCTTTAATTTTATTTTTAGTTTTTATTGTTACTTTTTATACCAGTAAAATATTTTTTTTGTGGTAATTTTTATAGTTTTGTCATGCGTTTTTATGTCAATTGTAGGTGTAATCAAGTGTATTTAATGTGCAGAAATTTATGTAGTCGTTACATTTATTTCTTTAAATTTTATAACAAGTATTTGTTGGGTAAAAGTTTCTGTATTTTCTCAACTTTTGAGTGGGTTTAACAATTTCTATTCATTAGGATGCGTGCGTGTTTTGAGGTTTATAAGCCAGTTACAGAGACAGTGAAAGGTTTTAATATAAATCCAATTTTTTAAATAATATAATAAATGAACAAAAGACTTTATTGTAGCATTTTATATTTATGCCAATCTTAAATAGAAGACAAAATCTATACATTTTCAAAATTTAACAACAATTTAAAAATTCCAAAGTCATACTACCATAATGCCTCAGATATGGAATTATAATTACTTCCACGAAAGATATGACTTCATTTAAACTGCTTTCATCTTTGTTAAAAGGTAAACACAGTAACAATTTAAACACGCCAGCAGAGATAGTGATGGGAAGGGCTCATTTCATATACTTCAATTTACGAGATTGTGTTATTACTCTCTTTTCACTGCAAGCCATCGTTTTATTTAAAATATATGTATATATATATAATTGCTAGTGGTAAAATCGTTTAAAATTTTATGTTTTCTTTTATTTTTTTTAGTACTACTAAATAAATTGGCTTTATTTGTTCGATATTAGTTTTGTAACATGTTGCATGTTGTGGCTTTTCACATTTTAGAATAATAAATTTCCACGATTTGAATTGAAACTATAGTCACAAATATCATATCCCAAAAGATCTCTATTAATTCGAGAATGGGCTCTAGGAACGTGTGTGTCAGTTTTACATTTAAAACTACCCATGAAGTTTTAACTTTTAGTATCGCTTCACCACTTAACGATTTAAAAATATGCTTGTGTAGAGAGACTTGTCTTCTTTATAAATGTCCACTAATCTTAACTTTTTAAATTTTTTCTAATATCCTTACGCTATAGAACAAAACATATTCGCCTCTTGCCATTTTCTGTTTAACAACTTGTTTCTTTGCTGCCACTACAGCTGGTGTACGTAAAGTAATACAATCCCTATAATTTGCATGCAATTTTTTTAAATATTAAATGGCTTCAACTAGTTTTTCCATATGATTTTCACGCTAAATTATTTGATTTTAATTTGCTGCGTAATTGATGGTTACAATTTGTTTATTGGTGGCTATTAAGTTAAAATCCAGCCACGAATGAAAGACATGCTCCGGCATATGGCTTTTAGTATTAAACTAGAAGAACAGCTTGTTTAAAATAAAAATTATTTGAGATGGATAATGAGTTTATGGCCACTGAGTTGTTAATATTTATGAAACGATTTAATGGTGGTGTTATAGTAATGATATTAATTTATGACCAATGGTTGTTTTAAGAAATTGGAGAAGAGCTAAAGTGTTTTCTTACAATCTTGTTTGTTTGAAAACATAAAATTTATAATCTTTAGTTTACGTTAATGATTCCATCTATTATTTGTAAGTAAACTTATATATAAATTAAAAATCTGGAGGTTCATCATCTTCTTCGAAATGCATTCAAGTAGATTGTCTGCATATAAGTGGCAGGAATAGTTTTACGAGGATAAAAATCTATATACTTCAAGATTTTTATTGAGATAATATCTATAATAATTGGTGGGGCAGTATTATAGTAAAAAAAATAAATCTTACTTCTCACACGGCATAACTTAATTCAGAGATTTTAAGATGATGACTATTAAAAGGAAATTATTATTAATACTTTGACTCATATTTCCAATCTTCGACAAGTATGGGATACATCTGAATGAACGCGGGTAGTAAATGCAGCTTTCGTTTGCAGTAGTGAAGAAATGTTAGAAAAGTGAAAAAAACGAACTCCTGCGATGATTCTAAAATTTCTTTAGCTTTTTTGATGATATTAAATCTATTAAAAACCATTAAGTGAGATCCCACTGAAAAATCCCCGAAAAAGTACTATTGACAAAACTGCACCATTTCGAATGTTTTCAAATGCCTGCCAACTATGTTGAACATAAATTTTTCTTTCGCCGAAAGAAAACTTAGTTACTGATTTAGGAATAAATAGGTTGGTAACTGCCAGTGAAAAATTAGTTTTTTTTACTCAAGAAGAAATAATATCAACTGTCTTTCACTAGAAGTTTCTTTGGAATGATATTTTTTGTAAATGTAAATAAATTTTTGTAGAGATTCATGAACTATCAGTGGATATATTAAAGCCACTCCCCGCAAGATTTCACTAATGTTTACCATACTATTTTAACAAATTATCGTCTGCTAAAAACCACGAATGTAGTCTTGAATTACCAAGAGCGATCGAGCGATCGATTCGAGTTCGACTTCGATTGTGACACATAAATTAGGCGAAATTTTACTGATGGCATGGCTTATGTTTTCTTTGAGGGACTTTATGGTGTATGATTTATTTGCATATACCTGCAACTTAAGAAAATCCCACAAGAAAAAAATCTGACGGAGTCAAGTCGCAAGATCTCGGCAAAGAGTTTATATCACACCAACATGAGGTGACCATGCTCTCAGAATGTAGAATGTGACATTAATGGTGTAGCACGCAGAATCGTCCTATTAAAACCACATGTCATTGCTGTTTATGTCATCTAGTTATGACCTATAGCATTTGGCGCTGACGTTGATGGTTGGCCAACGTCGTTCTCAAAAAAAATATATATAGACCAATAACGAAACCAGCCCAAAATCCATACCAGACAGTCAATTTTTCAGGATGTAATGGTGCTTTTTAATTTTATATGCGTTAACATCGTCCCAAGTTTAAATTTTTTTTTGTTAAAGTAGCCATTTATCCGGAAATAGGGGACTATTATGGTGACCGTAAAATTGTCGCAGCGCGCTGAAAGTTTCCTTGAGAGAACATCTATTTTTTAAAACATATGTATCATTGTTATACATTGTCGAATATTTTATACATTAGTGATAATTTGGAAAAAAACATATTAAGTAAATGACAGTCAATTTGAGAGACAGCTTCAAGATAATAAAGGCAATTGATCCATTACATAATTTAGATACGACAGAAAATATTCTTTTGTTATCAACCAAGAAATTTTTTGGTTCTGTGAAGAATTTATTTACTGGCATTGTTGCTAGGATTCACAAATTTTAATGTTTTAGTTGCAAAGTTTACAACATCGGTCGTTGGCTTACTATAGTGTGCAGAACATTTTGCCAAGTTTACAACATTAGTTTTGGTGCCTTCTTTATATAGCTGGGATATTTAGGCTCATTATTGCATTTAATTTACTGAACCTAAGGTGAAAAAATGTAGAAAATTTTCAGCATCTGGACAAAAAATAGTCCCAACGTTAATTTTTTAACAATGATTTTGTAGAAACTTGTAACTGATTATGGCCGCTATGGGCTGACTCGTTGGAAATAATAAAATAATTACAAACACAGAATTTTAAAATTAGAAATTCATGGCATTAAATATATACATAAAAAGATGACAATTCTCTTGATATTTCTTAATACATTTTGTTAACAGAAATTACATTTTAAGCATTGGAGTGAACGAACTTTATCTATTTGGGGAGCTTAGCATTAAGCTGAACTCATGACCCTACAGTTTATTTGTCTTTATTTGTTGTGAAACGAAAATTACTTAAAATAAAGAAACAATTTTCCTGCATCATTTTTTTATTAGTTTGTTAACCAATTTCATTCTCAATTTCATTAAAACTATCCTTATTTTCTTTATTTTTAATTTCTGATTTATAATTTCCAAATTTTGTAAACATAGAATTTAAATAAAGAAAAATGTATGCAGACTTGCAAGTGCTCTTTCGGTTCTTAGTATGGAATGCTTTGCATTAAATATATCAGGTTTTTCTTAAACCCATTGGTCTAGTATATATATGTTTATAACTGTGGAGGATTTGGGATGACAAATAAAATGTATAATATACTGCATGTTATCCTTAAAATCCTTACTATATATTTTTTTAATTTACTTTTCATAAGCCATAAGCATTTAAAAACCGAAAACTGTTAATATATATTTTTGCTTTAAATTCTAACAAAAGTTATAGTGTATTTTATAAATGTGATCAGAAGATTGCCACACGGGCGTTATTTTGTTATTTTCGTGAGTCTTGGTTCGATGTGCATCTAAATATTACACCTGAAATAAATGCAAATAACAAATTCTTATTATGAAAATTTCAAGATTCTATTATACATTATGTACATATATGTATATATATATATATATATATATATATATATATATATATATATATATATATATATATATATATATATATATATATAAATGAATTAAAGAAATAAATTTATTGTATAAGAAGCAATGAATCAAGTGAAAAAAAATTTAAAATTTTCTCCCAATTTTGGTAGCATGATTTGTCACGAAATTTTGAGAAAGAAGAAATACCAGAAAAAATTGCATTAAAGCACTGAAAAAAGGAAGAATAAAAAAAGAGAACACAGAAAAAAAGACAAACAAATTGGTCTATAGTTAAAAATTGACAAGAATTTCGTGACTTTGTCACCTTTGTTTTTTTTCTTTCGCTTGTAACATTTTTTTATTTGGCTGATGGTGACTACAGTATCAAAAGGTGGAGGTGGTGTAGTGTTACAACAATTCCTTGGTTTTCTCAAACATGTCTTCCTTCATTGCTGCTGCCTTTTCTTTTCCGCGTTTTTCATCTACTTTTTGGTTTTTCGTCTTCAAGACTGACGGGAGCGCGTGCTTGGTAAAATAAAAAGAGCAGAATAAAAATCCAAATTCGTAACCAAATAACTTAAGCGCTTCGTTTGATTTGATTTCAAGTTTAAATTTGAATCAACAGTCAGTTGAAATTCGACAAAACAAAAAAAATTAAATCAGGGCCATAAAGTAAAGCAAAGAAATGTTTTAACAAATTGTAAATGAAATGAATTATTTAACGTTAATGTAGCCAAGCGAAAATTGGAAAAGAAATCACTTTATCATCTCAGTAGACAAACAGTATGAGTTTTTTATACTTTTCTTTGAATAAAAATGTTTAAGCTTTCAATATAGCCCCGCAAAAAAGGACTTCCTATATCAAAAGACATTATAACGAGGTTTCTGTTAAGAGTACTCGGCAAAGTTTGTTTAGGAATTCAACCAAAAAAGCATAGGACATTTAATATTAAATGGGAATTTCATAATTTTTCATTATGATACGTCTGACTAATAAGAATAAAAAATAACACTTGTTTCCTAAGTCTTTTGTTTTATGAAAGTAATATACGAAACAATTACCTCTATTTTATTGCAATATATTCATATCTCAAAAAATCATTGTCTTAAAGTGACTGGGGAAATATTGTTTTTTAGTGTCCTCTTCGTGCAAAAAAAAACAAATTGAAATTATATCTGAGCTAAGTCATACTTGATATTGCAGGCGCTAATTTTTGAAAAACGGCAAAAGTATTTTTTCCAGAGGTATAATGATAAAACAAAACTTCTGATTGGTTCTACTTGGTGAATCCAGATTGTTATTTATCAATTACACTTTAAGTCGACTCACAAACCTCCCGTTGCGATGTTCTTGACGCCCATCAAACAGTGGCAAATTGTGAGAGGCGTCTGTAGCGTGTGTCGTGCTAGTTGATGCGGCTGCAAGGAGACATCTGTTCCTATGCTAAGCGGTTTGCTATATAAATCTATTTTACACTCAGCGATTCTGTTGGTCCCATCATCAGACTAGGATGCAGTAGAATAATCATTTGCTCATCCGAGATAGAATGATTACCGAAACGTCGACTGAGGCCATATGCCCCTTATAGGATATTTGCCAAGCCCGATTTTATTGAGATAATGAGAGTATAATGCGTAGTGTAAGTAATACATTATATATAAAGCTAGGCATTCTCATAGCTTGGGAAAATTTTACATTTTATGTAAAGCTTAATTAGGTGGCGGGTTCGATATTCGCATTTTTATTATTATTATTTTTTTTATAATATTTCAGTTTTTTAGCAAACTTTTATTTATACTTATATATTTAGTGATATTTTTTTTTTGTTTATTTATATAAGTTTTCTATAAATATATAAAAATCAGTTGCTTGCTTAAATTTTTATTTTTATAATCTGAAAAATTCCAATTTTAACTTACAATTTTATGATTCTGCGTTTTTTCTTAGTATTTCTCATGTGTCACGTGTCATAAAAATTTTTTCAATTGTGTTTTTTTCTAAAAACTTTGGTTTTTTCATGTTCTTGTGTTGTAACTCAGATATCAGACATAAAATACAGCCTCTGTGTAACCTCCTATAATAACACCTCCATAAATATTGGAATTTTAAAAATGAAAAATTTATGTATCACTTCTATATACTATTAAAAAAATCAAGAACTGCTTGTTAAGCATAAAAAGAATTTCTCTTGAAGGAAAAACAAGAGAAATATCCCAAGGAGAAAATAACTACAGAGATTATGTTACTTTAATCCGGCATCAATAATCATAACAAATATTTATAAAATACTATATCTCTTATATTTTAAAGGATTAAATTATTAAACTACAGGGCAATGTTAAAAAAGGAAGAACATATTTACCACTATTTAAACATAAATCAATTGTGGCATTTTTCTAAATATAAGTAAATATATATTCCTTTCACTCCTCGAGGGGGCATTGGACCATATTTTTCGAAACAAACTTGTAATATTTTTCACTCCTGAAAAAAAAGAATTAAAAGTCATTTAATAACCAAAAAGGATGGATAAGTACCTTTAAAGGACATACAAATTAATGCGTTGAATAGATTTTGACTAACAAACTTTAAAATTTTTCAGTAAAGCAAACGTCATTATTGTACTTTGGGAAGGCTAAAGCTAGTGTTAGTTATTTGATTTTTAGCCCACTGTTACTTTAAACTTATACTGCTGATCTTGCACAATTCATAATAAAGAAGCCAATATTAATAAGGTTTTAATTAAACATTACTTGAACTGTTCATCGACTCATCGTATTACACCCTTCTCTACAGGTGGAAAGGGAAATATATAAAATTGTCCTTCGATTTTTAACTAAGACAATCTAAATAGGAAAGTCGAACTAAATATATCAGTTAGTTCATATGTCTGCATGTATGATATTTGACGCTGAAGTGGCACAAAATTAACAAGATATAATTTGAGTCTTTTATCTTAACATGAAAACAAAAAAGATGTATTGGCTTTTATGTCCGAAATATGAACTAAGCTTGAAAAATAAGCTTATACTATACAAAGCTATTGTTAAACATGTACGGACGTACGCAAAACAACTTTAAGGAACAGATAAAAGCTTAGACATAGAAATTTTGCAGCGATATCAGTCCAAAACTTATCGTTTTATTACGCAAGCCCCATGGTTTATAACAAATTATGTATGTAATATTTGGTACAGCCAGCTATAAAACCCTTAAGTATGTTAGAAATAATTTTCCTGTGAAATTAGTGGAAGATATATTAATATGTCTTAATAAAACGTTGCAAGTTTTTGTTTAATATTTTAAACTCCCATATATTTTTACTTCCCCCATTTATGCGATCGTAAAACCCTAATAACGAGTATGTGTTTTTTGTAAAAAATTTTGCACGGTACCTGTAACCTTTTTGATCTTAAAATAACAAACTGAAATTCTTGTTGTTTATTTCAATGAATTATAACTTCCACCCGCCAGTCGTATCACTGGCCATTGGCAACTATCTCTGGCATTTCTTCATGTCCCATACGCCATATAAAAGAAATGTTTCTTTCGGTTAACCTACACAAAACTCAACAAAAAAGCACACAGAGTGATAAACAAACATTTAAGCATTTAAATGAGAAACCGTTAAAATGTTGTTTAACTTGTGTCAACCATTAGTCTTAACTGTCAAATCATTCATTGACATGGCGTGCATCAAGTTGAAATAAAGTTTGACAAAAATTCAAAATCCCCAAACGACTTTGATTGGTTTTAATTGTATTTATTTCGATTTAAATTGTTTGTAGACATTTTAGGTTGGTAAAATGTTTTTGTTTTTCTAATTAAACTGAATAAATTTAAGTCATGTGTTTGTGGTTAAGCTTTTCTTTTCTGTTTTCTGAGTTTGTTTTTAGATGAATTTGATGCATATTGAATGCCTCAATGTTTACTGTGTTTAACATGCGACCTGACATTATTTTATGCCATTCACTTTGTTAACGAAACATTGAACAGAATTTGACTTAAAATTCCAAGTTTTGATAAAGTGTGTTAATTTAATTTTTCTGTTATATAAAAGCAGAGCTTTTTTTCGTGTATTATTTATTTTGCATACGTACATGAATATTATATATACATACATATATATTTATATATATATATATATATATATATATATATATATATATATATATATATATATATATATATGGACTGTTTATTTATTTATTTATTTAGTAAATCTCCCTTGAATTCATATTCATCCTCAAATCTTATTATAGTTTTAGTATGGAATCATTTAAATGTTAGATAAACCACTTCTGCAAAAATAACTACTATTAATGAATGAGCAATAATATTTATAATAATCTTTTTAAAATAATACATTGCCTGTAACCATTTGTGTGCTTAAGAAATATTTTTCCCATCATTCATGAACGATTTCCATATTTGTTATATTAAAAGTTGCAAATGATCTTATACGGAATCTGCATGGCAACTAATTCAATTCTCTTTGCTGAAATATAAGGAATTTTATAAATGAATTTTTCTTATCCTAATTCACAAGAATATTTTAAAATATGTGGTCATCGGCGTTGGAGCAACAGAATTTTGTGTCTTGCGCAGGCGCGCACAAGGAATTGAGAGTTGAGCCTTCCTTGCTTTAATTAATGGTTTTTATTTCCTACTTACAGCTTTGGGCTGTTGTCTGAAGTGGTTCCCGCATTGTCTGCAATGCAAATTATACTGAAAACAAAAGTTTAATCTCTGTTCAGGGCATATCATCAACATGAATTTTGTTGATGTATATTAATGCGGGATTGTGTTAGGTTTTGTGGACTGTTTAAGTGATGAAGACATATCACTGGTAACTATGTACACTATAGCGCACTCTTTTGTCGGCAATGTTAGCAGAATTGACGGTGAAGTAAAACAATTAGTGAAATTGGTTGCTCAAGAAAGTTAATGCGTTTTGTATTAAGCCGATTCCTACCAAGCAAAGGTTTTCTCCAAAAAATTTATATGTCGGGCGCCGCATCTTTGTTTTAAGAGTTAATGTTTTAAATAAAAACTTATACAGACATGAATACATATTAAACAAATGTTTCTTTAAATTTACCAAAAAAAAAATAATAATAATAATAAAATAAAAAAATTAACCAATAATTTTAAAAGCTGTTTTTCTCGTAATAATTAAATCCAAATTATGAAAATACCTTTATCTAAGAATTTGTAGCACTTACAATATGTTAATTTTAACCAAATTATTGAATGCACGAAAACAGAACTATGGGTGCCACAATAATATTTGCAAACCCTCATTAATGTTTTTCCAAATGATTCTATCAAACATTCCACTATGTTCCTCACAACTATGTAAAATAGTTTTACTGGTATACTATGCAGTTGGACAGAATAATGTTGCAATGTCTATTATATTATTGTAAAGAAAACAAGGTTGATATTTTCGTGTTTTGAAATGCACATACATATTTACATACTTACATACAACTATTTTGCATAATAAATATATAAAATTATTCATGTACCTCTTATGGATATATTTATTTACTTATATTATAATTTTTTATTTCTCTTTTTTAAGGTTTTCATATGTTATAATTTTGCTTTAAATAGTTTTGTTTTATTTTGATTTTTCTTTACACTTTCGAATTAGTTAAAAAGGAAATTAAACAATTTTTTAACAATAAAATAGTAAGTATTAATTAATTTATTGCAAAAAAAACTTATTTCTTAGAATGCTGTTGAAACAATCAAACATTTATACAGGATAAAAGTAATGATAAATATGTTCTAACGCTAATATTAGGTTAGGTTAGGCTAGGTTAGGTTGATTGGAGGGGTATGGTAGCCCATGTCATACGACATACGCCTAAGCCAGTGAAGGCTTGTTGTGCGCTCCCTTGAGTTTAACCATAACATATTGACCCAAAGGTCTAGAGAAACTCCGTGTCACTCACAAAGTTCCTTATTTGCCTCCAGCATATTCCGCGTAATCGGCTTATGTCCGGTAAGATGTTACCCCCAAGATATCGGGATCTTATTTGTGAGAAGGCGGGGCATTGGCACAAATAGTGTTCCAATGTTTCGCTCAGCTCCCCACATGCTCTACAATTATCTCCTCCCGCTATTCCCATGCGTTTAAGATGTGCCAGTAGTTGAGAGTGCCCTGTGACAACTCCCATTATTCTACTTAGTTCGAGCTTGCTAAGTTTTAGCAGCAATATTAACAATTTTACTATTTCAACCATATATTACTGCAATAAACAAGAAATGACTGTGATGATCATTTATAAATCATATTTTTTCTTTGCGCTTATGCATACACGTATAGTCATAAACACATTTTCGGTGAGAATAATTTGCTGATAAAAATTATTTGCACGTTATGATTTTGAATACATTCATATAAAACAAAGCCACAAAAAGATTTTAAGCAGAAAGATTATATTGCATTAAATTGCAGATGTTAGCTAAATTTTAGTTTCATTTAGTTGGTTATGAATTTGAATAAATTTAAATTGTTGGCTAATACTTGATTTCCAATTAATAACTTTAAGAATTGAAAAGTTCTTTTTACAACATTTATTTCAAAAGAATATATTTTAATACTATAAATGATATTAGTAACTTGCAACTTTTTACGGCAATTTGCCTATCAACAAGACATTAATTGTGCAATATTTAGTAATTATTCAAAGCTACAATAGAAAAAGAAATAAATACGTGTAAAACGAAAACTAATTACTCATAGCAAAACTTATAAGCTTTTTTGAATACATACGATAAATTTATATATATATATTTTTTTATTTTTTTATAACAGAACTAAAGTATATGGACTACCAATTCTAAGCCACCGAATTTATAATTAATATTAAAGACTTGAGGGCTTAACGAATATGAAATGTACCAGAAGCACAAAAGAAGGTGGAGATTATTTTTAAAAATTTGTAAAAAAAAGGAATTGCAACTTGTAGCAAATATCTGTGTTTGTATATAAAATAACGCCTCTTTTTATATAAACGTAGTTGAAAGAAGTAAAGAACCACTTGTATCATAAACCAACAATTAAAATGAGATTAATTAGCCACGCTTATAGAGTTGGTGGTACATTGAAATGTTTGTATATTGAGTTGTGTGACTGTTACTGCTGTTTGTGCTCTGGTGGTGGTGATGACGTTGGCTTATTGTAGATGATTTTGCTTTTGGGGCAAACAAGGCGGCTTTTACAGCTTGTCGCCACAGTTGTTTAACAATCGATCTTCATTGGGGGGCCTTTTACAAAAAATAAAATATATAAAAATAAGAAATAGTAACAATAAACACGAAAACATGATCCAACTTCTTTTCTTGATTTGAAAATGTGAATTAAAGGAGTTGACTTTCAATTGATTTCCTCAGCACTTATTGAAAAAAAAATTTGTCTTACTATCACGATATTAGAATTCAGTTTCAATTAGAAATTAATGAAAATACCATCACTAAACTGTTTGATAGAGTATTCTTTACAACTTTCGTGTTTATTTAAAATGTATGGCCAAGTAAAGAAAATATTAGCGGGAAGGAACTTATTTTTTCATAATTGTACTGAAAGTATTATAGTTTTTCATACCAAAATTTTTAAAGAATATATTTTGAGCTTGTATATATTATTGCTAATATTGAATTCACTAATTAAGAAGATTTAAGAAATAGAATACACACATTAAATCACCGAATAATATACTGATTTTTCAATAACAATTAGTTGAAATGATACGATTTACCATCGTTGGTAGCTAGTGCAGATATTTGCGATAGTTCAATAAACTTCTTACTCACGAGATTAAATGATATTGATGTGAACAATTCATGAGGCATTTAATAGTTATCAAAATTATTTCCTATTTCTAACATCAAAGTTGTAGTTTTACATCATGTGAATTAACACAATGAAACTCCTTTTCCAAAACGATTTGAAGGATCTAACTCAGTCATATTAGAAATGTGTAAAAACGAACTACTGACACATGTATATAATACATTTAAAAAAGTAAATTAAAGGCCTCGAACTGATATTGATTGTTGAAGGCGTAATTAGTTCTACGCGTATACGCTACATTCGTACACTACAACAAAATTATATATTAAGTATACGTAGTGGTGTATATACCATAAATATTTCAATAAATTTGTCCGAAAATATTAATTTGGCCCATAAAAAATATTAAAAATGACGCAACAATAAAGTTTGCATGTAGTTGATGGCCATATGGGGGCTGAATGGAAATTTAATGCTTTAGTTTGCAGTTTTAACTTAAATTCCTAAAATGTGTTGTGTGAAAGCGCTAAAAAATTAAGTATATTTCGTAGATGTCTACCTCCCTGTATTGGCAACCAATTTAAAAGTTGCTTTCCAATCACCTTGGCGTGTTATTTAGTAACCAATAAATTTAGTTCAGAGTATCGCTTGAACATCGCAGAAATTCATTAAATCATCAGCTGTTTACGCCAAGAATAATTTAATGGGCCAATAATTTCACATAATAGTCCTGTTTACTTGTCTATGCCGATAAACAATGTGGTAAATACTTGGGAAAATCAGAGCAAAATTGCAGCTTCTATTGCTTGCAAAAATTGTTGGAAAATTTTACTTCTTCAATGATTCATTCATGATCCAGCAGCATTGGCCACATTGCCAATATCAAATCCAAACATTAATTTTAGAAAATTGTTTTTTTTCAATAAACACAGTTTAATTGATTTGCAGTTGTGAACCCCTAAAAAAACATACTTTATGTTGTTAAAATTTGTATTTCATTGTACAAAAGAGTATTAGTGGCTGAGTTAGATATTATTAGGAATTGTTGCAAATATCTGATTCTTAAACAATCATATTTATAATGAATCCATGCCTACAAATGAAATGTCATCACTGGCCGGCTTACTGCCCTCTATATATTTCATTAACAAACAACAAAAACGATGCGGCAAGGAACATTTTGTGAAAGAAAAATTAAGGCCAAGGATATAGGGTCTAGGCCTTAAAGAAGAAATATGGTATTCTTTAAATTTTCTCCTTTACTTGGACTTTCTAATATATGACATATAATTATTCTACGAAGAAATTCGTAGACTTCTTCGGAAAGCCCTTCTACTACGCCAATGATTACACATCTATATGTATATCTGCCACATGTAGCAGATCAAGGAGTAAACAATTCTTTGAACAATTATTTTTTTCCCAACTTTGATACACTTACATACATAACAACAATTTCTTTTGTGTGAAAACTTTGCAGTCCTTTAAGCTTCTGCATATGTCTGCTCCTTTCTTTGTATATACATGTACTTGTTGGGTTTTTTAAATTTGTCTTTTGGGTGGCTTGGCGTGACAAAGTGAAGCAAACAAACAACAAAAATTCTTTAGCTTTTAATTACACATTTCATACTTGTTAATTTTTCAATTTTCCAAATGTCAATGTTTGTTGCTTTTATAGCTGCTGCTTCACTCGACATGGCCTTCTTCTTTTTCCTGAGCATTTGTTTTTACTTTTTTCCATTAAAGAGTAGTTTACATTTTAGCCATGATTTAAGACCGCACACATTCAATTCTACTTTTATTTACTTATTTTTTTATAGTTTGCTACAGGTGTATCAAGCGGTTGTAGATCTGCTGTTTTTAAGTCGCTTTTTTCTGTTTGTTTCTTAGACCCCCTTGATACTCTGTGGGATATACAATTTCAACGACTTTGCAGGTTTCCGTTTTTTAATGCAACTTAAATAATTTTAAGTCTTTTTTCTTTTTTAAACTAAATAAATGTCTGCAAATAATTCATTAGAGGCGCCACTTGATGGTTTTTGCAAAATAAAATATTGTTGAAGTATTTTGAGACAGTGTAATCAATACGTTTTACACACGTGATGAAATAAACTAGATTATAGTTCATAACATGGATTGGAGCAATATTGTAAGTGATAGTTATATATATTTGTTCATCTGTTTTATAGAGGTTATATGAGATTAGGAAAGTATGGCGTAAGTTGTACATTTAAAATTTCTAGCGGAAAAATTAAATAAAGGACATCCTGAGAAACTATCAAAGGTACGCTAACATAAAATTTTGTGAATTTTGTGTCTTTATCCATAGCTCCTTGCAATTATACTATTTAGTATGTTTACAATAGCTCAATGAATAGTTTAATATTATTATATATATATATTTTTTTTTTTGATAAAGGATAAAATTTTTTGGAATGCATGTCTGTCCAAATAAAATATCATTTCCACAGCAGAAGCATTAAATATATTTTATACAGGGAAAATATATTTTTAAAATGCCACAATTATAAAATAAAATGCCACAATTATAAAATTTTCTCTAGTAGTTTTTTTCTATGCACTTGCTAGTAAAACAAAATTTGCATTTCAGAATTAAGAATTGCATAAATTAATAAATTATTTTCATTATATATCATTCGCCGACACTCAATAAATAATAATTTTTATTACCAGAAATTGGTCACGCATTTGAATGTTAAACATTAAAAACTTTCCGTATTAGGTGTACGACTACACTTCCCAGCGCAAAAAATATTACAAACTTTTTGTCAAGATCTCAGTAACATTTCTTCATTTAATGGCCAGTAACTGAAATGTTACTAGATGTAGGTAAACACGTAGCAAAATAAATTTGTAAAGACTCATATTAACCCCATTAACATGTTTTTAGTCAATATAAAAATGATGGCTTGAAATTACCTACAAACCTTTGTTATGAAATGTCCTTTAAATAGGTCTGGTTAGGTTGGCTGCTTGCAACAAGTGTTGCAAGTATACTAGAAGGCCAATAAAAGCCATTATGAATTTCAGTGGACTAAACTACGTTTCACTACAAAATTCTGTGTTTCGAGAACCCAAGAACCAACCGAAATCCCGCATAAAACCTAATGAATTCATTAGAGGCATTTCCTGCAGATATTTCAGATTCCGAATGAGGTAATAATCCAGCGATCTGAGTCTGCGCTCCTATGGAGCGCATAGAAAGTGTTGCTCCTGCACTAAATATCATAAGAGAATCCCAAATGCTGCGATATGTGACCAATTGTACAGTGCCGCGTGATAATGGCAAGTAGAGTTGCTACCAGTCTCCTTACAAGAAATAAAATATATCTCGTATTGTTGCCGCTAATCTCAGCCCATAAAGTATTGGATAGTTTGCATATAGTCAGTGTAGACTAAAGTTTTTTTTCTGTCGAAAACCACATTTTAAGGACATTAAATAATTCAACCAAGGGGATATAAAGTTAGTTGGCGAAATCCAATCATGTCATTGTGCTGGGTGCCTTCTTGCCCCGAAACCTGTATTTTCCTGACCCCTGTTGTTTTGGCAGAGCATTAAACAAAATTTAACTACCTTCGCATCGAAGGAAGTGATAACGGAGAGACTATTCACAAAAATGTTGATCGATCTGGCTTCGATTATTGCATATACCTTTACCTAAAATACGGTGGAGGTTTCGAGTAATCCGACTAAAACGCACACTTTTTAGAAAGGGAACGAAGAAATTCTATAAGGGAGTAAAATATTTCAACTAGAGCGATAAATATCTTTTTTTTATAAATTGATAAACACAATTTTAAAATTTTTCCAGAAGAAAAGCCAACAGTAAAATTTTTTTAAGATTTTCGAAAATAATTTCTTAAATATTATTTGGTATCTTCTTACAATTCTTTAATTTATTTATAAAATTCTTGTTTATATTAAAATAATTTAAATCTAAAAATTGCTGCTTAATGCGATAACTTATCAGAAAAACTTGAACCAAACAAATGTCAAATCAAAACTTCCAATGTATAAATAAATAAATTTCTAACAATAGTTTTTATAATAACACAGAATATTTTCCTAATATATATTTTTCTAAAAATTTTTATTTATTAGGGGCTTAGCAGTGTAAATTTTTAGATTTATTTGGCGCTAACCAAACTGTGAGGACACTTCAGTCGTCATGTCTGAAAAGCATTCAAACACATGTGCTTATATAAAAACCTGCAATTATAATATATAATTTTTAATAATTCAGTAGTATTTTTTTACTTGTGAAATACAAAAAAATATAAGCAAGTCAACACAACAAACAATTTATATTCGATTTATACAATGAATGTTTTTTTAATTTTTCTTCTTTATCAAATAAAAATCGAACTCGTAAATAATTTAAATATATTTTTGTTGGACTCAAGCTTTAGACTCTATTGGGGTATATGTATTGCATATGTAAATATTTTCCATATTTAGGAAAATCAGCAAAAATGATTTTGACTACTGGTTGTAGCGAAACATGCGACCATAAGCCAGTTCTCAGTCCAACTGTCATATGATTAATAGGAAAAGTACAGCTGTCACTGCACTGCCAGTGTACAATAGATTTACAAAAAATGGTACAGATCTTAATCGTCCGCCTTATTCAGACAACTTCGTCAGAGTTCGCCTGAAGTGACATTTTTCAACTTAGCATGTTTGCTGAATTTGCAGTGTCCTATGATAGTTGTGACTATATCCTCCCAATGCACATTTCGGAAACGTTAAAAATTATCTAGTGTAGAATGAAAACGAAAGCGTTGAAAATTATCTAGTGTAGAATGAACACTAAAATTCTGGGCCAGATAAGCTTAGAAGTCTTGCAGTTGCAATCGTTGAGCTACTCAATCTTTGATGGGTATTACCAATTCGGAGTATTATAGAAGGTAACTGCTTTTGATTCTAGGTGTCCAGTCCCTTTTGGCCACTTCATAAGCAAAATTTATTCAAAACCATTGCAACGTATTAAGGGTGATTGAAAACACCTGTATTAATAGGATTAGGTTTGATGTTGCATGTCATAGGGGACTCTTATTTCACCGTTGTTAACGCACTTGAAGCCACCAGTATAGATATCAGATGATTCCACAAAATGGTGCATTATTCAATATATCACATGCTACAAGGCATAAAGCAGTTAAGTTTTTTTAGAGCTAAATAGTGTTGTTGTGATATAGTCGATCAGTTTGGGTACACTGCCTTGAACGGGGCCAGTTTATTGCATAAAAGAGAAATTTAGTAGGCTGAAGCGCAGAACGCCTGTTCTTAGGATTGCAGTAAGATATAAGTAAGATCTAAATGTTTTTAGTAAGTATAATATGAAACCGATGGTATTTATATCAGACGTACAAGTGTGATAACGAACATATTTTTCGTAACTGAAGTTTTGCCTGAAAGTTTTCAATTTAAATATATTTGGCATTCGTAGACTACTAGGTAGTGTACTAGACTCGTAGTGCGAAGGTGGCAGGTTCGAATCCTGCCGCAGAACTCTGGCAGTTTGTCTTTGATAATTAAAGGGAGCGCACAACAAGCCTTCACTGGCTTAGGTGTATGTCGTATGACATGAGCTATCACACCCTTCCAAACAACCTAACCTAAATATATTTTACTTGCTGTAATATACTTTCCAGAAAGCCCAACCAAAATATTTAAATATGACTGCTTCTTTTTATCTTTAATAATTAAAATATTAAATTTAAGTAAAATCAAATATTGCTTTTTGGTTCATACTTCAATTCAATATTGCATTATATAAAATGAAAATTATGCATTTTGCAATTTAATTTTGTGGCACCATCTGGTTTTTTGTTTGTTTGCAAAATGTATTCACCTTCTTCAAATGCTTTCATGCTGTCATAAGTGCAACACATTAAGAAAAAAAAAAGAAATAACTGAAAAACTTTCAAATCGCATATAAATGAGTTTCACATTACACAAACACACACACACACACACACAGACACAAAAAGAGTTGTTAGAAATAAGTTGGAAAAAATAATCGTGTTAATTTCCTTAAACTGCTACAATTGTAAGCTTTTAGGTTGCATGTTCACGCGTGATTATGACTTTGCTACCAATTTCCAACAAATCATGTTTGGATTTTGTGGCAAGGTTTTAAATTTCAATAAAGCTGCATTTTTCTTGATATAACTTTTTCCTTTTTATTGCTAGTTAGAGCTGTTCGAGCTGTTAAGACTACTAGAACTATTATGCATATTTTGTGTGTGTGTGTGTGTGTGTGTGTGGCAATTTAATTATAATATTAAATGAATGTTTTTCATACAATCAAATCTAAATTAGTGCAAATAATAATGACCCCTAACCTTCAAATGCTAAATATTTTTTAAATTTATTTCATTGCGGTTTAATTGTTATTACGGCAAGTGGTTTCAAGAGTGCAATAAATTAGCTTTCTTAGAATTTGAATGTAATTAGTAAAAGAAAAAAATTAAAAATAAAAAAATTAAACGAAACGTGCGTAAAATTTAAGTGAATGGTAAATTAAATTCAAGGCTATTGGGCACGACACATTTCCCTTGACACATTGTAAGCATGCGAATAATATCATGATTTTATGTAATTGCTATAAAAGTGTAAAAAATCCAAATTACTTTGTAAAACTTTGCCATTAAATTCAATCCTCTATTACTACGTTTATACGCACGTTCTATTTGCAAATATAACTATTTGCAAATAACTAATTCACTGTTTATACGGGAAATTGCATACAGAACTTATGTTATTATTAGTGATGCCATGTGACGAAAATATGATTGTTTGGTAAGTAAAACACAAAAAACGTTCATGAAGTGGCAACGTCTTACTTTTTATTTGCAAATAGTGTCGTTATTCACGACTTGTTAAGTGAGCTAATAAGTTACAATAAAAAAGTTATACGGCAACATTCTTCTTTTTTATTTGCAAATAAGGCGTGCGTATAAACGTAGTATATGAAAGCATGAGAGAGTGCATTGACGATATATTATTTCCGGTTAAATATCAAGTAGGAACACGTCTCAAATTCCCAAGCCAATTCTTTGCTAATTTTACGGACTTTTGTTAAGACTATAACTGATGTATTGATCGATCATCAAGATATCAAGTAAAAATTGCTTTAAAGAGCATTACCTCTTTGGCGAAAGATGCTTAATAACTTGTGATCATAAAATTCTCTGATTAATTGCAAAAGAAAATTTCTTTGGATAATGTCCGGAAGATTGACTAGGTTAGAAATCTGAAGCTTTTCAAAAACCGATTTCAACACAACATGCACTATATCCCTTGAAAACTTAAATGGAATCTTTAAAAAGTAAAAAGTTTCTATTATAAATAAATTGTAATAACAAATCGCACATGGCGTTGCCTTAGAAAATGGTTAAGTGAAAGCAATTCACTTACGCAGTTAATCATGTGGTTTTCTTAAATAAATTTAATAAAACTTTTCAATCGTGATACGGAGTTGAAAATAATAAGACAAGAAATACCATATACTAGGGGGTTACTCTCTATTGCGATACGTAAGCTGGTTCGATGCGGAAAGTGAAAAAAATCAGATGCGTGTAAACTCAATAAAGGATACCAATTATTCGATTATGTACCATTTTTCTTACGCATCGCATACGCATCGCAATAGAGAGTAACCCCCCAGGTGTACCGGTATGAAGTGAGCGTCAAGATGTAAATGTCTCCATAGGGAACATTAATTGTAATTGAGCTTTAATTTTTTTGTAATGGCAGCAAAATTTTTTCAAATATATTCAGTAGACCTAAAATCAGTGAGCAAACAACATCACATTTTTCTAATCATTTCAAAAATGGCGAATTTTTACCAGAAAATTAGCGGAAAGCATTAATTTTTTGTTTTCATTTGAAGAAAAGTGCTACGTAGTTCAGAGATATGATATGATATGAGAAATGAAGAACGTGGAAGACCACTTAACCCTTATCCTGTATTAATGGGTCAAAATTGCCCAAACGGTTTTTTTTGCTCATTTATTCCTTAAATACTCGGCGGATTTTTTTTAAACTTTTGTACAATTATTTTTTTAGCGAATACTATTAAAATTTAAAATATAATTATTGTAGATCGTTTCACAAAGCGTGTGTAAAAAAACTTACGCAGATGGTACATTTGGGTCAAAATTGCCCAATGCAACAAGATCAATTTGCGCATGTGATACGAGCTTAGTAACAATTTTTTCGTTTACAAAATCATGGCTAGCAACTAGCGAAGATAAGAACTTTTTGCAATCAGACTAAGATGACGAAAACCCTCAGGACATCATCACGTGAAGATGAAACCGACTTCGTTTCTGAAGCTGCCACTGATTATGCCCCCAACTCCTCGTCGGGCTCCAGCACGGATATTTGCGAAATTCTCGATCAAACTACAAATGAAGTATCAATGTATCCATCAAAAAATGTGATATATTTATGTTCAAAAACATCTACAATAAAAGATATTGGAAGGTTTTCTAAGCAGGACATAATAAATCTGACTCCTGGCCCAACGCGTTATGCCATTTCAAGTGCTGATAGCATAAAATCATCTTTTCTGTTATATATGCCTAGTGATCTTATGAAATTAGTAGCTAATATGACCTATATCAATTCGTACAGGTCAATCAGTATTTGAAAATAATTGTATAACTGTAGGCAATATAACTATTGAAGCATATTTCGGACTTCTTTTTTTGGCTGGTATATTTAAATCTCATGATGAAGCTTTAGAATATCTATTGGATGACCGCAGAGGCAGGCCGATATTCAAATCCACCATTTCAAAATATATCACGAGTAATTCGGTTTGATAAAAAGTCGCACAGAAGCGAAAGACGATTCCATGATAAACTTGTTCCCATAAGAGATTTTTGGAGCCATTGGGAAACGAATCTAAGAAAAATCCTTAATCCTGGCAAATATGTGACAGTGGATGAACAGATCGTAACATACCGTGGACGATGACCATTCAAGCAATACATACCCTCCACCAGGAAAATATGGTACAAAAATTTGGGCGTTGTGCGCTGTAGAAACTATGCATGGTCCTTACAGGTGTATACTGGAAAATACAGGAACTGTAGAGAAAGATCAAAGATGCCGCATTGTCTTGGACCTAATCAAAGATTTGAAAGGGAATGATATAACTTGTGACAATTTTTTCACCTCACATGAACTGGGTATTCTGGGTATTGATTGAGTTGTTGAAGCGAAGTATCACAGTGTTGGTACTGTCCGAAAAAAGTAAAACTTTTTTGCCAGGAAAAATTTTGCAATTAAAAACAAACCAGAGAACTATGCAAATTTCTTCTTCGACAATGAGAACAAAACAACTTTAGTGGGGTATGTAACTAAAAAAAAAACGATCAGTATTTTTGCTTAGCACGACGAAGAAATTAGAGCAAGCTTCAAAAAGGCAGAAATAATTCACTTTTATAATCAAACGAAATCGGGGGTCGATACATTAGATCAACTTATAAAAACTTATACGTGCAAAAGGAGAACTAACAGATGCCCTCTAGCGCTATTTTACAATATGCTGGATATATCCGTTTATAATGCTTACGTAGTTTTTCTAAAGATTAATCCAAAGTGGAATGAAAATAAAAAGTATAAGCGGCACATTTTCTTGGAAGACTTAGGTATGGACCTAATAAGCGGTAAAATATCTCGTAGACCGAACAAGCTCTGCTAAAGCATTCGTGAAAGGTCTTCAAAAGGATTCAGCTGAAGTTTCGCAAGCAAAGAACTTAAGAAGGGGACGTTGTTTCTTTTGTCCTAGTTGCTCCAACAGCACCAAATATGGAAATAAATGTTGCGAATATGAAAATTTTATTTGCAAAACGCATTCTGAGACCAAAATTATATGTAATGAATGTTCAAAAAACAAAAAGACTGAATAAATATTTGATTATTTTGTATTGGGCAAAATTGACCCACTAATGCCATGTGCGTTTCATTTTTGAAGTACAGGATAAGGGTTAAAAAGGTTTAAGGAGGTTAATTTTAAACAATATTGGATGAAACTTTGAGTCAGAAACAAATAAGAAAAAATGTTAAATATTGCACTAATTTTTTTGTCCGTTTAAACGCTATGAGAAAGATCCAGAAGTCTGGAAAATGGATGCCACATGAATTGAATGACAGACAGCTGGAAAACCGAAAAACCAATTGTGAAATTTTGCTTCCAAGACACGAGAGAAATTCAGTGCTACATCAAATTGTTACTTGCGATAAAAAATGGACTTATTTTTAAAATGCTAAACGGAAAAAATGATGTCTTAGTCCAGGACAAACATCTACTTCTGCTGCAAAACCAGATCGATTCGGCAGGAAGACAATGCTGTGTATCGGGTGAGAACAGAGAGGTGTGGTGCACCACGAACTCCTACTCCTCCTAGTGAAGCGATTAACACAAATTGCTACGATTACAATTATGATTAACACAAATTGATCGAAAAACGACCAGAATGGGCTAAAGGACACGGAAGGCTAAGTTTTCATAACAATGTGCCTGCACATAAAGCAAAACCGAATCAGGATACAATAAAAAAATTGGGCTGGGAACTGCTACCCCATTTATCATGTCTACCAGACTTGGTGTCTTCCGACTACTAGTTGTGCACTTCGAGTCCTACGAGGAAATCGAAAATTTGGGTGAGTAATTGGTTTGCTTCAAAAGACGAAAAGTTTTATAGACGTGAGGTCCATAAATTGTCTGAAGTATGGGAATAATGTATAGTCAGCAATTTTATTTATTTTTTCTTATTTATACGAATTAAAATTTGCTTCAGTAACATTCATTGAAGAAAAAAGAATTTTCCAGTTATTCAACTATTTTATATAATAACAGAAGGTTATTTCAATTTTCGAAAAAAATCTGTGGCTGTAAATGATTTTTTCGAATATCATATGATGCGGAATGTATAATAGACGAAATTAGTCCCAGTGAAATATTTTACTAAGGGATTTCAGTAGTTCATATATGCTTAGATATACTCGTATATATTTATTTATAATTTATTTTCTATACAAAATAAACATTATTTTTGTTCTGTAGAATTTATCAATGACGTCATTGTTAATATTTTGTAATTTCTTTATTGGATTCTTACTTGTTACTTCATATGTAGTAACACTAACCACTATATTACAGAATTATATCTTCTTTAAGTTTTTTTAACGCATATATTTCAAAAATTTCTTGCCAACTTAAACTGGCCCTGGTAATAAAGGTCCATGTACCGCAGACTATATAAACAAAAAACCCAATAACTTCAACTCAACTAGCCAATCAAAACAAAAAGAAGAGATAATGATTGTATATAGATAAAAACCTTGTTTTTCTGTTTCCCTTGGTTTGCAGTTGCTTGCAAATTAATACATCTCTTATTTAAACATCGACCGCAAATTGACTCAGCATGTAACGAAAAACCAAAAATCTAATAGATATTTTTATGTTCAACTTTATAATAATATTTGTAAGAAACAAATGCTAGTAAGACTCAGGTGTTACACTTAAATTAAGTACCGCTGCACATAGTTAAAAGGCTTATATTCAATTCCTGCAAAAGCTGCCTTTTGTCTTGCAATTTTTAAAAGAAAATGTTTTCATTTGTTTATATTAAACAAATATTGCCTAATAAATAACCCGACTGAACAGGTTCCTTGAAAATAAGGAGTTTTTTTAACTACGGTTTGATACCTAAAATGAAAAAAAAAAAAAATAAATAAAATGGATTATGATAGTGCAACCATTTGTATATTGATATATATTTAAACATTTTTAATGTAAAAGCTTTAATGAAGTGATCCAAATATTTTTAATATCGAACAAAATGAGGCAGATCTTGATTAAATCTTCAATATATGTAGTGATTAATGATTTCCATTTGGTCAAGATATGAAAAGTTTTTCGGTAAATTCATAATTAAGAAATTACTCCTTTGACAGATATTTGAAAAAGGTAATGTTTTCTTGTAAGTCTCTCAAATTTGAATTCAGTTAAATAGCAGTGGCAGTTTGAACTCTTTTTGGTCTATTGTGATACCACAGAAACTCTGTTTAAGCGCAGTTAACAAGGATATATTCTAAGTTTTGTACTAAGTTATTAAAATTAGTTGTCAGCTTCATTTTAAGTTGGGGCTTTATTTTTAAGATAAAATGCTAAGAGTTACTTCGTGTTTGTTTTCAGCGAACTATTATATAGAGTGATATCTTTATGACAAAGACCGAGGCTTCACTTGTAGGGCTTCTCTTGTCTGAGGACAATAATATCGATCTTTTGAAAGTACAATTGACCAATGCGTTTTCACCAGATGTTACCTTTGAAAGGACGACGTTTGTGACGATTGAGGAGATAAAAACCGAATCGCTGGGAGAGCTCAAGCCCATAACAAAAAGTGAATATCAGAGCTGCCTCCAATATTGAAAAAAAACGCTGGCACAAGTGTATTATATATAAAGTTTGAAGAGGACAAAATAGAAATTGTTGAATAAATTAATATTTTTTGCGAAAAAATAAAAATTCACTTTTTCTATTGAATAGACTCGTATAAAGCCTAGTACAGAGTTCTCCTTAAATTTCATTTTTTAAATTTTACATATATTTATTTCTATACGGAAAAATAGTCTTGTGTGATTATTAGTTTTAAAATAACAACAAGAAAATACACGTTAAATTAATTACAAAATACAAACAATATAAAATGTCAAGAAAACCGTGACCAAATTGGTAAATTTCTGAAGAAATTTAAATTTTCGTATTTTTTCACACACAGTCCTTAATAAAACTTGGACAAAACCCATATCAGGCATAATTGTGTATTGCTTTTTTGGTTTCTAAATGGTTTATTAAAAAGGTTTTTATGTATAATTTTATGAATACGGTGGCGAGTAAAGAAGTAAAAAATCAAAGGTACTTTAATATTTAAGTGTCAAGAGCGGCTCTTTATGTCAATAAATTTACATGGAAATTTTTTTAATTAGTTTCTTAGGCTACACTTGACTTTATTATCGATACTCAAGAAAATATATTATTAAGCTTTTGCAAATTATTGCAAAAAAGAAGCAAAATGTTATTTCTATTATATTTTAAAAATAGAAACGAAATATGCACATTTACGATAAGAAATACAAACAGAAAGAAATATAATTTCCAACAATATTTAAATTATATTCCTTAGAACATTATTTCATTCCTCCAAAATGCTGCTTTAAAGCTTACTACGACATTTAAAATGCTCCTTAGCTTTAGCCTCCTTATTACAGCTCTTAAATTATCACATTCCCACTGTGTTAAGCTATTTATTTAAGCTAATTGGGCCTGTATTATATATTTGTTCATGTTTCGAGTCATTACCTTGGAAAATTTCTAAATTTTACTTGCTATTCCTCAGATTAACAAATCTGTTTTCATTTTAAAATAAATGAGTCCTCAAGCAATACGTGTATAAAATAAATTTTCCTAATAATATTACGCTTTTAGTCCTTTCTAAAAACAAAATCTCTAACCCGTTTATACAAAATGCAGCTTCGCCAAAGGATCTTTCTGAAGTTAATGCGATTGAAAATGATGTGACGATTTGCTAAGGCTTCGAGGACTGTCAACACAAGTACCCCATTAGGAATATCATTACAATATATTGGAATATTGGTAAAGGAAACATGAGCCGATTTTCAATGTAAAGTACACAATTTTTTAAAATAAATTTTTCTCTTCCTTTTTAATTCTCGCTTTATTGTATTACAAGATAAGATAGCACCTCACTCTTCATAAAGGTCTTTTGCAAAAGCTCTGGTTGGTAGCTTCTGATTTTGGCCGAATGCGGCGAATGTTTTACTCGGAGGACTGTATCTCGATTCAGGTGTAATTTTGGCTCATTTTTGTCATGGTTTATGCTAAATTTTGCTTGTCAGGGAAAGTATTTGTAAAGCTTTATGTAAGCTTTTTCGCACATGGTGGTTTTTGATTAAATCATTGAAATTCTCTCTCCAGGCATATCTATATATAAAATAGGATGTGTGTATGTATGTATGTAACGTAATGGCTCCAAAACGGGTGGGATTTTTTATTTTCGGTCTGTGGGCGTAGGGGCGTTGCAAAATCCAATAATTCATAAAATGAGAACGGCTTGGCCGATTTCTGTAAAACTTTTTGTCAGTTGTTCGTATTTTCGAGGAGAAGGTTTTATGGAAGAAAATTTTGGAAAATCCCTCCGGAAAAGTCGGAAAATTTGAAAAGTCGAAAATCGAGTTTTTGCATGAAATTTTGTTTCAAATTATTCCTTAATGGCCTTTAAAATAAAAAAATAGAAAGTTTGTCTGAAAGCTTAAAACTGGGGCGAGGCGAAGTTCGACTGCTCCGCTAGTTACTGATATATAACAATTGCATCACATACAGTCATAGAATTAAAAGAATCATATCGAAAGACGAAAATTGTTTTTGTTTCTTTTATTTTATTTTAATTACTTTCACCCTTATGATACGTTATGAAATATTCTTTAAAATATTGTGATAAATAGTTTTTGAAAATTCTTATCTGTATGAAAAACAAGCCATTTAATTTCACTGCAAATTGTAGGCTGGAAAATTGTTGTGTAAAATAGTTTCTTGTTGTAGTTTTCCTTACAGCGTAAGAAATATTTTGATCAAAACATGATAACCTTGAATCATATTATTTCATTGTATGTTATAACATTATATATATAAATGACCGGCCCTATTTTTGATAAGGATGTTATTTGACTGATTTTTAGTTATGTTTAAAACAATTATGATTTTTGGTATAGTTAATCCACTTGCTGTTTTAAAAACTAAAGAATTAATTTTTTCAAAAAAGGCAATACTGTTCCGTTCAACAAGCATCTGTCCGTTGATATTTGTAAAAATTTTAACAAGATGCGTCGTTTAGTTGTGTTCTACAGTCACTGATAGCAGACCACCATGCGACTTAAGGAGAAAATGGAAAAAGTGAATTTCTTGTGCTCATAAAGCATATTTTTTTTATGGAAAAAAACCATATGCTAAGGGAATTCTGCCCTATTTATTTCGATGACAAGAAAGTGCTTTATTGAATTTCAATGTGGCCGTACAAGCACAAAAGATGCCAAACGTTCTGGATGTCCGGTTGAGGTTTCTTTACCAGAAACAATTGTAAAAAATCAAAATTAAATATTACGTTTGATTTTAAAGTTTATATAATAGAATTCTTAAATTACATCTTGATTTGTTCTAAGATAAAATACATCTAAAATATTGAACTTTATTCACAATTGAGCCTTTTATTGCAGTGACTCTTTTAGTATATATAAATAGTTTATAATAGTAATTGTAACTAACTAAACTCTAGTAGTTACAAATTCGATCATCTCAATGAATTTATTTTCTGTTGTCTAGAAAAAACTACAAATAACATCAATAGTTTAAATGTTTATATTCAACCAATTATAATTTTTGAAGGCAAAATGAGTTTATAGTCAGTCTTTCTATACTGGCTTAAAACTTTGTACCAAAACTATTCTTATTGCAATATTCAATTCTTTGTCCTCAATATCGGCTTCTTTATGGGTGTACTATTTGTTATCATGTATTTTTATTAGCTGGTACAAGAAAACTTCTGCAAATAAATAAATTACAAAATTTTTAGATCCTTTTTTAATAAAAAATTAACAATAAATTTATCACAATAAAAATGTTACTACTGGTTTAACAAAAGATATAAATTTGCCAAAAAGGAAAACAACTAACAAATTTCATAATTAAATGTCACTTTTGCAAAAAAAGTAAAAGAAAGAAAAACGAAACGTTAAAATTTGTTAGAGAATATTTTACTTTTTATAAGTATGTCTGAAAATGCCACCCACTGTTGAATTTGGTTTACTTTTTGTGAGCAAAGTCTTCCAGTGTCTTTCTACGAACGTAGGAGAGTATGTGTACAAGTTGATGACTCAGTAGGGTGCTAACAATTACAAAAAAAAACTGTTCAAATAATAAATTTATATAAATGTACGAATTGTTGTTACCGCTGGTCTACTGGCTGCTGTTGTACTAATTGCAGTTGCAACCACACATGTTCATATTTTGTTTTCTTTTTTGTTACTGAGCAACTAAGCGCCAGCTTAAACGTACATCAAGTGAGAATTTCTGGTTGGGTGTGGCCAAATATGAAAGTTTTGAAAAGTCTGATGAATTATTTGAAATAACTTTAATTTTAGTTTGGTTGACTAGGGAAGAATGATACTAATATCTAAAGACTCATCCAAGTTATATGTGATAGGAACTCTGTGCTATGTAAATAGTTGATAAAATTTTTCCACTTAAGACCTCTGTGATTAATCTCCGTTGATTTGCCATCCGCAAGAAATCGGAATATCGCCTGAAATTACAGATGATAGGCTCCTCTGTATCAAAGTCCCCGTGATCTTTGCATTCATACTTCTTTGCAATGCCAATTCAGTTCAAATGTACTCGTAAGTTGAAGTGTTCTCTGGTCAACTTTCCTTTAATTTTGGAACTCGGTTTTCTCGGTTACTATTCGTAGTACACTGTCCCTAATAGTCAGGCTATTAGCACACTCATTTTCGATTATGACACGGTGCACTGAAACCCAAAAGAGACTTATATTGCCGCATAAAGAGTTATTGTAAATCGTGTTTCTGCCTGCAATTAATTGATTACTGATTGACTTTTGATGAAAATTACGAGTTACGTAGGCCTAACATTTACATTGAGTCATTTTGTGCACTCAGTAATCGCACTTTTGCTTGGAAAAAGTGTTGTGGTATTGCTTATCTAAAGGGCGATTTTTTTAGCAACTTCTTTTTGGAAATACTGTTTTTGGCAGCTCAGAAGTTGTCGTGTAACATGTTCACTTTGGTCTATAATTTAAGCTTGAGTCTACTTATTAAATTTTATTATCAAAATTTATGCTCGATTAAGGAAGTGCTTCGTTCACTTTTGTTAATCGGAAAATTGTGTTCAGCGGCGAAGCTCATTTCTGGTTGAATGGATACGTGAGTAAGGAAAATTGCCATATTTGGTGTGAAGAGCAGTCAGAAGTATTGCAAGATCTGCCAACTGTTTGGTGTGGATTATGGACCGGTAGCATAATTGGAAGAGGAAGGCTGGAATGTTACTGTGAATGGCTACCGCGATGATTACAATTTTTTTTTTTGCCCAAAATAGAAGAGCTGGACTTGGCTGACATTTGGTTTCAACAAGATGGCGCCACATGCTACACAGCCCGCTACACAATGGATCAATGGATAAGCGACTTTGGTGAATAGTTTATTTCACGTTTAAAGCCAGTAATTGGTCACCTATATCGTGTGATTTAATGCCTTTAGACTATTTTTGTTGCGGCCATGTTAAGGCTCATGTATATAGAGACAAGTTTGCAACGGTTGATGCACTGGAAGCAAATATTGAAGAATTCATTCGTGATAAAATGGTTGATATGCTGGAGACAGTACGCCAAATTGGATCCAGGGTATGAACCATTTGCGGTGTAGCCGTGGAGAACATCATCTTTAAACATTGAATTATATAGATTGTTCTATCGACTCCAATGAAGATTTCATACACTTCTCTAAATTTTATATGTTTTTAAATCAAATCCGAAAGCTCTTAAATAATCACCCTTAATTTTCCCTAGTTTAGAACAATCCATGTAGCAAAATTAACCCATGGTACGGTTGATATAGGTATTTTTCCGGTATCGGTATTTCACATTTATTAAGATAACTTCAAATAAGTTTTCTTCAATAATAAAGGATAACGCATAGATTTTGTTTTAACTTTCCCATTTAAAATACTTTAAAATTTCTATAAATATGTATTTGTGTGGCTTTTTTTGATTTATTTTTAATCCTTTTCATTAAACATGAATTTTAAAATGTGTTCCAGTAAAAAAAAGGTTTCCAAGAAAATATAAAAATGTTAAGATCATGACCAGGAAGCCATATGTTCCTAATGTTCTTACTAAAAATTAAAGGAACTCATGCACAGAATTCTGAAAAATAGTTAATTGATTTTAACATAAACTTGTAATATGGGATGATCTCTTTTTAATGCTTATCCACTGACTTAGAATGTGTCTTTAACATATTTGAAGGGCTAATTTTTTTTCAGAGCAAATAATTTTATATTCACAGATTAAGTTTTTTAGTCAAAACTTTTTCAAATTGAAATTCCGGGAAATCTAAAAAAATGCTCCGCTGGAACTTAGAAACTATAATACGTAAAATTTACAGAATAATTTACCTTTTTAATCAAAATTTATTGCGATCTCCATAAAACGTTGGAACAATTTCCTAATTAACATTTTGGTGGCAAGGAAAATCAATTGTTTTACGAATGATATTCATATATTTTTCTTGGAATTTTTGTAAGGTTATGGCAGCGACTTTTGGTGTCCGAAGGAAAAGTGTGTTTGTGTAGTATAATAGCGTTTTCACTTCTAAAAAAATAGTGTACAATTTGTTACCCTTTCAAACAAAATTTATTTAGTGTTCTTTAATAAGCGTTAACTTAGTATACAAGAGCAGTAAATTTTCTTTTATTAATTAGTTTTAAAATCTTAATATCGAATTACAAATGACGACAAATATGTTGAACGTAAGTGTAACTCCCTCTTGCTTCCGAATACCAAATAGGCAGGCCATGTAGATGACCCAGGTAGGAGCCCCAAAATTTCATTATTTTCTTGGAACTTGTGCTGAAAAAATTTTCCTGTAAAGATTTCGTGTTATTTCACATTGTATTTTTACCGCATTTCATCAAGTTCAATATATCTTGAGATTTTTTAATGTTGAATTAGAAAAGCGATTCGAAATGATCCTAGTAAAATACTGAAAAATATTTGACTTCAATATGAAGCAATATAAGGAAAAGATGAAAGTGTAAAAAACTGAAAACTTTCTTATTTCTTTCTATAATTTTTTTAAGAATAATTAAATGATTCTTAGGACATGTGTATCATATCTCTTAAAAAGTAGAAAAAAAACTCATATGTACGTCTTAATAGATTTTTGAAGCTCATCTTTATTGTACATGAGAGGCATGTGCGTATATGCAACATGCACATATTGTGAATTTATTCTTGACCATGGTCACATAAAACAACTGTGGTAATAAATCGAGGAACAATACCCTGAGGTACGTACAAACATTTCAATAATGCAACTCAAAAAAAAAATGTTTAAGTTCCACTCAAGAAATGCTATTCTTGTCAAAAAACACATCTTACTCAAAATTGACATGATTGATTTTCCATGTCAAATCAAGAATGACTTTCTAAAATATTTCACTTCAAATTACTTGTACAGAAAATATGTGGCAGTGTGTGTGTTTGTTATGGTTTCGCCTGACTAAAAGACGTTTTCTTGAATGAATAAACAAAATACCCTCTCAATGTGCAGTGAGTGCCTTGCAGTGTCAGCAATCGAAGGCAAAAGTTCAGTGTAACAAATTTGTACAAGACACTTGAGGTTCTTAAGCTGTTTTCTGTACACTAAGAATAAAAAACAAATTACATGATCAGAATTTTATTAAGTTTCAAAAAGTGTAAGACGAGACAACATGTAATTTTGTTATTTAGATATATTTTTGACAATTGCTTAACTTTCCTTCTTTTCTTTTAGTGTAAGTTGGTTATTCAGTGATCGATTGGTGTCTTCTTATATATCTTCGGGAGTCTTTTTTCATCATACTTATGGCTTATGGTTCTCCATGGTGCATGCACATACATACGTACAATCGCTATTATTTGTAAGACTGTCAAACATGAAGAATTTTTTTTCCTTATTTTACTTTTTTTCATTATTTTCCTTTGATTATAAACATATTGTGTTTGTGAAATTTTCTCTTTGAGCTTGTGCAATGACCCAGTATCGGTACAATATCAAAAGCCCCCAAAAACATAAACGCACTAATTTGAGAGGTCAACTTGCAGCCAGAAATATTGCCGGCCGCACTCAACATTGAAGTGTATACGAGTGCATGAAGCAATAACACAACCTCAATAAAATACGTACGAAACATGCATGAAATATTTGATCATACAACGTCCACACATCATGAAAACATCAACTGTAAATCAATAGATTCTTTATTGGCTCCCACTGTTGTTTTCATCAGTTTGCAACTCATGTTGCTCCGTTTGCTGCGGTTTTTGTATCTGATTTTTTTTTTCTTGTTTGTATGTATTTACTTTAGTTTCATCTCATTGCATAGTACTACAAGTATCTAGTAGTTGAGGAACATATACACATTCATACATACAACCTTAAATAAATGAAATAAAAATTTTCATCGATTTTAACAGTAAAAGTGCTATAAAGTGTAATTGAAATTTATAGCGTTGAAAGTGCATAAAATTGTTGATGTTGTTACAAAATTATTTGAGAGCTTCATTTCGGTTGGGGGAAAAATACAAAAATGTATTAAATTCGTTTTATTTGTATTTTTGGTTGTCTTAGATGTTGCTGATATGATATTGCTGCGAATTACTTTTTTTCGTTTTGGGTCTTCCAACCAATTTTGGCTATATAACCATTAAGTAGAGCAATCAATCCAAATATGGCATTTGTACTGCAAAATTAAAAGAATGAAATTTTAAAGGCCTTTCTAGTCAAGAAATCATAGAAATGCAAATAAATATTTTTGAAATATTTATGCCACAGTATGGAAACTGTATGGAAACATTTTTAACACAAATCCTTTAATGAGATCATACTCTATAGAAGGTTTTTAGTCTTGTAATTAGTGAATGCACTACTTTTAAGTACTGGTATTAGTGTAAATTCGAAATTATACAATATATTTTAAGGTTAACAAATCCATCACTAAATAAATGTTTGAGACACTATTCGAAATTGAGCATGGGAAAAATGTCTTGAGAAAATACCATCAATTTTTGAGGTAATAAAATATCCAAATCGTAGTTTTAATATGAACACCTAGATATACGTAAATAAATAGGATCATTAAATATAAAAAGAATAATTTTTGAATATTTTAAAGGTAGTGTTATAAACAAGAAATTAATGCAAATTTACTTCATCATTTAAGACTGCAGTTGATTTAATCATGGTATTTATTTTAACAAGAAGGCGCTCGTCAGCTGATAATCTATCTGCTGGTTAGTGCAGATTTTTCTTGCAAATAAAAGGTCTCCTGAACTTTTCCCTTAATAATTTTCTAAGTTACTATGGATTGAGACTCTCCAAAATGTTATAAAACTGGCTACAGTTAATCTCATATATGTTCGTATGAAGTCTAGTAATAGAAAATTAGACTTTATAAATCGAGGCCATTTCACAAAATCGCAGTGGCCATATAAACTAAATCGTACCTCTAAATGAGCCTTGGAAATACAAAAAATTATCCTTTATTTTAATATTGTACCTTCTTTATTGGAACTCCTATTTTTGTAAAATACACTGTCTGATATAATACCAAAAATAAAACCGAAGAAAAATAATTTGGAAGCGAGCCCTATGAAATAACTTTCTATTTCATGTTTTTTCAAAATAATTTCCTATTAGGAATAATTATTTTAAAAAATTATTATTTGTTATTGGTTTAACTGGGTATATATATGCACTTCATTCGGCTAAAGAGTTCTGCATTTCTATTTTACCAGCTTCGGGCCGAGAGTAAACTTTTTTATCCTGTAAGTAATTATTTTTTTAGCGTATGGCAGGATTTTTAGTGTCCTCTAAAGTAGATCAAGTCCTAAAAAATTATTTGGACTATATGGCGTTTGCTTAAAAATTCAAAGGAAAATACTGAAGCTCTAAATATCATACTTTTTACTTTTTATGGTCTAGTCTATTAAGTTGATGTTCAAGTCCTAAGTGAACCACGATTGTAAGGTTGACATCTGTGAGCCGTGCTTTTGGAACTTGTTCAATGCTGGGGTTACGTTACTCGAAAATGTCCTTTTTTTTAGCAATATTATGCTAAATGATGCAATACGCCAAGCCAAATAGGAGAGTGTCGTTTGGGTATTAGCGAAATTATTGAAAATTAATTTTATTTAACACATATAGACACATATCACTCTTTTAATGCAAAAAAGAAAATTTTGACATTGAAACATGTGATTAACGTTTTTAAAAAAGGGAACATCTTTTTTAACTGCAGTTACGATTCCGATTTGCTTTCTACGTATAGAAAAGATATTCAGAAATTCTTTGCCATCAGTGAGTAAAACATAATATATATTTTTTTTTCATAAAACTATATTGCTTTAAAGAAGCGTCGTGTATAATAATTTTTTCAATACATTTAATTAACGAAAACCCAAAATTGGACTCTGATGAGTAATTTTTTATGTTTTCTTTTCTTATACTGTAAGAGAGTTAAAACTTTAAATCTAGGGTGACAGGTGTCCATTTCTGTTACAAAGAGATCAGCAACATTTTACACTTATTTGAGAAATGAAATCACTTTATGCATGAAATTTGTTTATTGAAACTTTTTACTTGCCAATATAAAGTGCAGTGGAATATATGGGGTCTAAAAATGCTACATTGTATAATTTTTGTTCTGCCACTTTTATGTAATCGAATTGTTTCAATACATCTGCTGTCAGCAAATGAAATATGTTCCGTGCGACGAATTTAGCTCTAGTCTCAAGATTATAATATATCTGTGTGTCCATATATATTCGTATAATGCTTTATTACTGCAACATAATTAGATATTGAAAGCAAAAATTGTGAAGCTTTTGAGGAAAAAATTGTTATTTGGCCTAGTTTATAGTAAAAAGTATCGATATGGGGTTTAAATAAAATTGTCCTGAAATGCAACATAGTAATATCCCAAAATATTAAAATTTTTAAGTAACTGAATTAAAAGTTTTATTCAATATCATATTTAAGTAATTGAAAAATCGGAATTATATCTGAAGCTAAGGCAAAGTTATACAAAAAGGTTTCGGTAAGGAGCTTAATCAAATTTTGCTAAAATTTTCGAGATACACCCTGTACTATAAATATGCATCAGATAAGAGCATACAATTCGCTGACTATAGCTAACGATACTCATATAAGGATGAATTAATAAAAATTGAAGGGATTTTGATGGCAGTCTGTTGTCCTTAAGGTCCTTGTCCTCAAGTAAACTAATAATTTTTGGAAAAAGTCGTCTTGAATCTTGCTTTTTACAATCAAAGAGAAGGTATTTATGAATTACTAATACAAAGCTAATGACCTTTAATATGTTGTATCTACTATGTCCACCTTATGAACATACAAATCGTACTTTTTTCAAGAGCGTAAATACCTTCAGTTATAAACTCGGAATCGATATGTTTCCAAAAAAGTGCAAGTTTTTCTATTTTTCTTTCTTAGTTTACAAACCAGTCTGGTATTGTTGTAAGATTTTTAGATAATTGTTGCACCCAATGCAGGATCAAGGTAATGAACATGTAGGATTTGGATATAGTAGAAAGGAATCCGGAGTCGTTAGTCAGCACACTTTCTTCACAAGCTGCTTTGTGTTTTTGTCATACAGAAACTTCCCTTCCAATAGCCTCGGTAGTAATATTTTTCTTAAGAAAAATTAAACAATTTCTTCCATCTTAAAAGAAAAATAATTAAAATTAATATACTTTAGTGCGCATCACAATTTTGTAAGAAAGTTTTGAGCAATAAGAATTTTTTTTAACATTTCAAAAATAATGCTCGTTCAACAAACAACCTTAACTTTAAGTCCACCTTCAAAGTACTATCAATTTTATCGTATCATTTGATTAAAAAATTAATTTGAAAAATTATTATTTAATATCAAAAAGTAGTTTCACAACTCCTTTTTTAGCCACATCACTTTAACTCTCTGGTGCAGTGCTCCTATAAAATTGTGCAGTAAGTGCTTTCTGCCACACCATTTGTGGGGCAATTTGAACAAATTATGAGCACTATTAAATAAAATGTGTCATAGTGCAACATATAAACCTAAATATTTATTCTTTTCATTCTATAAAATATTGATAAAATGTGAAAATTTAATAGTGCCTTCATTTGCCAGGTAATTTGTTACAAACTATTCATAATTTATTTTCGTAACCACATTTGGCAAAATGCCTTTGGTGGTAAGACTTACAATAATGGACTTCAACTTGACTTTATTTCTAGGTCAAAGCTGCAAAAGTGTAACGTGTATTTTGCCGGAATACTTCTTGCTTATTTGTTTTAGTATATTTTTATGGAAGTTTTTGTTATTCGAAGTTTTGCTAAGTAGTAGAGACAAGTTCAAGAAAGAAACAACACGAATTTTATGCCAATATTAGATGACATTAGAACATAAACAATGGCGGTTGTTCTTGTTGCTGACATTTTCGTGTCGTACATTAAGTGAAGATAAAAGGGTGTTATAAATTGATGGTAAAAGGCTTGTTTGCCTAAATGGAGGTATGCAATTTTTAATTTTTTTTCAAGTGTGAATATTACTGTTTGCTTTCAGCTAGAGTTTTTCAATGGAAGTTTCAGTATAGGGAATTATTTAGTTTTATTTGCTTGCTTTTTTTGTCTGCTCTTTTGCACATTTCTGGAACTTACTTACTTAATACGAAGCCCTTTTATGACCTGGTTAAAACAACATTACAATACAAATTTGTTAGAAATGAACATCATCTGTAATCATGTGTATAAATTATATTGTAGTAATAAATATAATAAAAATTTTTTCCCAAATATTTTTGAGGTCATGTTCTACTTACAAATCAAACATAATTCATCTAAATAAGAATGCAATTATATGTATGAATGCAACATTGTCCCTTGTGACCTTTAAGACAATGACCTGAAATACAATGAATTGTAAATTGAGATTATGATAATGTATTAATTTTTGTTACCTGTTCGAAGACTTCAAAAAATATTGGATTGCTGTATTTATTTGGATTTGGCATTTTCAAAGGTTTCAAATCAATTGTGGTTCTGTAATTTTCATTAATAAATTTCCCAAAGAGTGAAATGTGAGTCAAGCAAACCTAATCACGGTGCTTAAAATTTTCCTTAAATAAAAGTTCAGAAAAACGCTGCGCACATTTTCGGAGGAAAACTTATACTGCCTCTACCACAACGAGATTTTTGTGCAAATTACTCATTATGAAGGTTGCTTTATGGCAAATTTTACTTTGTTGCAACCATATGCATTCTTTTTCTATCTTAGGTTAGGTTAGGTTAGGTTAGGTTGATTGGAGGGGTGTGATAGCCCATGTCATACGACATACACTTAAGCCAGTGAAGGCTTGTTGTGCGCTCCCTTTATTTATCAAACACAAACTGCCAGAGTTCTGCGGCAGGATTCGAACCTGGGACCTTCGCACTACGAGTCTAGTACACTACCTACTAGTCTACGAAGGTCAGTTTTTTTTCTATCTTGATAACTTGTAAAATCTTTAAAGTTAAGGTCCACATATAACGACTTTCGGTTCGAAGACTAGAATTTGCTGCTACTTCCATGAACTGTAATATCGTTCCCTTAAAAGTCTACGAATCTAACCACACAATGTTTAAAGGCCACCGCATCTTTAATAAGATGAAAAAAAAATTTAACAACTTTCATCATCCTAATTGGCACCCAATTGCAAAACTTATCATTTTAATCTGATACATAGAAATGAATGTTACTAGCAACATTGAAAGTAAATTATATTCTTTTTAAATCAAAAAAAAAAATAACTAAAGCTTTGCTGGATTAAAAAATGTGTATTTTAAAATGCACCCTATTAAGAATCTAGTTTTCAGTAGCCAAATTCATTTAATCAAGTAAGTATTATGTGTGAGTAAGTTTTGTAAGTTCAGACAGTAATTTAACAAAAAAAAATTTATTTTTCTTGTATTCTTAATTTAATAATTAACTCAAAATAATAATTAACTGCGTCAATAAAAAAGTTTTACAGAAAATAAAATTTACTTTAGACAAAATGATTGTGTGAAATATTTTTTGCAACAATACAGAAACAGTAATTTCTCTTGTTACCACAGACACTTATTAAAGGTGTCTTATGATTGACTGGCTCCATTAAAAAACTATGACAAACTCCCAGTATACCGGATAGGAACTACTGGAACAAAAATCCAAATAAGGCTAACATCAGTATGCATGCTACAAGCGAAAAAAAACTATGGCCGCATTTGTTCGAAAACGACACTGTGAGAACAGTTACCATCAATTCAATGGCCTTATAATAACAAGCTTTTCTTTGCATGCAATTGTAGATTATAAGCTGTACAATATGTGATTTCAAAAATATGGTATCACGAATTACACAACAAAACCAATTTTGGCTTTGTTACATGGGTTGTTTCTAGAGCGCGCAATTTCAGGTTTAAGCGATATCAATTAGCCCCATAAGATCATGCCATTTGACGCCGTTAGTCTTCTTTTGGGGGACTACGTCAAAGACTGTGTCTACGCGGATTTCTTAATGTTGGAGCATTCGAAAACCAACATTTGTTAAGTTATAGCCGAGATACCGCCCCAAATGTGCGAAAATGTAGTCGAAAACTACCTCAAAAAGATCAACTGATGCAACCAATTTAAAGGCCATTATTTTAATGAAATTTATATACCATATATATGATATATAACTGAAACTACTGTTTTTCATAAAAGTGCATTTTATTCTCATGCTACAAGATGACAGAGTAAACGCTGTAATGAGCCAAGCGATTTCTTTTATTTGCAATAATTTTGAGTATTTTGTGAGCATTTCTATGCTTTTGATGGATTCAGACAAGGAGTTTTATACGACAATTATTATTTACTCTTAATAATTTTTTTTGTAAACTTCCACAGTTTGCACAGTGGTCTTAAAAAATATCTTGCTTTGTTTTATTAATTACTCAGTATCGATTTCCATTTAATTTAAAATTTTCTATATCACGAGTACAAATTATACAACGGCAAGCAAATTCACAAGGAAAAGGAATGCTTAAGCTCCTATTAAAACATACACGTATGCATACAAGAAGAGTCCTTAAAGCGTCATAAAAAATAAGGAAACGAAAGAGCAAATGTTTGTAGTGAATTGTAGTAGTGTATCGCTTCCAGCTCGCACTGTGCCTTCAATTTCATCCGGGCTAACCTCCATTGAGGGCTTACGGCTGCAGTAGTGGATACATTAAAGCAATTGAAAATAGTGTCGCAGATTATGTTTGTTAAAAAAGTGACATCAGGATAATTCGAGTGTTATTTCTTTAAGGCTTCTGGTAATGAAAAGGCTTACTTTTAAGGCGATAATTTTATTCTATCAGTTTAGCTGCCAAATGGAATTAAGAAATAGGATCAGAAGGCAGAACGAAGAAGTTGTCGTTATAAGCTGAATGCTGCCTAAATAATTATAAGACTAAATAAATAATTACAGTTTTTGCGAAATATTTTGTTTTTTCTGGCTTTAGCTGTTCATATGACAACATTTCATTGGTCGCTAAACCAAGTCGTCATAGAACTTCAAGTAGTTTGAAAACATTCAACCTCAAACGGCTTGAAGTTCACTGACGATTTGATTGAACGAACAATGAAATGTCGGCATATGAACATCTAAAGCCCCAACAAACGAAACAGTTTACAAAAACTTTAATTGTTTTAACAATAAGTTGGGGAGAGTATTAATATTAAATTAGACTAAATATTTTAAGAAACTGATATAATTACAATAATCTCTGAAAGCTCCTTAATGTCCAATTCACCAATATTTAACTCGCCTCTTGTAAAATTTATGGTAGATGCCCATGAAATATTCATTGAAATATAAGAAAAGAAAAGTTTTTCTCTGGAGTTGTTATCAGGTGTGTATTTTTCCACAACCCACTTTCTAAAAGTGTTAATGCACGATTTGTTGTTCTGGCAACAAAATTTCATTGCAAATAATAAGAATTACTTGCTGTTGCTGTTCGAATGTGGCAACAAAAACACCGAAAAAATCTTATTGTTCTAAAGTAGCAGCAACAATAAAGAAAAGAATTTAACAACAATGCAACTGAATATAGAGACTTTAAATGTTGCAAACTTAAATAATGTCGGTTTGCGACCAGTTAGTTGGTGTTTAAATGTTAACAGTGATGGTGGGTGATAAATGGGTTATCCTTTATTTTATTGTGGTTATTGGTGTTGTTGTTATTGTTAGTAGTGTTATTGCTGCTCATACAAGAGTTTTGTTTTTAACTCAATAGGGATTTTGCTGAGCTTCTGTTGAAATTAGTTATTCACGCGGTTAGTTTTGTTGGTTAGTTTGGAGCATCAGACCATTTAATCCATCCGAAAAAAGTAAGGGGAAAAATCAAAGAGAAAATACGTTGCTTTTGTTGTTGTTGTTGTTTTAAGTACAAAAGGTTATAACCGTGATTCGTGTATTGCCCATGCATGGTATGTTTCATTTTGATTCATATGCTTATATTTGCCTGTTGCTTTTGTTTTAATGACCGTCAGTAATGTCGTTACTGCTGCTGTTGTTAATGTTCCTGCTACTGTCGTTTATATTTGTGTGCTAAACATGTGTTTGTTGTCTTCGTCGCTTCTAGCAAGAGCTTTAAAACGAATAAAAAGGAAGATGTTGTTTGTTGAACAAAAAAAAAATATACCGCCGTTACTCATTTGCTTAGGATTTTATTTTGAATTTATTCATTTAATTTTTCTTTCCCATTTTTTTGTGTGGTTTTAATTTTCTATGTGGCCAGAGATGGATCAGTAGCTATACATAACATGGCTACTAAAGGAATCTTATCATATCTTCCTGCTTTTAAACATGCATTTATTATATATTTTTCTTATTGTTGTGATGTTGCTGGTGGAGGCAGTTGCAATATCTTGCTATACAGATGGCTTAAATGCTTTTTAAAGTTTAAACTTAAAAGCATCATGTAAATGTTCTAAATTTAACCCGTATTTGAACAATGGGGTTGTTATTAAGGATGATATTGCATTTGGTGTGAAGAGCAGCCGGAATAATTGCATGAACTGCCAAAGGACTGTACTTTTTCAAAGACGACGAATGGAGGAGCGTTACTGCGAATGGTGAGTGGTATCGTGCGATGATTACAACTTTTTTTGCCCAAAATAGAAGAGCTGGATTTGGCTGATATGTGGTTTTAACAGAACAGTGCTACATGCCACACAGCATACGAATCAATGGCCCAATTGAGAGGCGAGTTCAGTAAACAATTCATTTTACGTTTAGAACCGGGTAATTGACCGCCTACATCGAGCTTTTTAACGCCTCTATACTATTTTTTGTAGGGCTGTAATAATTTTATATATAACTGAAACTATTGTATTGATTAAAAACGAGTGCAAGTACATACATATATGAGCCCGATAAATAAGAGCTTTTAAGTCATACTCGTATATGTCCTGATATTAGGGTGCCGAAGTAGTAAGAATTCAAATCATATCCAATCGTTGTTAATGTAGGCGTGTTCTTATTCTTGTTCCTATTCATCGAGATAGGACTTGTCTTCAGGATGTAGCAAAGAGCAAACTCTTTATAATAAATAAAGGTTGATTGTTTACCACTAAGAATAAACTTCACATCTGTAATGCTTCAATAAAGATTAAAAGAAATGATTATTTTTATATAAAAAATTTGAGTTTTAGAGATTTGTGTGAGTACTACATATTTTTATTTATAATTTATTTAAAAAATGCATTATATGCATATATATTAAGGGTTTTATCGTTTCTTCGGTGATTTGGAGCTTTAAATTCAACAAAGCTTCTACAATGGAAAAAAATAATATCAATATAATTTAATGAAAAAAAACAAAACAAACTAAAATAATTTTGAAATAAAAAAATTTTAAAGTAAAACTATGAAACAAAGTAATATAAAATAAAATAGTTATTTAGTTAATTTTTTATTGAGACTGTTTTTTCATATTATAAGATTTACAAACGTTAACTATTATAAGCGAACTTAAAACTATATTGTATTATTTTAATTACGTAAATATTAATTTTGATAATGCGACCTGCTTATTCAAATAATATAAATGAAGATTAATGACAGACATATTTAATAAATATAACAAAAATAAACAACGCTTGCTCCCGGCATTTAACTTCATCTACAGAGTAATATCTGCTATACTTACATATGTATATAAACTTAAAACTAAAAACAAAAAAAAAAAAAAACACAAACAAAGAAAAAACAAACAACTTAAAAACTAAACCCTAATACTATTTAAAAACTAAATCTACCCCCTGTGTATACCGGGAGTGGCATGTGTGTAAAACCTATCTAGAAAGATATGTTGCTCATTCGAAATTCCAATCGTAGAGAGGTAATTAGTATTTGACCAACTAAAATCTTGTTCTTCCGTCAAAATTTTTTGTATATTATCACTTTCAAAAGACGACAGTCTGTCAACAAAACGTTTTGTCAAATCAGGAGCGTAAACAGAAATTGGGAGTGTTTTAGCCTCTTTATAAATAAATCGGTTCGAAAATCTTTTATTACGTGTCTTGTAGTTCTTTTCTACGCACTTCCGTAGAACATGACGCTCAAAAACTTCCATCCTCTTCATCGCCGTTTTTGAGATTGAAAACCATATCGGAAATGCATATAAAAGAATTGGCCGTATACTAACTTTATATAAAAGCAGCTTTGTTCTAATTGGCAAAAATTTGCTATTAAATAGCCTTGAAAATGCCCCCTTCATACGGTTAGCCTTCTCCAAATTTTTAGCAACATGCTTATTAAACTTTAGAAGCTTATTAAAGTTAACACCGAGGTATTTCATTTCATCTTTAAACAATATTTCAGTGCCATTCAAATTCAACTTCAATTTTTTGCTTTCCGGAACAACCGTATATTTACACTTCCCGGAAGCATTTCTCAAACATATTGAACTACTTTTTGACGCGTTTATTTTTATTCCCCAATGAGAATAAAACTCATTAGTTTGTTGAAGATGAAATGAAACACGTTGGAGTGCAGCTTTAGGTGATTCATCATGAGCATAAAGCAACGAGTCATCAGCGTAAAGTATAGCCTTTGAATTATCAACTTCATGAGGAAAATCATATATAAATATGTTGTACAGGTGAGGTGCCAAAACAGAGCCCTGAGGTACGCCGCAAGAAATACTACCTTGAGAAGATAACATATTATCAAGTTGAACAAAGAATCTTCTCTGATCGAAAAAGCTCTTAAGGAGTTTTACTATTGAATCACTGCAACCAATCCTTATCAATTTGTATAGTATACCATCATGGTATGCCTTATCAAAAGCTTTTTCGATATCAAGAGATACTGCGACCGTACAATGTCCCTTTCTCAAATTCTGTATAACATCATTATGAAATTTTAAGAGAGCATGCACAGTAGAATTACCTTTCTTAAATCCAAATTGGTTTTCAGGAATATACTCCCCTTGTAAACCTATATCCATTTTCTCTCTGATAACTCTTTCAAACAACTTACCCAGATTAGACAATAAAGAAATTGGCCTAAAGTTATTAATATCGTAATTACCCTTTTGTTTCGGAATCGGGACAATTTTTGCAATCTTCCAGGCTGACGGAAAAAAACAATTATTAAGGCAATTATTGAACAAGATTGTTAGGTACTCAAAGGCCTTTACCGGAAATCTTTTAATTAAATAATTTGAAATATTATCTACACCACACGACTTTTTATTATTTATAGTTCTAGAAGTAATTAGTAAGGCATTTAAATCTGTAAATTTGGAATCGCTTACATTATTCAAAGAGGTGACTTCATCACTAAAAGTAATACAATTTGACGCTCGAGCTACACTATCTCTAATGGTTTCCTCAATGCCAGAAATGTCCCTATCAGGTGGAGAGCCCTGATATATAGATGCAAAATGATATCTGAAGGCCTCCAATTTTCCATCCAACTGAGTAATTTTGATGCCATTTACCGAAATGTCTTTAAAGTCAGGCCGTTTCCTATTTCCTATAATTTTGAAAATGTCCCTATAAGCCCGAGGACCGGGTTTTATTCTTCTATCATTCTTAAATGTGTTCCAATCCGTGTTCCTGAATGACGTAAATAGAGTTGGAATATTAAGAATAAAATTAAAATCCGAAACCAATAAGTGAAGTGCTAATGGAATATGATCCGAAAATGTGGGAAGAGTAAATGTCTTAAAATTTGGAATTGGACTATCAATCAAATCATTGCTTATTATAAAATGATCTAAATGAGAGGACCCGCCTGGATAAGTAGGATATGAATCACAAATTCTCTTAACTGTAATAGATTCCTCTTGAAGCCAAGAAAAAAGAACTTCTCCATTAAAATTATTATTGCTATCACCCCAAGAAAGGTGTTTCGCATTTAAATCACCACCCAGAATTAGCCCATCATATGCACTGGAAAAATTTATAATCTCAGAAAGACCCCTACAAATAGCCTGTCGGCTACAATTACTTCGAAAATAAATTGAACCACAAAGAATTTTCTTAAGGATGCTATTTATTTTAACATTTACCTCAACAAATATATTCGGAAACCGAATATTTGAGATATATACGTAAGACCATGATATAGACTTTTTGAGAGCTATACCAACCCCTAACGAACTATCATCCTTCAAAACTATGTAATTATCAAAATATAACCTTCTATCCATTGATAAATGCATTTCCTGCAAAAAAGCAAAATCAATATCAAATCGATTCAATAACATGTTAAGTTCAACTCTCCTACCAACTTGGATAAGAGAACCAACATTAAAAGTTAATAATTTTAGAGGATTACGGACCATAAATATTTTGAATATCCTTTATTAAGCTCAAGCATTCCTTTTTTGCTTGCTCTTTTGCCTTGGATTTGTAATTTTGCAAAAAATTGTATATCCTATCCTCTAGGGATAGAGGCTCTGTGGCACATATCATTTTTGCAATCTTCAAACACTCCAGAATTAAAGGCGGCTTCTCTGGCTTATTCTGGGATGGTGAATCATGGAACCCATTGAACAAACTAGCAAAAGATTTATCCATAACATGCTTAGTATTCGGAGGAATTAATGTTCTAGCGACATTGTTAGCGGCAGCCACTTTCCTTTCCCTTGCCTCTAAATAAGATTTCTTCCTAAACGCAACATATTTTTTATAAGCTGGGCAACCCCTATAATTTGAAGTATGACCCTTCTCATTACAGTTAACGCAAAATGGTAAAACATTATTTTCTGAAACAAAATTACATTCCCCAGGGGCGTGGCTCTCCTGACATTTCACACAAGAAAAAGGACGAGTACAATTTCTTGAGTAATGACCCCACTTTTGGCACCTCCAACATTGTGGTATCTTCGCATGCGAATTTGGTCGTTCCCATGATACCACCTGATTTAGGATATACTTAATACTAAATAACTCGTTTACTTTTCTGTTTGGTTTAAGAGTTATCAAAAACAAACCCGTATCAATACCCTGTTTCCTCGAATATTCTGTTGAAAATTTCGAAATTGATTCAACGCTATCTGGAATAATTTTTTCAAGTTCAGATCTAATGTCATTAATATCAGTTTTGTAATAAATTCCTCTACAGACCACACTCTGACGCCTAAGTTCCACAGGAGTGTAAGTAAATGAAGGAATTTCTTTTTCTCTTAACAGTTGCATCATTTCCGAATGTGCTGATGAATCCTTGAAGTACAACTTACTTTTAAACATTGATTGATTTTTAATTTTAAATTCAACCTTTTTAGAATTTAATTGGTCAATGAGAGATTTCACATTCACATTCTCTAGGAAAATTGGCGGACAAAATGAGCGACTACCTTTTACATAGGAAGTTTCAATGGAACTATTATTTTTATTTAAATTATTATTCTGCTTGACGGCTTCCAAATTCAAATCACCCAAAAGAGAGTACCTATTTACCCGATTAACATTATCAACTATCTTATTCTTTTTTTCAAATTGACAATTTGATAAATCAAGTTTTAATTCACCTTGAAATTTCCGTTTCTTATTTTTAACCGTCGTGAAAGCGTCTCCTATAGAAGAATTTGAGCATGTTTCTTGATCCAAGGAAGTAATTTCTGTCCGTTTTCTTGCTTGAAGATTTGGTATTTTAATGTCTTCCAGGATTCTGATGTCATCTGGCGAATAACCAATGGATTTTTGAATATCTTCCTCAAAGTTCGGATTGGCATCAGCAAAATAATTTTCGACATTTAAATGATTATCTTCCATATTAATTGCTTCTTGAAATCTTCCACCATTATTGGGAGGTCGACCTCCGGATTGCAATAGCAAGGAATCTCCTTCCATTGCAGTTCCTTGACAATGAAAACCAGAAACTTTCCTTTCAATATTCTTGTGTTGCTTTTTTTCCCTTTGTTTGAAAATTTCAAATTCAGCAAAAAAAAAAAAATAATATAATATAATCCTTTTTCAGCTCAAAAAAAAATTAATTTTTTTTTTTTTTTTTTTTTTTTTTTTTTGTTTTCGTGCGTACTCGATCAAAGCTCACTTGAAATAAAATAAAATAAAATATATTAAAATAAAACCAAAATAAAACCAAAATAAAACGATATAAAATATTACATTACTGACAACAGTCTAGCCTGCAGCATATTTTTTGAATTACCTTCTAATACTAGTATCTTGAGAACTACAACTGACAACAGTATTAGGAAGACGGTACCAAGCAAATTTCTTAGATCAGTTAAGGTTGAAGGTGTACTTCCCATAACAAAGTCATGTTAAAGAAATAGATCCTGTTAATGTAAAGTACTACAACTCAATGCTGTCACTATCCCCAAGGATCTACTCACGTAACAGTTTTCCTGTCAGCTTCCTACTCCTAGAGAATAATTTATTTATGTTTGAAAATCAATATATTTGGAAAGTGTATTACAATAATGATTTCTAGTTTATGTTTATATACAGAATACGTTTGCAATCTGTCCAATGTCCAACCAAACTTTCAATAATAATGAAGTAAACTCCTCTTCGATTCTCATATCTTCTCTCATCCTTGTATATTATTAATTAGAAAACACTAGGAATTTTGTTGCTGATTCCAAATTGCAGTTAAGGGTTAAAATCTCAACATAAAAACTAGCGCACTTAACTGAAAAAAAGGATGAATGTCATTTTGACTATAGTGCTGCATTTAGTCTTATATGTTGGCAGTTTACAGTGACTTAATGTTCAATGGCTTATTTCTGTGAAATTTTATGTTTTGAAACTCCTAGAAATGCAGTAATTAACCTGTGCATGTTAATGAACTTAAAAAAAATCTTAAGCTTATGCAGATTTTGTGGTGTTTGGTGAGGTTTTTTTTTTTTGTTTTGTTCTCCACACTGGCGATACCTTTTTATAAAAAAACAACATTTTATATATAAATATATATACATACAAACATGCATATATGCATTGTTATTTAGCTCCTGGCTTAAAAACCAAGCTAAACAACATTCAGTTTGAAAATGAGGTTGTTTTCGTGTTGTTGACAATCTAATTAGAATGTTAAATAAAACGGCTGCTACTGTGATTTTCTTAATATCATGCCTGCAACATAACATGGTATACATACGTACATACTTATATACATGCACTGTTGTCTATTATAAACGTTGGAGGATTTTTAATGTTTTAATATCAGCCACATGAAAGGTGACATATATTTTCTTTGTGTTTTTCATTTTTTTGGTGCCTGGTTTTGTTCTGTGTTAAATTTTATGTGTCCGATCGTAAGCGGCTGATTTGTGCAACAAGTGATGCACGTTGAAGTTCAAAAGGTTCTAGGTTTATGTGGGTTGCTATTAAGTATTATTTAAGATGTTGTAAGTGATGACATATACTTCCTATAAAGTCAGTGTAGTGTATTCCTTAAATATTTATATAATTATTTAAGCCGTGTAAGGCATTTCGGGAAAATTCCAGGGCAACTAGAAAGAACCATTTTTTTAATAAAATAGTGTAAGTCAACATATATCGGCAATGGCGTAATTAAATACGAGCCATTATTTTTAAACAAATTAAATTAGTTTCATTTCGTATGGAAAATGCTTGACAGAAAAGTTCTCGTATTCTTCTTTCAGTGAATGTTTGTTTAATATTTGAATGAATTTGATGACACCTGCCTACACTTATTACATGCGATTGATTCCCTATTTAGAAACCAAATTTAACTTTTAGTTGTCTTCTAATCTTGAAAAAAAAAATAAAAAAAATATTATTCTTTCTTTTGAGATTTGAAGTCGACTATAACAAAAATATATTCAAAAATTTAGTTTTGGCTTGAAAACAAACTTATTTCAAGCTCGCTATGTTTGAAAGTTAGATGCTGGTTGGGATCGTCCTTCGTTTAACTCTAGTCACTTTCACAGATTGTTGTTTTTGTTGTCCAAAATCTATATAAAGTTAATCTAATTGGATAAAAATGTATAAGCAATGGCTTGCCCATTTGGTTCACAATTTCGTTAGCAGTCATGAAGGAGTTGGAAATTTTGGAGCGTAGTTGCCTAAGACTATGTTGGTGCAAATTGTGAAAATTAGGAAAAAAATGTCTAATTCAGCAATTTATGAGGAAGCCAGAAGAAGTTCATGTCTCGTCTTGAATATCGTCTTGAAATTTATCTCTTGGGGGACATTATTCAGTCCCAATCTGAAGTCAATATTGCTCAAACACTTGTTATTTGTCTCTAGTTGGAATTTTTTTATGAGGAAATTAACTCATCACGTAACGCTGCATACAGTCTACCAGAGTTTTATTCTCACTCAATCGCTGGCTCGAATAGAGGCTAAACATTATTTTTCTTATATTATTTGGTTTTTTTTATTTAGTTTTATTTCTTCCTTTGTGGTACAGATTTAGAATTAAGTTTATATCCGGATATGTTCGCGATCTCCGTAAAAGCTTATTATATTTGATTGAACGATATAATTTATCTTTTAACATTTTCCTATCACCTGCACAAAATTAATTCAGCATGTTGGGTATATATTCATAAATGATACTTTTGAAGGCAATTAAAGTTGTACATTATAGTTTTAAGTTCAAATATAATTTTTGTTAATTGGTTTTTCATCACTTTTGTAATCCGTATTTTAAAAAAAAATGTCTCCATAAATTTTAATTGAATTGAATTGCTCTCTAAATCCCATTAAAAAAATTAATTTTTAATCTAATTGACTAGAAATGCATAAGCCATTCCAAAGTCTGAGTTTCTGTATTGCTCTATAAACATTATGGACCTAAGATCTTCTTTATTATGCAACAATAAAACATATATAAAATTAATTATAAGATGGTCATGGAAAATAGTGCGTCTTTATGAAAAAAGCTTTTTCAAAAATTTGTGTATTATATATTGATTTATTGATATCAGATATATGTTTTAGAAATTAATTTATTAATGTAATATAATAATCTTGACTTACGAGTCCCTGGATAAAGTGAACAAAAAATTCAGGAAACTTTGGGAAAATATGAAATAAGAAAATTTGAGTTTTATTGTCATAAAAATATGTTATGAGAAACTAACAATTAAACATATCTTTGATCTACTATATTTTAATGTTAAAATTTCTACAAATCAATTAGTAGTTCATGGTCCACTTCCAAAAGCTCAAAATTGTGAACGTAGCTTAATCATATTGTTTAATTTAAAAAATTTACATTGCTTTAATATAATTTTAAAATTTTGTCACCTTTTTTCCTAAAAACATAAAATTTCTCCCAAGTGTTTTTAATGATAAGCCATGACTGGAAGAAATTGTTTTGTGAGATGCCCCATGATTTTTTTTAACAGTGAAACCCTTTTTAGCCAATAAAATATACGAGTACTGGTATATTCTTAAAAAAACGCGATAATTTTAATGGAATCCAACTAGGCCAAATGGAATACAGGCCACACTATAAATAGTGATTGCACATAAATATTTTAACTTATTTATGTTGATATGTGTGAGAGGTGGCGTAGCCAATGATAAATAAATATGAAGAAAATATAAAAACACCCGCTCCTTAAGAGAAATTGTGAAATGTACTATCGGTTGCGTATAAACAAGTATAAATGGAAGTAAGCAAAGGGTGATTTTTTAGCTACTTTTTTCTTGGCAACACTGTGTTCGTGTAATATGTTACTGTTAGACATATTCAGGTTGGTCTATAATTTAACCAAGAATCAACTTACAAACGAACAACGCTGGCAGATTATTGAATTTTATTATGTATCAAAATTCATGATGGCTCCATCGTCCATTTTTTTATTGGAAAATTGTGGTCAGCGACGAAGCTCATTTCTGGTTGAATGGATACGTGAGCAAGCAAAATTACCGAATTTGGTGAGCATGAACTGCCAATACATTGCAAAAAATGCACTGTTTGGTATGGAGTATGGACCGTACTTTTTCAAAGACGACGAAGGCAGAAACGTTACTGTGAATGGCGAGCGCTACCGTACTTTGATTAGAAATGTTTTTTGTTCAACACATACATGTAGTTTCAAAAAGACGGCGGCACATTTTATACAGCACGATGAAAAATGGCCCAATTGAGAGGCGAATTCGATGAACAGTTTATTTCACGTTTGGGGCTGGTCAATTGGCCGCCTAGATCTTGCAATTTAACGCCTTTAGAATATTTTTTGTAGAGCTATGTTAGAGTTCATATCTACAAGGGCAAGCCTGCAGTAGTAGACGCACTGAAAGCCAATATTGAAGAATTTATTCGTGATCGTTCTATCGACTCAAGGGTTGCATACGTTTCTCAAAATTGTATGTGCTTATTTTAATCAAATTCAAAAGCTGTTAAAAATCACCCTTTACACATACGAACACTTAGTCTTGCTTATGTTGTTAGTTGCTGTATCGTACAACTTTTATTTCACTTCATTTAGCCATTAATAGAAATGGACACATAAACATGACGATTGTAGTAAAATTTATCCTTGACTTGAGCTTAAAAAGTCCAACATTGATTGAATTAATAATGGCTCTTGTAGCTGGTATTGGAGTGTTAGTAGCAATAATTTAACATTTTTCCTTTTTTGAGGAACATAAGAATATTTGTTTTAAAGATGTCATAACAAAAAAAATTTTTACAGAAAACTATTTGCTGATTTTAAACTTTCTGTAATAATTACATAATGAAAAAATTCAATAATATTCTCTATTCACAAGAGGAAGTTAAAAAATAGATTAGTTTAATTTAAATGTTCCAGCTGGATTAATTGACGCGTTCTATACTTTAAGTCTAAAAGACGTGAAATCTTCAGTTGCTGTAAAATATTTAAGAAAAACGATAACAAATAATATTTTGTTTTGCAAATCTGCAGCATCTGTGCGTAGAATAAAATTATAAAAATTCAATAAAATGCATAGTCCACTTCTAATAATGAAATTTTATTAACTTGGATATATTTCTCTGCTTATGCCTAAAATCACAGGCCTTTGAAAAATCCTTGGTAATTTTTTAATAAAAGATTTTTATTAGATAAAATAAAAACTTATAACCGATTTTTTTAAACAGAATATAAGTTACAGGAAATCAATTGATTGATGGCATAATTTGACAAAAAAAATTTTTTAATTGAAATTAATGTTCTTGTTTAGTTAAAAAGTATAACTTAACAATGACAGCCAAGAAGTTCTGATGAACCAGGTTTACTTTTAAATATTGAATTAAATGCCTGCATAGTGCATGCAGCGAGAAGACATGATTTTCAATCATAATTGCAATTTGCGTTAATGTGTACCTTAATAATTCCATCAAACATGGCATTATGATCATCGCAAACATAAATATATTATGATGTTTGTCAGAACTATATTACAATGTTCATAACATTAATATAAAGGAGGAAATTTCGTTTATTGCGTATGTATTTTTTAATTTTATATATGCTTATGTGTACGACATATCTCAAAGATCTCAATGTTTGAGTTATACATAAAGAAAAGATTCAATAATATCCTCGTAATATGTAGAAAAAGTCATATTCATATGTGAATTTAAGCAGAAGTTTTACCAAAAAGTGTCCAATACGAAATCTATGAAAATTAATTTATTTTTAAGTGTAACATAGTCATATATCAAGAAATTAAAGTTTTTCCCTTATATGTATAAAAACATCAAAATTCTATCTGGAGCTAAGCCGAAATTGTACCAAAAAATTCGATGTGAAAGCTAAGATTTTCTAAATTTTTATTACAATTTTTGAAGTTTGTTTCTTTCTTATATGTTTCCTTATTCATTTATTTTTATTTTAGAATGTAATTTTTAATCATTTATAATAATTCTTTTTGACAAATGTAATACATTTTTAACAGAAATATGTGCTTTATTTTAAAAGGAATTTAATTTTTTATAATATTTTTGCAACGATCATATTAAACATTATAATAAAAATGACGGCAAGAATTCATACATTAAACTCTCAAGTTAAAAATAATTTTATTGTCTAAATAAAGTGTATAAGTGCGAATAAAGCTAAGTTTAAATTAAAATAAATAAAAAGGTTTTCCAACTAGGCTCGTTAAAAAAGTTCGTTTCTGAAGTCTTTCGTTTTTTCCATAGCACGACATTGATAAATCAAATATCATTTTTAATAAACTCAAGGCGCTTAATATAAATATATTTAGCTGCTTGTATACTTGCTTAAAAATTTAGTTCTATCTTTTTACTATACGTAGAAAACGTGTTTAAAAATTTAATTATGAATAACACTAAATTATACATAAAAAAACGCGGTATTTTTAAATCTATTCCAGAACTTTTCAATTTATTCAAATTTTCAAAATAATTTCATATGTAAAGTTACTTTTGGTAGGGATTTGTTGATTTAATTCTGGTATCTAAGTTGGTGCGGGCGATGGTTTGCAAATATGGGGTTAATTTCGATATAAGCTTATGCCGATAATTTACGTATGTGTATATACAATTATTTATTTATTCTGTCATTTAAATATAGACTCCAAAAATAAATTAATTTTAGCGCATTTACTCTAGTTTTTTTTATAGCGATATGTTGCAAGGAAAAGTAAATTGAGAAAACAAAAACTTAAAAAAATAAATTTAACATGCAACATAGTTGGTCGTATAAGTACACTTTATGGTTGCCATTTACAATTGTCTTTTTATAAGCAGCAAGCATATCATGTCACTCAGCCACTCACTTAGTGCAACTAATAATCTTTCAAAGCACCAGTGCGACTATACCTCATCACGTGGCAATAAAAAAAGCGTTTATGCTTAAGCTCCTCTCTCACGTGCAGCAGACATCTTTGCAGCATAATCATTGGTTGTGAATGTTTGGGTAAAAAATAAAAATGTTTCTTGTCGCGTCTTGTCGACACTCGGCCGACAATTGTGTACTGCTGACGATGATGGGGATGATGATGACGGTGTTCTTATTGCTGACGTCTGCAACGGCAATGACAACGACTACGAATGTTATGCCGTCAAGTCACACTTAAACGCATATCTTGGTGTCACTTTAAGTTTTGTTGGATCTTAGTCAAGCAATTTTTTAGTTGGTGCAGCGAATGAAAATGTGTTTGATTGTGACTGGCTAATATTACGGTAGTAATTGTTGTTGACATGTTAAATGACATGTTGCTATGTGCGATCTGCAATCATTTTTGGTATTTTTGCTTTTCTAAAAACTATATATATGTAGATGTACACCATATATTTATACAAGATGTACTTGTGAGTGTGTGCTTATTCTTTTAATTTTTGGCTGCAATTTTGTCGATCAACGTTTTGTTTATTTTTTGTTGGTTTGCCATTAAATTTTTGCAAATTACTGTCAATGTGAAGATCATTGCTTAAAAAGGTTTTAAAATATTTTTATATAAATGCTTTAAGGTATTCCATGCAGCTTTTTCTTTATTAGTTTTATACTGTCAAATTTGTTATTTTGTAGGATTTCAGGTGAATTGGAGTTTTTGTTTTAGATTTTTAAGGATAATTGCAACACAGGTGTGTCCATGCTATGACTCGCTGCAGTTCAAATGAATTTTAGATAAAAAGAAATTGATGTGTTTTCTTGATACCCACGTATATAAATATTAATAAAACAAGGCAAAGAATATCTAAATTTTTCCAATTTATCAACGAAATCGGTTTCTTAGGCTTGATCAGCTTTAAATGCATACCCGTTTTTTATCCTTTCGGCATAAAAGGGCCAATGTGTGTTTTATCTATTGATATGTATGAGTATCAATAGAAAACTGAATGGTATTGTAGCTCAGGAGCTATAAATTAGCTACGATATTTGCTTAAAAGTAGTTTAGAAATGGTAGAATTTTTGAAGTTGAAGTCATTTTGAACAATTATTTTTTCTCCCTTGAATTTAAAGTTTTAACAAAAGTACTCGCTTAAACTAGCGATGTAGAGGGCCTACTTTCTTGTGAATTGGTTTTTGATATTTAAATTATGCACACCGAAAATCTTTAAATAAAATACAATTTGTATTTAGAGAAAAACTACTTGGTCTTCTATTTATCTCCAGCTGATTCAGCAACACTCTACTGAAGATTCCTCCTTCGTGTACCTATCAAGAGAATCCAATAACCTCTTTGCTTTTTCTGTAAGTCCAAATCACTTACTTGTAGCCCTCGCTATCAACCAGTTGGAGTACTCAACAATATCAAAGCATATACATGATATATTTCACTTTTATATAAGCAAAGTTCTTGGATTGGGTGTAGATCTGCTTTTGTTCCAATAAGGATTTATATGCGTGTGTTTGTCTTAATTGTGTACAAGGAATAACCATACAAAATTATACAATATTAGTCTTACGATTGCATTGATTGATTTATGAGCATGGCTTGAAGCAAGCTATATACATTAATTATCAGAACATAATTTCTCGTTTTTATTATATTAAAAACTTTATTCACAAATATATGAATACTCCCAGAGACTGTTACAACCATTAGTTTGTCCTCTACTTTATATTTTATATTTTTAGAATATTTTTTCTTTTTATTTTTCAAAAGCACAAAAAATATGTTCAAGCGTTTGTGAAAAAAGCAAATTTCCAAACCAAATGAAAACTACCCAGTTAAAAAGAGTTTCTACAAAAATTTTATGAAAATACTGGAACTAGAATCCGAAAGCAGTTTTACTTCACCCTATTATTGCCTTTCACCGATTGAGAAACTATATTCATTATATTGAGATAAGTGGATTTTTCAAGTTTTGTTTGGCAAATAAAATATTATATAAAATTATTTAAACTTTACATTACTTTACCACTTTACGATGAAAAAGGGGTCTAATCACCGCTTACGATATCAATTATATCACGTACCGAGTAAGATTTCGATATGTATGAGCCGAATCCTTATTTGCAGACACTTTAACCCTGTACCGAAAATATGCAAAATGATACACTAAAAGACTTCTGGCAACTGAAAACGATTTTTCTGCATACAAGAAATGTCAATAGATTTCGAAATTTATGATACTGAAATGAAAAATATCAATAAATAATATCGATAAACACTAAGAACGATTTGTTGTAACAATTTTTCTTCTATGGTATTTCTTATGAATTTTATTGTAAAATTTATTTAAAAATGCCTAATAAAGCTGTTTTGAGAAAATTCTGTTTTGGTGTTTATTAATATAAGTGGGTTGTGTGAATGTCACCAGAGCCCAACTAACACCCTTATAATGATGATGTTAGTAACCTGGTCACGAATTTTTTGTCATAAATATTTTTTCATTAAATTAAAAATATAGTTTTTCATACCTATATTGAAATTTATTAGGACTTAATACATTACATATTAGACAATTCTCGTATTGTATTTGATTGTTTTAGACATAGAAATATGAGGTTGAGTGTTTTCAGTTGGTTTAAAGTTCAGTAACCATTTGGCTTAGCGACCAATAAAATGTCAGCATATAAAAAACTAAAGCTACAAGAGACAAATTTTTAATAAATTATTTTTCTATCTGGCCTGCTTTCACTTATAACACGATCCGAGCTTTTACTGCTAGTAAAAACATTTTATTTAATATCAAGAAAAAAATTCCCAATTTTTTAAAAAATCTAAAATTGTTACTGAATTTTCCAAAAAAATTTTTAAATATTCACAAGTCTTAAATTTTTTTACTTGCTCCAACATCTACACTGCTCTATTGATAATTTTGTTGGTTCACTATTTTAAAACATATTCAAACCACGCACACATAAAAAACGTGCCCTTAAAGTATAAATGCAATGGTTTTTGACTTTCTTTATTCCTCAAGTGCCTCACCGTACGAGTATAATCTACATGACTTCAATGAGCATAAATTTCGAAATTATCTTTAGTTGCAAATGCAACAGTTTTGTGGCTGTGGCCTATACAAATGCTCATTTGAAATGAAATTTAAGCATCAGTTAATCTAATTGTAAATAAAAACTTATATGGTTCTGGAGTATAGATCATCCATATTTGGTAACGCATGAATTTCTATGATTCTCATCATCACGATCGCAATGCAGCCATCATCATCATCATCATCATCATCTTAATACCACATTAAAGACCTCTGAAAGCTTAAGTGAATGAAGTTAAAAAAAAATCTATTAAAATTAATTTTTTAGTATCCTTTCAAACAACTGTAGAAAGAAACAAGAAACACAACGACGTTCAATAAGACAAGCAGAGAGATCGGTAGACAGTTTCCTCTATATGTGACTAAGTCAAAGAAAATTCACTTCTTGCTCCATTTTATTGACCTTTTGTAATATATTTTTAATTTTCTTCTGCATTTGTTTGACAAAATTATTTGGTACTCGTGTATAAGCAAAAATCTGCATATTTATGATGAAGTGTAAATATATTTACTTTTCCGGAACTGTATTTCCTTTCTGTATGTATTTGGCTTAAACTTTTTTATTTTGATAAATATTTGTTAAATTTGATTTTATTCTTTGAAATAAATTATACTGAGGGTTTTTTAAATTTTTAATAAAAACAAAAAATATTACAACATGCCTCTTATGATAATTGTTGTTATTATTATATATTTTTTATTTTTTGTTAAATTTATCTAATGGAAATTTACATATATTTCAAAAATAAGCACTTTCAGTTCTTTTCATCTATTATTATTCTCTTATAAAACAATTTGCTTATCTCCTTGTCAAGATAAAATACTAATAGTGTTCACACCTTTTTCAACGCTTGCAATAATTAATTTCCCAAAAAAAAAAAAAAAAAAATAAAAAATAAAATAAAAGAAAACTGGAACGTCAAAAGAAGTCTACAACAAAAAGAAAGCTTTTCACTTCATATTGGAGTTTCAACATTGTGGCATTAAAATGATAGACATTGTGTCTGTTATTCATTTAATGGTATGTAAATATATTCTTATATTCAAAATGAATAAATTTTGTAAGAAGTGGGTATAGTGTTCTTTCTTCTTAACAACATTTCAAATCAGATGATGACGTCGCATTTTTTCTATATAGATATAATTCACTATATATTTGTTATTGCAAGATTTGTTATAAAGTCTTTTTAGTTTAAATTAATTCCAATCAGCAAGAATTTTTTGAAATGAGCACACTTAACCCAATGTGTTTGCTAGAGTTTATGGAATAGTTTAAGTAGAATTTTGGTTACTTTAATTATCTTATTTGGTATGGCAAACTACTTATTTTTAAATGAATTATTTTGAATCACGGAACCACAACAACTGCCTACAAAAAAAGCTATCAACTTTGAAATTATTGCAAAAGTTCGAACAACTTCGGATCTGATAACCATGTCCACCTGACACCAATCCCACAGAAGCGTTTCTCACCATGTTACAAGCTATAATCTCATTGTGAAGCAGTTTTCTATATTTGATGAATGGAGGAAAGTGGTCACCAGCCATTATAGGTTATTTGTCAGTTATGTCGACCTACATTGTTTAAAGGACAAAAAGTTTGCTATATCCCTGTTACCCTGTTTTTTCAGGGATTGGGTAGCAACATACAAGATTTAGGGAGTTAGCAGCAAAAAAAGGCCTAGGTCCAGAAGGTCTGATAACCCTTTACTTCAGAAAACACAACACCAAACCACAAAAACAGGATATATATACTGTGACCCCTGAAGGCTTTTCCTTGGACAGGCGCAAATGATGGTAGAGCTTTTATGAAATTTATACCGTACAACATAAGTCTAAATAACGGATAAGGAGGTCAATATGCCTGGCATTTACAAGTAGTTACGGGACGAGAGTGGTGTGTTGCACTCTGAAATATCAACTGAGTGAAATACTATGTTATATACAATTAGGATATCAAATATGTACTTACAGCAAAGCTCTGGCTTATAAATGATGAATATTTCTAAGCAATCTAACGAGACATTCGAACCTAAAGTTGTTTTGGGTAAAAGAATATGAAAGTATGGCTGACTTCCAAAACGTATCAATACAAAGTTTGTATACAGTTTTGCTACTGTGTTCAAACAATGTACATATGCAAAGTTACAACACAATGCAACCATGTGCTTTGTTTATTTCAACAATATGAAATGTTGGTGATGCTATGCATCATATAAAAATTTCTGCTTTGTTATGAAACAAGAAAAAATGAACAGCAAAGAATTTAAAATTTTACTAGATAATTTCTTGAATTTATCAGAGAGTTCCGATGGAAACTCTGTACAACATTCTATTCAAAAATCGCAAAAATCGGGTTCATTTCGCAACCTTGTTATGAGGAGCAATTTTTTTTGCTCATGATTCCATTTTTTTTCGCTAAAATATGTTAAAAAACAATTATTTGCTGTTTATATATATTAATTATTAAAAACAAATTAACTTACTTTTGTGAGTCGGTCATTATTTTTGTTTTTAATTTTTTTTCTCTGCAAACGCTTTGGTGGGGTTGTTTTTTATGACTAAACAAACGAATACCAAACAATGCATCAACTAAAAAAGTGATGCCTGCTTGCTTTTTTACTGCATTAAAAATACTCATTGGCGACGTTTTGAAATCGTATACATTGTAAATATTTTGTACTGCGGCGTTATGAAACATTGTACTTTGTTCGAATACAAAGCAATTGACGTTTTGGAAGTCAGCCTATGTGTGGCAATATTTTTCAGAAGAGCAAGCTTATTCTGGAGAATTATCGAACAGGTATTTGGATGAACAAATGGACGCCCCCGTCACTAAATCAGAAAAAATTTGTTAATAAGTCGATAAAAACAGAGCCTGACGAGGTCTTCTACTCAATTTTAAGAATAAATAACGATATTGGTACAAGAGATCTAAAGTCCTACAAGGGACAAATCAATATCAGCACTACGCTTGCCAAAAAATGTCTTCTACTCATAATGTATTGCGCTGGAAATAGAGACATTGGTAATAGAAAGCAGACAAGAGAAGTAGCATTTTGTAGATATTCAAATTTGATATTTAATTTTTGACAGGAAAGACCTCTGTGTTCCTTACACGAGTTGTTTGACTATAAAATAAATTTTCTCTGTTAAACAAAGATCAATTTATTTGCATATCGACCACAAAATGATGTATTCTTTATTGAGACACACTCCATTTTAGTAACGATTAAACGGAGAAAAAAACCTGTATAGAGCCAACAGATAAATGAATTTGCTCACCCTCTTCTGAATGCATTCAAGTAACTTCCAAACAGGCTTGAAGCACCACCCCGTGCATAAGAGTTGTATTTCATTTTCGAATGAATATAGATGGTGTAAGCAATAAGGAAATTAGATGCAGTGGAGAATCTCTTACACCGTCTTTAAAGGACGTATCACTTGATAACGAAAATTAGTTTTGTCCATCGGACATCACACTGAATTTTCATGCCGAGAGCATCAAAATCTTCGATTTATCAATATTTATATTACCAATAGTTAGTTAAAGATGGATCAGCATGTTAAGTCATATGTGTATGCGTAAGGAGGCAACACTGCGTCTTGCGAGCATTGAAGTGGAGAATATTTACATGACCCCATGCAGAGAATATTATAAGATTATTGTTATCATTCATATATCACATCATGGATGTTAAGTCATAGTCCATACCTTCCTTTCAATAATTACTAAAGTAGAACGTGTCAGAATGACAAAAAAGTACCGACAGTCGAGCACCTGACTTGTAATGTTTCCGCTATTTTGGAAGAAAAAAAGACTCAAACGAGCAATCCATTACTAAAGAACTGCCATGGATTTGTCCAACTATACGTTTTATTTCCATAGTAATGTTCCATAGGTATAATATAATTAACAATTACTTTGTTCCATTCAGTTAAAAAAATAACTAAGCCTATCCCTGTTCCCTAAGTGTCAGTAATTCTGCTGAAGAATTTCAAGACTATCGATCCTGTTTGGTTTCCTATGAGGAACAAACAAATCAACAAACATACTAACACAAGATTAAATTTTATATATGCTAGTATATAGATTACAAACTATAACGATCTTATTGATAAACCTTATGGTAAAGGCAACAACAACTAATGCGCAAATTTATGTTCATGTTTTCCTTAATGCAGGTCTTATTAAGCGAGCAAAATAGTTCCAACCCATTTGTAAATATCCCTGCCTTAAGTGTAGGCTTTTGGAAACACCTTCCTCTCATTAAACAGGCACAATAACAACAACGATAACAACAATAACAACAATAGTAGCAACAACAAGATAAGGTAAAATTGTAAAATTGTAAATAATTGATTACACTGCAGTTACTTTTCCTATAAATTTCTTACTATTGTTGTTAAGAGTAAAAAAAAAAAACATTTATATTCAACTAAACGGAATCCAAGTGCAGCTTTTTTATCTGATATATTATTAGAATTTGTTAAGTTTAAAGTACACACTCTTACACTTTCATAAAAATATATGTATGTACACTTTTGTCTGCATCCATTTATAAGTCACACTCCAGGAGGCACTCAATTCAATTCCAACAACTCAACTCTTTTCATCTCATACATATTCATTGAGTCGTTAAAGACATCATCTATTAATCAATCAAGTGCAGTGTAATTTATTTGAATGTCTATGGATTTTTCTTTAACCATTATTCGATTATAATTTCTACAACTTAAAATGCAATTAATCTTAAAGTAATAAACTTTTAAGAGCTTGAAATCAGCGTACATGTAGGTCTTGTTTTATAACCGAAAACCAAATGTATTTAAAGAAAGAAAATGTAGGGTTATAGGAAATAAAAGAGAAATTTCTTTTAGTTCTTGCCACAATGGGCGTTTGTCAAATTATGTTTTTTTTAATGGAATAATATAAATGATACTGGTACTGGATTATTATTGATCCATAAAGCATTTGTGTATGACAAGAAAAATTAAAGAATTATTTGTTTTGTACATTTGTTTCTCAAATAGGAAAAATGAATACGAGTATTTTCATGTGATGCTAACGAGTCCTAATATTTAAATTTTTAGCCAAATGTTCAAATAGATGTATTATATTTTTATTTGTGAATTTCTAGTTTTATTTGAATACGATTGAATCTATCTTGTTCACTGTTGCATATGCATATGATTTTTAATTTTGAACGACCCTATTTTTTAGTAAAATTAAAATTTTTGCACTGTTAAAAAATATGATTCCTTGTCATTTCGGAGCGATTGCGTGTGATAAACATAATCGCAAATTAGTCATGTTGAATGTTAATTTCTTCACGATAAATATCACGTTGTAGTTACTGGACCGTCCAAGAGATTTTCCTTCATATTTTCACAGTTAACGTAATTCGATGTGTTAATAAGATTATCTTTCAAATATGTAATTTTTAATGCCATCACCAAAAATCGAGATGTCATATCGACGCCTCCATTCATTAATTTTTAGTGTATTTTCTGAATTTACAAATTTTAATTGGGTCATAGCTAAAAATGATATAAAACTGTTTTAGCACGGTGAAAACATTGGCTATTGGTCGTCTAAGTGTACTTAGCATATTTTTTATAGGTCTATTGTTTTTAAGTAAATCACCTAAGTATAACACATATAATATTTTAGTTTGGACAAAAATTTTAGAACGTTAAGAAATGTCCCTTCCAAAACATACTAAGTCAACTTAGTTTTCAAGTCAATTTAAAATTGTCCAAGCAAAAGTATTCTAAGTGTACTTACTACATTTTAGAATGGAAAATTTTTACGACTATGTGTGTATTCTAAGTATATTTATGCCTATAACTTTGGAACAGATCGGCCCATCTTAACCAAATTTTGACAGTATTTAAATTAGAGAAAGTAGGATGCAAAAATTTAAGAACATTGAAAACGTTCTAAGTACATTTAGAACGTTATAGAATGGAAGCGTCGATATTAAAAAGTCTTCTATGTCTTCAGTTATATGACGCACAACATTTATGTTTACAAGCATGTTTATAAATAATAAATAATATTTATTTGAACGTGTTTATCAATCTTTTAAATTAAAATAATTAACTGATTTCAGTAACGTGTATTCAATATTGCGAGTTCCCTAAGGAATATAGTTCACAATATAATTAATATATATGTATGTAGATAAGGGTGATTTTTTACCAACCTTTTTTTTGGCAAAACTGCTTTGGCACCTCAACTGTTTTCATATAATATGTTACTGTTAAATATGTTCAGTTTGGTTTATAATTTAACCATGAATCGACTTCCCAACGAACAACATTTTGCCAACATGCAATAAAAATTAATTTTGTAATACTGTTTTCACATAGAAATAAGCAGAGATATGAGGAATAGATACATTGAACAAATCTGGCAGGATATAACATTTTAAAGGCATATTATTTAGTTTTTAAATTCACCCCACCTGATCTAAGAAATATTTATATATTTTTGTCTTGCCCTTTTCGCACCTAGATTTATTGGTAAAAGATTTTCTCAATTTCTATCATAACAATATGCGTAAAGAGCAAAAGATTCCTTTTTATGAATTTTTAAAGAACATATAACATTTTATAGTATTTGATAATAAAAATTAAAATTTTGGAAGGAAATTTTGGAAACTACACTTGGCTTTCTCCTTTTCGGTAATAGAGTATTTATTGTATTAAAATTTTCAAATAATTCAAAATAGCTTGTGTTCATCCCCAAATATATATATACTAGCTGACCCGGACAAACGTTGTTTTGCCTTCAAATTTTATTTTCGCTGTAAGTCTGGTTTCGTTGCAAAGTCGTGGTGGATTGATATTTCGAAGAAGAATGAAAGGTGCACTAAATCGACATAGCAGTTATTGTTCAAATACCGGTATCGGGCTAATTAACGCCAATACACGATGATTAAGGACCCAACGCCTTCAGCGAAACACAGCATAGGCTTATCGCGCTAATCTCTATCGGGCAAAATACAAAATACTAAATATTGGGCCACCTGTCGTACGAACTTCAAACTACACAGAAACACTCCTCATGCCCCATAGAGCATGTATATAAAGTTTGGTCGAAATCGGTCCAGTAGTTTTTGATTTTAGCGATCACGAACATACACGTAATTTTTATATATGTAGATATATATATATATATATATATATATATATATATATATATATATATATATATATATATATATATATATATATATATATATATATATATATATATATATATATATATATATATATATATATATATATATATATATATATATATATATATATATATATATATATATATATATATATATATATGTTCCCATCATTCCTATAAGGAGCCTCAATAAATTAGTTGCACTTATTCTTGTCTTGTGCCAACGTTCTCACTTCGCCCCAGGTTTTACCCATTCCAGCCACCTCTATTTGCCTTCTCCACGTATGAGCTGGACATCCTCTTCTTCGGCTTTAGTGCGGGTTCCAGTCTATACCATTTCTTGCGATGCCGTTCGTTGATCTTCTTGAAGCGTGGCCAGTACAGCGCCATTTACGTCTTTTTATTTCTGTGGCCGTGAGTTGTTGGTTGGATTGTTCCCAAAGCCTGCTGTTGGACAAAATATTCTAAATATCCTGCGAAGACATTGATTCACAAATACCTGGATCTTCTGTATATCTCGAGGGGCAGCATTTCATATCTCGCAACCGTAGAGTAGAGGTCTTGATATTTGGGTTAAAAATTTTTAACTTCGTGAGCTGAGAGAGTGAAGACGAATTCCAAATGGGTCTTAAACGACCGAAAGTTTGTCGCGCTTTCTGTACACGGTTTTCAATTTCCGCCATTTTTGGAAATTATGCTCCTTAGATAACAAAACTGGCTGAAATCTTCTATTTGGTTACTTCTTATTATAAATAATTCCTGAGACGACGTATTAACTCGCAGAGTTTTGGTTTTAGCAGTGTTGATCTTGAGTCCAACCGCATCTATACCTAAATAATTCCTTCACGAAAGTATAGAAAATGGAACATTTTAAATTTTAAAAAATCTTTCAGGTTTATGTATTCTATACTCTGATATCTAAAAGCTTTTTATTGAAAATTTTCAAGTTAAGAAAATTAACAGCCTAATTTTATATTAAAATTTTTTTTCGCTGGAATATTTTTATTAGAATCTATAAAATCTTCAAATTAGCTTTGATTTTAACAAAAATGTTTAAACGAAACTTGCGATTAATTAACAAATCGGGCATAAAAAACGATAACTGTAAATAGAAAATCTGATTTGATTAATTTAAATTTGTATTTAAAAGATTATTGAATTGTTTATATTTTAGTTTGAAACAATAAAAAAATTCACAATAATTTAGTTTTGATTGTAACAATAAATCTAGAAAAGTGTTAGTATACAAACTAGATATTTTCTAAACGTAAATAGATTTTATACCACCTACAATCCACATATTTTATCTGATTAAAAATATATATAATACTTTTGGCATCATCTAAAGCATCAACTCAACGAATACCAGCCAACATCGCCTTGCCACTCAGCAAAAACTAATATCTAGCCGCATGTGCACTATACGCGAAAATATCTACCTTAATAACGTTAATACAAAAATGTATGTTTGTTTGTGTGTATAGTTTTTACTCTTCCACATCAATTTCAAGAGATTGGAGAAAAAACATAACTAAAACATACATTTAACATGTAATAAAATTGTGGTGCCATTTTTAGAGAGGGGGGAAAAAGTCCCCGAACACATCCAGCTCGTAATTTAACATGATATCTTATTTAACAGCTTACATTTGCTCAGCGAAAAAAAACTAAATAAATGAAGAAAGATGGAACACCAAAGTCTGAAGTAAGGAGCAACATGAAGAAGGAATAAAAAACAAAATTTAACTCGTAGAAACATGTCACATAAACATTAGGTCACCTTTTTGGCTTTCAGCAGCAATAACGACAACAACAAAAAAAAACAGCAGCAGCAGAAACATTAACAGCAACAAGCAGCATCTAAATTTTGTAAAGAAAAGGCAAATTATTTTATGTTACTTGTTGTTTCAGTGCAGCTCATACCCTACAATGAGTGTGTTAAGACAGTGTTTGCTAATGAAGATGTGCGATTTTCATATTGTGGTCCTTTAAAGTGAGTCCATATCCTTGTGTACTTTCTTTTCTAGAAAATAACAAAATATGTTCGTTTATATATAATCTTTATGCGTAGTTTCCAAACAGAGCACTGTCTAGCTGTTTTAGCTGGATCTTTAATTTCAGGGACTTAAAGTCGATGTCAGCAAAACTTCGAAAGGCGGAATAAAAAATTGCTTTTAAATGAGCCTCACAATGATTAAGTTATCGTAGAATTTAGAATAGTATGTGCATTTAAAAGAAACATCTCCATGGCTTGAGTTCAATGAGCTTATGAATACGGGTTTAAAATTCTTTCAAATCATGTTTATTGAGGACGAGGAAAGTAGTAGATTTGAATAGTGTTTCCCACACCCTTATCATGAGAGTTCATGTGTCTGTTTTTAGTAGTTCTTAGATGCTAATATTGAGGAATATCAATCATTTAACACGCCTTTGTATGAAATTAGTGTATTTCATTTGTAAAAATTATTAACCAGAATTTATATATTTATTGCTCGATTTCAGGCCAGATTAAGAAATTGTATGTTAATAACCATTACAGTTTAAATAATAACGTAAAATTATATGAGGAAATCTCTTTTTTATGAATACGGCATAAATATGTATTCTTTAGCCTCCGCTTAACTTGAGCAAAACGCTTGAATAAAAACCTATGGCGTTTTTTTAATTTTAAATAATATTGACTAATTAATATCACAAAATTATTTATCACTCATAATTAGAAAAATTGGCTCCCTTGCAGGACTCCCAGTTTGCTCTTAACTATAATTGATATTTTTTTAATTTAAAAGAGCAAAATATTTACATATTTTTTTGAAAACAAAACGCAATTAAATTTTTATACAATAGAAACCCTTTTTACTTATATCAAATGGAATTAGGCGGAATTAATAACTAACTTAATAGTTATTAGGTTCCACGTCCAAAGCAATAAATAAAAACAATCTGCCAAGATAAAGAATAACCGAGTATCAATTACGCTTAGAAATGATATGCAGCAGAAATATATTCAGCTAAAAAACCCAGAGAATGGGACAATCCTTTTTTAAATATTTGCTGAGCTCGTTTTTCTTGTGGCGAAGAATGCCACTAGTTTTTTTTAACACAATATAAAAGTTTTAAATATTGTCCTTTCGACTGGGGCTCATGCTTTGTTTTATTTATAGACAGTGGTTTCAACTCAAAATTTAATTTGGTGAATTCCAAATAGTTTAATTACTTTAAATATCTCATATCCAAATAATGTTTTATTTTTTTCTATAAAATGATGGTTCAAATAAATGCTTAAAAGTGTCCCTGTGAGTCTCTGCAGCTTTTAATAAGTTCTCATCAAACAATTTTCTATGCTTTTGTTTTACCTGATAGAAGATTTTTTTCCTAAATGCATTTGAGGCAAGTTGTTGCATGTGATTGTAATAAACATTATGCACCTCCACATTTGGTTTAAAACAACAACAACAAAAAGTATCAAACATACAAAAAATTGTTTTAACTAAAAAATACTCATATATTGTTTGTTTCTGCCAGATACTGGACAGGACACACTTACCAATGGGAAAAAGAAACGTTGAAAAAAACAGTGCAGTATTTGTCGCTTTGAGGCAACTTTTAGCAAAAGCTTTAAAATATGTCATTTGGTGTTACATAAATTGTTTAACACTCGCTTCGAACAGATATTTTGTGAACAGTGCTGCACGGCTAAAAGAAACAAGCACTTTGTTTTAAAATAATTGTTGGCGTCCGTTTTTTGAAGCGTAGAAAACTTAAGCGCATTATGATGTTGTACGCCAGACTTAAGATATTTTATTTCTAGGAAGGTGGTTAAAAAAATTATTTCTAGCTAGATTTTTAACATAAGAATGAATATATGTAACTTATAAATAAAGATACAACTTGATGGCCTAGACACCTGACAGTATACATTTGATTAACCCTTTATGGGATGTGGTTAACAAATCAGTTTTTTTTTATCAAAGTCTAACTGCCTGCTTATGTAAAATGAAGGGAAAATCTCTTGCATCTATTTATATTGAAAACATTAATAAAAAGCTCAAGCATGTTTTTGTTTTCTATGGAAACAGATAGAACGAATTTTCCCTTCGTTTTAGATAAAGGGGCAGTAAATTCTGTTTTTTGCTATAAATCGCTGCTAAAATGAAATATTTATATATTGTAGCTTAAATTAGTTCAGTTAAGCTACTCTACCACAATATTTGTTTTAATTCTATACTTAAGTAAAATGTAAAACTTGAGGGTAACAAAGTTCGTACTAAAGATAAGCAGCAGTTAAGGTGGCTTTGTTAGTAAAGCTATAACAAATTATCTCGACATCAGGATGAAAGATTAAAGTCCATTTAATGGGTGATTTCTAACCCTTCGATTTTTGCTAATTGAGAAAAAAAAACGTAGAAAATTTTAAAAGTGAACAAAATATTGATTTGAGGTGGTAAATTAATGCCTGCCATTTATTTTTTAAATTTTATTTCATATTAATATTGTCCGCGAGTAGGAATACCATCCATGAGCTCCAATTTTTTAATTTTTTTTAAAGCATTGCATCTCATCTTCCAGGGCTGAAGTTGTGGCTCGCTTGTTCCAATATACAAGAAACTTTACATATCTCTACAAAAAATGGTCTATTAAGGCCAAATTGCATGATCTTGGTGACCAATAGACTGTTACAAAACGTGAGAGTAATTGCTAAACACACTAGCCTCTCAATAGGTTTATGTTATCGTGTGGCATGTGCTGCCGTCTTGTTGAATCTACATGTCAACCAAGACCAATTCTTCTAGTTTGAACAAATAAAGTTTGTAATCATTGTACGAGATTTGCTCCATTGAATTTAACGTTGCTATTTTCATCGTTCTTGATGAAATACAGCCGAATGATGCCGCCATCCCACAAGCCGCACCAAACAGTGCATTTTTCAATGATTTGCAAACGTTGTTCGTTTGTTAGTCTATTCATGGTGAAATGGCAAACTTTACTGAGCATTTTTGGCGTTACTAAGTACATGTCACGAAAATAAATAGAAAAAATTCACTTCTCAAATTACTATGCGAAATTACTAATACGATATATATTTTTCTATGCCACAACTTGATTATTATACCATGGAAATTTTGAGGTATGAATGGCATCAAAAAAAGAAAAGCTTGGGACTCTCTACGATCAGGCATATGATTGTATATTTGGGATTTTTTTATATAGTGTGCTGCGATGGAAAATCGTAAAGTTTGGTCAAGAACCCAGCTCGTAACTGCCAGTTTTTGAATACGTGCATATTTTAATATATAATAAACTGATTTGTTAAGAATATGAAATGGTTCAGTGATAAACTGCCACTAAATTTTATGATAATTCTTGATGACACTCAGATTTCATAATTTAAACCAAGTGTTATCGGAATCTTAATTTCTTTGATCGGAATATAAGTTAAAATTATAAGTTTTAAAAAAATTCCAAATTGCGTAACTATGCGCCTACTTTAAAATGACGATGCTAAATAATATGAATTATTGCTTTTCATAGTTCATGACTGAATGTATCACTAAAAAATTTTGGGGATTTAGTATTGACCAAAAAGCCTAATCAATTTGTTTTGAAACTTAATGCCATATTGTTTACAAGATTAAAAATGTAAATAATTGTATACAAAATTTAATAATTAGTATTATTTTAAATTTATTTTCAGTCAACAACACAGCTTAGGAATAAACCTTTTTGTAGTCCCAGTTCTGTGTATGAAAAAAGCAGCATGACAAGGATACAAAAAAATCATACTTTTCTAAAAAGAATTGTTTGAAATAAATAAAGAAATATATATCAAAAGGAAGGGGTCGAAATTATTTACACGACTTAATTTGCTTTGTATAACTATTAAAGGGTTATCCATTTTTCAGTTTAAAAAGTAAAGTTAATTTAAACACACATACCAGTAAAGCTCTGATTTTGATATATATTTTCTTTCATATTTAAAAAATAATGGTATTATTTAAATGACTGCCTGTAAATTAGCTGCAGCAGTGAATCCTTTTGAGGTAGTTTTGAAATACTTTTATGCACATTTCAGGGCGCATTTCAGCGATAACTTGACAAATGTTGTTTTTTAAACGCTTCAACGTTAGAAAATTATCTACGTAGACACTATCTTTGGCATAGTCTCACAAAAAAGTCTAACGGCGTCAAATTGCATGATTTTTGTAGTACTGGAAACTTGCCATACAACAAAGCCAAAATCTGTTGTGTGACAAGTGGCACCGTCAAAATAACATATTGTCTAGATCATATAGGCAAAAAAGAGCCGGTTATCATACTTCCGTAGAGCTCTGAAATGAAGGTAATTGTTCTTTCAGAATCGTTTTTCAGCAAATACGGGCCAATGACACCTCCAGACAATAATGCGCAACCAACAGTCCCTTTTTTCGGATACGATGGCCTTTTTAAAATTACGTCTGGCCTTTTCGAGTCCCATATGCGAAAACTTATCTTGTTGACGTGACCACTGAGTGAGAAATGAGGTTCGTCGCTGAAGAAAATTTTGTTCGAAAAATCACTATTAGAAGCCTATTGCTCTCGCACCTAATCAGCATATATACGGTCAGCCCGCTTTAAATGCTGCATGAGTTGGACTGAAAATGGTTGAATGTGCAAATTTAAATGTAAAATATGCCATAATAAACTATAAGATAGTCTAGATTACATATAATGCCGGTGAACCGAAAAACTTCGATAATCCATCACACTTTCACTAACAGAAGTAATATTTTTACCAAGGAGGACATTTCAATGATGCACAAGCCTGATCATATCTATATTAAGTTTCCAGTTTCTTAAAATTTCTTTATAATCTTGCCAATTTCTGGCACAGTAGGTCGACGATGACGACAATAATCACCTCTTAAGGCTCTAAAAGTGGCTACATTGAAATCGCCACTTTTTGAAAATTCAATGTAAATGCTTGGCCTCTGCAGTCTTGGAAACTGATTTCTTGCATATTTATATGATCTTATTTCAATTTTCCTTTAATTACAAATTTAATAGTACAATAAAATTCAACCTTTGCCATTGCCCAAACGTAAGCTGTTAATGGCTCTACTTTAAATGCCACAAAATTAAAACAAGAAAGTCTAGCAACAAAGAGCCCAATATCAACATGTCAATTGACATTGGCAATAACATTAAAATGATAACAACTTTTACTACTTTTATTATTTTGGCATTTTTATACTAAACAATTCTTCAGTAACTTTGCCTGACAATCAAAGCGCCACATGACCAACACAAAAATAAATACAAAAAAAAAAAATAAAGAAAATACTCGTACGAAGAAAAAACAGAACAGCAATTTTGTCCTACCATTTCAAAAATGAAAAGCAAAGGAAAAAAATAAAACAGACACTTAACAATAAAATGACAACAGCAGAAAAAAGACAACGTTGTCAACAATGCATTGTTATTTGCCAATATTGGCACTGGCAGTGACATGGTCTTCCATACGAATACAATTCACAAACGTATATTGAAGGTACGAGTATACAAAAAATTGTACTATGGGTATAAGATGACTAAAAAACAGGTATGGAAATTCTTATAATGTGGAAGAAAAGATTTTTAAATTTAATTTTTATTAAATTTAAACAAGCCCACAGGGCTTATTTCTCTATGTATGTGGACATGCGTCTTAAAAATTTCTAATAAAATTAAAAGAAAAACCTCTGCAGGAAGTTTCTAAAATTGTGAAAGGATTTAGTTTCATTTCCTTAGGGTAGTTTATTAGCTGCTCTCTTCAAGAAGGACATTAGATTATGGTGGTTTTGGTAACAAAGTCCTTATTTTCCTAATTTTACAATTCGAAGTCAAACAATACTACAAGTGAACCTTAATGTTCTATAGGGTACATATGTATATATAAAAAAATCAATTCTAAGCTTTAGCACATGTTTGTCAAAATAATAAAAGAAAATATATAGTACACAGATATTTTCCAAGTGGCCATTGTACTCAATTTTTAGTGACATTTGCTAATGTAAGTCCACCATACACATCCCATTAAGATATTTTTTTTTTTAATATAAAATTGCTAAAATTTTCTTTTACTGTAGCAACTTGCAACAAGTAGGTTGCTTATTACTTTTCAAGCATTGTTTTTACAATTTGAAATGGTAATATTAAAGACATTTTACCATAATTCCAACATATTTCTTGTTTTAACTTTAAATTTTTAGATTGCTCCCAATAATTGCTAAACGTTTATTGGGAAGAGGTACTTCTCATTTTGGCCAGTAAAACAATGATGAAATTGATATCTCAGTGAAACAGTAATAAAAATTTATGATCTGTATGATACACATTCACATTCCATTTTAGTGGCGCTGGAAGAAATAAAATAAAATGGAGAAACAAACGCAGACGAAGTTATTTTGGCAACTGGCATCCAAAGTTAGTAAAATGTTTGTATTAAATCAAACGTTATAATTCAATACAATGCTTTTAAAGGTTTTTTTTTTTTTTTTGTTTTGGAGAGGTAAAGTTAATTCAAAATGAAATCATTGACGGAATATTTGAAATAAATTCTTAACTCGCTGATAAAATCTCTTGTAAGTACAAATTAATATGAAAAAAATTATTGTTATGGCTTCAGTAGCGCAACAGGAATTATGAGGAAGTATTATCCTGCAATATGCTGGTTCGGTCCTAACAGAGATCGGTCTATTATTGCCATGCAAGTCATACTAATCTTACTGTTTGCCTTTGTTCAGAGAGTAAGATTTTGTTTCTGTTTCCAAAACGAAATTGCCCGTGAATTAAAGAATGAGAAAATGCTGACTTCAAAGCTGAAAATGCTTATAAAAGGTGTCACATTAGGAATGGACTTTTTAAATTTAGTGTTATTTTTTTCTTTTATTTTTTTGTGCAAGTCACAACTCTAAAGTTTGCAGCTGTCACATATGTTTATTTCAATTATTAAAAATGTACCGCTTTTCGAAAGAGTAACGCTTTATAATTGTGAAAACGTACATATAACAAAAATTAGGAAAGTTATGCTAAAACCGCCAGCAAACTTGGAAGAATTTTTAGTAGAGAAAGTGCCACTAATGCGTCAAAAAATTTAAAAAAAACTGGCTGGGTTATAGAGATTAAGATCAACGTACCGAAACATTGCTGCTGCAAGCGGGAGCGTTGCGGAAAGCAGGAAAACATCAATTCGGCATCATTCTCAACAACTTTAAATTTCACAAAGCACTACGCAGCGAATTTTGGCAAAAGACCTCCCTCTACCTTCATGCCTACAGAATTTATCTTACTCAGAAGCTCAAACCAGCAGACCGGCAGTTCTTTCAATATGTAATGGAGAAAAGTGAAGTCAATGAAAATTTTTCGAAAGAAGTCATCTTCTCCGTTGAATGGCTTCGCGAATATACAAAATTGTCAAAGTCAGAGCACAGAAAATGCTCGTGTAATCAATTTAAAAAAAATGCACCCACAACGAGCACTTGTCTATTGCGTATTTTTATCAGGAGGACTTACTTTTTGTAGATGAGGCGGAAATTGCATTCGTTACACGAACATGATAATGGAGTTCTGGTGGCTGCAACCTGACAACATTGGTCTGGACGACATATGGTTATAGCAACAGGGTGCTGATCATGAAACAATCGGTTCATGAAACATATCGAACATGAAACAATCGGTTCGTTTGAGCAAGGATTTTCAGAACAAATTGTCTCCAAAAATTCTCATGTCAACTGATGTTACCAAGATGACGCGATTTAACGCTGAGCCATTTTTTCCGGGCTTATGCAAACAATTTTTGAGCTCAAATCCAATTACCAGCGCGTCAATGTCGAGATTCAGCTACATATCTGTGAAAAAAACATTGAAATTTTCATGGAAAGAGTAATGGCCTGCCATCAAAACAGTAGAGTTTATTTCACAAATATTTTATTTATTACATTATTCGGAATGTATTTTCTTTACAATCCAATATTGAAATCACAACTATAGCAAAAAAGACGTTCTTTTATTTAAAAATGAAAAAGTGCATTCTTACTGAGACACTGAACTTCTGGTAAGAACCAAACCTTGTGATTAAATCCAGTTAAAACGTTTAAAAATTCACTAAAGCTTTAAATTATAAGTTACCTACTTTTCCATTCTTGGCTCTACCAAACTGGAGCAATTTCAAGATATTTATTAAGTGACGTAAATATATTTTCTTTCGATTACATTCTCCTTTTTTTGCCTACATCAATTAAAAAATAAGTTTAGTTTCAAAACAAAAGATCTTAAATGTAATTTTCAGTTTAACGGATTTGTTTAAAATTTTTTTAAATATTGACCATGTGGAGCTTTACATACAACAATATTCTTTAAGCTTTAGCTGTCCTCAATATCCTCTAAGCACTGTATGTCGTATGGAGATCAAACATTTTCATTTTAAGTATCATCTAACTTAGTTGATTAGGAAACAAATTATAATGTAAATAAAGTTTTAAAAGCTTTACTGCGAATAAAAAAAAAAACTATGAAAACCTTTCTTCTCATTGCGGGTAATAGTTTGTGTGGGAAAGTGAAAACAATTTTTTTTGTGTCACCAAATATATGATTTTTTAAAACACTGACATGATCATGAAGAACATTTAATTTAATTTTGACTCAAATGTTTCTTCCTTTATATCCCAATACATATTGTTAACCTTTTAAAAAGGTACCTTCACTAAGCACGCGTCAAAACAAATAAAATTTATTGTATTGATACGTTGGGGTCAAGTGAAAGCTTAAGTTTTTGTTTGTTTTTTTTTTTCATCATGCAAAATTCCATACCGATAACAACCAATTTAGAAACAATCACAATCTGTTATGTTAAATATTGAATAAAATACAATTTGTTTTGCGTATACAAAACAGGCAAAAAGTAATTCTCTATATGCAGCAACCAACTCGCGAGCGAAAAATATCGGTCATTGTAAGTAATGGGTGTAGGGCGGCCACTCTGACATACTGCCATATATTATGAAGTCAACTGAATACAAAAATTATATAAAATGAAAATAAAAAGGGGAGAAATACTCTTTCATTGGCTTATCGCCAAGGAAGTCGTTGTTTTGCTGACTTAAAAGACTATTAAATTACAAAATGAAGACAATACTCAAGCAATGAAATAAAAACTAAACTGTTTTCAAACAAACTTTAAAAGTATTTTAATACACTAATACATAAATGCGTACATATGTGTAAGTATAAAAATATTTCTTTTTAAGATGCGTATAACTTTATAGGATATGCCCACTGCATATTTGCTCTGAAACGTATAAATGTGCTTGAAGAGTATTTAATGTCATTTTGCAGTTATAAGCCATAAAATATGTTTAAGCCAATCACCAAAAAAAAAAGCTTCTTGTGTGTAAACTTAATATTGCTTTGGAAAAATACACTCAAAAATGTCTTGTTTTTACAAAGGATGTTTCTATAAAAGGATTTCTCTTTTTGAGCGCAGACCTTCAATGAATCTTTTGTAGGAAAGGTGATCTGTGTCCAATCTGTTTCATTTTAAAAAATTATTGAATATTAAAATTTTTTGAACGTTATATTTTCCGTTTTATGGTATTTAAATAATTGAGCTTTAGATTTCTTTATAAACAAACAAATTTATTATTTTCAATATTTCTGCCCCTCTTTGGACGTCTGTTTAAAGGTTTTTTATATGAAAATAAGAATTTGTTACTCAAACTGATAACTTTGCTCAAAGCTCAAAATATTTAATACAGAAATTAAACTAACCAAAAGGAATGAAAATAAAGCTTGTTGTTATTATAATAAAATTAGTAAAAAAATAATTACTTCTTTAAACACGAAATTTTTTGTTGCTGATTCTTAAAAATGTTTCTTTTACTTGAATTTTTTCAATTGTTATTTTCTTATAAAAATTTTTATTCTGAAGAAGTCCCACAAGGCTGTTTTGAATTATTGAAAATAATAAATTTATTTGTTTAATAAAAAGAGACCTCAATGTCAAAATTTTACTATAGGACTTGTCTTAAGACCTAACCTGACACAGCTCTTCGCACTGGCTGTATAAAGCATTCACCACTGTCCTCCTCGTCGCTTTCAAAAACACTAATGGGGGGAGTATCCACATGTGCCCTATATAGGACAGACATGTACAGACAGCAAAACCATGCTAAGAAACTTTGGCTCAGCAGTAAGAAGCCGCTCTATTGTTGACCACTCACCAACTGCAATCGCCGAGGCAGCATTGTTGAATAGCAAAAGTACCTTGAAATATATGGCAGAACCACTGACATGGCAGATCCATGCATCTGACCCATAACTCTTCACGTGAATCTTTGGGTTTCAACTGTAGCACAGGAAGGGGCCTCAGCAATAACAAGTCTAGGACAATTCCTAGGGGCTACTAATTCCCATGGTGCCAGAGATTATACCTAGTCGGCCTTGTGTTAAAAACACCTCTGATTTTAGGTTCCGTGCAAACCAGAGGTATCGGTAACACCTCTAAACAGACTAGCGTAGGCAATCCTACTTTCTTAATAGTCATATTCACGCCCATTACCCTATTATTTCGGTAGTTGGTTAGGAACCAAATCAGTTCTATGGGTAAAGTGAAGTTCTGGAAAAATAATATTACCCATAGGAACGGCCGAAACCAATTATTCCTGTAATTAATCTGAATGCGCGTCCTTTACCATAGTTTTTCAAGGATTGACTAGCGACGTACTAGTTCTTAGGGGTCATCAGAAAAAGGGCGTAGATCCGGAAACCTGATAGTCCTATACCGCATAACATAAAGCCACCAAGAGAGGGTGTATAAAACGTGCTCTCCATAGGGATGAATATATGAAAAGCAATGCTCTTCTTGATAAATTCTCTACATGAAGTATTAAATCCTTAATTTTTTTCTTGATCTTATATGGAGCCAGACAAATTGTTGTTTGTCAATAAATAAATTCTTTTCAATTTCATTAGTTTCAAAGACGGTCATGTCCGATTTTAGATTTTTGATTCATTGATAACAAGTCTACCGCAAAATAAAATTTTTAGAAGTATTTTTTAAATTTCTTTTTAAAGGTACTTTTTGAGAAAACTGACCTTCGTAGACTAGTGGGTAGTGTGCTAGTGTGCGAAGGTCCCAAGTTCGAATCCTGCTGCAGAACTTTGGCATTTTGTGTCTGATAATTAAATGGAGCGCACAACAAGCCTTCATTGTCTTAAGTGTATGTCGTATGACATGGGCTTATCACACCCCTCCAATCAACCTAACTTAACCTAACCTACTTTTTGAGAATGTAAGATTTTTATTTGATCATATAATTTAAATCAAAAATTTTTCTGATACTTAAATCTTTTAAATTACGAAATGTTTTCTAATATATACTGCATATTTATTAATTAAAACTTCTTATTAAACGTTTTTCTCTAGTGTATGTTTGTAATTGTAAAAACAATTTTTCCTGTTTTACAGCCATGATTTGTATTATGGGATTTTTATTAATATTGGCCATGGTCCCGTGGTCATTTTATTCAAGAAAAACAATTTTTCTTAATATGCTTCAATTTTGGTTTTGAAGAAGCAACAATAAGGAATTGAATGCTTGTTGTTATCGCTTATATCTAGAGGGAGTTTTACTTGCAACGCCCATAACATACTTCCGAATTTTTGCCACAGCAAAACTTGTCCATGCAAAATTAAAAAGAAGTCAAAAGCATTCTTATAAATGCGAAACACAAATTTATTATACAAGGTTGTTGCAACATTATTTGTTTTCATTTAATGCAGTGGTCTGATTTTTTGGCAAAAAAGGAACTGCGTTGAGTAAAAAATTATAATCTATAACACTGTGTCAACATTCAGTAAACAATAAATTAATTAATTTTATGATTCCAACTCAAGAATCATGTGAATGCTTATATTTGGATTTGTATTTATAAATTTTTTCAAGCTTTCAACTAAAATTTAAATCTTAACAATTTAAGATTTCACTTTTAATTTTAATTATAATTTTTGTTTTTGTTCTTTTATGGAATTGGGGGGTTTCTTGCATTTTATGTGATTATTATTATTTTTTTTTTAACCAGGAAAACTTTATTATCAAATATATGTATTTCTGAGTCAGGTATAGTGTTTTTCATAGTTATAGCAACATTGATATTTGTGGGTTTCTAAGAGCAATAGTGTTACACGTATGAGGAAGAAAAAGCTACAAAAAGCTTTATAGAAAAAAATGGTGGGGAAAAATTAGAACAACTATCACGAGAGTTATACGCATTTAAGCTCAAAAGTATACAGCACATGCTCTACACTTTTTTGTATCCTCCTGACCTGCTAAAAAAAGTAGGTTCTATGTAGTAGTATGTTGCAAGTTATAAAGCATAAAAGCACAGGATTGCTTGACGCATAGAATGCAAAAATTTGGTCTATTTTGTAAACAACATAAGCGCTATCTGAATAGGACAGCGAATTTTGATAAAATGTGAAGTGCAGTGGACTTTCAGCTTAAGGGCGTGAAACAGTCATCAACGTTGTTACAAAAGAGTGCAGCTTCTTAGTAGTTTCTCTCTCAATATTTCTCCCGTAATGTTCTCAGTAGTTTTTTCTCCATCACATTGCTTTCGCTCTTAGAATCCAAGTATGTTGAAAGAATAATAAAGCACTGTAATCAATGTAAATAGACCTTGATTAGTGGTACACTATGTTGACCAAAAAATAATAAAAGAGGCTGCCAAACAATGTCATCCGATGGCAGAACGTGCAATACTGTCCACTTATTACGTAGTTAAAGATGACAAATAAAAATCGGAGTTAATGTTAAATTGAAGCTTAATTAAAGTTAAACGTAGTGCATCAAAATACACCGAAAAAATAGTGACAGAGGTTGTTTCTCTCCATTTTTCCTGTTAGGAAAGACAGAATATAATATATTGGTTTAAAACTGTTGAAACTATCGACGATTATTTCATGTAACCAGTAGTAAAATGTATAGTTCTCTTGATTTAGTACAAATAAAAAACCCTTTATACGAGATCTAACTCAGCCTTAAGCTCCGGACTAGGAATTTCTTTGATGGAGTTTACATATTGACTTTGAAATACTATACACGAAGTGTAAGGATCGTTAATAATATTTTCATCTAAATATACAACAATTTACTCTGACATATAAATCTGCATCAGCTTCTATCATATAGTACTGAAAATGGAACCACATCTGCAGTACACCCTTCAATATAAAAGAGGAATTATCAAAACAGGTCAGCAAATAATAGCAAAATAGATGCACATAAAAAATTTATATGGATGAATATCTAAGGTTCTTTTTGAAGTAGGTTAAAAATAAAAGGATACGAATTGGATGATTAAATAAGTATGGATTTTAATTTCTTACATTTTTTCGACAATAATTTATAATTTCAACAGGTTCAAATAATTAGCTAAATAAAAAAAAATAAATATTTATGAAAAAAAGTATAATTATTTCATTTCGATCTTTTTAAATTTGTCTTTTGTAGCATGTGTATCGGTGCGTATACGTAATATTTATGTGCAAATCATAGAATATAGAAATCTGCATAGCGTATACGTAGTGGTTTTCATAAGACTAGTCTACATCGGAAAATGACAACTAGTTCCTAATTAGTGCGTCGCACTCAAACATGTTTGAAAGTGTACGAATCAAATTTAAAATCATATATATATACACATGTAACCTATAAAAATTTCAAATATAAATATATCATGAGTATACCCATGAGTATACTATATGTATATATTGAGAGATGATGTATATTGTGACAGTGATATCAAAGCCTTCATACATTGTCATTATCTGGTCTACAGCATATTGCAGTCCCATATATATTTTACAAGTATGGTTTCACTGTGTGATGATAATGCAATTATATGAAATTTTACTGAAAACTTCAAAGTCTTAGTTTTTTGAGAAGTTTTCTTTGCAAAAATCCAAACATGGTCGTGTTGCTATAATTATGACAAACACTATACATTAATAAAGAAAAAATTTAAAATCACAGCTCTAGTTAATAAAGTATTATGTATGTTTGTTAACTCGTTATCACCTTTGTTTCATGGTAATTTTAGCTACTACTTTATTGCGATTCCATTCTTCTCTGGGTGATTAAAATCCCACCACTAGTTGCCACAATTCACTGACCACGCAGCCAGTTGTAGTGCTAGTTGCTTTGATTTCAATTAACACGCATGTTTAACTTGCTGTGCTGTGCAGAGACGCGGCCACAACTTAAAAAAAAATATGCCGCAAAACTTTTGCGCAGAATTTCACTTTTTTGCCTGTTGGATCAGTTGGTTTGCCTGCTGTACGTTTGGCTGGCTTAGTCGTCTGCTATCTTTTGCAGTCGTTCCATGATTCATGTTCAAATGATTGCATGTGGTGGCAACACTGTTTGCGATAATTAATTTCTATTCATGTGACAATTGTTGTATGTTTTATCGTTTTAATGTGAGTATTTTTCCAAATATTAGTGCTGTTATAAAATTGTTTTATTCGAAATTTCGTCATCCGTTTTGTTCATCATGGGGAAAATTTTTTACTAATTGTATACATCTGATACAAGGATTCCTTGGAAGCAATGAATTGTCTGCCACTGTGTAATTTAAATTTTAATAATTCTGTTTTCGAATTTTTTTTTAAAGAGCAGCTTCACATCAAGTATATGTTGTATATGTTATTAAAAAAATATTTTATTAAAAAAGCTATTAAAAAATACAAAACACAAAATACAAAATACAAAAACATTAATATACATATAATACACACAAATCTCGGAAATTTTTTAAACCAAATTTTGTATTGCTATCTTTTGTGCGACAATTGAGTTGTTCAGAACAATATTGAAGAATATTTTATGACATATCCTGTGTATATCATTTTGTTGAAATGATATCGAATAATTAGTTTTAGTAGATGGTAATTCGTTATAGATTTTCCCCTTTCAACTGAAGACCACAAATGTCCAATAGTGCAGAATAAAAAAAGTGGATATAAGCTTCGTTATCCCTTAATTTCAAAATTAAAATTTCTAATTTGAAAATAAAACTTCTCTGATATTACGAGTGATATCACTAGCATTTGCTGCCAGCTTTCAGTCATCTACCTTTAACTTTAAGTTGAAATGTTAACAAAAATTTCAAGTTATTAATTGCTGACTTAAAATTTCATATTTGCTGAAATTATTTTTATTCGCTTTTAAAGAAATTATTCGTTTCATTGCAATATTTTATTGCACTAAACATTTGAACTTCATATTCATGTCGCATGTGTGAACATGTAACAAAAGTCTTCTAATCATACGGCCGTTTCTAAGTTGACTACAGCGTTACAATGTTTGTGCATTATTTAGTGTTGGCCATATAATCTATAGGATAACACGAGGCAATGGTAAAATGTTTATTTATGATAGTGGTCACAGTATGCAGTAACACATTATTGCATAAGTTTTTCCCATTTTTGTATTTGGAAACATAATTTATTTCCTCGTATATGGGTATTGGGGTAACGAGGACTCCATATTAGAAATTTTAATTTTATTATTTTTATTGTAATAATATGTTATGCCAAGTATATTATTTTAAGAAAATCTGTTCAACAACCTTTACGTATGTTTTATTCAATAAGAAAATACTTTCACACAGGTAGGTTTTTTTTAAGTATTTTGTATAACATTCTGGATTGAATTTTTGTTTTAAAGTTGAGTGTCTTATTCATGAAAAAGTGTCTGCAGTAAAGTCTACTTGGATACAAAAATTTTTTTTAAAAGAATAAAGAAATTAGAATATCGTAATTCTGTTCTTTAAAGTTCAATGCACAGCTCAGGTGTATTTGTTTTATAGTTAATTTTTTGCCAAACTGAAGATTCTCAATATTTTCATGTCTGGCGAATTATTTAAATCTTAAAATGATTGTTGCTTTCTTTAGAATATTTATTGATGTTAAATGTCTATAGATTTTTAATAGAGCTTAAAAATTCAGTTAAATTTGCAAAAATTCTGCAACATACTTTTTTTCAAAAATTTACTGCAGTCTATAAAATTTGTTCATACAATGCCCGAACTGCACGTGTTGATACTTTTTGTTTTAAAAATACTTAAGTTGCTGAGAACTTTGAGATCTGCATCATTAGGTATTTTAAAAATTATACTTTTTTAACCACAACAATAATATTCCTTAAAACTGGGGAAAAGCTTTGCATGAACATGAATTTATTCACAAAAATTATACTCCAGGATGTTATTGTATGATTCTTCTCGTAGACTTTTATACTCTAAGTATATTATTAAGTATATGTAATAGTTGCACTAGAAAATTTACTTAAACTATCTGGATTTTGAGTATATAATTTTGAAAGTTTGCTTGTAATTGGTATATTCTAAAGTTATTTACCTCGTGCAGTGGCTTAAAAACTTTTTACTTGGGAAATAATTTGGTACCTCGTAAATACACATGTACTAGTGATGTTACGCATATTCATATTTGTATTTAAAAAAAATCGAATATTGTATGACATTAGCATTTATTCAGTTAAACATATGAAGATATTCCCTGCTTAAAGAAATTCATATATTTTGAAAAAGAACACAAATAAAGTATCACAAATAACAACGTGTAATAATTTTTAATAATAAAACTAATTCTAAGCTTAAAATAATAACCTTGAGGTAGAAAATTGAAAACGAACAAAACATAAACTTTAAAAACTTTAAACATCTTTTTCTTTATACCACATTAAACTAATAATCAAACATTAAGAAAGGAGCAACGAACTTAAAAATTACAGATTCATAGTTTTTTCTCCTTCAAGTTTTCCCGCGATGAGGTTTGTAAGTAAAACCATTAGTTCGTCATAATGCGTGTTTGATTACTTTCTCAGCAATATTAATATTAATATTAATATTATTTTGTTAAATTATTGGAGGGAATTCCATTAACAAATCATTCAACAGACTTTACTTATTTTTATTATATATTTGTATTTATGAATATCTTTATTCTACACCTGAAAGAATTACGCTTTATATTTGTGAAAAATTTATAAAGTTACGGTGAGACCGCTCGCAAACCTCAAAGAATTTTCAGTCGAAAAATTGCATGTAATTTGTCAATTGTCAAATGGGTCGGTTATACACATTATGACTCCTGTGCGTCAACGTACCGAAACATTGCTGCTGTAAGCGAGAGTGTCGCAGAAAACCTTATTTTACTGAGGATCTCAAACCTGCAGACCATGAAAAGCACCGGCAGTTCGTTTAATGGGTAATGAAGCAAAGTGAAGTCATTGTCAATTTATCGAATCAAATAAATCATCTTCTTTGTTGAAGCGCATTTTCAACTGAATGGCTTCGAGAATACACAAAATTGTCGAATTTTGCGACCAGAAAATACTCATGCAATCTATAAGAAACATGTGCACCTACAACAAATAACTGTTTGGTGCGTATTTTGAAGATGAGGCCGAAATGGCAGCAACTGTGAGCGGCATTCGTTATAGAAATACTATAACGGAGTTCTTGTGGCCTTAACTTAACGACATGGATCCGGACGACGTGTGGTTTCAACAAGACGATGCCCATGCTACACCACGCATTAAGCAATCAATTTATTGCACATTTTTATTGCTCATCAAGATGATGCGATTTTATACCGTGCAAATTTTATCTCTGGGATTTTGTGAGATTTCGGGCTTATGCAGATAAATCAGAATCAATTCTTGAGCTCAAATCCGAGATTCAATGCGTCATAGGTGAGATACAGCCACATCTCTGTGGAAAAGTCATGACGGCTATTTAATGGATATTTCAGTACATTCTTTATTTGGAACATGTCTTCTTTACAATCCAATAAAAAAGTTACAATTACCTCAAAAAATACTTGTTTTTATTTTAAAATGAATAAATGCATTCTTACTGACACCTTTTATTACCTTGCTAAATAATGTCTACTATGCACTTCTCATTTTTAGCAAATAAGCTCAACATTATGCGCATACAACAACTTAGTGTTTCTTTGTGCTTTTCTTTCTGTATTTAATTTTGCTCAACAATTGAACAATTTATGACAAACAAATTTTATAACTGATATTAATAATTTGCTTTAGTGAGTAAAAGAAATTATTTTAATATTCTAGTATTCAGAAATAAATCGGTGATATCAAAAAGATTCAAAATTTGTCGCTATCAGTGATAACTATTTAAAAATATTCCAGAAATTAATTCAAATAGTTTGAATTCATTTTAAGCTATAGTTTAAAATTAAATTCGATGGGAAACCACCGGTAGGAAAATGTAATTGCTAACTTTTGGCCCTACAATATCTTAAAAGATTACAATTAAATAAAAAAATTAAATATTCTATTGTTTGTTGTTGGCTTAGCTACGTATATGCCTGCATTTCATTGGCGCTAACCAAATCATCAGTACCCTTTTAGCCAAATCATGATTGAAAGCATTCAAAGCTCGTATACTTATGCCACAGACTACAAACACTATATGAGAATTCGAACAGAACTCAATCATATTTTTCTATTTGTAATCAACAAAAACACAAAAGTATAAATAGGTTTAGAAGCTTTTGTACAATCACAACACAACAAACAATTATAATTGACTTGCGTCTTTTTGTTTTTTCTTTTTACGCCTTTATACAATTAATCGCCCTTTGGGTGATAATGAAAGTATTTATAAGGCAATGAATTCTCATATAGTGTTTGTAGTCTGTGGCATAAGTATACGAGCTTTGAATGCTTTCAATCATGATTTGGCTAAAAGGGTACTGATGATTTGGTTAGCGCCATTGAAATGCGGGCATATACCTAGCTAAGCCAACAACAAACAATAGAATATTAAAATGGTTGTTTTGGAGAATATCTCGAATAACGAATTTGATAAATAAAAAAATTAAAGTAAAAAAAAATTTTAAAATGAGCTTGCAGAGTCAATTATTGTAACTTCCAACAGTAGAAGGTACCCTGTATAAAATTTAAATTAATCGTAATTGTTTCTTTAATTACAAGAGTCAAAAATTTATTTCAATCAAAAACATTTAACCACTCAGTGTTTTAAAAAAATATTTTTTTGAAAATTCGTTGATATCTGTCTATCATTTCCGATATATTTAAAGTTTAATGACTTTTCAACGCCATTTCATTACAAAGTGCTGGCAACAATATATATCAAATAATGCAACGTAACCATTTAAATCGTTCTTTACTCTATGCCACAGCTGTATATTTCATACACAAATATGTCAATGCATCTAAATTGTGGTTAATTGATCATGCAAATTAATAGTATGTCTTGTATTACAAATGAGCTATTAAGGAGCAATGTCCACAAAGACACAACAGAACGAAATGAAAATACTTTAGATAAACATCAATAGTTGCCATATGCACTTTCTGTACACGTTAAACATATACATACACACCTACAATCATATAAATTCATCATCACACTTTTCCTTTCTTTCTATTTTTAATAAAAGAAAATGTAAATTTTATAGAAATAAATCTCATTTTTCAATCGTATTTTCTTTTCACTCACAATGGTATCGGAGTTCAATGTATTTCTTTAAAAGCCGGCTGTTAATAATATTGATTTTAATTGTTTCTTTTTGCTTGAAGCTGCTTTTATAGGACATATGGGAGAAATTTTGAAAATGCAATCTGTATCTGTTGTTTGCTTTTCGAAAGCTGAAATCAATCACATTTATGCAAAACACTTATATAATCTCACAGAAAAATATTTGTTTTTCTAATTTGAAATTTTAAACTGCAAGATGAAATAGAAATGTTAAATAATTGTTAGAATTCAAATATCAAATACCTCATGGAATACATTAATCTCAATCCTAAGATTCCAATGCACAAAAGAGAAATGAAGTGATCGAGTTCTGTGTGGGCAACCAACAATAACAAAAAATTTACAAGGTAAATTAAGTTGCTTGTAGCATTTGGAACGATTTAAAAAAAATATTCATAATTAAAATCTAGCAACAATTTTATAAAGAGATTTCTGCTGTACAAAAAATTATATCCACTATGAAAAATTTAATGTATTAAATTTATGAAAATCTTTAATATTAATTCTTTGATGTTTTTTAAACATTTTTATTATAAAATATTTATTTTCAAGCGCGATGTCCTTTTTTACAACTGAAAACGCTGGTTTAGGTTAGAAATACTCAATATTATAAATTTTCTGAAAGCAAAAAGGATACATTCTAAAACTGATACATACTACGTTTATACGCACGTCTTATTTGCAAATAGAACTATTTGCGAATAACTAATTCACTGTAAATTGCATACAGAACTTGTGTTATTGTTAGTGATGCCATGTGACGAAAATATGATTGTTTGGTAAGTAAAACACAAAAAACGTTCATGAAGTGGCAACGTCTTACTTTTTATTTACAAATAGTGTCGTTATTCACGACTTGTTAAGTGAGTTAATAAGTTACAATAAAGAAGTTATACGGCAACATTCTTCTTTCTTATTTACAAATAAGACGTGCGTATAAACGTAGTAACAGATAATGTTATTCAAAGTTACAGGCATTCGATTCACATGAATCAACAATAGGAATAAAGAGAGAAAGAGAGAGACAGAGAGAGAGGATTTTGTTATGGTATTAGAGTCTAATAATTAGACTCTAATAATTAGAGTCTAATAATTAGAGTCTAATAATTAGACTCTAAAAAAAAATTTAAATTAAAATTTTTTTGTCACTGTAATTATAAACTTTTTAAAGAATTATAAATTTTTCCCTGAAGAAAGCACCCAAAAATGATGCAAAATATTGAATAAAATTGTTCAAACGAATTTTGTATAAAAAAAATAGAAATAGAGCTTGAAAATAAATATTTAATAATAAAAGTATTATTTTTATATATTTTTGCAAAGCTTTGATTAGTTTCATATCTCGTATATTACAAGTAATAAACAATTTGTAGCTGAAAAATATGCTTCTGCCAGCCAATTAAACTACTTTCACTTTATTAGAAGACACTTTTACTTTATTTTTAGAATATAAATTTGTGTTTTTTTTTTTCTTAAAGTTTTGCATGTGTACGGCTTGCCAACACCAGATGCAGTTACATTTCGCTTTTGCATTTGTTATTTAAAAATGTCTTTGGCAATAGAAAAGCTACATAACTTCACCTTATTGTATGTCAGTATTCAAAAAAACGGTACTTGAAACTGTTATTTGCTACAGTTCTCGATATTTATTGAAAATAATGCATACAATCAATTACGGAAGCAAATGGAAGAGAAAATTGTTTTAGATTTAAGAAAAATATACTTAATGGCATTTGATTTTCTTAGAAAAGAAAGGAAAGAATTTGGTGTTATTTTTTTTTTATAAAAGGACAACGATTACCAGAAGAATGCAAAATATATTTTTTAATTTGAAGCAAATAACATGATTGAAAAACATGAATTGTGACATGGTTGGGCGGGCAGTAAAGGAGCAATTCATCTGCTTCCATAAAGTGATGAAAGTGTTGTTTGTATAGTGTATGGTGGAACGTCGTTTGTAATTTTGATTTAGTCAGTTTTTTATCTAATTTTAATCCTATGTATTTTTGTTTTTCTATGTGTACGGTACACCCAGTGAAATGGGTTTGAAACCGCTAAGAGTTACTTCGGGATAGAGAGCTAGAACGAAACCTCGCTGATCCCTGCAAGCGTTTCTATTTCTCTTAAATGATGAATTAAATGTTAAAGTTTTTCAGCCAGGAAAACGCTGTCAGTTAATGCATTTTTTTCCATTTAAATTTTTGTGTGTAATTAACGAGATAAAAACCATTTAAAAAAAGTAAATTTTATTTAAATTTATTAGAACAGAAATATTGCAGCAATAACATTTGAGTCCAGAAAAAGGACAGTAGTCCTGGTAGAATAAACGGACTTCAATATAAAAAGCCAGTAGGACATATCACAAAAGATGTGACACTATAATGATGTTCAATATACATATATGACCTGATAATGAATAAAAAAGACGAAAATTAAAGAAATAAATATATAAGATATATGTTTATATAAATAAGAGAGCAAGATTAAATCGATATCAATTGATAGAATTTCGAAGCTATAAAATCTCGCAATTTCAAATAAATTTTGGTCGCTGCTTACAAATTATTTTTATAAACCTCTTATAAGCAATTAATAAAATATTAATAACAACACAATATAATTGCGTATGGAATAGATCCCATATAGGATTCTTAAGTGAATGTTTTTATTACAAATGTTGAATCTTAGAATGGCACGGAACAACTTAAAATCTTTAAAATTTAAGTTCACTTTTATCCTACTTAAACACGGGACTACTTAGGGGCTATACAATTTTGTAGTTTGAAAACACTTCAGGATTTTTTGTTTTGTTGCAAAAACAATTTTTATATTTGCCAAAAATTGCCATGTCGCGTAAATATTTCTATAACGAAAGTAATTTTTACTCCAACAAACCCGATAGCAATTTGCAATGAAAGTGACCGGAAAATATTAATTATGCCAAAATTAAATTACAATTTCGCAAAGTAAGATTTATTAATTCAAATAAACACCACTTTGTACACAGAAATCATCTCGCAAAAAAGGCACCACAACAGCAAAAAATTGTCTAACAAGGAAATCTTATTTTTTTAATAATAATTTTGACAAAAAAAAAGAGCTCAATACAAAGAGCCATTCAAACAGATTACAAAATCGGGTGAACTGAATTATTGAACTACTTTCTGAAATAAAAGAGTTAAAAATTTTGTGCATAATTGATAAATTATAATAATTTCTTGGTCCGACTTTCACTCAAATTTCCGTAAACAATACTGCATGCATAACTTTAATTTTTCTAAATCGGCCCCTAGAGGGAGGTGTTATCCGATAATCAGTATTTCTGGAGGGGGTAAATTTTCCATGCGATTTTCGAAAAAAAAGATAATGGTGCCTACCTGCAAGCAAACTCTTTCAAAAAAAAAATATATTTAAAAATAAGTTCACTAATGATAAAGTAATTCGTATACAAGCATTAAAAAAATACATACGAATTGAAGTCGGTTAAAAAGGGTATTTTACAATAATTTTTTATTTACCAAAAACTATATTTTGCTACAAAAAAAACCGTTTTGCAACGAAAAATTTGATAAAATGGAATATGACAATTTATATTGTTTCTGTATATATTTTTTTAAAAGGTCCTTATGAGCCAATATTTCTAATTTATCTTCCATTATTAATGTGATGGCGATGCCACAAAATCATCACTTACTTTCATAGAATTATCCATAGCAACTTTCGTGGCAACTGCCCAACTTAATGATATTTCATTAATACATACTTGTATGCATGTTGCAAGATTACCTGTGCCGTTTTCAAATAATTTTTCCACATAAAAATTTTTTAATTTACATATGTAAGAAATTTGGTATCGGCATTGCTTTATATTCAAATGGTTATGTGAATTTCGCTAACCAAGCCCAAGAATTTATTAATATTTTTAATAATATTTGAGCTCAAGGTTTTCTTCTATTTTTATGTTAATATTTCGCTACTATTTAAGTACTATCTTCATTATTATTATTTTAAAATTTATATACATTATAAGCAAATATCCAGAAATTTATTAATTTAAAAGAAATAAATGCTGCAATCAAAAGTTATGAATAAAAAAAATATCGCGAGCTGTTCATCGCAAAATTAAATGCAAAACACAAGAGATTGGTGCAACAATGGAATTGAATGTATATGAACGAAATTATCTTTTTTAGCGGTGCGAACTAAAATTCAAAAATAATCTCTAGTCCCGAGTTGAAAAAAATGATTATGGAATGTAATGAAATACATAAAAATTGGACCGAGGTCAGGTTGATACTGTTAAGCCAGTCATAACTAGAGGGGGTGTAATGAATTGTAAACTATATAGAAGCGATTGGATCCCATTATATTACGATTCCTGAGGTCAAGTGAATATATTTAAGTCATGTGTATATATCTTCTGATAGGAAAATCGGCAATTTAGTTGGATGAGAAAAAATTTAAACATATAATTTAAATAGATATAATTTTTCGAAGATAATGTATAAGTGGGGTTATGAGGTCACCAGTTTATTCACACAAATTTGCCACAAATTTCTAATTGGAATGTCTAACTGAGCGAAATTTTTTCAAGGTGTTAAAGTCGTAACACCTTAACTTATATTAGTTTATTTTATTTAAATTAAAATGATAAAAAACCAAGAAAGTTCTGATATTCAAATTAAATTTTATCAAAATGTAATTTTATAACATAAAAAAGATTCCTATTGTCGATCACTGTTATTTTGAGTTGTTTCGCTATTTGTTATTTGTTTTGCAGTCTCTTTCAGTTTTGTTTAAATAATGTTAATATATTTGTTAATGCTAATCAATGGGAAGAAAATATCTTCCTTCAAAGTTTATAAACCTCTAAAGCACTGAAGCGCTTTGCATTTCATTCAACTTTATGTGTGAGACGAATACGTGCTGCTTGGCAAGCACTGAGGTGCTAATGACATTTCACTAAACTCAATTACCATTAATCCTTGACTACGAAATAAATTTAAAATTGAATTGTGATTTCCTTGGAAACAGAAGTGAATTTATTTCTTAAGACTATTGGACTAGGCGGCGGTAAAATATTTTTAACAGCAGCAATTGTTATGCAAAGATTTTTTGAGTTAATAAAATGGAAAAAATTACTTAAAGTTGCAATTGCATTTCAAAAAATTGCAGCTAATTATCATTGCAACTAAAATATCAAATATCAAAATCTATTTTTCCTGATAAAAATTTTCAAAATTTTCCTTTAGAAAAGTCACTTTTTTTAAGTAATATAAACCATCCCACTAATATTATGAAAGATTGTGTCTTTCGACCTTCATTTTTTAATCATGCAAAGAATATTAAACCGATAACTTATAGCCTACATTACTTGGTTCGAGTATTATTACAAATCGTACATAAGAAGCTGTATGCATTTTCAATTCAAATTTTTGGAGAAGGGATAGCTTATAGCCCATTAGCTTATAGCCCATTGGCCAAGTGCTTGGTTGCGTGGTTGGAGCACATTTAGAGTAATGTTATAATTCTATATATGCAAGGTCTACTTTTATCATAGTAAGGGACTTGATTTGACTACCTATGGACTAATACCATTATTTCCATATATGAAAATTACATGTAAGTAAGCGACATAAAAATTTTAAATTAAACTTTACATATACATAGTTTAAAGTTCACAGTAATACCTCTTATCATGCTAAGGGATCGGGGTTGGACCAATTATGGACTAATACAATAAATTTTATGTATAAAATTTAAGTGTAACACTGAACAGTTGTATATGAAATTTATTACACAGGTAGTTAATACTGGATTCAATTTGTCATGGTAGAATATTTATTTATTTATATATTTAAGTGAATATTAATACATTTAAAACCTGAGGTTAACGAATATAATAACATAGATTGCCATTAGCTTTTAGTGAATTAGACCAGAGTTGAAGATAAGAGTCGAACCCCAAAGCTTTCGTACTGATAGACTTGTACACTACCCAATTGGCTTGGCAGTTAATGAACTAGTGCCGTAACATTTACTTGAATTCTTTGACTTCACAAACCATAAATAGCTGAATTAATTTTAATGATGTTCAGCACACAAGGATAATAAAACTTGGATTAGGACATATATTAATTATTATCATATGTAAATGACTGGATTTGACCACTTATGGACCCTTGGTATATGTATATAGTACTTGCAGACTTGCCACTCAATTACGCATGAAGTGGCTGTAAGGATTTGAATCAATCCATTAGTGACATGTTTAGGATAATACCATAGCTCCCCGGAATTCCTGGACCTTATTACCTGTATATTTTTTTGGACCCCAATCAAGAAAATCTAAATGAGGTGCATCCATGCTTGAAGGGATCGTAAATGTGGTCAACTTAGAGAAGGTGTACTAGAAATAGACAAAATACATACATAAATCCCATGGCCAATCAATGAATGTGGCAGCGTTTCATTTCAGATCTCACATACTTCAAATGTATTATTTTAATTATTGAAACTATATACTTTCATCTCTTACACTCAATCCAATTCTCGGAACATGAAGACACTCAAGGAAACAAAATTTTATAGAAATCTTCAACTATTAGTCAGGAGAATATCTGGAATAAATTTTATATAATTATGTGTAGTTGATTTTCCAAAGAATTAGTAACAATGAATAAGAAAAACGAAAAATATATAAATATTAAAACAATATATCAAAAAACGATATTTTCTATAAACACCAGGAAATATAAAAAATTACAGTATATAACAAAAATATGGGAACGAATCTGTAAGTAGCAATTACTTGTAAATTAGTTCAAAGCTGGGACACCCCATTTTTTATTAAAAATTCAAATTTGTTCTCGGTGTTGCATAAAAACTATTCCCATTTTTAAATGTTGTCAACTTGCATAGTGGCCTATTCTAATACATTCAAACTGTAACATTAACCTTGACAGATTTTCCTAACATTTAAGCAAAGACATGATCCAGGTTATCGTCCATACTTACTTTAAAATATGCATTATTTTATAGTAGGAAATTTATTCCTCGAAATTTAGTTGTTCTAAAATTTACCGAGCCGTTGTATTTTATTCCCTTTCAATGCGAGCCAGCACAACAAATTTAGAGCTTTATTTTGGACATTTCGAAATGGTTGTATGCATTTTAAACCATAAATTTCCTAAACAAAGCAGACAAATATGTGTCAAGGTCATCATTACAGTTTGTTGAAAAGTAGGTCAGTGTGTTAAAGAAAAAAGTACAGTTTAAAGATTTTGAAAAGTAAGAGCTTTATGCAACACAGCAAACATATTTTAAAGTCCTAAAAAGATATGTGCCTAAAGGAATTTAAAATATAAAGTTATTTATATAAAATGAATTAGCTAAGAGTCTTTATGAGAATATTAAATATTTAAAGTATTTGGAAAATATATATTTAAAATTGTTGTTTATGATCTAATACGGCCTAAGATATTGGAATATATGAAAAATACTTTATGCAATTTTTTCCATGTTCTGTCAAATATAGTATATTGACCTTATAAACGTTTGGACAGAACGATATTAATATTAACACAAATTAAATTTTAGAGTTCGTACATGTAAAAATTCGGCATTCTTAAAATTTAATATTTTATGAATGTTACACAGTGGCAATCAGGTAAGACCTATCATATACTTTTAAGCAAGAGTTCTTTTTTTATTATATGGCTCTTAAAGTATTTTCATTAAACGAGATTATTAAAAGAATTAATTTTAAAAAATTTGTTCACAGCTGTGCAGTTGCTGTGTTCTACAAATTATTCCGTTCCTCAAATGTCAACTAATAGCATTATTTCCTTGATCCGGTTAATTATTTGCAAACTCCAATGTTACCTTAAATTAGTTGCGTAATGTGCGGCGAAGATCATAGCGAACACACACACCAGGTTATTGACCATATTATCTTTGAAGCATCCCATATGTTTGTATTAGGCAAATTTTTTTTGGGCGAAAATGTCCCAACTAAAACTTTTAGTACACTGAATTTAGATTCGCTGGAAAAGTTTACCACAGACCTAAAAAATTATTATATAGCTTTAGTCGGGTTATATTTTAAACCAGGAATTTCCAAATACACACACTAAAAAATGTGTCAAGGTCATTTGTATATTAATAAAGTAGGTCAGTATGTCAAGGAAAAAGCTGCAGTTTAAAGCTTTTGGAAAGGAAAAAGAAAAATTATGCAACACAGCAAACATTTGAATAAACAGAACGTTGGTGATTGATAACTATGTCTAAATTATATATAAATCATTAATAAAAAAATAAAATAATGGAATAAAATAAAAGAAAATATTGAAAATGTACATATTCACACTAAAATACAAGGGATGAAATAATAATTGATGGAGTTATTAAAATTTCTCCAGTGGAATTTTTAATATAAAAACTTCGTCATTATCTCATTTTTATAAATTAGGTCTGTTTATGCTTTAAGCTCTTTAACTGTTGCTTATGAAAACTAACCAATAGAACTTTATACATGTTCCAAAGACCTTAAAAAGCTGTATGGTAGGTATATCTATACAAATTGAATAAAAAAAATATCTGACGTTTTCTAGAAGAATATTTATTTTATACCTTAGCAGTCAATCTTAGTTCGAGAATAAATGTGTTTATAAGAAAAAACAACGAAGTGAAATAAATTATGGAAGTTCATTCTACAGAAGTTAATATAACAATAGAAGATGAGGCGTAATTATTGCATCAATAAAAACTTATAAATATATATTTAAATATAAATTGGTTGAACATCTGTACTGAGAAAAGGAAATTTATTGATGTTGGTTTAAGAAATTTTAGAAAATGATAATTAAACTGTTTAATAAAATTTTTCTAAGGTATAGTCAGATTGGAGAAACATTCGCACTAAAAACCTTGTTCTTTTTTATATGACATTTTTTAATATGATCAAATAATTAGTTTTGTGGTCACACTACGCGCCATTATTTGCCATTTTATTTTCTCAAACAGCTACTAAGTGTCTATATGATAATTTTCAGTAAATTTTTTTATCGTAGCCAAGGATGGCAAGTAAAGAAAGTTCTAATGTCTAACTTCTAACAGTGGACTGAGCTATGATAAATACACACATGGATGCAATAGGTAACCTTCCTCATCATGACAACAGAAGTCGAACATAATGGACTTCTTTAAGCGATTAATGTTGCAGTTGACATAGCAGTTGACTGAGCCAACAAATGTAAATGAAAAATGAAAAGCAGACCAGAACAGTTGTTGTGTGAATGCAGTGTTCCCATCTAATTCAATAGTTTAACTTTGCTCTATTTAACCTTATATTTATTACTTATTATAATCAAATAGTACAAGAGTAGAAATCAGATTCGTTAGTAAATCAGGTGCAGCCAACAAATCATTGAATTTTAAACATTGTTGTTAATCTATTTTGTAAATTTTTATCAATAAACCAATATTATTGATCTTGTGACCATATATTTACTGCCTTGAAATTGAAAAAATCATGAATTTTTTTAAACCCCATAGAATATACTCATACTCATGATCATGTTTATCATCTCCTTAGACTTCATATCGAACGAGGACTGCCGACATTTTTTGCTTTGTGCTTTGTCATAAAGCGAAACAAACGTAGCAATAAATCATATTCATGTTGCATTCCCTAATGCTGAAACATCAAACAACAAACAACATGAAAAGAAGAGAAAAGCTAAGGAAAAAGTTACACATGACCAAGTAACCGGGCTAGAATGAAATATACTTTGTCTTCTGTTTATACAAACTAACGACAGCTTTTAAGTTTGTTTCTTTAGAGATGTAGTATTTATTTGTCTTCTTTTTTCCCTCTATCTACTAGATTGTTTAAATGTTTGATCGTTCGCTCATTTGTTGTTCATATTATGACCACAAATGGTCTCAACGTTGCGCCATTAAATTGTGTTTAAAATAAAATACACTCACATTTCAAATTATAATCCACATTTTTTGTCATTATTGTGACTTTTGTTGCTGTTATTATTGTTGTGGCTGTTCCAAGGGGACATTCAATAATTGGAAGAAGAAAAAAAAGGAGAAATGAGTGGAGAAAAATATATGAAATATTGAAGGTGGTACAGTGGCGATGTGAAATATTTTTTCATATTATTTTATGCTCATTGGTATTCTTTTGTGTTTGAATTAATATTGGTCAATAAATCGGTCGTATACTTATGTACCCTCTAATATAAAAACTTACTATTTTTAAGAGACTGTGCAATACGAGTATGTGCTTTTAATAACACATTTACCCAGACAAACGAAACTAATCGGTCTAATCTATAGTTTTGTTTACTACCATCTTAAACGAAAATTAAAATACAACATTTTATAACTTTTTTACGTTACATGTGTATAATGTTTCAAAAAATGTACAGTCAAATTATTTGACTACAAAAATTGCAAAAGTGCTTCATTTGAGCAACTTGCTCCAATACGTGAACATAACAAGCAAATGTTTAGAGCGGAGTTCGAGTGCAAAGAAAACGAAATCATTCTGTCTGCCGTCTAAAAATGCCATTAATGCAACCATGATGAAGGTCTGGGAGCTTTATTTGCGTATGTAGAAGGTTACGCCTGTTATCAGCTGATTCGATTTTCATTTGGGAACTGTTCTAGCATTAAAACTGACCTCATTGTCCTAGAAAAGACGCTACGAATGCGCAACAAAGTAAGTACATGACGCATTAGTTCATTTAATCAAATATATTATAAAATTTAAAAGACGATGTTAAGAACAAAAATGTTCCATGCAAAATACAGCTTGGGCTTGCATACAAAGATTGTTGTATACAGTTTCATGCTGGCGGTAAAAAGACTTCCATAATATAAAAAGTGAAAGTAGTTTGAATACATTGAAGAGATTATCCTTAGCAATAATAATAATAATATCGCGGTTAAACAAATAAACCTGTATATACCATATTTTTATTATCTCTATTATTTTTCAGAGCGAATACCAAATTGGATAATGCAGTACATGGGTATTTATACAGTTAAATTGTGTTTTTATCCTAAGTAAGTTGTCCAGTACAAGTAAATATTTTTCAAAGGATAATGAATATATAAGTTTATCAGATTTAAACAAATCTTAAGGACTCTAATTTTGTTAATCTTGTTACTGAAATTTTGTGATTTTGAAAATTTTGAATTATTTCACCCGCTAACTTCTCCCCAAATTATGACACAAATGGATTCAGTTTACTTTTTTTTTTTGTTAAATTTTCCTTTCCATCTGTAACTAAAAAATTTCAACATCTCTTTCCGAAATATAATTTTATACGGTAACTTTATTATTAGGTATGGCTTAATGGTGCGAGTATCTTTCAAAATAAATTATATAAAAAAAAAATCGGGTCGAAGGCCTTATCGCGCTAGTACCCTATACTTTTTTTTAGTTACATTAATTTTATTGTGTAATTAGATCATAAATAAATAAATAATTATATAAAAAACATATTTTATGAAAATAGAAATATTTGTGACAGTTTGTTGCATTTAGTCAATCCAACCTAGTGTTTACATTATAAATACTGTCTTGTTTCACTGATTATCTTTTTTAACATTTCTAAAAATTTGTAAGGACATCTAGAAGTCCGCCAACAAAATATTCATTTATAGAGGCATATAGATTTGTTCCATTTCGGTAGGAAATAGCGGCTCTCGGTTCAATTATTTTGTTAAGGAATAATAATTTTGAAATTTTGTTCATATGTATAATATATACATATATATATATATATATATATATATATATATATATATATATATATATATATATATATATATATATATATATATATATATACATATATATATATATATATATATATATATATATACATACATACACATATATATATATATATATATATATATATATATATATATATATATATATATATATACATACATATATATATATATATATATATATATATATATATATATATATATATATATGTATTATATATACACCTCAAAAAAAAGTAAAATAATTAAATATAATAATTATATTTTTTTCTTGAAATTTATATAAAATTCTATATTAAAATTTTGTGCCACCATAAACTGTCTTTCTAACCACTGTTTGCCATTCGGTATAATAGCTGATAAATGATCGATCATTTTACATTTTCTAGATGCGCACATGTTCCTCTAAGTGTGCGCACACAAAAATGTTTTTAAGCGAATTTTTTTCGCACATTTGTACAATCTTTTTCGCCACTTTTTGTTCGTATTGTTTTTCTTGCAACGAACGTTTAGAAATGCACTTGTGCAGTGGCCTTTAAGAACTTTCAAATAGCGCAAAGAGGAACGAAGGTGGCTTATTGCTTGGTTGGTTAGTGGGTACATTTGCTGGTAGGCTTTTGTACAAAAGTCGGCTTCGTTAGTGCAACAACGTGGAAAGACATGAGGACAAACAAAGATCAGGACTGGCAATATGATGCTGTTACTGATGCTGTTCAACTGTCTACTAGAACAGCAAGAACTTGGCATATATAGACCATATAACAATAACGACAAACAACAGTGACAACAACGTACGGTGCAGTCTAAGGAACACACACAATGGTAAGGTTACCATTGAGCAAGAAGAAAAACGAAACAAAAGTGGACTTCTCTACAAACATAATGAACTTGAGTTTTTTGTTAACTCAAATATGAAAAATGTTAAACTCGCAATAGACCGTTTTTCCAATATAAACTTTTTTTGTTTGTTTTCTAAAATATTCTCTGCGAGCAAGTCGAACTTTACAGGCTTGTGTAAGTGCCACCACCCAAAAAAAGTCAGAATATTGGAAACGGAATTTCGAAGAATAGATACAAGAAAAAAAGATGCAAATAAAAATTAATGACAATTGCCTCCACTGACATAAATGAACCCTTTAGTCATTACTCACCTGTGATAGTAAACATTTTTGTGACTTGATGCCGGGCTGATGGTAACTTGTGCTAATGTACATATTATTTATGCTAGAGTATAGCCATTAGCATTTTGTTATGTTGTACTCTAGTTGCAGCTAATGACCGACTTTTATGAGACATCTTACGAAAAATATTAAAGAAAAAAAAACTAGAAAAAGGAAACGAGCAACTTAAAAAAGATCCCCCAATATTCTCTTGTCAGATATAAAATCCTTTTGTCTGGCTTTTCATTTTTACGCCTTTTATGCGTAGATGTTTTCCAAACACATTCTTCAAAGTAGAAGCATTTTTAAAGTTAAACGTCCAGGTATGTTGATGAGATAAAAATCTATGAATCTTAAAAATTATATTCGCTTCAAAACGCATGATCACACATGCCCATTTGCTCATGCGGACAACTTTTACAAATGTTTTGGAAAATAGTATTGACTCTGTATAAAAGTTGCACACAAAAATATGTGTGTAAAGAATATAATAGTGGCAAATCAATGTACTTATTTTGTGGCGGCATCTCTTAACTCTGTTGGATACCACTCAGACACTATACGTGTAGTTTTGTCCCAAATGTAACTTTTTTAAAATTTTTCTCAAGTATTTATGATAATTATTTAAGACATATTTTTGGAGGAAAATATATCATCATGTTGAGAAATTTCTATACGATCGAGAAAATTTCTTTTAAAATTGAGCATCACACAGGACAATATGGATGAATTGTATAGGAATATAATTACTTTTTGCACATAAAATTTTATATGGGAAATACAACCAAACAATCAGCTTCCCCCAGCATTTTAATTGGCTTTTCTGAAGTCAAAAGTTTCAGTCAATCAGAGACAATAATCTCGAAGTAGTCACAAAACAGTTGGTCAAAATCTAAATTACCTTAAAACCTATCAAAAAAAAAAAAAAAACTTATTGAGATCGGATCATCGTCAACTTGTAAGACTAAAATATAGTAATTTACCTGATTTTCTTAAACATATAAATCTATTCCATCGGAGTAGGACTTTGTTGTAAGACCCTTTAATTTTCATAGCACAAAAATTAGCACAATTAATTTATTAAATTAATGTCTTAGTGTTTCAGCTGAAAATTTCATTTCGTTAGTGAAGTGTACCCTATATACATATTGACACTGTCGTACCTTCCCAATACATGTTGCATATCCATAAAAAGTGTAATGGAGATAAATATTTATAAATTTGGTATAAAGGAACTATGATGTATTCTTCCATCGGTAACAAACTGAAAAGGTGTCAAATTAATTGGTAATAATTTGATTTTAAAAGCATTTTTTCTATTGCACAGTAACCAACGTTCGTCTATGATCTTTGAAAATATTCCTTAACTAAATTTATTACCTACCAACTTGAATGTTGTCTTTGGCTTTTGTAGCTTCAATTATAATTGTTATTAGTTTTTATGTGTTTTTAACTCCTCTGAACAAGTCAATGTTTTTAACAGCAACTAGCAATACTAGTGCTGCTGCTGTTGCTGCTGTTGCTGTTGCTGTTGCCGTTGTTGAAGATGATGATTCTACACAGCTTCTGCTGCATTTAAAAGAAATGTTTTCCTTAGCTCATTGTTGGTAGTCAGTAGTAGCTTTTTATATCTCTAAACGTGGCTAATGTTTAGGTTATCTGCTCTTGCTATTTTACGGCCTTATGTTTTTGCACAACCAAATAACATTAACATTCATTTATTATAACTGAAATATTGTTTGTTGGTAACTTTTTTGTTGTTGTTGTAAATTGTTGTTTCTTTTTTTTACTTCTCTCAAACAATTTTTCCTGCCTTTGTAATTGTAAGGTGTTGCTTGTGCAGTTCGGTTGCTTCGTGTATGACATGTGTTCATACGCACATGGGCCTGTATGCATGTGAGGGAAGTGTTAGATTTTTATGGTTTTTGTAATGATTTACAAATGGCTTTAAAATTTCAATGATTAATTACATAACGCCTCCGATTTTTTTAAATATTTTCTTACAGAAAGAAAACACATTAAAAGAAGAGACAACAATTTGCAGAAGAATCTTTAGAATTCTTTAGAAGAATCCAAAGGTTAAAAAGAGGAAAATTTTTTCATGAATCTGAAAGTAGTAAATTGATAATAATTGATTTTTTAATATATATGTAAGTAGAAAATTAACATTTATGAAGACGATTTTAATTGGTTTTTGTTTTGACTTAAGGAATATTATAACTTGCGTTACGTATGCTTATATATGCGAAAAATAGTTTAAAATATCCACACGAAAGAAACAATTTAAAATAAGCCGAAATAAGAATAAGTTCTTTCTTATTACACTCACGTGTACCTTTTTCCCATAATTGTAAAAAACCTGCCATAAAACTAACACTAGCTGGCTTAGCGTGGGCTTTGTTTAATATATAAAGTTTTTCTTTTCTAAATATAAAGTGGCCAATCGGGCTCGTAATTTTCAGTTTCATCCAATGTCCAAATTTTTTTAATTTAGTGCTTTTATTTTAAGTTTTTGTATATTTATTTGAGAAAGCATTGGCATGTTTTTAGCTTACAAGACTAGTTCAGAGGATGTAAAGCTCTTTAAGTACCTCTCAGGAGCAACTTGAATAGTTGCATTACCATCATCATACAATCATATATCAGGATATATTTGCTTTCATTCATAAAAAACGAAAAATAGAGACGCAAGTCGATTATAATTGTTTGTTGTCTTGTGTTTGTACAAAAGCATTATAAAGTTATTATACTTATACATATATATGGTTGATTACAAACAGAAAAATATGATTGAGTTCTGTTTGGATTCTCATGTAGTACTTGTAGTCTTTGGTATAAGTATACGAGCTTGAATGCTTTTCAATCATGGCTTGGCTAAAGGGTACTGATGATTTGTTTAGCGCCAATGAAATGCAGGCATATACTCAGCTAAGCCAACAATAAACAATAAAATATTAAGTAGTAATTTTGGAAAATATCTCGAATAATAAATTTGATAAGTATTGTTATTATAAATTTTGTTTTTCATTTTGTCTTATAAATACTTTTATTATCACACAAAAGGCTATTAATCGTATAAATGCGTAAAAAATAAAAGGACGCAAGTCGATTATAATTGTTTGTTGTGTTACTCTAAGTTTATGGATATATATTTCAAAAAGCATTCGCACGTTTTTAGCTTTCAGGGCTAGTATAGAGGATGTAACTCTCAGCAACAACTTGATCAGTTGCATTACCAATTATATATTGGGATATATTTGCTTTCAGACACTTTTTGTATAAGACCTAGAAATATAAAAAAGGCTATAAGACCTTTAGATAGCAATGACAAATATTTTGAATAGATACAGTATCCTTAGTATAGGAATCCAAAAGCAAGAGTTTACGATGAACCACAATATCGCACCATCATAAAAATATGCAGAATTAATAAATCAAAAACATTAAGTGAAGCAAAAAACAAAACGAAAGAGTTTTATTAGTTGTAAGTTTTTCTTCTTCACAATAATATCTCTATATATTTTTTGATCTTTTTATAACAATTTGATTAAAATATTATTTAAACTTGAGGTCTTATTTAGTGGTTAAACAATTTTATTTAAAATTATCGATATTTCGATACTCGTTGAGTATCATCGTCTGGAAAGTTCTGCTTTTTAATAATAAAATTAGGTTAGGTTAGGTTAGGTTAGGTTGATTGGAGGTGTGTGATAGCCCATGTCATACGACATACACTTAAGCCAGTGAATGCTTGTTTTGCGCTCCCTTTAATTATCAGACACAAACTGCCAGAGTTCTGCGGCAGGATTCGAACCTGGTACCTTCGCACTACGAGTCTGGTACACTACCTACTAGTCTACGAAGGTCAGTCCAATAAAATTAAATTTTCAATAAAATTGTTTAACCATTAAATAAGACCTTAAAGCTGAATAATATTTTAATCAAAATATACTTCTTCACTCTACCCAGTGTGATTAATTGCAAGTTCGTTTCTTAAGTCTTTTGTTTCAAAGACGTTTCTTTTCATGACTTTGGATGTGTATATCCTTATGCATATACGAGTAATAAAACAGAATATTTTTGTAATTTGTGGTTAGTTATCTGCTTATATTACTTATAAATAATTTTTTAAAATGTTCATAATTCGCCTGTCTGTCTGGTTGTTCGTCTGCAAGATGAGGAAATAGTCTGTAAGAAAAATACTTAGATACTAGTACTCACAGAATATGGTTATTAAAGTTATTTAAAAATATATCTTAGTTAAAAACACAAAACTATAGGAACAAAGAAAATATCCTAAGCTCAGCTTCAGGAAAATATCAAGATGAAGACTTTTTTCTGATTAATATTTCTAATTGATATTTATGAAACTTCGGATTGCATAGTAAAGCAAAAACACTTCTTAAATTCGAAATCCTTAAAACAAATTAAATGTAATAAATTTATATACGAAAGATATGAAATATATTTCATTATTAGTTAAATAAAATAACCTGAAAAATTAAAGTAAATATATGTATAACACTTTTCCACCTCGCGAAAAATTCCATTTAAATGTGAAAAATAGATAGATAAAAAAATTAATAGTGTTGTCTAAAAGGTATTTTTCTTGGGCTTGATGTCAAATTTTGAAAAAGTTTTATAAATCAAAAAACGTATTGGTATTTGTTTCTTTCTTTATTTATTAATCTTTTCACCAATATTTGGATCAACTTCGTTGATCATCATCAGGGCATTAAAAGCTTTTTCCTTTTTTTTATTTTGATCTACGTTTATTTATTAGGTTTCTGTATATTTGCACGCAACTCTCAACGTCTCTCTTATAGTTTAATCTCTTTTCATTTGGTACAATAATAATATGTAGCATTTCAACAGTATATCTCTTTCTGTAGTTGTTTTCCCTTTGTAATATTTTTACATTGTTAAAGTTTGGTTTGTGTCCCGTTGCTGCACAATGGGCGACAAGTGCTGTTTTTGGTATTGCAGAATTTGTAATTATTTTTATGTCCGATTTATGGGATGCCAGTCTTGTCTTTAATTTTGATTGTTTAGTTGTAATATATACTTTTGGAACCCATATTGGTCCCGTCTCCATTGAAACCGATTTGATAAAGCAAATTTGATTCTTCTTCTTTTCCCCTTTTGATTTTGTATTATTGAACAACTGGTTATTAGTATTATAAAAAATTAATATATAAAATTTCTACAAGTCATAGCAACTGTTTCAAATATCGTGTATCATGATCAAGTATTATTTCTTCTAAGGCTTACGTTTCCAATTCAGACTATTTACATTTTTCAGATAATTCTTTACATGATAAAATATTTTATTGCAAAGTAATAAAATAATTTCTTCATTAAATTGCAATAAAAACTTTAAAAAATTATTTTGCAAAAATAAAAATATAAACTGATTTGTTTAAAATACTACCTAAAAACTATAAATTTGGAAGTTAAGTATCAGATAAAATTTTAAAACTAAGTAATAAAACGAAATAAATTCATGATATTGGAACTGAATTGAAAAACACAATAAAATCAAATACAGCGTTGTGCACAATATTTGTCCAGTCTAATATTTGTATACTCCAATGCCAAAATATTAAGTTCTGCTGCAAGTATACAGAGGAAAGATGTCTTGACAAACCAAGAGAGTCTCTAGACTCTTCTAACTTTAGAGAAATATTCTTTCACTAACACGTTTTCTAAGAATCGGGCATCTCTTAGAGATGTTATGATATTTAAAGCAATAGTTATATCTATCAAAAGCACAATAGATTGCCCTTTACGGTAGTTTACGGATCTAACCATGCAGTTCTATTTGATCAGATTATTCACTAAAAATTTCTCCATACACATCCAAAGATGCATAATCAATATTAACGTCTAAAAGTAAACTGCTCTTTTGATTATTTATTTGCGTACGCAACAACAAAAAAAGAAATGCCATAATATTTTATTTTTGTTGAATTCATTATGCTTAACATTTATTAATTAAAAAATATTTTGTTTGTTGTGGCTTTAGCTGTTCATATGCTGATATTTCATTTGTCGCTAAACCAAAATGTCAGTGAACTAGCAGTTTGAAAGTTTTCGCTGACGATTTGGTTTAGCGATCAATAAGATGTTTGCATATGAGCAGTTAAAACCACAACAAAAAAAAACCTTTTTTAAAACTCTAATTTTTTTAACAATTATTTGGGGAGAAAAATACAAAATAATAAATTTTCAATATTATGTTTTTATTAATTTAATTAAAAACTTCCATTTAAAGGTGGTAAGTTTTGATATAAACTAGTAATTGTAATTAGTTTATTAGATGTAAACCTAAAAATTTAATTGTAATAATTTTTTTTATACAAAATTATAAATTATTTATTGATTTCATTAGAATTTTAAATATCTTATGAATGTGTTATATTTTAATAATATTTTTGAATCCATCACTTTTACTATAACAAGGACCATTTTTACCATAAAATTTCAATCGATTCCATTAAATTTTTCTTAAGCCCATCGCCGAAATGCATTAGTGTTTAGGTTCTGTAGCAAAATAAAACGACAAAGTGCTCATGAACAAGCCTTCTAACAATTCAAAAAATCATAACATATATAAATTATTCAATTTCTTCCGATTTGTTCGCATATAGTCTAATTAACCTAAAATAAGACGAACAAATAATTAATATTTGGCCAGTTTAAGAATAAACGTAAAGTTACATTGTCCTTGTTACAATAAAATAAAACGTGCATAGTAAAAACACATCTTATGCTAGACTGTACTTTTACGACGCCGCTCAATCCATAAAATCATTTTATTTTTGACGTTAAGACATGTTATTTTATTAATAAATGAAACAAAAAATTTAATAAAAAAATTACTATAGTGACTCATTACTTGTCAAAAAAAAGCTACACAAAAAATAAACAAAAAACTTAGGAAACATAAACAATCACTACAAAATGTGTGTATAGTTGTATTCACATACATATGCGTATGTGTGTGAATACGATATACTATATACATAAGTAGGTACACTCGTATATTCAACTGCGTCTAGTTGTCAAATTTTCCGGCAACTTATTTCAATCACTTTTTGTTTTATGTACAATGCTTTAATGTATGTGTTTTTGGAGTCTGTAATTCCTTTCAACACACATGTGCCATAAATATCGAAACACTTAACTCGATTGCTATTTACAACATTTGCAAAATGCATGCACACATACATGCATTAAGTTGGTATTAAGACCATTAGTGCGTGCCACATTTTCACAGCAAACAATCAATTAATTTTCAATGTTGCCAACATTTTCTAAGAAAAAAATCTATTATCTATGTTTGACTTAATTTTTTTCTTTCTTTTCTTATTTGCTTGTTGCAATATTTTTGTTTTTGTTTTAAACTGCATTTGAAAATATATAAAATATTAAGTTTCGTATTGGCGGCGGGTGTTGTCAATTTTAAAAGCAATTAAATGTTGAAAACCAAAATTATTATTTTTTGTTTGTTTTAATATTTTACTTTAAGACAGTTACTAATGGTAAATAAAATTATATTTAATGAGCTGTTTTAAATGAGTGGCGCTTAAAAATCTAGTTTTTGGATTTCGTAACTGATACTTGTTTATGGGTTCCAAGTTCCAAGTAAATATTTAATTGTTTATGGCTTAAAGACTATAAATATTTTTATGAACTGAAATTAAATGCAATTGTTGATGATGTTTGACTTGAGTAGTTTTTTCCAATAATCATTTATATCTGTTTTGTTTCTTCTTTCCATTTGAATTTTTTTTTATTATTGGAATATACGAGTATAAATATCGAATTACTTTTGTATTGAAATTCAATTGTGAACAAATAGAGATTTTCAAGTACTTATTGGAAAAATTTTGATAACTTGAAAGTTTTTAAGCTTTTCAAAATATGGATAGAAGTCTATTAATGAGATGGTATAAGCAATAAAAAAATATCAAGTATATAGATTTGTTCAAAATAAATAAATAAACAGATAAATAAAAAAAAGCAAAGAAATAAATCTATTAATAAGTAAATATATAAATAAATAAATAGAAGTTGTTGTTCAAATGTAAAAAAATGCTTTTTTGGAGGTTTCCCCTTAAAACTTGGTTAAACTGCAGAATGTATAACAAAATTGTAGTTATAACTTTCAAAATGTTTAATATTTCTTTCATTAAGATATTTTCTCTAAAAAAACTGTTGGAAAGGTCAAATATCACTTAAAATTTTAGTGTCCCACATCTTAAACGGTTTTTTGTCGAATTTATTAAAAATCGTTCAGGATATTCTCTCAACTAATTATTCCATTTTTTTTAATTTTCCATTCAAATCCTATGGAATATTAAAACAAAATTAAAAACTCCGTGCAAACTAAACGAAAATTACAAAATATATTTTTAAATGTAATTTAATCTTATCTCTTCTATATTTTTTCATATAATATCAGAAAAAAATTAAAAATAAATGAAAAGCCAAATAAACTTTTCTAAAATTTTTTGATTAAGAAAATGTCATTTCCAAAGAAATATATTTTTAAAATTTCTACTTTCCTGGTAATTTAAATGTTAATTTAAACTGTATCCTTTTAAAACTGTTTAAATCTCATATAAAATAAACCCACCTATTTTTTGGTACAGATTGTCATATTTCCCATGTGCATTCCCACTGCCAATACAAAGAGTGTCACGTAAGTCATCAAGATCCTATCTTAGATAGGATCTAGTTTATTTGACTGAAACTAGAATTTAAAAATTAGCCATAAAATTCTGGGTTTAACTAAAACTTATTCCAAGGTCTTACACTTCCATTTTAGGACGTTGTGCAAAGAAAATAATACTTTTAATTTTTTTACTGTATGATCTTAAAAATGCCTTTTCATGCTTTTTCCTCTAATAAAGTATTTTATATGCTTTTTATATTTTATATTGGATTTTTTTAATTTCAATCAAAATTTTTTTTCGATCATTCGAACTTTAGGTCAATTATAAAAAACAAACAATGTTATCATTTTCAACTTTTCAATGCCTCTTTTTACCTTCTTCTCTAGAAGAAAATTTTACATATAACAGAAGGAAAATAAATTTTAGAAAATTAAGTTATTCTTTAAAAAAGTCATCTTATAATTTTTCAGTTCAAAACTTTTTTCTTGCAACTTCTTCTTAAAAATTAAATCTAATAAACTAAACTCTTTTTTAATAATATCTAATTTTTTTGTTAGAGCATGATTTCATTCATGTAATTACCGTGGCTGTCTTTGTAATTGCCTTATCCTGTCAGTTAATTTTTCCTAAGAGTTCGTTAACGTTTTATAGTTCTATTTCTCTAATGGACCAGCTGATAAAAGCCTTGGGGATGTTGATCGTTTCTGGATTATTAGCACAGCATTGGTATTCAATGGCACCCCACAAGTATAGAAGATCCAATCGTTGCTCTAAGGTGGCTAATTAACATCATCAAGATAATGCAAAAGATCGCTTGTTTGATAAACTGTGTGACATGGTGAGACTGGCTAAATCTAAAGATTGGCGAAGATCATATATTCCATTCCTTCCTATAAAAAGTAACCAATCACGGTTCTGTAGGGCTTTCGGTAAATATATATTTTTATGTCATTTCGAATTCTAATGAAATTTAGAAGTCTAGATTCTTTATATGGTTAAATTTTTTTTATCCTGCGCTTTTCTGTTAAAAACTCTATTTGAACGGATTGATAATGAAAAGTGTTTTGTGGATAAATAGAATTAGATAAAACAAGCCAATACTTCTTAATTTACGCTTATGTATTGAAGACAAGCATTGAGTTTGAGGGTGTCAAAGTTGTATTTAAAAATTAAGCCTTACATGCATTTTCGAGCATAACTTTGGTTCAAATGTGGGAAGAATCCTTATTTTAAACAAAACCTTAACTTTTTTAATATGAAAACTAAAGTTACATGTTTTTAAGATTAAAATTTTTAAAGAATTTAATATTTTTTGCGAAATAACTAATTAATTTTTTGGCATAATTTAATCCTTATGTAAATATTTTCTAGTGTTTATTGTAGACATATTTGGTTGACTTGAGATATTTGTCCAAACTTTTCAAGTTTTTTACCCAGACTAAGCGTTCACTTTTCTGCTTAAGGATTGTGAATAGATCTTGTAGACAGCGGCATAAATATATATTAGTGTAAAGTCAAGTGCAGTAAAAAAATAAATATCTGTGTTTTATTTAATTGCTAAAAAAACTTGTATATAAAGTTTCAGTTCTGAAACTAAATTTGATTAAAAAACTCTAAATAGATGACTCACCTATCTATTAAACACATCATATACTCGTTTATACAAATTTTCAGCATATAATAAATTTTGTCTGCAATTTTGGCAGCCAAAATTTAATTTAGTTCATTTAAACTAAACAAATAAACCACAAATTGTAGGTAATTGTTAAGAAATGAAAATATACACAAAACATTTATATAAAATAAATAAAACAACCTTATTTAAGAAACTTAAATTTAATAAAATATATATACATATATAACATGCAACACAATGCAGCAAAATTCTCAAGTGGATTGTCTAAGCAAACTTCACAAGGAAAAAAAACACGCAAATTAACTTAAACTATAGGCCACTAAGAAACAAAAAAATCGAACAAATAACAACAAGAGCAAAGGCACAAAAACCTTTTATAACAACCTTACAAGCCAACAATTATAAGCAAAAAGCGCCAGAAGCTAAGATACTAAAACAACACACTACCAAAAATTTACCTGGTGCTGCAGAGCTTTAAAGAATACAATAATTTAAGTTGCACTCGTATTTCAGCATCTAATCCTGCTTCCTTAAGAATTTTATGTGTAAAACTAGAGAATGGATTTCCAAAGGCCTTCAAAATCTTTTTTTATTGCAATTAGTTTTAATATTTTTCAACAGAAAGACAGAACGAACAAGGGACAGAGGCTCTTTTTCGATCATACAGAGAGAATGGATCATCAAAAGGACTTCGCATTTTCCACGCAAATTAGTTTTGACACTTAGTTTGTGCACATTTTGTAAGTGGTTTTTAGCATCTCATTGGAAGGATGTTTATTCCTGGATCCTCTTATTTCTTTTGCCTCAAAATTGTCATTTCAATATCCGCTGTGGTAATCCATGCGAAGTCATATTCCAATTGTTAGGAATTATTAAGCCAAGTAGTCATATGATGTTGTAAAATTTTTGAATGGCGTTGGATGTACGCTCCTTAATCACAAGCTTATATGCCCTTCCCAAAGAGTTAATCTCGAGTTCATCAGAAATTTGTAGGAGGCATCTTTTCTTTCTTTCACGAATATCTAATTAAAGAGCACTTCTCTTAGTCTTAAACTTCTCTTCGTGCACAGCGCTATCTCTTCTACCTCTCTTTATAGCTTTCCTATTTCGCAAGTTTAAAATTTCTCCATTTGGCCAGCAGATCTGATTGAATTGAAATTTTTTTGTAGCCATCGAGCCATGGCCTGTGCTACCTAATTGTGCCATTATATATTTAGGTATGATTGTAGAGTCGTGTCTGCTGTATCTATTGCAAATATTTTCTTGAGAAGGAAATCCAACTTGCAGCTAGAAGTTCCTCCTGACACTTATGCAACATAGAGGATATAACCATAATACACACTCAGTGACTGTAAGTATAAATTTCAGATATTTCCCACGTAGTATGATCTAATAAACTGCCACTAAGGATATCAGTATATATGTATGTGTATAAATGTGTGTGCGAATGTTCTAAATTGCTAAATAGATAAGAAAAAAAATTTGTGCAATTATTAAGTCTTTGGCATTGCTTAGATGTAGTGGGAATATGCGTCGATTCAACATTTTACATACTGTGATTGTTTTTTTGGAATTAAGAAAATATTTATTGAAATAATTTGAAAAAAAAAATATTTATTGAAATTATTGTGGCTATTCGTCTGTAATTTATAAAAAAAATATTCTTTGAGTAAATTTTAAGCAATCACTTTGCTCGAACTCAAAAACTAATCAATACTTATCATGAGTGAAATACAGTAGTAACTCGATTCTTGCACACCTCGATTCTTGCAACATAGGAATATTTTTCATTACGCACTGATGCTGAAGAAACCGGTGACGTGGTACTCAATATGAAGCAAAATACATCGGAGCAGACTATATCAGCGTTCAATAGTTGCTTATAATGAGCGGAGCAAAACAATGCTTCATTAGACGATATTGTGATGCTCCAGAAACTAAAAAGCAGTGTAGTACTGAACAAGTGACTTTGTACAAAACAAACAAAAATTTTAAATTTCTTTAATAATATGTATCTACTTTTAAACGAATGCGTTGAACTTAAGTGTTTTGAATTGAAATATTATACTTAGATTCTAAACAGATGTATGTGCCTTTTATTTTGTATTAAAACTCGGTACTAGCGACAACCTCGAAACTTGCACCGAGCCCGGTTTTCATTACGTGCAAGAATCAAGTTTCTACTGTACGTCAATTGTGGCAAATTTTCTCGATGTTTATTGAGTTGTTTTTTGAAGCCAAAAATAGAAACAATTCCATAAAAATAATGCGACACATTTCCTTAGTGAAATACAAATTTAAGCCCTAAATTTCTTTCAGGAATATTGGAATAAAACTATTCAATATTTTAGTACAAAATTATTCATTTAAAGATTAAAGGTAAAAAATAAATGACTTAATTCTACTCAAATCCTTGTATCCATATATATGACATCAGCGAAAGTAAAATTAGCATAATGAAAATCTTTGACAATGTTGTTTTTGTGTGTGTGCATTCAAGTCCTTTACAGGTGTGTATATACACCATAGAGAAGTTTGACCAATAATGCAGTATGTTGTTAAAGGCTCTTTTGGGAAATCTCGTCAAAATAATTATGAAATATTGCATGGGAAGAACTAAGCTTCTGAATCAAAACTCTCCTAGCGAAATTTGCATGTCCCATCCAATTGAAAATTGATAATCATTGTCCCTCTGTGATTTTCTCAGACAAAACTAAATATTTAGCAGATCTATTCAGTAATGAACTCCCCTCGTATTGCAGAAGGTCCCATTAACTTTATATACAAATAAATATTATCGAAATTAAAATAAAAACCAAAGCAATCAAATACAGTATAAATATGTTTGTGCAAAATATTTAAGCGATAAAATATTTTTTGTAGATAAAATTCTTTGCAATTTCTGACTTTTCGCAAAAAAAGTGTTTTTTGTTTATTGCTATAGTTGGTTTAGCTGTAGCTGAAGTTTCACGTTTGAGTTTTTGTTGCAACATGTCAAAATAAATCAATTGATTGATCTTGTTTTATTTATGTCCATTACAATTTCGATCAATGAGCATCAATTGCAAGCGGAGAACGATGGCAAAGAAAAACCAGGGAACAGGGAAAAAATCACAATACAAGTAGAAAAAAAAACGCGTTTTCATATGCGTCATGTGAATAAAAATAAGAGGGTATCGCTGCAGACTCCATGAAGCTTGTTTGGACTTTTTTCATTTCGTTTCTTAAGACCGACATCGTTTTATATTTCTTAGAAGATCATGTGCCTTTTCAAGCGGCAAACAAACAAATTGAGTTTAATTGAAACTGCACTCAAGCGTATCACACATACACTCACACCTTAAATATTTAGCGAGAGATTTTTTTTGCCAGGTTTTCTTTTTTAATATAATGGACCCACCACCACACCAATACTCCAATAGTCCAATAGTAATTCTACAACATCAGGCAGCAATCTATCTATCCATCACCATGATTTAACTCAAGGAATTTCTTTACAACATTTTAGATTGCAGCAGTTCATTGCAGACATGTTTGTATGTATATTTTTCTTTTGGCCTGTTGTTGGCGGTATTTGTTTCTATAGTTGCTCTGCAGTAGGAATCTAACGAGGATATATGTTTACGTAGAAACGAATGGAGGAGACGCACTCGACAAACCGAAACGAATTCATTGTGGTGGTTCTGGCTTAAAACATACGACCAGCCATATTTGGTAGCATGTGAACTATTTGCCAATTTAATCATAATTGCCTCTCAAACGCTGCATCATGATCGTTGCTTTTTCTCATTTTTATTATATTATATCATTTTAAAGTGCAGTATCTTCTATGGACTTTTTGATTTTAATGAGTCAAATATTCATTTAAAAATAACTGACTTAATGTGATTTATATTGACTTACAATTTGTAATTCATTAAAAGTAGCCATTCTAAGTATGACTATAAATATGGCAATTTAAGTGAGATTTAACTATAATTTTTCAAAATTCAAAGAACGACATATTTGAAACCCTATTTAAATGCTCGAAGGTCAATATAAGCCATTTCTTATATGTAAAAATTGTCATACAAATGTTGTACAAAACTTCTGAAAATGATATGTAACATGATATATGCAAAAGAGAAATATTTATAAAAGTTATTATAGAATTATAAATTCTAAGGCCAAGAAGCCATGGCCCTTGTACATAAGGTTGTAATTTGTAATTATTTCCTAATGATAATAAATAAAAAATAATATAAAAGTTGTTAACTGGCAGCCAATTTGTTTTAAATGAAATAAGATCTCTATTTTAATTTAAAATTTACTTTAAAGTTTAAAGTTGATGACGGTAGTTGGAAAAAAAATAATCGTTTAAATGGACTCCTTCCAAGTTAATGTATAATTTTGCTCGCTTTACGGCATTTCAGCTTGTTGCTCGCAAAACATCTGCCTCTTCAATGTTAGATTCCAAGACCTTTAATGTTTTTAATTTGTTGTGGTAAGCAAAATAAGAACTCTGATGATGCTAAATCTAGTGATTTGAATGGTCAGTTCAAATCTCGTTAGCATCAGATCACTCGACTTAAAAATTGGTTTTTCAAAATGTCTATTGTTTCTCAAGCTGTGGGGGTGATTGCTCCATCCGCGTTGGAGACCCAATGCCGTAACTTGTGGAAAATCACTCGTCTAGCACCTGTTTGTGACGATATCTACTTACGGTTCCGGTAGTGCCATAAGCGTCTTCAAATACACAAGGGTCAATCACTTCTTGGCTACAAATGCAGCACTAAACCAATGAGTAATACCAAACAGGCCACTTTTTGCGACTTCTGTAGTGGGCCCAGTTTGCTCCAAGCGATCAGTCAAATGACTGATTGTTCGGGCATATGGAAAAAGACGACCAAATTCACCCTGCTTTAAAGCAAAAGACTGGAAATTTGTCAACTATACAGTAAAAATAGTTCCACTTTCTTGAGGTGTATATCTAAATCACAAATGTCAAAAACATAGTCCTATATGGCACCATATGTATAAATGGCAACCAGTTCAAATTGCATCCATATTTTCTGCTTCAAAATTAATTCTTAATTTCATTTGTATATTAATTAGCTGTGATATTTTTGTTATCTAACGCTTAGTAAGGATCATCCCTTTAAAAGTAGCAAAATATTGGAAGAAGAATTCAATAATTATTTATATAGTAAACAAAAATTAGGAATAGGAATTTTTTGAAACTATGTTTTCTATCTCTTGAGACTATTAAGAACAAAAATTTTGATCTTTGCTAAATAAATTAAATATATATATACTCGTATAGTAAAAATAAGCTAAAAATCTTATGCCTAAAGTAATTTTTGCATATGTGGCGCTACTTGACTTAAGGCCAGAGATCAAATTTCAAGTTTCTGATACTATTCTATTCAGGACAAAATTCTGAAAAGAACGCAGCAAAAATCACCTGCAAACATGCCTGAAGTTATGATGTCCTAAATTTTTTGGCTGAAAAAACTATTGTTTTCAGATAGTTGAGGTTCAAGTTTGGTAATGGTTTACTACTTTGTAAATAACTTTATGACAATAAAATTTTACTTTAAATTTTATTTAAAATTTTTCTATTTGAGCGATTCCAGTGAAACTTTTCGTACACCTATGAATCTAATTACCTAAATAGACAACTCTTTAATTAGAAAAGTAGGAAACGTTACGTCTGTTAAATGTTAACTTGCATTTTCAACTGTTTTTACTCAAGCAAATTTGGTGCATGTGCTTTTTTATATTAATATATTATAATGCATATGAGAGAATGGCAGTAGCGTTTATTTATGAAATAATTTTCCATAAAATTAGCGATGAGCACTCTATTTGGGAGTTCGTAAAAATGGTTTCTAATTGATATGTTTTAAACATTAATAACGTAAATTACATACTTATATAAATTGCTGTGCTGATCTCTCTGCAGTTAAAACAATATAAAAATTTGTGCTGTTATCGATCTTATCCAGTATTTTTTCCATTCGACTACGCACACTGGCTGCAAAGTAGTTCGCACCAAGTTTAAAGACTGTCGCAAGCATATTTATCCAGATATGAGATAACCATATATAACGTTGTAGAGAAGGCGCCCTTCCCCACTTCCCAAAATATAGTCTTTCAGATAGACAATTACTTTGTACGCAAGATGCTCCTTCTCCATTCCTACTCTACCAGTTGTCTGCTAGAATATGAGAATTGGCTTAAAAGTAGGTCATACAAGTTGGTTTGTACCTTTGATCAGTTGTTAGTTGATCTTGTGAGATATAGATATCGACCCTAAATATAAAATTTTGACTTAAATTCATGTCTTGTACCCTGAACTGAAAATTTCACTTCGGAAAAATAAGGACCCGTCACATATGTTAGTAATTTTGAATTTCCTAAAGAGATCTATAATTAAATAACATACCTAATATCATATGTATTGTATTTGAGTAAATATGGTTTTTTTCTTTTTTACCATGATCACTCAAAGACGTATCTTTGAATTGCCATTACAGACAATCATCCACATGTGTTGTACATTTATTTCAAGTGATAAATAAATTCTGGCATTAACATGCCATATATTTTCATTATGGGCGACACAGAAAATCATGTTTTATTTCGTCACAAGTGGATTTAAATAATAAAATGTGTCTAATATCCTACAAACATGTATATTTGCTTGATTATGGAAATGGACATGCAGGAGAGAAAACCTTAAACATATATTGCGTTTGTAGGTAAAGTAAGTTAGTTTAAGCCGATGTAAAGTTACGGTAAACTTAACTATGTCATTTGGTAAAAAAAGACTTTTATAAAAGTGGGTATAAGAAAAGCTCCGCTACTTTCTGTTTGTCTTAGTGACAGATGATTTGGGAAAAACTAAGCTGCGTAGGTAACTTATCTAATCCCCTGTCGTAGTCATCTGCCAATAAACTCGACAATAGAAAAAGGTTAGTTCTGTGCTCAATGAGTATTATTTACGGCCAATTGCCATATTATAAATCTGAGTGAATGATAATACTTATAACTGTTGTCGACAAAGATTCTACAATTGCCAAAATATTAGTATCGACTGCGTGTGATGTCGACCACGACAAATAGGATAAGGGGAAACATATATGTAAACAATGCTAGACTTTGCATATAAAATTTTGCGTCAACTAAAATAGCGTTTGGAAGTCGTAAAGCAGCTGTACCATATATTTGAAAGTCGTGGCTGTCAAATAAATGTATCACTTTGTAATTTTTTCAGAATTGTTTCAATTACCACGTGCAACAAGCAATTTGTGAAGGCTCAATGATTCATATATAGGGGGTATACATTAAATATTGATTGCCTTTATCGTCCGATATAATGTGGCAATTGAGTTGCTCGGCTCTTCTAACTTTTTAGGATATAATCCTACAGCTTGTGTTACTTAATACCATAATTTAAGTTCAATTCATAAAATGAATTTTAAAAACGAGATTTGCTTTATATTTTGCTCTTCTATCTTAAGTTAAGTCTAAGGATCTGATTTTGTATATTAAATGAAAATCCCTTTCGTTTATTTGCAATGAAAGCAACAAAAAATTTAAATGAGTTTTCATTTCATTATCATGATGAGACCAGTGTCTCACTACTTGTCTATCACTATCACGTTTAACTCTTCAGCTAGTCTTTAAGGCTTATGTCTTCAACTAACAGAAGGACACCTAGTCCATTTGCAACTTCTATCGTGTGAGGCATTTGCTTTTGAGATAAATTTCTCATTGTCGCATATTCTTAAATTTGTTTTAATATGACTAGTACTTGTGTTCTTAGTGATCATCGCATATGCATTTTTGAAACTATAGAGGTATTCGCTAATGTAGTCAAGTTAACTTCTGTAAGGACCAAACTGCCTCCAAAATGATACTTTTATTTATTTGATTGTTTATCTCATTTTAAAGCAATGACTGCATTGAGTAGCTCAGCATTGTCTAAGCTATTGTGATAAGATAGCAATCGTGACAAGAGTGTTATTTACAGTGAATTGTCACTTCTTCGCCTCTGACATTTTTTTGGACGCATATTGGTTAAGCAATTGAAGTTGCACCGTTGCATCATTTGTTTTACTGAACACTTTCTATAGTCTTTAAATAATTTTTCAGTTATTTCCGCTTACAGCGTCACGGTCTCCGTCATATAAATATGTTCTAATAATTTGCTTCTTCATGCTACAGAACTCATTTATGGCTAAAAAAATTCAGAAAGTAAATCTTTCATCTATTTGAGAGCCATAATTTTTTTTTTGTTAATTTATTTTTTGCACTACGTCTCCATGAGCCTTTTTATTTTAAGGAGACAAAAGCAATACGCTAGCAGAGTAGCGGAAACAATTTTCTTGTGCCGTTTCATGTAAAAAATATATGTTAATTATTTTTTAATTTTTTTTATAAACATATGTCATTTGTTATGTACTTGTTCAAACAATTGTTTTGAAAATAATGGCGGTATATGTGCGATATACGTTTTGCTCGTTGTTCATATGAATCGATGAATATTGGAGTCCGAAAGTTAAAGTAAAAGCTTTACCAATCTGCTTTATATTCGAAGAAGTCCTACGCCCATTCAGATATTATACACAAAATTATTAAGGACATGGTCACATGATACTTGGATGTATTTGTTTTTCGTTCTCTCATGCTATACTTTTTTCAAGTTTGTCGGTTTTCGAAAATTTTTTTGTTTCTTTCAAAACATCATGAAGAGAAAAGGCCACTTCGTGTAGGGGACCACAAATGCAAATAATTAGTTGCTAAATTTAAGGAATTCAGAGTGTAGGAGGTAAATTTTTAGATATGTACTTATTCTCTGATATTCTAATATGCATTTTATTAGAAATATTTATTTTATATGCAATAACACCCACGTTTTGAAATTAAGTACAAAAATTATTCTAATTTTGAATGCTTAAGAATGTTTTCATCAAATGAAAATTTGCTTTAGATGTACAATGGCATTTAATAATTTTAGATATGACCTTATTTATTTTTCTTCTTTAGTGTTTTAACCGATAATTAATTTATAAATTATTTTATTAAAGATCTTATAAAGACCAGAATGATTATTTTATGTGTAGCGCACAACAAATTTGTAAGCAGGAACTTTTACTTGTTTCATTTCCTCTTTCTGGCCATGCAAAAGATGTTGGCGAAAATTATAATAAAGCTATGGTTAGCACACAAGCACACATATATGCATACATACTGCAAACATATATACGTACGTATATACATATGTATGTAAATATCTGTTCAACATTTCACACTTACCAGGAGATTTTGAGATTGTTTACGATCATTTTGTTTTATATCACATAAACTTGTACTGTCGTAAAATGTAAAAGGGTTTATACCCATACATATTCTTATTGTTGTTGCCACAGTTGTCCACCATTCATTGTTGAAAGAGTAACAGGTCCTCCTCTACACTACACTACCCGTATTGGGCCGTAAGTATGTAAAATTGAATGTAAAAGTGTAGTATGCAGTGGTGATGGTGATCTCGTGCTATGTGTCAATTGTTCATTTGTACATTTCTCTTGTCATCTTTAAGCTTGATTGCAAATTACGACCATATGTCAACTCCAACGAAACACGCATTTTTTTGCTTTTCTTTTGCTGCCATTGTTTCGTTTGGTGTTTCTCTTGTTGTTGTCCAGTTTATCTGTCATTTCTTATTTCAAATTGCACAAATTTTTATATGGATATTTGCACATGTATGGCCATTTATTTACAAGTAGTTCGTGCAAATAACGGCAAGTGATCAGTAGTTGTGGGCTTAAAATTTTCTTTAGTCTAGATGGTTTATTTCTAGTTTTTGGTAGTTCGGTGTAAACAAGCTTAAATTCGTTTACAAGTTCATTTTTTAGTATATCAAATTTATTACTTAGTGGGATGACTTATAACCTATTTTCTTCTAATGCTTGCTTAACAGGAGATTAATTTATCGATTGGGAGTTTATAAATAATCCAAGACAAAAATTAATTTTGTTAAAGGTAGGCAGTCTTGATCAGATGACATATTTTAGCTAAATTTTTACAAAAATATTAAAACATTGTTCCGTTCGAGGGGACATTTTTGAAAATTTTCAGTTGCCAATTTATAAAAAAATAGTTTGAAATATATTGATATATTTTTAGTTTAAACTTTGAAAACAAAGCAAAACAATTTTAAATTTCACTTGTGTTTATGAAAAAAAAATGTATTCAAATGCTTGAATATAAGATCCTATTTTCATTGAGAGCAGACACAGTTTTTTTTTATTACTTTAAGCAAATATAGTTTGAAATGCGCCATTAACATTTGAATCCTGCTGGTTTTTCACCATCATTTTCTCTCCATAAAGAATATTTATATTTTAATTTTCCATGAAAACTGATCGAGTGATTTACAAAATAAGAGAACTACACAAATAAAGCTTTAAAATATTCAACTTAAAACAAACATTATGAATATTTGGATTAAATATAAATTTATCCTTAGCACCTTTAAATTTTAAAGCATGATTTTGACTACACACTCTTATTCGCTGGGTGCTTATTTTTTTAGAGCTTGTGTCCTTTGCCTTCTTATAAAGCAGTAAAAAAAATTAAAATCATTCCAAAGGAACGAAGTCTAGTGTTTCCAGAAATCTATAGTTTAATCTTTGCAACTTTCTAGGAAGTTAAGGTAACACATTGTTTTGCTGAAAACTTGTATTGCTTCTATAATTTTTAGAAAATTTATTTTTTTTTTGGTTGGAAAAAATTTGTTAATAAACAAAATAATGTTTTATTTGTTTGAGATTGAAAGACTATTTTTATTGCTTCAGTTTAGTTATTTTTTATTTTATTTTAAAATTGAAATCGTAACTAATGGAGAATCTAAACACTTTAACTGCGTAAAAACTGCTCCTAATGGTAAATAATCGATAACGATTTGTAATAAAATTATTTTCTTCACGAAGAAAATCAACATGTTGAAGAGATCTTACAAATCAGTGCAATCAAAAAACAAACCATCTTGCAATTACTCGAATTCTTTCTACTTTTGAATCACAATTAGCATTCCACTCTATATCAGGCTCTACTGCACGCTTTCAGTGCAAGCGACAGGTGCAATTTAGTTAAAACCCCTTCGAAGACTCATCCGAGCCATCATAAAAGGACCTCATTGCTGGAGTGCAACAAATATGCCAAAGATTTGCGTCAGTACCTGCCCGAAGGCCTAACCTGACGGTGCTCTTCGCACTGTGTGAATAAAGCCGTTCACCACCGTCCCAGTCGCCCCCCTCTCAGAGGCACATACAGGACGGACTCTACATGTGTCCCTAATAGGGGCGACATGGTAGCAAATTCTGTACAGGCTGCAGAACCATGTACAGACACTTTGCTTAAGTGCTGGAGCTATCAACCTCCTGCCAACTCCAACAGCAAATAACCATTAGGGTAGCTCTGTCGAATAGCAACAGCACCTAGAGATATATGGCCTGAAAAGAGCATCTACAACTGGATCACTATCACCATATTGCAGACACACTCATCTGACCCATACCTCTTCCCGCGTATCTCTGGGTTTTAACCATAGCCACTACGTGATCTCCGAAGGGGCCTCACCAATAACCAGTCTAGCACAAGTCCTAGGGGCTACTAGTTCCCGTAGTACCAGATGGATCTCTGGTCGGCCTTGTGTTAAAAACACCTCCGATTTTAGGTCCCGTGCAAACCTTAGGTATCGGTAGCACCTCTACCTGGCAAGCGTAGGCACAGCTACTACCTTAATTACTTATATGCACGCCCGTTGCTCTGTTATTTCAGGGATTGGGTAGTAACATATTAAGTTCTATGGGTAACTGGCCAAAGGTCAAGGTCTGGAAAGACCATGTTACCCACCCGGACGAGGGAGCGAACCCACTTTTCCTTTAATTTACTTGCATGCGCGCTTGTTGCCCTGTTAATTCAGGGATTGGGTAGCAACATACAAGTTTTTATTGGTTATCAGCGAAAAGGCCTAGGTCCGGAAATCTGATAACCCTATACCCCAGGAAGCCTAACATCAAGTCCACGCCAAAAGCAGAATGTATAAACCGTACCCCCCAGGGATGCTCGAGTGCAACAAGTGTTCGTTTTGTTTTTCAAGATTTATAAATTATTTACAACAACTTAAAAAGAGTTTTCTCTCAAGCTGTTTAAAAAACGTGTGCCATGGCTTAATGTATACATACACATAATATACAAAATATTTCAAAAGGTACTTTAAGGCCTTTAAAGTCCATCGATCTTGAATTAATGGCGTCTCTTTTTTAACTTGGAATATGTTTTATGTGTTATCGAGCAGTGACAACATTTTTAAGCTCAAAACAGAACAAAATGTTTACTTGATATTGCATTTAAACCTTGATGTACACGTTTATTTAGATTTTGAATATAGAATAAAAACTTTGCACTATTTAGCAATATTTGCAATGTGTCATCAATTAAAAACATATAATTTTGCAGTTGCATAGAAATCATTTACATCACCTGTGATTTATTCGTGTAATAACAAAACAACTGCTCAGCTTCATCAGATGGCGAGCAGACACGAAATAGTTCCGTAATTATAAAAATTAAATATCAATATTTGCATATTCAAATACTAAATTTTATAAAAAATTTATTTTTATTTTAGAGAGAAATAAAATGAAACATGCATGTCTGGTTACTCGTATTGTAATATTCTCGTAACGTTAGATTATTTTATGCATTTACAGAACATTTAATAACTTGTCGCATGTTTTTTACTTAAACAAGGGGATTTAGAAAGTTTAATTTCTTTGTATTTCAAAATACACCATGCAACAATTTTCAATTTGGAAGACTTTCTTTTTGGCCTAAACCTTCACAGTTCATTTAAAATGTGTGATAGAGAAATCTAAACAAAAGGGCAACAATTTTTTAGCTGTCAGATTTTATATGAAGCAGACAAAAATAGTGCGGTGTTGCGTTAAATTAAAATTTTTTTTTGTGGTTTAAAACTCTAATTTTTTAATTTTTTTTTTATTGAGAAATATGTAAGTTGATAAGTTCATAGTTTAGTTTATTATCGAAAACTTATTAAGAACTATTTTTAAAACTAGTTTATAAAATGCTATATTTTTTACTGCTCTGTCTTCGTTGCTGAAGTAGATTTGTCACTTTAATTTAGTTGTGGCACTCCAGTGTTAGCGCTATGCGGCATACACTTGTAGCTCTTGTTTAGGTTCGGCTTCTAAAAAAACTACATTAAATGAAGACGCCACGTTAGAAGGTGTAAAGCAAGTAGTATGGCTAGTGGACGATTGGTGAATGATCAGCTGATTCTATCTGGTACAGAAATTGTGCAGGATGTTCCACTAATTCTACCTTAAAAATTATTTTTATAATCGAGTTAAAATAACAGTTGAAAAATATTTAAAGTAGTATAAACTGCAAGGCATGTTACAAAGAATTTTTTTTTTTTTGGGAAAAATATATTCAGTATATTTTTTTTTTAGAAAAGAACAAAAACGTGAAGGAAGAGGAGAGTAGGTGTAATATATATATATATATTTTTTTTATCAGAAAACACAGTTTGTACTGTAGTAAACTTAGCTCAGAATGTTTTATTTTCAAATGTCCTTTTTATATCTCATAATATTTTTAATTTATTGTGTATCCAATTTGAATACAAACATTTCATTCGTATTCCTAAGAGACACCATTTTTGTGTGTGAAAAAAAATATTTAAAATTTTCATTTCTTATTTATATTGAAAGGTGTCTTATTATGTTTCCAATTATCATAAACCACCAACAAGTCAAATGTAAAAATAAAATTTAAGCAGCACATGATTCAAACGATGACTGAGAGAAAAGGTGACAATCCTGGGAAGAAACCAAAAACCAAAAAATATAAATACCAATAAAATTAATTTAGCTATTGCAAGCAGGCAATTCAGATGAGAAAGTAACAGAATCAAAAAAAAACCAAAGCAAGACGTCTTCACTTTATTTCTATACTTGAAGGTTTTTATTTCGTTTGAGTGTCTGTGTCTCATAAAATACAACCTACACTGTACATTTATACCTTAAAGATGCACAAGGAAGCAGACAAATGTTTTCATTTACAAGTCCCTATTAAATTTTGTTGCATATGATACATACTCGTACAGCAGAGGGATGTTCGTTCATAAACAATAAATAATTTTATTTGACTGTGGAAACAATGATGCTGATGCATCTGATGATGCCTGCTTTATTTAAGGTGACAATTGTGGATTTAATAATTATTTTTGATTTATAAATAAACAAAAAAAAAAAACTATGACTGTAGTTCATTGAAATTCAACGAAAATCGTGATTTATATGGAAAACGTCTTAGAAGCAAAGCTGCTCATTAGATGTACCCTACAAATAAATACAGTGAAGCTTGCATATTAAAAAAAAAACTATATACTTATATATAATATTAAAGCTACTGATATATAGTTTCGGATTAAATCCACTGTAATTATACACTCCTTCAAATATATGCATAAAGAAATTTATATTTTCGATAGTCACATATACACTCATAGTCGACCATGTACTTTTTATTTTGTGAAGGGCTTGAAAGCAGTTGAATAATTATTAACATTTCGTTTTCATTTAAAAATGTCTATCATTTGAAAATTTCAGCTACGAGCTCTATTAACACCTACAGATGGTAAAATTAAGGAAATAAGTTTTTAAACAATTTAATAATTGCTTTTCTGCTTTTAACTTGCAACTTATTCATCAATGAATAAATCAAGTCACAGAAAAACAAAAAAAATTCATTGTGCATTTTTTAACATAAATAATTTTTGAAAATAAATAAAAAGTGTATTTCCAAGTTTTTTTTTTCTTAATCACTTGCATAAACACATTAACAGTTTAATATTTTTTTTGCCACATATGGCTATAGACAGATTTATTTCTACATACACACTCTCGGTTCACTCTAATCTTTCTCATATTGGCACTGTACGTACACATTCAATTAAAATGCAAATTTGTTTTTCTTCCAAGCATTTATTGACTTGATAACTTATTTTATGAGAAGAAAAATATCTGGGTTTCTTTTCCGAGCTCATAAATACAAATTACTGCATGTCTACAATTTGTTCACTTAATTGCAAATTTTGTGTTCGCATTCAAAAATATTTTCTACTCCATTAGGAGTGTAAACAACTTGTTGCACACGAGTCAGTTTAGAAAACATATTTTTAGATCAATTTTGGCAGAAAAGTGGTAGATAATTACATAAAAAATTACTTAATTTAGTCAAGTAAAAATATGTTTGGTGCAAGGTAGTTAAATGTAATTTAGTTAACATATAGATTGAATACCAGAGTGATGGGGTGGTGATATACTGTCACTTTTAGGTGATAAGAAAATCCGCACAATGGCTGATGTGATGTGAATTCTTCAAGCTTGAAGGGATATGAGACCAGAACTATAAGACTCATCTGACAGACCTGTAAAATATACACTATACCAGTACATCAATTTTAGTAAAAAAAAAGTCCAAAAAAATATATATTATAATTTTTTGGAAATATGTTGGAATTGGTATTTTTAAAGCATAATTATTTTCAAAATCTTAAGCAGAAATAATTTAAATTCTGTCAAATCGTTTTTTAATATTAGTCAAGTTTTTGTTAACTTAACTATTTAAGAAATACAATAGTATTATCGTTGGGAATAACCTTAAAACTGTTGTGAAAATAACCCAAAAATCAAGAAACACTGCGAACTTCACAGGCAATTACATGTTGCAAGGACTATTGACTCTCAGAGTTAAAATTAATTTTAGATGGCCCAAAGCATTTGTAGATGTATATTTTTCAATAAGAGTTTGTGAAACCAAATGTTTGTGTGTGCGTATATATGAATATATTTACAGCACCTGAGGATATAGTGTGTATTTTAATGAAAAAGTGTGCTCAATTATAATGTATCAAATAATAAATTATTTTAAAATTTTACACACATGTTGGGTGCATCCAAGAAGTGATTATTAAAATGTTATGGATTATTAAAAAATTCTCCGTGGGTTGTTTTTCTTTCACCTTTTAAAAGTTTTAATTACAATTTTTGGGTTCAATATCTCCTTTTCGAAAATTATTATTATTTGAAAAATGACGCGTATGGATAATTTTATCATAAATTTAGAATACCAGCGAGTTGCTGTCTTTTTAATTAATTAATTTATTTATTTATTATTATATTTATTATTTGGTACCATTTCTTTGAAAGATTTAAATTTTTCAAGGATGAAGTAAAATAAAAGTTTATTTTAATATTATCATTATTACTCTAAAAATTGGAAGGCAACAAAAATATTCAAAATAAATAATTCAAGAAAAGGAAATTTAGAACTTTTAAAAAAGATTAACCAATTGACAAGGAAAGCAGATTTAAAGCAAGAGTTATACATTTATTAACCATTACGAAAGAAAAGATGAAGTATTATCTGGAATCCACAGCTTGAAAATGAGCCACCAAAAGTTGTCCATTCATATGTTTGTATGTGTGGCAAAACATTCTCTCAGTCTCATTACACGTAATGGAAATTATTGAGATTTTCAATTTTATTTTGTAAATGGTTCAAGTTTGAAAGCTTCATTGATATAGAATTTTTACAGCAATAACAAAACTTTTAAAGCGAAATGAACCATAACGTTTGTAAAAAAAATAGTCCAAAGTGTAACAAAATAAAGGCATACGATTCCCTAAATCTAAATTTTTATTGCCTGAGTTTTTATATCTACAATTTAGACTGTACCAATATGAGTTCTATCAATTTCAATATCTACTTAGGTTAGGTTAGGTTAGGTTGATTGGAGGGGTGTGATAGTCCATGTCATACGACATACACTTAAGCCAGTGAAGGCTTGTGGTGCGCTCCCTTTAATTATCAGACACAAACTGCCAGAGCTCTGCGGCAACTTCGCACTACGAGTATAGTACACTACCTACTAGTCTACGAAGGTCAATATCTACTTAATCCCGAAAATCAAGTGTGATAATGAATTTTCAATAAAATTATGAAAGAAGTGGCATACAAGTGATGTCATTATTTTAACTGGCTGCCAATTTGTTGCAAAAGGCCAAAAGAGCTCTATTTTCATTTAAAGTTGATTTGAAAATATAAAATTGATGACGTTACTTGAAAAAAATTATGTCGCTCGAATGGCCACAGTCTCAGTTGATACATAATTATGCTCGTTTTGAATTGTTGCTCGGAAGAGAGTTGGTTTCCATTATTAATTTCTTCTTCAAAGTCCATTTTCTAGAATCATAAAGTTCGTGGTTTGTTGTAGCAAACGCGAGATTTAGGAAAAACAAAAAAAAAGGAAGACTGATGCTGTTGGATCTTATAATCTGGAAAATTAGTTCAAATTTTCAAAACTGGACATCAGTGTACTTAAAAATTAGTATCTAGAGGTTTACGTTTTTGCTAGAGCTATGTCAGCCAATGCCTATTAAAACCAACAGCAATAGAGACATAATGCAGCAACTTGCAGAAAAAAACTCGTTCAGCATTTGCCCGTAATGTTTACCATTTACGGATATGGTTGTGCTGTCGTCGTCTTAAAAAATTAAGGCAAATTATTTTTTCAATGCAATAGCTACTAATGTATTTTATGGAGATTCTCTATTCCGCGGAAAAGCATTTTTTTTTTTTTTTTTTTTTTGTAAAACCTACCACTAAAGTGGAAATGGGATTTTTTTGTTCATTATCCTCTTCTAGCGCCAAGTTTAACAGAGTGTGGCAGAAAGTTAATCTTATCCAACGGTAAGCAGTTGGAAATTCGTATTAAATAAACTTTGCAGGGGAAACTTTTCCAATATTTAACCAAAATTCATCGCAGGGAAAGTATTTTGATGGCGAATTGTGTGCATCGTCATCCATATAATGTTTGTTGATTCTTTCCGATTATGTCATCCGATGTTATTAGTAGGCCGTCCACTTCTTGTGGTATCTATAGCGGATCCAGTTAACATGAATTGTTCAGCCAAATGCTTAACTGAAACACAACTAGAAGAAAAACGACGAAAAATTCACACTGCATTAAAACAACAGATGGAAAATTGTGAAATAAGTAACAATAATTCCATGTTTTGGAGGTGTGTGTAACTCCATGGCTTGTTGGCAACTAATTCTGTATATATATATATATATATATATATATATATATATATATATATATATATATATATATATATATATATATATATATATATATATATATATATATATATATATATATATATATATATATATATATATATATATATATATATATATATATATATATATATATATATATATATACGTTATTGATGTCAAAGCTCAGTGATATTTAGCGCCAATTAATGGCTGCCTAATCATATTATGACATTACTTTTGTGTCATCTTTTATTATACAATTCTGAAAGTACTTCCTTTTACCAATAAATCATGCCAACATAGGATGCACTTTTCCCTTAATTTGTATAGCATATACGAGTATTAGTCTTATGAAAATATGTAACCATAAAATATAAAGTAATTAAACCCTTAAAACAACAACTTCGTTGCACGCAACCCTGGAATTGCTGTCCACACAACAAGGCTAAGTGATTATATTCTTATCCTTTCGTAAACATCAAGTTTATAAAAATTAAGACGTAAAAGTTCAACAGTAAAATTAAAACTACTGTTTTCTTGTTGACTTCCTAATAAAGTGTAATTTAAGATTTTATTTTTTATTTTAATGTTTTTAACACTTCTGAAGAAAACTAACAAACAAACACACACGAACATGACTTCCTCTTGTGTTTTTTAAAAAGCACTTGTTATCATTAAAGCCATAAAAACAAAATGAAATGGAATAACTGGTGTATAATTGTCTTCACGCTTAAATATTTCAGTTAATTTTTTTTAACATTTTGTGAACCACAATTCAGTTCTAATGGCTTAAGACAAATATCATCAAAAGCAACTATATTAAGTGGCCACAAACTGAAGATTTATATGTTCAAAAATATGAAGACTTTCAAAACATTTTGGTTTTCGGTCTCTTAGGGTACATTTTATAATTGGAGACGTTTTAATATAAATTTTTTTTCACGATTTCTCAAGTTTTATCTACAAAACTATAACACTTGCTACTTCTTTGAAAGTCTCTTACAAATTAAAGATCTTATTTGCTTGGCTGCGTTATAAAAACCAAGTCAAACGTATGATTACCAAGATATGAGAAATAAAATTTCCAAGTATAATATTTAATTTTTTAAGATCTTAACGATCTGAGCATGTGTAGTGCGTGACGTATCAACAGAAATTTTAAATTTCTTCACATTTCGTTGCTGCGTAGAGATTCAAGAAGACATTGAGCGTTAACCTGAGATCTCAATCATAATTCTCTGAAAAGTTTGTCAAATTAATGATGAGCTGTAAAGTATGTGCTGTGTGTCGCAACAAGTGTTTTGGGGCGATATAATATTTGTTTTAATTTAAAGTTTTATATGCTGTAAACCACTTTACTTTCTGGGTTATTTAAGTTGAAATTTGTTAAGCAATAATGTAAGTTGTATCGTGGTTTGCATATAAAGTTGCCTGTTCTAATTGGTTTTTTTTCTACTTTTGCTCTATAGAATTAATTGTGAGTTTAATCTGTGGATTTGATGGTATTCTTATGTGCAGCCGTAAGTGCTTAAAGAGGCTGTATGCTCTTTATAGGATCGATGGGAAAAAAATAAGTGCTTGAAAGTATTAAATCATTATGTTCTTATTAAGAAAGATACTTCGACAAAAATACTTGGCTAATATTTAGCAAGAAATCAAATACAGGTTGATGATCTATCAGTAATTAGTATTTAACTTTTATAAAAATTTAAATTTAAAAAGAAAATCGTTTTAAAAATTTATTATATGTTGCCAATTAATCATCTATATACCTGTATTTTAATGCATCTAATACCAACTCAGCCTTAGTGTTTGGCAATAATTTATTTTTTATTTATTTTTATTTATTCAAATTAAGTCTATGGACAAATTCCTTACATACTATTAACACAATAATATATTTTATAATGCCTATGTACAAAATAAAGATTACTGATTAAAAAATAAAATTACATTGCGTTTAATAACATTAATGTTCAGTGAAAAGTCCATAAAATTATAAAATTTATTGAAACAACTGCATAATTTCCTAAGAGGACGAGACATAGCAAAGTTAGAATGACATGTTCTGACATGTAGTGGGTTAAAAGCACGTTAAGGAATATTAAAAGTTACATTACTAGGCAGGAATTTAGAATTTATTTTACCATTTATAAGTTTGGCCATAGAAGAAATATTATTTTAAGGTTGGTAAATTAATTTCAGGTAGTCTTCTTGAGTATGATGGTAGTACCATTGGCCTCTATTAACATTTCTTAAACAGAAAATTAGAAATTGTTTTTGAACAGATTCGATACGATTATAATGTATATTATAGAGTGGGTTCCAAATAATATAACCCTATTTTAAAATTGGTCTTACGAGCGAATTTAAAAGACTTTTAGTGATAAATGGATCGTTGAATTCCTTCGACCATCTTTTAATAAAACCAGGATTTGTTGACCATCAAAGTTATATGTTGGACAAATCTTAGTTTTGCATTTAACAATATTCCTATGTCAATGATTATATCAACCGATTGTAAATTACATCCACCAAGAGCGTAAGAATTGCTAGGATTTCTTATTGTTAAAAATTGCATATGTTGACATTTCTTCAAATTTAATTCCATTAAGTTAAATTTACATCAATTGTGAAAATTATCCAGATCGTTCTTAAGATACTGCTAATCAGAAGAGAGTTTAACACTCAAAAATAGTTTAACATCATCTGCATACATCAACACATTATAATGTTTGATTGCTTCAAACAAATCATTAATAAAGTGAGGGAACAAAATCGGATCAAGGTGACTGCCCTGCGGTACTCCAGAATTGGCAAGAATTTTCTTCGAAACTACAGCATTAAGTTTTACAGATTAGATTCTACATAACAGATATGATTTAATCCATCTTCGGAAGTTACTATTGAAACCCTTTATGTCTAATTTTTTCAACAATAGCGCATGACTAACTTTTTCGAACGCCTTGCTAAAATCAGTGTAAATAACGTCAGTGTGATGGCCATTGAAAAAAGCTCTATTTAGTATTCATGTATAAAAATCATGCAGCATGCTATTGAGTGGGTTAATTGTTATACAAAGATACTATAAATAACTTTTATTCGATACAAATCTTTGGATAGAGACCGCTACACCCACAAAAAAGATTTTTTCCAAATAATTTATTCAGAGAATATAAAGAATATATTTTTTTAAAACCTGTCGTTTTTATAAACTTTTCGGAATATTCTAAAATACTTTAATTTCACATATCATTTGGCTTAGACTCTTAGATGTCAGTAATCATTATTTCTGATATTATCTTAGTGAGCATGCAATTTTATCACTTGATCGTTATCCATATTTCGAAAAGCTTAAAAAGATCGGGTTTTATACCACATGTATACCATTAATAGTCTAAGATTGGAGATAGAAAATACTTAATTCCTTTGTGAGCACAAGATTCATTGATCCGTTTCTGAATGAAATCCTAGTTTCATTGTAGGGCCTTGTTATTTCTCTTCAATACTCTATATTTTAACTTTTTTTCTAAAAAAAAAATAAACAATTTGCAACAAACGTAACTTTACTCAGTATCTTACATACAAACGATGACTAACAATCAATTTATACCTAAACCCTCGTACAAACAATGCGGTCTTAGTTTAACATTTGTAAACAATAAAAACAAAAAAATTTTTTCTTGGCAGCAGTAGAAAAAGTAGGCAATTTTCGAAAACTACAACTTTATACAAGCGTATATATATCGAAATAAACTTTAAAGTTTTGTCCATATACGACTCTTCACATTTCAACTATTTATATTATTGTTAGTGTTGTTTATGTGCGACATTTGTTCAATTGGCAACTAACATGATGGCTAACAATAACATTTGTATTATTTTGTTTGTTTGTATGCTTTTTTATTCAATTTAACTACTTTTTTTCTGGCTGTCTTGTAGTTTTGCCATTTGTTTGGCCAAATTTCAAATGCGTATAAAATGTTTAGCTACAGAAACTCTTACACACATCCACATACGCTTTGTGTCTTTATAAAAAATATTACAAAAAAGCACGAATAAGTATATGCTACAAACAAATACTTGCGAACAGACATACCAACTAAGGTTCAAATGTCTAAAAGCTGCACCTGCAATTGTATCAAATTTAAAAAGTTTAACAGTTAAAGTATACTTTTTTTGGTTGTTATTGTTGTTGCTGTTATAGTTAGTCTTATGACCAATAGTAAAAGTTTCTATAACTTAGACAAATAGGGAAATAAAATTTTGCTTATTTTTCCTATCGTGCAAAATGTGGGGTTTCAGTTAAAAGGATGAATATGTTTGGGTTATGTAAGCAAAAAGAGAAATTATTGCATGACCTTAGAGTTCGATCACAAATTTTTCTTTTAGTATATAATAAATTAATTGATGGAGGGCAAATAATATTTATTTTTAATGAGAAAAAAGTCTAAATCTTTTTTTTGTCATCAAAAAAAAACGAAAGAGTTAAGAAACGAACTTTCATCTAAGGATTATTGTGTTAGAATAGTCAAATACTTTTTAATACTATTTCATATTTTCTTTCTGATTAATTGCAGGTTTCAAGTTTCTTAGTTCTTTTCTATAAATTAGAATCTCAATAAGCCACAGGATAGCTGGACCACAATAATAACCAAAAATGTATTTACGCAATTTTAAGCCATTGAGTATTCTGTCAGCAATTTTTAATTTAAAGCAAAATATTAGTAAAATAATATAAGATTAGTTAAGATTCATCTGAAAATCTCGCGGAAATATTAGCATTTCTTATTTTTCGTACGCGTTATGAACTTAAATTTCTGATCTTTGAACCTAAGTTACGAAAATCTAAAAAATTTAATAATAAAAGCCGAAGGGCCCTTACAAATTTCAAATATAAAATAAGTTCGTTTGGTTTTTACTTGTATAATTTTTATATATGATCAAAAACGTTCCGTCATAAATTTAATTAATTTGTTGGCATGTGTTGTTCGCTTAATAAGAAAATGGTATATACGTATTTTTTTGGAATATACCCACGCAAGGGCATCTTTACAAGTGAAATTTAATTTAAAACCTTTTTAAAATTACCTGTTTGGAATAGTAGTTGGAGTTCCCTACTAGAAGTTGGGGGAATCACGGTTTCGGTTCCTGTTAAAGACTTAGAGTATTTCTGCCGTTAAGTGGAAATTGCTTCGCATTTTTTTTTCATTCTAAGGTTAAAAAAGCTTATAAAAAATTTTATAAAATTCTATATTTCTACGCTCTGTATATAAAAATTTTCCTCGGGAGTTTTATATTTTTTAATATTTTTACATTGGATTTTATAAAACAATATACTATTTTATAAAGGAAGTGGTACACAAGTTAATAAATACTCAAAAGCCGAATAACCAATACTACAAACGTAAAAAAAATTTTATGGTACAGGTGCTTTAAAAAAATAAAATTTTTCCATATTAATTTATTTTGCTCATACAAGTGAATTCTTTATCTATTCAGTGTTTTCAGGCAACTGACCACCCACGTGTTATCTAATTTTTGGCATTTGCTGAGGATTTACTTTTTGAAAGAAAATTTAATTTCTGTAGAAAATAAATCATTTTTCAAAATATATGAAATCTGATGCCCCTTCTTAATGCCATGCAACAAAAAAGAGTGCCACTGGATCAAAGAAAAGATTCTTCCTAAAAACATCAGTTTACTTGAACCAAAAACTATGATAAATAATTGCTGAAAAGATCTACAAAATATTTTTATTTTTCATCAAAACTACTCTCTGAGAACAAATAGAATTCTATTATAGATCTTTTTAGCCCAAGATGAAAAATTCTTTTATTTTATCGCAACAAAAGTATTTAACAATTTAAACTACCTGTTGATCTGACCAAATGATGGAAAAAATGGCAACAAGTAGTAGAATTTTCTTAGCAAAATGAAAGCTGTTGTCTTGCTTCCATTGTTGAACATTGTTATTAAATTCTATTGAAATGTTTACATGATCTCTATTAACTATTGTCATCTATTTATTTTGTTTGTGTGTATTGTTTTTGGCATGGAAAAGCATTGTTTATTTTGATGTCTTTGTTAACGTGTGAATATTTTGGTTGGTGTATTGAATGGTAAATTATCAGTTTGAAATATGAATGCATGCTAAAGTATGGGAAAATTTTATATATTGGGAAACAAAACATGTGCCACCAAAGGCGTGGAAAATTATGGTTTTTTTTAAGGAAACGTTCAGAATTCTAATTCCAAAATAGATATTGAATAATTTTTTTACAGAGCAAAATTGGAAATCAATAACTAAGGTGTTGTAAAGTTCTTCAACCGCCTACGAATCGGCACCAATATAATGATAAGTTTAATATTTTTCTTAATTGAATTTAGAATTTTAAGAGAAGTTTATGGATCTATAGCAAACAATTAGAAGATAATCGTACCAAATTTAAAAGAGTAAAAATTTTATTTTCTACCCCTAAATTGTGTATGACATTCAAATCATGTGGAGAGCACAACATAAAACTGAACAATTTAAAAACATTTGAGTGTTCATATATTTACTTATTTCCAGTATGATGACTAGAATATATAATAATAGGTGTCATTTCTCTAGGGGGAATAAACTGATACATAAAGTGTCAAATGGGTATAACTTTGGATATAGAGATCTCAGAAAGTTCTGACACTTTGTACTTTGGATCTAACCTACCCTTAGAGCTTTATCATAGGATGGAGAAACTGGTACCTTTAGATCACATTTTGAAAAGTCACTAAAGTGATCTGAATAAAGTTTCCTAGTGCAGCTTTCATAATATTGGGATCTAATGGTCACACTTGACAAGGAGCAAAACTTACTGGAACCTGTTGTAGGATTTAATATTTTTTTAAATTCTGTTGTTGGTTGTCATATAAGTCGTATTCAGATCTCTAACATAGTCAATTGATAATGAGCTGATGGAACTTCAGTTACTAGTAATTTAGTAATTAGAATTTAAATTTTCCAACATTTCATTGGAAGGAAAGTAACTCTTTATTGACGGAACTTCTAGTAAACTTGTTACCAACTAAATTTTCAGAAAAAAACTAGCTTTTTAACTAACTTAATTAAGCCTGTTTAACATAATTCTCTTCTGATCTGGCCGCAGAATAAACTTACAGATACTAGTACGTTATAGCCTCTTTTATAGGAGTTAAAGGTATGGGCCCAATGATATTTATTATAAAACTATTATGGTTTTATTTTACTAAAAAAAAAAATTTATAATGCTCCCCTGATTAAATGTTGCAAGAAAAAGCTCTTAATTATTGTGGCTTAAGCTACCAAATATAAATTACATTCATAGACACTAAGCAAAACATGAGTGGACCGCAAAAATCTGTTTTTTAAAAACTTTTTTCCGGGTTATAATTTTCTAAAAATACAATACGAAAATTCAAACAAACATGCAAATAATATTCAAACACACGGTTCACATGCGACAATTTTTGTCGCGGAACTTTTAATTAATTTTTGAAAAAGATGGAGAAAATATTAACTTCTTTAGTATATACTTTCTCTATCTTTCTCGCAGTTGAATTAAAAGTTCCTAGTAAAAATTTGCTGTGTGTGAACGGGGTTAAAAAAAACTGTACAACAAACCATGAGTCTTTTTTATTAATTTTTGTAACCTGTATACAATAAGGCGCCTTTTGGCTGCCAATAATTATAGTTACTAGACGAAACGAAAAACAGTATTTGTATATAAAAAACATATTATTAAAGTTTATCTGGAATGTTACCCCAGCTAAACTTTTGGATAGTTATTGTTGAAAGAAATTATTATTTGCTGCGGATTCATTTTCTCTATCGTGTATTTATATGAAAACAAAAATAATTACAATATATAGGCTACGAATACTTTAACACAATAAACAATATGTATTGTCTGTTAATATTTTTTAATTTTTTTATTTTTTATAGAATTCTTCGCACTGGGAGGCAAAAAGTATATTTATTGTGAAAAAAACACAATAAAAATCTCGTTGCTAGTGCTCTCTAATTAAATTTAATCTTGGAATTATATTCGTAAAGATTATATAAATAATAATATTCAATATATTCTTCTTATAATATACGTATTTTGCGAACGCTTAGAATCACTTAAATTTAGTCGAATTCTCGTGGTATTTTTCCCAGTTGTTCTTTCCATTTCATAGACCCAGTTAAAATTTTTCAAGACATGGGTAGATATCGATTGCTTACAGAGTTGAAGAATATTTACTTGAGCAAAGTGGTAAGTTTCAGTTTAAGCCACACTACTGTGATTATCTTATTTCTATTAATATTATTAGTGAAAGTCTTGGGACAAGTTGGTAACAAAAAAATGTCATGTATTTCAGCAGGAACCATACAAGGTGAGTTGAATATCTATCCTAAGAGAAAAAGAAGGTATTAGTTTACTTTCTAAAATATCAATACGGTTGCATAATGTCGATATATAAATTTAATGAATCTGCACATAACCTTAACGTCATAGTTACACACTGTTAAGAATAAATCAATTTTGGCCCTAGATACGATCATTTATTCTATAAGAACGGCTACAACTTAATGAAACTGGGACAGGAATAGGGGCTAATAGAAATAAAGAATACAGCTGATAGATATTTGTTATAAGTTTTGATAATATCTTTAATTTTTTTACACAATTATGCTTTGATTTTATTTACTATAATCATAACAAAAGACTTAAGACCCATACTTGATATTGACTTGCAATTTAAACGGAATTTCAATTGTAAATCAGACCATTTAAATTTTCTATCATTATCATCTCAATTACAGTAGCAATAAAACTGTCAAAAACTAACTAAAGATATTTCATATCTATTATATTCAAATACCGCTGACGCAAACTGTTGCAGTGAAACCTTTTAAACTCAAGTTAAATATTGCCTGAACTCTATACACGCCCATTTTGCGATGAAACTATTCAAAACCAGTAGCAACTTTGTGAGCTGCTAAAAGTCTTCAAATGAAAAGTTTTAAGAAAAACTGCATCCAATAGTAAATCCAAAAAAAAAAAAGATTAACACGGAAATCATCAGTCATTTTATGCTAAAATGAAAGAAAATAAAAATATATATATAAAAAATATTATGATGGAAGAAACTTCAACAAGCATTTAACTCACGACAGGACTTTGTAGAGCAAAACAGAAAATTGTAAAGAAAAAGAAAAAAACCCTGAACTAGAGGCGGAAAAAAGAAGGCGTACTGATCAGCATCAACGTAAGATGATCATAACAATAGTAACAGCAATAAAAAACAAGTGCTCTTAAAGATGATAGAAGGACCACACCTACTTAAATGGAAACTAAAAAGGTTTCCTATTCCCAACTGATGGCTTTTCAAAACTAAAGACAATAGTAAAGCAAACGGTAGCTGAAACCAAGCACCAGGAAATCATATTTAATACTAAACTAGAAAATTAAATAAAATATTAAAGCGAAAATATTTTAACCATAGATCTATGATGTAGTATATCTTTATCTATAACCATTATTTTGCGATTAAATGAATTGTTAAGAGGTTTTCTTCATATTGTCTTGGCATTTCTTAAATAAATAAAATATTTTAATACATATAATAGTGTTTTTTTACTAAGACGCTATTACTATCATTCTACAGTAATATTTATAATATAAATTTATTAAAATTTTTTTTTATATTTTCTAAAATATTATTTCAGTAATCGGTAGTAATATTGCACTCTGTAAAATATTGACCATTCTGAAGATTTTTATTTTCATTAATACATTATCTTACACCATCATTGTGAAGCCTTATCTATGCAACCAAATTATTGTACATATTGTTGTTGTTGTCCATGAGGATAGTGTTCACTATGGTATTACCCCTTCTTTCTTCGCCAGCATTATAGTAGTTTTAGTTTCTTAAAGAAGTTAGCATACAATTTTATAATCTCAATTTAGTCATAAATATAACGACGCACTTATGGCAAAAATATTATAACGATAGGGAGGACTAAACATCAACTCATAGAATGGAGAGCCTTCAAAAAGAATTTTTAAGAATGGTGGTAATATGGAATATAAAAATGAATAACATGTTTTTAAAAATATTAATTTTTGTAAGACAAGCATGTAGCCACCATCTTTCAAGGGTACAATAATAAAATTTGTCTGCATAATTAAAATAATAACAAGGTGATTTTTTATCATGTTTTTCGCATATAAAGGGTGGTCCAACCATAATGCACGATGTAAATTGTGAGTCACACCCAACTTAATTCGACTTTAATTTGTTTCAGTGCTAGACAAACTCAACCATGGAGAGGTACACAATTAAAGAACGCGTTAAGATTGTTGTACCCTTGAACGAAAATGGGCTTTAAAATCAAAATGCATTTATTGCACTTAATAACAGGTGGCTTTACAAAGAAAATCATCTTCAGCAACGAGGCATACTTTCATCTCAATGAATTCGTGAACAAGCATTTGGGCAAATGAGAGTCTACTGGTGGGGTTTATAAGCTGGCGGCATCATCGGGCTGTGCTTCTTCGAAAATGAGGTCGACAAAGCAGTTACCGTGAATGGTGTTCGCTAGCGCAAGATGACAACAGAATTCTTGTAGCCAGAAATTGAGGAAATAGACATGGCCAATATGTGGTTCCAACAAGATGGTAATATGTGCCGTATAGCCAACGAAACACTCGCTCTTTTGCGCGAGAAATTCAATGGTCTTGTTATCTCACGTCGTGGCAAAGTTATTTGGCCACCACAATCATGTGATTTGACACCGTTGGATTTCTTTTTTTTTTTAGGTTATTTAAAATAAAAAGTGAGATATTTTGGCACATTAACGATATTGAACCTCAATAATGTCTCAAAGTGATTGAAAAAATGTATCATCGCATAGAGGTATGCCACCAATTTGCATTGCGTATGCGTTTTGTCTATAAGTTTATCATGCAAATAAAAACAATTTGTTTCAAAACTTTCTTGATAAGGATCTGAAAAATGTCCACATAATAAGAAGTCATATCATTCTATAGAATTACGGTGATATTCATATTGGTTTATATAGCGTCATTTGTGGAAATAAAGACTATTTTTTTAACTAAGTTTACCAGCTGAATGTCAAAGTTTATTCAAGTCCCTTCTGTCATTTATGCGTGAGTGGGTAATAAATTATAAATATTAAAATATGGTCATATTCAATAAAAATGACAAAATGTTGTATTACATATTAATTTATGCTAGAGACTATTCGTGTCGAACCATATTCAAATCTATTAAACCATCTTTCCGTGATTGAAAAATAAGCATATAAACATATAAACATACAAACATTCACATTTATAGGAATAGTAGAATTATTTTTGGTCATATTGCACCACTCAAATAAAAAAAAAATATTTAGTAAAATTTATAAAATCAGTAATAGTAAAACCAGTCTCTAAGAAAGTCCCAGTCTGGAGTTGTTATTGGGCGGTATTTGTTTGACAACAACTCTGGAAGACACGTTGCCGTCAATTCAAAGCAATATGGCCGTGGGCCTGCAATTAAAGATTATGAACTGAACGTTATGTGGTTTTAATCAGACAGTGCGACGAGCCACAAAGAGGGACCGATTTCAGCTTTATTGCATGGAAAGTTTCCAGAATGCGTAATTTCACGTTTTGCCAACATAAATCGGCCACTGAGATCATGCGATTTGATGCCGTTAGACTTTTTTGTGATGCTAAGCCATGAACCGTGTTTACGCGTATAATTCTCGAACGTTGGAGTAGTTGAGAAACAACATTCGTCAAGTTATTGGTAAAATACCGCCCGAAATGTTCCAAAAAGTGGTCTAAAACTTCCTCAAAAGAATCAGCTGCTGTAAATAATTTAGAGGCGGTCATTTAAATATGATTGTATTTTACACGTAAAGACAAGATCCAAGCATTAAAATAAAGTAAATTTTTTTCTAAATCACAGTTTGATATGTGTGAATTCAATTGTACTTTTAAAACCTAAAAATGGATAGCCCCGTACTTAGTTTCAAAGCCAATATTGTACTACGGGATTTCAGTTATAGGACACCGCCTTGGCATTTAACATAGAAAAATAAAATCCTCCACATGATTACAGTTGTTGGCTGGTGTGCAAAAAAGTCGAGTATTTATTGGTTGAAGCTGGTATTTCAAAATACGTAAGAACATGAATAAGGAAACTTTAATTGCAGCCAAACCTTTTAGCCAGCAATTTTCTAGACCTTAAAGACTAAAAAGTGGAAACAGTCTTGTCCTTAGCAGAGAAGGAAAAACTTTAAGACAAACATAAAGCTGCAGAGAATAAATTTTTATATGGTATTGACTGGACTTAAATAACCAATAGTTTTTGGAGCTTTGATTTGGTTATTATTAGTTCTATTATTTACTTAATGTTTAGTAAATAATTTGAAAATTAATTTTTTCCATAATTTTTTTCAATATGTCAGGAAGAATACAATATTGCCTATTAATGCCTTTTGAATTCTGTGCTTTGTTGCAAAAAATTTTTTCATATAAATTCCATCACCTCAAAAAGTCCATCGTATACACTCACTCTTTCTATGACAAATAATTGTGGTGCGTCTCACTTTTAATTTTTCATAAAAGGCCCATTTTAAAAATAACACAAAACTGTCATTTATAATTCTTCAGCCGTTGGAAAGCTTTCATATCACAAAATATTTTATTGATTCGCATTGTTATTTTTGTAAAAGGTGGATGAGCTCATTTTTGTTCGTATCAGGGGTCACTTGTTGTAAGCTTCAGCTGGTTGCTAGTTCCTAATGGGCAATAACTTCTTACTCTTCAAAATTACCTTGCAAAATTTTTTGAAAAGCGCTTTTGTTTTTAGAATAAGAAATTAATCCTCAAGACGCAGAGAGAAATGTTGCAAGTAAATGGCAAACCAAACAGAATTTGCAAAATGGAAAGAAAAATTACCATTTGATAATATTTATACAATGTAATTTTTCTTCTATTTTATTTCTCTGGAGATGTTGTATTTTTCCCATTTTTAAACTAAGTATCACTCAACTCATACACTCACCTTCATGTCTATACGTATCTGCAAAGACATGAGCTACCTTGAACGAAAAAAAGTAGAAAAAACAAACTATGGAATAGACGTATCTATATTCAATTGAAGATATACTTTTCTATAAAACAAAATAGTTATCGTTTGATACGTTTGTACAACTGACACTGGGTCCTGGCAAAAATGTACAATTTGCACATAAAAAAAGGAACAAGAAATTGTTTATTTTATTGTGCTTTTCTAAAAAGTAAAGTTGCTTTTCTTTCTCAACTGCAGTGGGTAGCCGCCAATACAGACATTTTTCTTTTCAACGGGAAGGTATACTAGGACAAAAATTTTATTAAAAACATAGAAAGTAGGAAGACTTTGTGCTTGAATATCATCACAGGCCAAAAGTGATTTTTTTGGGCCTAAATAGTTTGATATCAGAAAAAAAGTTTTTCGAAGTAAAAATCTTATGCTACAATTGAAAATGTTTATATTGGAATACTTCCCCAACAACTTTGTTAACTTGTTACCAACTACAGCAAGTGTGGGTGGTCGTTATGTTATATATAAACGATCATATATTGGAGTATGCAACTGCCAGTATGCCAGCATGTTGTAGTGGTGTTCTTTTTTCTTAAATTTTGATATGAAAAGTGCATCAATTTTTCATTTTAGGTGGCATTTTTTTATATTGTTTATTTGGTATATTTAAGCATATTTTAATATCAATAAGGCAAATAAAAGTAAACTACTCTTTTCTAACAAATATGCATAAATCCATTAAAATAACAAGTGAAACTTTATTAGTTTAACATTTTGCCAAGTGTGTTTGGCTTTCTCGTTAAAATTTATTGATATAAATTCCTAAAGAAAAAGCTAAGTACTTTGAAGTTACCTTTCAAATTTGCTTATGCTCGTATTTAGCAAAACATATCCAACATATTTTTTTATATGATCCATTCAAAAATAGAAATGATATTTTGTTTATATTCCAATGCATACCATTAATCAAAGAGCCAGTTTTTGATGTTATTTAAAACAAAATTGGTAATAGTGTAGTGCATGCTATATATATATTTCATAAATTGATCTTTATATTTGTTTGAGTTTAAAATTGTTTTGTTTTGTATTCACTTTCAAATCGATTTTTTCATCTTCTTTTCACTTTCAATATTTTTTGTTTTGTAAACACCTCAACACCCTCATTTGCAACACACAACATCTTTTTAGGATTTCGGCCTAACCCATTGAAATATACACCTTTCAAGTGATATTCATTTATTTAATTTCTTTTTTAGTTCATTCATCTAGAAGAATAATAATTATTATAGTGTTTTTTGTTGTTGTTATGGCTAAGGGTATTAGCTTTCACTACCTTTTAACTAAAAAAAATAAATATTTTTTTTTTGTTTTAGGAATCAAGCCACAATGGCAGAAGTAAACAATTAGTCTTTTTCCCTGCGGGAGACTCAGTTTTCTATCGATCACCTGTAATAATGCGGGTGGTAAATTTGTAACATAATTTTAGAGATACAAGTAATTTCGAATAAAGGTTAGAGTAACCGATTATGGTCTATTTTGAAATCAAAAGAATTTAATTAGTTGTTATTTCTGTTGTTCAATTATGGTGATTTCATTTCTAAAAAGTGTAACATATTGTTAGCCAAGAACTAAACTGCTTACATATGAAGAACTTGTAGCATTCCAAGTATTTCATACTTTTAACGCTCATACACCAATTTTGCTAGTAAGGGGGGGTCGAACGAAAATGCACGTTGTTAATTGCAAATAACACAAAAAGTTTTCAGAGAATTATCTTAATATTTTTGATTATGATGAAAGAATCTATGACAATTAAGCATGAAACTATATATTGGCCAAATGCTTATCATGGCTTTGCTGGCGTACCTTTGTCCCATGGTCCATAAATTGAGGTTCAATGTCGTCATTGTGCCAAATTATCTCATCCGTTAGCTCTTTAATTATTCTGTGCTTATTGTCAAATCACATGATTGTGGCGGCCAATTGACATCGCCACGACGTGAGATAACACGACCATTAAATTTCTCGCGCAAAAGAGCAAATATTTCGTTGGCTATACGGTAGATGGCACCATATTGTTGGAACCACATATTGTCCATGTCTATTTCCTCAACTTCTGGCTACAAGGATTCTGCTGTCATCTTGCGCTAGCGAACACCATTCACGGTACCTGCTTTGTCGACCTCATTTTCGAAGAAGTGCCGCCCCATAAAGCCGCCAGCCCATAAACCGCACCAGAGAGTCACTCTTTGTGTATGCATTGGCTTTTCAATAATCATTAGTAGATTCTCATTTGCCCAAATGCTTGTTAACGAATTCACTGAGATGAAAGTATGCCTCGTTGCTGAAGATGATTTTCTTTGTAAAGCCACCGGTTATTAAGTGCAGGAAATACATTTTGATTTGAAAGCCCCATTTTCGTAAAAGGCTACAACAATCTTAACGCGCTCTTTATTTGTGTACCTTTCCATGGTTAAATTTTTCAAACACTGTAACAAATAAAAGTCAAATTTAGTTGGGTAAAAAACTTGACATTAAGATGTGACTCACAATTAACACGTGCATTATAGTTGTACCATCATTTATTAACAAATCTTTAGAAGTGCGAAGATTTATGTGTAATTGTGATATTCTAAATTTTTATTATTATTTATTAAACGAGTAGGGAATACTCTACTATATATATTATATTGATACTATCAACATGTAAGAAAAATTAAAATACTTCAATTTTATGGGAAACAAAATAATCTGCAATACATACCACCTCTTTTGTCTGCAAAGAATTGAGTTAGATATTATAATAGTTTTGTTATTTTTATTTGATAGTAGTTTTAAGTCACATCAATTAAAATTCCTTCTATAAATTTAACATAGAATTGTAAATTTTTAAGTGTAATAGATTTTGCATCTTTTCTGATTTTTGCTTTTTCGAGCAAAAATTATATTTTTATCATTATATTATATATATATATATATATATATATATATATATATATATATATATATATATATATATATCTGTGTGTGTGTGTGTGTGTGTATGTATATATTATTGCGGTATTGCCAAAAAGTTCGAGTTTAGATAAATTTTCGTATTAAATAAATCACTGTTTTAAAATAATTTTGACAACAAAATATCTCTATTTAAATAATAAATTTGGCTAAAATTTTAGTTAATTTAAATAATAATATAAAGTATGTGGTTCTGACAAACATTAACCCATGTTAAGAGGACAAATTGTATAGTTGTGATGAACGTGTTCGATAAAATCATTATGTCGAGCATTAATGACAGCTTGAAATCTCGACGATATCAGCCATGGTTTTTCTTTGTCTGGGGCATATACCCCAACAAAGTTAGGAAAATTTTCGCAAGTACTCCTAAGAATGTTAAACCATGTTTTTTTCTATATCAAAAATCAATTAATTTGAGACTGTAAAATAAGTCCACATTCTTTTCTTTTTATTGAAATAATAAAATAAAATTTCTGTGCATGTATTCTCAAAAATAAATTCCAAAACATTGAATTTTATTTCACAGTACAATAACTCGGAAATGTTTTGTAGAAATTTTTGGGATTTGATTTCATACAGTCGACAGCGATTATTGAAAATAAATTAAGCAAAAAACAAATTTGTAAACTATGTATATCCATTATCTTTAGTTTTTATTCATTTATATTTTAGCCAAAATTTCATTGCGATAAGAAATTTACAAGAAATTTCCAAAAGAAAATTTTTTTTGCATCTATAATTGGGCATTCGAAAATATTTTAATCCGAAGACTTAATATAAAATCATAAATTTAAATTATGACAGTTAATAAGTTGAAACAAAAAATTAATTATATTTTAGCGTGATTAAATTTTTCGAAATTTTGACATGTAAACATGTAAAAACGGAACGTTCAGCTGCAAAAAATAACAGCTAAAGAGATAAACAACAACGGTAATGTTTTAAGTAACTGTGAAACCAAAACTGACAAGCTTAAATGGACAAAACGTTTTAGCCAAGAATGATGTGTAACAATTAATCTGCACTCATAACAAACCAAAAAGAAGCAAAAAAATGTATTCAACATTAAAAAAAATATATATATTTTTTTTTGCTGACAGACAAGAAGTGAGTAAGATTTCATTTCAATCAACAAAACCGAAAAATTATGATATAAACCACAATTTAGACTCATATATAACATTTTTATTACAATTTTGGCTTCCTTTTGTAGAAAAACAGAATGACCTGCTTGGCTGTTTTGTAATGAAAAAAATGGTTTATGTTTTTTTTTTTTCGAAGAGAATATCTTGAACGCTGTCATAATGTTAAATGGTTGTCGGCTTTTTCATAATATTAATGAAATCATAAATGACATAAAATGTCAACAATTCTCTTTTTACTGTGTCATAAACTAAAGAGAATAAAGTGAACCACAAAATAAGTACCGAATTGTATCAACGAAAACGATTTGAAGATTTGATGTTACAATTTTATCAAACAATTAAACTAAAGTCTCATATCTGAAAGTCATTTGTACATTTTGTTATGTCATTGTAATTTTTGTTCATTTGATTAATATACTTTTATGTTCATGTTGTTGTGAACTCTTGAGTAAAATGAGTACTAAAAGAAGTGCTTTTAAGATTTTTTCTGAAGATGTCAGCAGGTGGACATTTTTTTTTTTTGCACAAACTGCATTCATCTATCTGTCATTCTTCAAATTTGTAAATTGTACAAAATCATTGAGAATATTAAAAACAAAATTCTATTAAGCTATTACATCGATTTCTTGTGAGTCCTTCTTGATGAGGATTGAACTTTAAATATTGAAGGCACCAGTATTTGCTGAAGAAAAAGACAGTTGATGAAGACACTTGTAATGTAGTTCTTGTCTTTGGAACACCCTTAATATCATTGTATTTATTTTTAAAAGCAACAAGAGCTGTGATGCTTGGCACCCTTAAAGAGTCCTGCATCTCGGTATCGCCGTTGTTGTTGGTTTCAACAAGTCGTCAGTTAGCTCTTGCAAAGTACTCCTTCCATGCTCCTTTTTCTTTTAATTTCTCTTGTTCGATTTGGTCTTAAGTCAACTAGATGCCTGTATTAATTATATTATGTCCTTAATACCATAAACGTATATTTCTAGGTATTATAGCAAAGGATTATTTAGGCAACTCGCAACATTCTTCCGAGAAAGAATAAAAATGGCAGAGGATATATATGAAAGTCTACAATTCTTTTCCGTTTTGATAGCCTCTACAGAAGAAACTAAAAAGGAACTTGAATCTCTTGACACATTTTTCTATGTATGAGGCCCTAATTGAAATAACTACAGAAAACTGAGTGGCCTCTTGTGGGATTGAAGACCTTTGCAACTGTTCGAAAGCCAGTGTAAATTAGAACACTCATCTAAGCTGGCTACATCATATAGGGTACTTGATCCTAATAAGTTCCTGGAAATTTTAATGATTTAAATTCTTTAACTGTATCCTAATAATATAAAAAATTATTTTTAATAACAAAAGCATCTAAAAATATATACTATAATAACCTCTTGTCTTTACAAATGTATAAGTCACTTGACCAAACCTGGTTGATTTTGGAATCCCTAATATCTTAGATTCTAAGCGTAAGGCGGTAGAATAAGTCCAACGCATATCGGCACTCAGAGTCGCTTCAGCCTACCACACAGTATCAGGCGCGGCGTTTTTCGTGATAGGTGGAGAGATTCCGGTTGATCTTCTAGTGAGCAAAGCCTTTCTCAAAGAAAGGCTTTGGAAAAAGCTGAGAAAAACACAAAATTTCTCATGTATAGAACGCTTATAAAAATATTTACTTTAGGTCGGACTTATAATACACAATCTCAATATTAAATAAAAATTTACTTATTTCGGTATATCAAATTTCTCATAAAAATATTTTCGAATATTTTGGTAGAAATTCTAGAGCAAAGAATTAAGAAAAAAATGGATCTTGACACCCATCTATACAATGTATTTTGCTGGAACTACGAAAATAGGTTATGAGAGGGAAGACAGAAGGAGTTGTGCCAGTGGACATTCAAGTTTAGCTTCTTCATGCTAGGGATGACAAAATTTGTTTTACATAGTAGCCCTTGGAAAAGCAAGGAATTATATCTGTAATGCATAGTGCGATTCGCTGGTATATGGATCACAAATGAATGTGCTCCTGGTTGAAAACGTGCTGTTCGCAGAAAAGAGCGAGTCTCGAAAACATATTCATTCCCTCACTTCATTAGATCACATTTTTATATATTGTAGTAACGAAAAAGCAGCGCAACGCCGAGAGGGTTGGCTACACTACTCTTACTAATGAGCCTTTTCGCGCTCTCCTGTACTCGGTGCCATAGCTTCAATATAGACGTTAAAGCAGCGACCCATACATGATAGTTGTATTCCATTTTTGGTAGGATGTGTAAATGATGAGGGTATCAGAAATGTATAGAAAAATAATATTGTATAATCTGTACAAATAGTTATTCATAAAATTTTATAGGCAAATATACATTTTTTACCTGACCATTACAACGCTGTTAATTATAACAATAATATGTGTATATATACACCTCTGAATATTTTTTATATTCACATTTAAATTTAGTCAGATTCAGAAAATATGAACAAGTTTGTGGCAAATCAAAATAATCGTATTCTCAGGGCACTTGTTCTCACAAAAATCACACAACTGAAACGGATGCCTGCTCAATTAAAAAGACGTACAATTTTCAATTCTCCTTAATGAAATACGTAAATTTAACAAACCACAGTGGGGTGTTGTTCAAAATAATTTAAAGTTAAAATCAAAAAAATCTATAGGTTCAAAAATGCAATTTTAAGAAAAAAAATCCTAATCTTTTTCAGCTGAATTTAACATTCTCTGTCCCTAGATTTCTTAAATAGTTTAAAAGTGATATGTTAATAAACATAACTTTTACTTCCACACCACTGTAAAATATTTCAAAAAGACCTGTTATCAAAGAATTAACCTGCTATAATTTGAACGCAGACTGTGTGAATTTATAGAAATGAGATGCGGGTCGTCGGTCTGTCCGTTCATCTTTTAGTACTTTTAGATATTGCCAGTACTCTTGCACTTGGCTCATTTGAGGATGTGGTATTGACGAAGGCTTTGTTAAACAAACGGAGGTCTTAAAAATAAATTTTATATATACATATAGAGTAAATAAACTAAACGTGCTGTGAATAAAAATGTACAAAAAAATAAATAGCAACCAAACATCAGTAGAAAGATGTGAGTTTCGCAAAAAAGGACGATTATCCTGTCATTCACTTGTTGTTTCAACATAAAATTTTATGTATCTTAAAATTTGTTTTTGTTGCTGGCTGTGATTGTTGATATAATTTGACACGGTAGAGGAAAAAGAAAGAAAAAAAGCAAGAAGACTAAAATATTTCAATCAGACAGGTAGTTTGTTTTATTTTCTCAATACGTGGCAGTGAGAAGCACCGTGAAAATGTAACAGGTACACACATAAACGTAACATGATCATTTTGTTAATGGGGGTTAGAGCCGTCTGTTTAACAATAGAAAAATGGATATCATATTTTAAAATACCATACATTGGAAACATACTCGAAGGAACTTTTCCCCTTTTCATTGCACTAGTACGGTCTAACTACTCTAATAGAAAAATTTGACTTTTGAGTGTTGTGCTTAAAAGCTTTAAATTCTTTCAGTAAGAAATACAATTGCTTCACACACTATCTATACGGGTAATACATAGTCGCAGCATAAATAGTTAATTAAATATATTTTAAATATTTTTTATTAGGAAGCCTCATGTAAAAACAAAAGACTTAAGACAAATACGTTAATCAGTTTTTAATATGTAAAATCGGGTAGAAATAAAATTTTATACAAAAATAAAACAGATTTTTCCTGTGTCAAATCGAATTTTATTTAAAATTTATTGTAACTACGCTACGCTACTGCCTATTCCTGTTGTTCACTCTTCCTTTATTCCTTTATTTGTGTTTTTCGTTTACTAACCATGAAATTGCTAAATTCTCACATCTTAAAATTTCAATATTGCATTGTTATGAATAAATTCCCTTTGGCTGCGAGAAATAAATTCGAAAAAGCAGTCAACTTCTTCTTTCAAGCGTGTGAACCTGTTGCTGCTGTAGAATACTTCTTAACAAAATTTGCTTATTTTAACTCAATTGCCAAAAACAGTGTGTTGTTGTCTTCATTTCAAATGAAAAGATTTTCAAATATTTTGCAATCTTGTTTTTTATGATTCTAAGAAATTAAAGCTTATTTCACTATTTTTATTGTCTAAAAAAAACAATAAAAAATCATACTATATATAAAAAATAATGCCAAAAAGAGATGATCATGATATTTCATGCTAAATCGTGTTATTTTGTCAATTTATTACAGTTGTAGCTTTATCTAAGCCAGAGTTTGCTTTGTTTAAAGTCAATGATTTGTGTTGCTTATAATTCTGCCTCATTTGTCATATTTAAGATTAAAGTTTTGTTAAAGTCTACCTGTAAATTAGGTCACTATAAACAAGGTTGTATTATGTTTTTTTTTTTAAATTTTAGTTTTAAGTTTCATAGGAAAAACAGCACTTTCGATTGCTCTGCAAAAATAATTCCCACGCAACCATTTCTTACACCAAAAAATAATACAAGCTATCGAAAAAAAATCTGTTTGAAGTCGTGAATATCCCTTTTTATTCATGATTTTTAATTTATATGCTTTTAACATTGATACAGTTTCACTTTTTTCAAATAATTTATTATTTTTATATTTCAAAAAAATCCAAATTTTGCACTTTGGATATATTTAAAATATGCAAATACTTTTCATTCCTTTCGTAAAACAAAAATGTATCTTTTAAGTAGGAAAATCTGTAACTGCAACATATTATAAAGGGTGATTTTTGTTATTGTTGAAAATGCTCAGTTTGGTCTATAAATTAACCATGATTCGACTTACAAACGCACAACTCTTGCAGATTATTGGATTTTATTATCAGAATTCATGTTCGGTTAAGAAAGTTTATCGCGCATGAGCAACGAAGCTAATTTCTGGTTGAATGGATACGTTAACAAGAAAAATTGCCATTTTTTTTTTTGGGACGATTTTCCGTCATCCCACGTCAAATTTGGTTTGTAAACAGACCGGTTTCGGCTTTGTGCCATCTTCAGTGTTCTCTTGAATACAGTATTCAAGAGAACACTGAAGATGGCACAAAGCCGAAACCGGTCTGTTTACAAACCAAATTTGACGTGGGATGACGGAAAATCGTCCCAAATTCAAACAAACCCCGTCGGAAGAAAAACACAAAAATCAAAAATTGCCATATTAGTTGTGAAAAGCTCCCTGAAACATTGCATACCAAAAAAATACACTGTTTGGTTTGGATTACGGGCGAGTGGTCTCATTGAAACATACTTTTTCAAAGATGACAAAGGCAGGAACGTTACTGTGAATGGCGAGCGTTACTGTGCGCTGATTACAAATTTTTGTTTATCATAATTAGAACAGATAGACTTGGCTGACATGTGGTTTCAACAACACGTTGCCACATACCACACAGCTCGCAAAACAATAGCCCAATTGAGACGCTTTTTAAGGCTTATGTCTATAGGGACATCCGACAAGGGTTAACACACTTGAAGCCAATATTGAAGAATTTATCCTTTGTGAGATACCAGCCGATTAGTTGAAAGAATATGCCATAATTGATCCCAGCGTATGAACATCATCTTTCAACATTGAATCATGCAGAACGTTCTATCAACTCAAATTAAAATTTCATACATTTCTCAAAATTTTATGTTTTTTTATCAAATCCAAAATCTCTTAAAAAGTCGCCATATAATAATATATATAATATATAATCCAAATATTTTTTTTTTCATCTGTCGTAAACGTGGCATTGGCAAGACTCCTAGAATACATATTAATGTAAATTGATTGAATTACCGAAAACATATACTTCATTAATTGTGTAAAGCGATCTACTGAAAAAGTAGTTAAAAATGTGCACATGAACGATGATAATGATAGTATTGGTACAGTCGAACACAGTAATTTTCCGTTCAGCAAATGTTGTAACTGAGTGGTCTAAAAACGATTAATCAGTATTGGAGCTTGAGTCAGAATAACTAAAATTTTCAAGTAAAAATAATATATAAATATATATTTTAACTATTCCTTTCAATAACTAGATTTTTCTTTTTATGGGCTTAGTTGTTCATATATTCATTTTGTTGGTGAAAACCAAATCATCCATCGAACTTTTAAGTTTATACAAGATTTAACACAATCAATTTTTTTTCCTTGGACCAGTGCTCAGGGGACGACTCTCAGTTATTGTTCTGGTACTAGGAATGTAGGTTGTATAATAGAGAATAGGGGTTATAATATCTGCGGTCATTCTATTTGAACCTCTCGATGGTGGGGAAAACTGAAAGGAAATCTGCAGGCTGCTTGGTTCACATTCGAGCTGAATTTTCTCTGTACATTTAGTTCAATTCACTGGTATATCTACCATAAATGGATGTGCTTTTAATGTTGAATGTATTGTTCGCAAATAAGAGAAGGTCCTGCAAATAAAACACCTGAACACATTCTGTTGTTGTTAGGATTAAATAGCAAAACAAATCCGACGTTGAGTCAAAACTCCAGCTTAGCAATGGTGTTGGCTACACAACTGTCTCCGATTAGTCTCTCTGACCTCTCTTGCACTCGGCCGAATAGCTTTGAAATAAACTTTGGGAACCGGCCCATATGTGAAAGTTGTGTTCAATTTTTGGTCTGCTCATAACATCCTGATGGAAACTGGATAAAAAAAATTTATATTCGATATGGCTCTATTATATTTTCCTTTCAACTGGTTGAACTTCACTAATGACTTGGTTGACATCAAAAACACATGCCCACGACAAACAAAAGTTTATTATATTATTCCACTTTTTATTTAATTTTTTATATTTAATTATTCAAGTTCTTCTTATTCATAGGAGCTCTATAAATTTCATAATATCCCAATGCCTTTTAAATAACACTTTCAGGAGACAAATTATAATTGGGAAAATATATTTAAAGTTTTATATTAATATTTATCAAATTTGTTATTCGAGATATTCTCCAAAATAACTATTTTAATAATCTATTGTTTGTTGTTGGCTTAGCTAGGTATATGCCTGCATTTCATTGGCGCTAACTAAATCATCAGTACCCTTTTAGCCAAATCATGATTGAAAGCATTCAAAGCTCGTAACTTATGCAAAAGACTACAAACACTATATGAGAATTCTAACAGAACTCAATCATATTTTTCTATTTGTAATCAACAAAAACACAAAAGTATAAATAGCTTTAGAAAGCTTTTGTACAATCACAACACAACAAACAATTATAATTGACTTGCGTCTTTTATATTAATATTTTTTATATATTTTGTTAGTCCAAAAATATTATATTAATCGCCAGATCGATATTACATGTTACATGTCAAACTTTGCTGTCAAAATAAAAAATTTTGTTAAAATTTTCTCACAAATTTGAACAGAGTACAAGAATTAACTGTCTGCCATAAGTAATATTCTATCTTCTAGATGAGTCATTGAACTTTTCATAAACCCTCTTATTTCTAAGGAAGCAGGTGTATCCTTTTTCATTCTAAAAAATAATAGTAATAAAAAATTGTCTACCACATCAAATCAAACACAATTGAATATAAAGCGAACCATCAAACTATTATATCAGTGCAACGCATGCACTTGCTCCATATAAATACCATAATAAATGATTTTCAAACGTTTTATGAATGTTTAAAAATTACATCCCTCAACAAAGAAATGAACTGAAAAGTCTAGTAGCAAAAACCAAACAAGAGCAATGACATTCAAAGGGTCTCTTAAAATGACATAAAGAAATTCTAAAGCACGTCTCAAAATACAAATTGTAAAAAATAAATTGAATTTATAAAAACCTCTAAGGAATTTCCGGTTGAGTTTTCAAGTGAAACAAAGAAAAACTCAATGAGACACAGGAAACATATGCGCCAGAAATACCAGACTAAAACACGTAGATTTTTTTAAATAAAAAACTGATTTGTTTTTTTTTCATCACATATTTTTTAACAACAATTGTTTAATGAAAACAATTGGTTTTTAAATGCACGACAATCAAAGTGCGATTAATAACACAGAAAGCGGCTGCATTAAACAAATGTTTGTCAAGAGGCAAACTTTCAATTCATACAATTACCAAACAGAGTAATAAATTTCGAAAATACAACTCGTATGGAGACAGTTTTCTTTGGCCGTAATAATCATTGATTTTTAATTTCAAACTTTAATTGAAGTTTTGCCGTTGAGCCCATACAAGGAGATTATTGAGGTATAAAGTCAAAGAGTTTTATGTTACAATCACGTTTGCATTGGGTTTCGTTAAAACTAATTAAGTCTAATATGCTGTTTAAATATTAATGGGATTCATTTTTTTTTTTTTTTTTTTTGATGGCAACGATCCTTGACGCGTGTTCATGTTATTGTAATTAGCATTATTAAACAATATATTAATAACAAATGCAATGCATTAATATGTGTTGCAGCAACTACTTCTGCTTGTAACTAATGTCGGAAATTAAGGAAACAGTGTGTATGGATATAAAGAAAAAACTGATTTAAATATATTTATTGATGTAACTGCCCATTTACTAAATCGATTTTTACAATAAAATCGTACATTTATAAGGGGAAGAAAAAAATTCCTATATAAAGTGCAATGATTACATATTAAAACAACGTTTCTCCTGAAAGGTTTCCAAGGAGCTTGTAATGCACTGATTTAGATAATTCAAATGGGTATTATTCAACTTGAACTTCTTTTATGCGAGTCACATAATAATTAGAAATTAATACTACTGTATTGATTTTAAACTAGTTAAAATGATAAAAATATTTTTATAAGTCACTACTGGGTTAAATAATTAATTTGAATCACTTCTTCTTAAATGAAATGAAATTTATAGTTTTTACAAATATGCCACAGATTCTTTGAGAAAACGGATCGATCAAGCGGTAGAAAAAACTGAACAGTATCATGCCTTTAAAAGTTTAATCTTGTACACTGTAGGATCAATCATTTATTGATTCCATTCTGAGTTGGACGCGCAGTCTGTAAACGATTGACTAAATTCAGTGGCCATAAGTTAAATTGTGATGTACAAGAGACAAAATATTATACACAAGTTCCACAGTAGTTCGAGAGTTTGTGTTGTGCAAATTGCCAGAATACTTGATAAGGACGATAAGGGATGATAAATAAGTGGCAGAAAATACTATCTTATAGGGAGCAGTCACAATGAGTGTATTAGGCTTTCTCTTCATTAAAGGAACACTCAAATTTTCCACCACAGGGCAAATAAAGACATGCATACAGTATTCCCTAATAATTACAAGAAAACAGTACACGCTTCTATCTACCGAAGATTAGTTCCATACCGTGCTATTGAGATCCAAAGAATATTGAATATCTTAATATTGCGAATCATGAACCATATAAGTGACGCTCTTTTCTGCGCTCTATCAAACAAGTGAATAGAAATATTTTTTGTAAGAGCTCTGAACTAAACCCCAGGCATACTCTGGTGTATTTATAAACAACTTCATGTCTAAGAAGCCAAATTATCCTAAAATGATATTAAACAAAGAAAGTCGGAGAATGGAATTGTTCCAACTTAGTTATTGTGTTGTAATCATTTTAAAGTGAATCAGTATAATTTTTTTAACGTTGCTGCCGTATCAAAGATTTCGAAAAATATTTGAAAGACGATAAAAAAACATTTCTTGTCACTTTTTAGGTCAAAGTGGGTACGATAAAATTAAATATTTCTTAAAAGGAGTCTTTTGTGCAACTACATTTTTTATTATTATTAATTTTTTATTTATTTTTTGATAAAAAGTCCTTAAATTTTTGTTTCTTATACAACGACGCTTAATTGAACAAAGAATTAAACCGACAAAATAAATAATTTACAGGAGTAAGTCACGCCACCAAGTGATGTTTATAACAAAAAAGGAACAACATTTTTAATTTTTTATTTATTTTTTGTTTCTCATAAAAATTCTAGGACCTTTACTAATAGTGAAAGTAAGATCTATAACATTATAAGTTCAGTAGGGAGCTCATTACTTATAAAAAAAATTGGACTAAGGAATAAATTGTCTCTGTAATGCGCAGTGCGATATGATATATCGGCCTCATATGGATAAAGAATATTAACAAAAAAGTGTTATTTGCAAATAAATGTCAGCCTTGGAAATATATTTCCTTAGTTAATTAGAGCATATTACATTCCATTAACGATAAAACAGAGAAATACATTCAACGTTGCAACGATCCTCCGGTGTGTCAATAGAGTTGTTATCAATGATATACAATTAAAAAAATTAAAATTATTCCTAAGGAATATATTATAGAATCAAACAAGTAGCAAATTATTTTGTTATACTGTATGAACATTTTTTTAATTATTAAATTTTTTGTTTCTTTTAGTTTTGGGCGTTACTTCATATAGCTTTTCACACAATTCACACTACGTATTCTCAATTAATCCAAACAAAGTGTAAAAAATTTATAGAAAATAATACCCAAGGATATGCGTTCGAAACTCACCTAAAATGTTGGTCTTCTTCACAATAGTACAATAGTCTTCTTCATGATACTGCTCTTACAGTCATACAATCACAATTAATTAAATTATTTGTAATTATATATAAAGCGTTCCCCTAAATAAAGAAAACAAAAAAAACTTTCATTGGTTTTGATGACTATATAGACATAAAATTGGTTTGCTTAAAATACGTTAATATTTGCGTTCCTTGGCAAAATCTATATAAATTTAAATTCATGCAGGAAAAATTTCCTATAAGACAAAAAAAAAATAATAAGAATATATGTATATAAAAAATAGTGCACACCAGTAAATAATAAATACATACAGAGACAACATAGACACATTTTCTCACTTTTCCTGTTATGAATTTGATGTGAATGAAAGAAAAATGAAGAAGGAAAGAATTAGCAGGATGCAAAAAATTTTTGTTTATAATGAAAATGAGACAGTAACATATCAGACAAATGATTTGTAATATGAGGTCAATATTATTTTCTTTTTGATCTCACAGAACTATATTTTCCAAGTAGTTCTATTTATTATCATTATTATTCTTTTTTAATTTTCTCATGAAAAATGACACCTGTAAAATTAGGAAATGCAAGTGTTGTTCGTGTTGGCAAACACTTCCGGCTTAACCAAATTATCCTTTACATATTTCTCATAAGGAAGTTCAGTGACACTTTTTATGTTCACATTAATTTTTTCTATTAAGAAAAAACAATTAATTTCCCATTAATCCTTTAATTCACTATGTACTTTTCTATAGAAAAAATTTCGCTTAATTAAAAATTTTAAACACATTCGCTGTGTTATTTTCTATGCTTGTACCTGTTTGAGAGCACTTTTTTGTTAATCAAGTTTAAAAGTTGAATGTCAAATGCCGCCACCTTGTGCTCAGAATAATGATTTTTTTTTGTTGCTTTTAGCTTACGATAGGAGCGGGGTCATTTTGACATGCCTTTAGCCAGAGAAAAATGTGAAAATGTACAGCAACACAATAAGAAACAAAAACGTCAAAACATGTACTTAGACACATGTCGCTGGCAACACCCCAAGCACACGAACTATTTAAAGGTCCAAGCCTATAGGCCAGGCTTAAAACGAAAACAATACAAACAGTTATTTAATATGCGCCTCAGCACCCTCATAGTTTTTTTATGATTCTCTGTTATTTTTGTGGCAGTTGTAGTTGTAGAAGTTTTTATTATTGCTGGCTGTCGATCGTTAGCGTTGTGTAAAGACATGCACGAATTTGTGATAAGACATGCTAGACCAGCCACGATCCTTGACGACATCATTCACCACCACCAACACAACATAAACAACAACTTTAACAAACATAAAAGACAGTGGAGCTATAGAGTGAATTATTTAAATAATAAATTTATACAAGTGCAAGTTCGTAGCGCTCTGGCAAATATTTTTTACTCTAAAATGTGAAAATTTAATTAATTAATTAATTTATTTTATTTTAATTTTATAATCATTGCTTTTGAAACTTTCAAGTCATATTCCATTGAATACAGGATTTTATTGAAGTTAGTTTTTATAGAGTTTATTTTTAAAAACTTTTTCAATACTAATTTTTCGTTATAAAGTAAATTATTGCTCTTTCAAGAACTTCTCTTTTTCAGCAATCTAAGCAAATAAGCCAAGTAATTTGCGAATCTCTAGTTTCAATTTATAACAAGTTTGCTCATATTTACTAGAGATGATTAAGTAAATCTAAAATTTTCTTACTTGTATAAAATCGGATCTATCTTCAATTGCTTGCTTTTTCTATTATCGATTTTGTAATTTGAAAAAAATTTATAAATCTTTTAAATTATTGGAATACAAGACAAATGCTTAATTTATATAAATACGTGCATAAATAAAGTGCAATACCCAGAAAATACTTTTTTAAATTGATTCCAACTTTCAAGATGTACCATTTTGTGTAAAATGGAGGAGCTACTTCATTTAACACCCCATAACTCGAGAATATATTACCTTCTTCTTGCTTCTGTGTACCACAGCAGCACGAAATTTCCTTTTTGTTTTCATATTCATTTTTTGACTCTGTTAATGTCTAGCATATATAACAGGATCGAGTATGATGTTCACAAGATCCCACATTATGTGATCAGTCAATAATGTATAACCAACCACAATACTTCATGCACCACTCAAGGCTGATGGAGATTAGGACTTTGAGGTGAGAAAAACGTTAAAAGAAGAGCTGCTGTGAGAAAGAAAAAATCTTAATTTATTTATTCAAATAATTAGAAGCAACTCAGCAAAATATTAAATTAAAAAAGTCAGAAAATAATAAAATTAGAATTCTTTGAAAAGCGAAAAATTTTTCATATTACGAAAAAATTTTATATGACAAAAAACTAAAAAAACCAAAGGCTGCATGAAAGAAAGTAATGTATTCTATGTCTTGTGACTCGTGATATGAAATTTGAGAAATTAGGAATGAATAAGTTCTTTGATGAAAGTTGATTTGTCGTGGTGAGATAAACTTTTCTATCTTTTGTGAGTACAATGAAATATGTTATACAATTTTTTGGAAACTTGAGACTAAGTTTATAGAGATATCATGAGAGAGAAGATGTTGCTCCTTGCCAGCCACAATGATATAGTAGTCCTTTTTGCGTTGATATAAATTTCATAATTCTCATATTCATTGTAATGAACAAGACTCATTTGTCTCTATCGGGCAATAGCGGAATCATTTAGATTTACCATTTTATCCCTATACCTTTTGTAAACATGTTCCTTCCTCATTAAAGAAATATCAATTTGAGGTCCTTTATACAGTCAATCGAAAAACGTGGTACCAAAAATTCTTTTCCTTACACTAGTAAAGGGTATAAAATCCTTGTAGGAGTCTATCCTATTACCTTTCATCTCCAGCCTTTCTCCCATAAACCATTTCCTTACTGCCGGTACAACGAAATGCACAATAAATACTCTTTATAAATGTAAAAAGTGCTATAACAATAGTTTTATTGAAAATATTTCTCGTACCTGGTACTGCAGGAATTAAAATTTCTTTAACGAAAGTAAGTCGTTTACCAAGTGGGTAGTTTAGGTACCAGGCATAGACAGCTTTACTACAGTCTGCCTAGGCTACGAGCAACGGTGGCAGTAATAACGAGACATTCAAATGAAAAATAAATTTATAGGGCCTTTTCTATTGCCGTTCAGCTGTATAAAGTAAGAAGGTAATTCATACGGATAGCTAAATTACTCATACTCCCATATCAGAGATATAAGCTCTATTTCGAAAATCAAGCTTGTTTTAACCAACTTTATGAGGATATAAAAGGCAAAAGATGACATATCCACTCTTTAGAAACACAAGGAGACTACTGGGGACTCAAATGAAACGGCCATAAATTAGAACTTAGTGCCTGTGCGATTTAACTTTACTTACCTGCCACGAGATGATCTCTTTAAGCAGCATTTTTAAGGAGTCCTCCATCAATTAATGTAATTTTTGGCAGTTGCTGCACATGGCTGTATAGACTTTATTAAAGTATTTTAAATTGCAGTTGGGATTTGGTAATTTTTCGTTATGCACGATTGAATGGCCGAAATTTTTCATTCCAAGAAAAGTAACTTCGTTGTTTAATGGTCAAAGAATGGGCCCTAAATAAAATAGCACTCAGACCTCTTCTAATTTATAACAGACCTCAAAAAAGGAGAAGGGTATATGTACAATAATATGTTTTTTTTTTTGATGTACTCCAAGTTGTAAAAAAAATGTATTAATTGCTGCAGAAGTGGTTGTATTTTAATTATTATGTGATAGCACCACGAGCAAGGGTTCCTTCCATACAAAGTACTGGCAATGGGCGTAGTATAAAGAGAATGTTATGTCCCATATATTTTAATAGCTAATTATCTCATATCAAGCTGACTATAATATTGTATATTCCATAGCTGATCGCCATTTGACCAATACGATTGTGTGAAAGTAGAGTAGGGGCATCTCTTTTACCCATATTAAAAAAAGTCTCCGAAAAGTTTAAAAAATTCAACCGACCTCTAATAAAGTTCGAAATATATATACTTATTACAAAGTGAGATCTTTAAAGGCAGTAATCTTGGCACCAGTTTTAGAGGTCTCTGTAGGTAATATGTATAAAAAATGTATAAAAATTTATTTCGAACTTTTTAGAGTCTTTATTTGAAAACGGTTGAACTTTTATGGCTGTTATTTACTTTTAAAAACAAAACAAGCCAATAAGGAGCATCAATATAGTCTAAGTATTATATGTAAGTCGCGAGCACTGTAGTTCAAACTTTAATAAGTTGATCGTGCGCTTTAACAATTAGAAAAAAAATTAGTGGTGTGCGAACGAAATACTGGTGGACAAAGTAAAAAAACAACAAAAGAAAACAGTAAAAACTACTACAACTGAAAATACCAACTCAAAGTGACAAAAGAAAAAACTATCCACTGAACAACAGACGACAGACTCGTGTCTCTGTAACTATTTGATGGTTGACCGATTATTTATGTAAAGTTATTTGTATTCTTTTTGGCCAACAAACGAACGACAACATTCCGTCATTTGTAGTAACCCTTAACAATGCATAATTTAAATAATTAGTTATTAAGGAAAAAAAACTCGTGCCATACGCGAGCATGAATTTAATATTTCCATTCTGACCAAATGTGGGCTGTTTTTCCTTCCAGTGCGATAGAAATAAAAAACACTTTGCATTTTATATCCTTTAAATTATACGGGTGGCAGACAGGCAGAAAGTCAAAAAGTTTTTCCTGTAGTTTCAAGCATCAGGTTGTTATTTTTCCTTTATTTTATTAAGTGGCATATGTTTGTTATTGCGAGGTTCTTTCTGGTGGTTTACGTGCACTCAAGAGGAACAAGTGCACAAATTTTGTACATTTTGTTGTGTGTGGGGTGAAAGTGTGTTATTTAAAAGATGAGTTTTAATTTAAATTATTTTAACATTTTATTTTAAAATTCTCCTAAGTAATTTGTGCAAGGTGTTTGCTATATTTTCGTGCTCGTATATAGAAGCGTGGATAAAGAAAATTCATTCTAGCGTTAAGTTTATGTAAGTGTGGCTTTTTGTTAAAATGTGGGTTGGTACGTATATTTGAAAAAAGAGATATTGCTGAACATTGAACATAATTATTAAACTCAAATGGTCATCTGGTGAAATGCTTAAATAAATATGTATGACTCGTGTCAGCAGAAATATTGCAAAGTAAAGGTTAAAGTCCTCGGTATTGCTTAGCAAGCCATCATATAGACCAGGGATCGGCTAGTTATATTTCTACATCCTACAATTTTATGGGTAATTTTCAACTCTGTCCCCTGCAAGGCAAACAAAAATTGTCATAATTCACATTTGCCCATATACATATATTAGTCTAAATAAAGTAACAAGCACCAACCAAATCTGTTTCTGTGAATGCTTTTGTGAGATCTCTCTTTTGGGAAATTTTGCAGACGCCTACTGTACATTGACGGTCCTCATTTAACTTTCTACAACTTGTTGAAGGTTGGACTATTTATTTTTTGACCTGCAGCTGTAACTGGTTCTCAGTCCAATGCCTATTAAAATGGGGTATCCCGGTATCATCCAAACACAATCTCTAATATGTGCCTTTCTTAATTTTTATATATTCCAGGTAATGTTTAAATCTTCTATATATTGTAAATAATGCAATCCTTCACAAGGAGATTAACAAAGATTTTTATAACAAGAATTAAAGTTCATTTGTTAAACATCTGTAGGTCAACTTAGGAAAGTATAAGTGAAAATTTTCAGCAAAGATGCAAAATATTAAAAAGCCACAAAACCTTGTTCCTAGCAGAACTCATTCTGCGTTTTGAGTGCTGCATCCTTACATTTTTCAGTTTTGTTTTTTTTTTTTACTTTTATAATACTTATGTTTAGGACTCTTTTTTATTCTATCTATCCAGGATCTGTGCTCTGTACGAATTTCTATTTTTGGACTGAAATTAACTCAGAAACTGGTTAATTGTTCTTTATATTTTCTATATTCACCGCAGAATTTTTTCTTGAAGGTTTGATTATAGAACTAAATTTAAATTATCAAATTTTCTCGGATAAATTTTAGTAAATTTATTTAAATCAATATGAAAATCATATAAAAACGGAATGTTGTAGTTGGTAAAGTTTAAAGTTTCTAAGGTAATTGCTTTTAAGTCTTTCTCTTCAATACGTATTGCCAATAAATTGTAAGATCCCTCAAAATATTTTATTCTCAGCTGGTGTGTTTATCCATAATTTCTAAATTTATAACCATAATGAACTTAAAACTACACATTTTATGTTATATTAAGCTTAGTACGTAATATCTAAAGAATACTAAAATTATTATAATGATTTAAAATCGGTTTTACAATAAAATAAGAAGTTTTTTAAGCACACAAAATGAAAGCATAAATAATATTTTCATTGCAAAGATATTGAAGGTAGCAACAAATATCAGGTGCTTCTGTTTTTATACTACAAATATTTACTATGTTTTTAGAGTTTTATGACTTAAATCCTTAGTTTATTGTAATATTTATTGAAATAATTATACGAGTAATATTAAAATTTTCTAGCTCATAATTTATCTTATTATTTCTTTAACCTACTCGTATGCCCTTTCTGTGTATATTCTATATTTTGTGGACAATTATATTTTCATAGACTTTGAGAAAGCCTTTGACACACTCAACCATAACGCTATATGGAACTAGCTGGTATACAAAGGTGTCCCCGAAAAACTAACATGACTAATAAAAGCCCTGAACAAGAATACCACTTGCCGTATGTTGTACGAAAGGCAACTGAGCAACAGAATCGCAGTGAAAACTGCAATTAGACAGGGTTGTGTCCAATCAACTCTACTTTTTATCTCCGTCCTCGATGCTGTGATGCAGAAGACAACAAGTCATCACAAGAGTGGTATTATATGGGGCTTAGAATGACGGTTGGAGGACTTGGATTATGCCGATGACATATGTCTACTTAGCCGTACATTCTCAGAGATGCAGTCAATAATTTCCACCATCAGTGACATCGCGAAATTGGTTGAGCTGAAGATAAATATACCCAAAACAAAATCCCTGTGCATCAATTATAACACAGATCGCCATTTCTCCGTAAGTGATCAATATATTGAAGATATTAAGACCTTTTTTTTCTTCCTGGGTAGCAGAATTGACACAACTGGAGGCTCAGCAGCAGATATGTATATCCAGTCGCATAAATAAAGCACGGAGTGAATTTGGCCAGTTAAAGTCGGTTTGGAAACCGTCTAATATTTCGAAACAAACTAAAACCAAACTATTTAACTCCAATATAAAATCCAATTTGTTATTTTGTTTTTTTTTAATCTAAAAAATTAGCTGCGATGTCAATTTTTACATAATTTAGTGCTCATAAAAAATTTTTTTATATATAAAAATAATATCGAGTTACTTTGCAGCAGATGCAAAATTGACGAGATAATATATGACTAAAAACCTGGTGTTCTACTGTAATCAAGTAATAATGAATTAGCTATTCAAAGGGCTCTAATGGGTCAGAGCCCCATGTCAGAGGAACCTGTCTAGACTGTCGAAGAAGGTACTACGATAAGGAGGAAAAGAAAGCTTATTCGCAAATATATAATGCTATTCTACATGCAAGAGCACCTTATATTGGGAGAAAAGGTCATAATTCCGCTTATGGTTTTGTTTATTATTGCGAATATTGTAATTTAATTGTATGGGTATTGAGAGAAAAATAAAATTTGGAACGATTTTCCGTCATCCCACGTCAAATTTGGTTTATGAACAGACCGGTTTCGGCTTTGTGCCATCTTCAGTGTTCTCGAATACTAAGTATTAGTATTCGAGAACACTGAAGATGGCACAAAGCCGAAACCGGTCTGTTCATAAACCAAATTTGACGTGGGATGACGGAAAATCGTTCCAAATTCAAACAAACCCCGTCGGAAGAATATCACAAAAATCGAAAAATAAAATTGACTCACATTGAGTAAATTATTTGTTGTGTTGGTTTGTATAGAAACATTCTAAACCTACTATGATTATGTATATGTTGTAATTCATATGCAATATTGAAATTCTCATATTGTATTTGCTTTATATGGCATAAACATCCGAGGTTGAATGCTTTCAAACTGCTTAAACTTCACTGATGATTTGTTTGTAGCAACCAATGAAATGTCGGCATATGAAGAGCTAAAGCCGCAACAAACAATTTTTTGATTATTTATTTTATTTTTTAATTTTTATCCAGTGTGAACAACAATTTATTTCACGGTGGTACGTCTGAGATCAGCTTTTCTTTTTTACGTATTTTTGCAGTGACATCTTTCTCTTCTGCAATTAGTCCAAAATTCGTTCCGCTTTCTAAAGTATTTCTATATTTTAGAAAATAGGGCAAATACTGTTTCTATACAAATAACACCATCTGATATGAATTGAAGCAGTATGGTCTTATGATGCTCTCAGTTCGCGTATAAACTGTTTCCATTTAAGGTAATAGCTAAAAAGTTTTAGGCTTTTAGGAACATTTTTCTTTCAAAGGTTCTACAAACAAAATTTTCTTCGCTACTTTATCGATCTTCTTCTCTGTGAGTTATCCGAAGGTCATTTATTATTATAACAATAACTTAATATGGATGTGCCTCTGTCTAAAACAAACAAAAATATTTATTAATTAATAGTTTCGACCTAATCTAAGGTGAACTTATATGAATATATTAAGATTTATGACTTAAAAATTAAAATCCTTAAAGTCGTAAAAGAGATGGGAAGATTTTGCTTATTCAATCAGGCGGCATATTTTTCAAGGTAATCGTTGCTATAAAATTTCTTGCAGCTCTGAGAAAATAAGTTTTTATTACTGCTACTGATCTAGTAACAGCGTCAGCAGCTTAAGAGTCAAAACTTAATTGTCTCAAACACTCTATAAACCATCAACTGGGCAAAACTCACATCATAAAAATAATACAAACATCTATTACCAAACCAAAAGCTAAATCCAAGCACAGTAGTATAAAGAAAATATAAGAAATCCACAAAAGCTCCCATAAAAAATAAAAAACACACCTTCGGCTCTCCGTATGATGATGACTATTAATATGAGTTATTTAAAACTATATAACGAATAGCAGCAAGCTGACAAGATTTATAACTTTATTACGATCATGCATAGAAAAACGATTTTACAGGAGCCTCAAACTACATTTATGTGTTATATGTAATAAAAATGAGAGAAAAAAGTCAATAACGTTAAGAAATCGAATACTATAATCATGGTATTCTGTGTTAAATGCTGATCATAAGTATTGTAGTCACATTTCTTTGTTTTTTTTACACAATTCCGTTGAGTTTAACTTCTCAATATGTTTTATGAATGATATGAAGATCGTATTAAAAGCATGTCCTCTTTTTTGCTATCTAGACAGTTTAAACTGGCGTAACTCTTGCAACAACTGTCGATAAAAATAAAAATTAAAATGGCCTTAATGGGGAAGCTATAAAAATGAGATATAGCATCAGCACAACGAATAGACGGACAGACAGATGCATGGACAGACAGGCATCTTATACAATGTGTTGGCATCACACAATCAGAGAAATGAATTAAAAATAAAATTAAATACAAAAAAATGAACGGCTGTTATTGGGGAGTATTTTGTCAGGTGTCATAAAAATGGGATTTATTGCGCATGCGCAGCATTAAGCAGAAAAATTATATATAATACAAAGCAACATTTTATTCTCTTAATATAACACACTTATTACACGGTGCATACAACATAAATCAAAGTAGCACATGACAGCACTCAAAAGAAAAAGAAAAATATAATACAAATAGAAACTAAAACTAAATACTGCTTAAATTAAGCGAGAGTGTTAAAAAAATTTTTAGTTGATTTATTAGAAATATACAATATTTATTAGTTACAAGAATAAAACAACATGTGTGTGGTGTGGCTATGATACATTTATCTATTTATATAAATTTATCCCTATAACAAACATGTGCCTATAAAATATCCTTTTTTCTCAACAAGGATCATTTCTTTAGATTTTTATTTTTAGAGTGACACTTATTGTGTTTTTATTAAATAATATGAATGAAAGTATGATTTTATTCATATTAAGGAAACATATTGTCATCACTGCTCTCACTGATTGACTATGTGTTGACAAAAAAGGTGAACTATAATGCAATTCTATTTCTGCTGCTCTCACAGGACTATTGAGTTTATTGATATTACGTTGAACTGTATTTATAACACCGAATGAGTTCACATCTCATAAGACTTTACTAGAGAATAAATTAATTTGAGTGCCATCAAAAATATGTCCATTTGATAAAAAAAAGTGTTTAAACTGAAAATTATTATGATTATTTAATTTTAGTAATTGAAATAACTCCCAATTAAATAAATTTCAGTGAAATAATTTCTAAGGTAATGGGAAAATAAAGTTTAATAGGTGCCACAAAATTAATTGCAATCAGAATTAAATTAGTCCGAAATCTAAAAAAATAATAAGTTCTAAAGAAATAAAACCCATAATATATGAAATAAGTCTTAATTATAGGATGTGCTTTAGAAACCTTAGCTGGGCTTGGACATGCCTCAGAGGAAAAAGAAATGCAATAAAGCTTTAAAAGGCGAAGCCGGCTTTTGGCATAAGGCAGTGGAAAAAATTCTTGCAGATGGCCGAACACTGTCAACTTTAAGGCACACAATACAAAACCGCGTTTTGATATATAAAAAAGAAGAAAGATCCGGCCTTAAATATGCCTCGGAAGGAATATTGCTTGTATCTGGTAAAAGGTCGATAGGCAAAAACACTTTCTGAAATCAACGCGATTGTGGTAATACTTCAGCGAAGATAAATCTTACATTTTGCCTAAGGTGGTCAAAGAATTTCATAGAGTTAAATAAGTGTCAACTTTGTATGCAATGAAATAACTAATATTGGACTCTATATCATGTCTTCATAAAATGAAAAAATTTCCGAATGGAATAGAGTTCCAAACCACTAAAAATTTTAAACATGAACGCGTATGATGATAATATAGATATCACCAAAAATGATACAGTTTCGTTCTGCTGGTGTAATAAACTTTTCCTTATTTATTAAATAATAAATTTTATTTAAAAATAAAATAGACTCATGTTGAATATAAATATTTGCTGGGTTGTTTGTATAAAAGCATTCTAAACCTAATATGATTATATATTTTGTAATTATTATATACAATACTAAATTCTCATTTTGTATTTTATTCTTTGGCATTAGATTAACATGTTGAATATTTTCAAACAGCTTGATGAAGTTCACTGACGATTTGGTTAAGCAACCAATGAAATGTCGTCATATTAACAGCTAAAGCCACAAATTAAAATTAAATTTCCACAAATTCAAAATTATAAGTAAAAAATAAGCCTTAAGCCACAAAAGAAATAACGACAATTAAAACTTATTTTTTACCTAAAAACCTATTGAGCTAAAAATTGTTAATGAAAACAGGACCAATGAAATTCTTTTGGAAGTTTTTTTTCCAGGATGTTAACTTTAAAGAAGTTCTATTAAATATGCACTTGTGTCCTTAATTTTCTAAACAAATATGCAACAGACCATAAATTCGTGAAGTAGTATAAGTATGGTATGTATAAATATGCAAGGTGTAGATGAAAAGTTTTCCACTAAAAGGTTACAAAAGCAAAAATATAATAAATTAAATTCCTCTACGTAATTAACAAATAGTTATTAACAGGCATATGTTTGTTGCTGAAGTAAAAATGTTCAACCCTCTTAGATAATTTTTAAGGATACATAACCATGTTAGTTTTTTTTTTAATTTTGAAAACTTAAGCAAACCCCCACTTGAAAAGGCACAACTAAACACCCCTTTTTTATGTACACAAACAAATGAAATAAACATATGAATAAAAAAGGAAGGAAGCTTCTATTTACAAAAAAAAGACATGTGCATTTCATTATCAGCCAGAGAGTTAAATAAGTTTAAGGCAAGGTGTTTGCTTAGACGATTACAATTACTATTAAATTCTTTGTAGATTAGATATACAAGAGCTGCTCGACATAATTTTTGATACTCGTAATGTTGCAGTTTGTACAAACTCATTTGTATGTGTTTTGTGTCTAAAATTGTTTTTATATATTTTACACGTGTTGCTTGAATATCTCCAATGTTCCTTTTTTATTTGCTTAACAATGAAAATAATTTTTCAAGTCCCATTCAAGCCTTCAAAAACATATTTGTTTCTAAGCATTTTTTCTTTTAATTTTGCATATGCCCATCCTAATAAACCCTCTTATTATGTGGATTGCAAGATTCCTTTACACAGTCTGTTGGTATTTTAAATACACTCTTAATAAAATGATGACTGAATATATATACAATGTACATACATACATACATAGGCAATGTACATATATGTACTTAATATACATGTTATCACAGCAGACGTCAAAGATTCATATATACATAAACACGACATTATTGTCTGCTATTTTACAAATAAACTGCACTCCTCATTAGCAGCTGTGCCAATAATACTTTGTTAACAAACCCCTTTTATATATTCTTTGAGATTGTGGTAGAATTGAAATTTATTGGGTTGGGGTAAAAAAAATTCTTTCACTGTTTAAATATTCATTAGTAAATTTTTATTCATATCGCCACATATATTCGTTATGTGTTACATTTTTGTTCTTACTTTATTTTATATTTCATAGATATAACTTTTTTTTATAATTAATTCCTAATTGGCGTTATTGGTATAAAATTCACGATATCTTACCCTACAGCCACATGATCAAGTTTTGCTTTCAAGTTTTTCACACATACTACTTGTCAAAATTCACAAAAATTTATAGTTGTGATGTAGGCTGCACTCAATTTGAAAGCAAAATTACTTTTCAAGATGTCATCGACAAGAAAACAACTGAAACTGTTCGCTTCACTAAAACTGTTAGAAGAAATGAATATTTGATAGAAGAGGAAAATATACATTCGTAGACCTTCATCTTTAAGTAATTTCTCCTATATGATGGTAGATTCATATTCCACAGAATTTCATTGCCTCTATAGAGCGATATGAATCGCAACACATCAATATATTATTTATTGCTTTTTAACAAGCATATTTCCCTAGTTGGTCTTATTAAATTTATTTTTGATATTTATTTTTATAATATTTACTTTTATATTGCTGCAAGTATTTGAAAAACAACACGTAAATTGAAACACTCAAATAGAATGAGAAACTGAAAGCAATTTCGTTTAAATTTTTTAAAGTATCAGTGTATTGGTGAAAAAGTGTGAGTGCATTTAAACTTGAAAGGCAAAACTTAATCGTGTAACCTTCAAGGAAATAAGATTTCAAGGTGTCAACGTAAAAATTGTTCCAAATAAACTATTCAAATTCAAAAATGGTGATCCAGTATTGATTAAATTGATTTCTATTGATTTGGTCTTGATATGAAAGTTGTATTCTATGCGTAGAATCTTAAAATTTCTTCTAGCGATAATTGTTTTAATAAGAAATTTATTTAACTTCCTCGATTTCAATTATTGAATTTGTCAATTCAGAATAATAATTTTTGTGCGAATAAATTTTGTTTAAAAAAGCAAAAAAATCCAATTTCTACACTAGTAGAACGAAACAAAATGATTGGAAAATCCTTATTAAACTAATATGAAAATTTCTTACACTGCAATAAACATCTGACATTTAGGAAAATTTATATCAATTAAAAAAAATATCCTCTAGGTTTTCATACATAATAACCACGATTTCCTATGGCTCAGTTTGATATTAAATCATAAAAAGCTAATGATTCATATGAATGTGTTTCCACAATTTTTAAGTAATAAAAAAATATTTAATACGAAAATAAAACATAGTTTATTAAACTATTTTGTTTTGTTTCCTATGCTATTACTAGATTTCTTCAATCTAGAGCCGAGAATTTTATCGCATTGTCTTTAGTTTTAATTTTTAACACCAATTGGACAAAAGCACATACACACACACGCACACATGTTCCTTTCTTTTCACCTTAGGGGCACGATTAATAGGTGTGCATGTATTAGTAGCAATTTTAAACGCTTATAGATCTCAAGGAAATTAACCGATTTCATTAATATATAGATTGTGCATATCTGCAGCAAACAATTTTTATAACGGTTTAACTTTTATTAAAATCGGCTGTATACTGTGAACGTGAAAGGGAAGACGATTTGTCTATTGTCTTGGATGATGAAAAAGTTTCAAGCAGAAAAATCCTCTACAATCTGCTCCATCATACCGATAAAATTTCACACAATGCAATATTACAACTCGTGGGCTGTAATGGTCTTTCAACAGCAATATTTCATTTGCACACATTTATAGGAATCACAACAAAAACATTTATACTACACCAACTTCAGAACTTCATGTTTTTTTAATACTGAAGGGATTGGAAAACTACTATGTATCTTCATAAGATTTTAAGTAAAAATCTGTTTTCCCCACAACATGAGCCAATTAAGAATGTGATTTTGAACAGACGCTAGCAAGAAAAAGTTTTTTCTACCAGCCAATTATAAACCAGCCAGCCATCTCTTCTTCTATATACACAAATAAGTTTATTTAAATTTTTATAATAAATTGATATTATGATTTTTTCAACACATGTATGTATTGGCTTCTTTCAAAGTGTATATTTATGTAGTGTATAATATTTGGTACACCTTCATTTGCACCTTTAATGTCTAATATATGAGGTGATTTACTTGTTGTTCATCTGATGTTTATTCAGAGCAAACAATAATGGTTTCTTTTTTATTAAAAAAAAACCCTTTTTTTCTTAAGAGGAAGTTTAAATATGATGACCTGATTAACGTTTATTTACATTAACACTAGTTCTAATATTAAAGGGGTTTTTTTTTACAAAATAAAACAATTTCATTTCCTTTATAGAGAACTTATTTGCGTAAGGCCACCTGTAGGAAGTTTGTTTTTTCTGTTATAAGAAAAATAGGCATATAATTCTATTTACATATATTTTTTATCTACGATTATGAGAAGAGGGCAGTTAAAAACTGTGTTCGTACACAATTCAATAAATGGCGGAGTAGATAAAAACATTTTATGGGAATTGAATCAAATAATCTAGACTTGTTTTTTTCCGCTCACAGTTAATCTAGGGGTTGCTTTTATATTTACTACGTACAATGATATATAATTCAAAGACTCATGAAAAAAGTTCCTCTTTTAGCAACAGGTCCTTTTTGGCGTAATTTTTTTTTATTTTTAAATTTATTCTCTCACAACTTTGGGAGGCATCTGCAGAGAAAATCATAATAAAATTTAAGCAACAATAATGAAATATATAAAAATTGTGTACATGTTTAATTTTATTAGAAGTTTTTCATTCAATCTTAATTTACATTAAAAATTATTATTTTGGAACCATTTTATATTCTGAAGTGGTTTAAATTACAAACTATTTATAAAGGTTGTTTTTTTAATAAAAAAAATTCAGAAAAGTCTTTAAATAGAACTAAAGGTTTTATGGAAGACTTTTTTTCAACTCAACAGTATGACAAAAAATCACTTTTGTCGTCCTAAAGTGACTTATTTATTAATATGTATGTGTTCTCAAGTAAGTCACCATTAAAAAATATTCAAAATAAATGATTTAATTTAATATGACAAAATTATTAAGAAGTATATAAGGACGACTAGATGGCTCTTGAAAGGCACTGGTTGTTGCCATTTTTCAAATTCATACACAATAGATATGTTGCAAATATAAAATAGCATTTGTACAGGCATAACCTTTAGTATTAACAAGTTCAAGCATAGATTCAAAAATACACAATATTCTAAAGTATTTAGAAAACAATTACAAATTTAAAGTGACTAGTGACACAATGGCTATTCTTTTACTTAATGAAAAATGTTTAAGAAGGTAAATGAATTCAAATTGTAGCATCATTTTCTTAAGGTTACCACAGTGTGGCAGGTTTATATTTTCGTATTGAATAGTTGCGGCGCTTCTTTTCATAATTTAATTGTGTTTTTGTTTAAGTACTTCAGGGCAGGTGCTGATTTGCAGAGTTAAACTATCTGTATGAAATCACAACCACATGTATTCTATTTTTTTGGCACACCTGACGAAGATTTCAGTTCTAAGCAGATGTACCGAAATAAGTTTTCTTTGTTGTTTTATTGTAGAAAATTTACCTGTTTTTAACTATTCAACAATGGATCCTTTAATTTCCACCAAAGGGTTGCCTCACTTAGCCCTATATTGTCGCAGCAACAAATTATTTATCCTAATGGTATACGTGGCCGTTTCCACTGCAGAAGAATGATTAAGTACAATCAAATGATACCCTTTTACTCTGGTTTTAATAAAGACTTAAACACATGAAATTTTGTTATATTATCAAATATGGTTTTTGTAGGAACATAATTTTACGCGTATTTTTTTCATGTTGCTCACTTTCAATCATTGATTTCAGTTTAAAAACTTCTTGTTAAAGTTTCCGATAAGTTGATTGAATTGATTAATTTTTTTCTTCCATAAAAAATGTCGCTCTCATTTGAAAAGTTTCTTAAATTCTTTAAACTAGACTTAAATTTTTAGTCTTGCCTTTTAGTAATATTAAATAATTTTATTGAAATATTTATATATAAAAATTTGCTCAGTTATTGACCATGATTTTATTAGTACACATAATTTATCATTAATTTTATGGTGTTTGTTCGTCTTGTCTTGTTTTTCTATCTGTATCTGCCTCTGACTCGTCCTTTTCCAGTAAAATAAAGTCACAACAACAGCAACTAGCCTTGCTTCAATATCCATAACAATTTTCTTGTCATTTTATTTTTATTGGCTTGTGCTTCCTGCTGTGCATGCGTATTGTTTTTATCACCCAGTGGCATTTGTTCGTAGAATTGACACCTTTCCTAGTAAAACAATAACAACTAAACAACAAAGTATAAAATCTTGCAATTCACTTCTACCTCTGCTAGTTTAGGAGTAAAATGCAGAACAACGACATGTCCGTCCGTCTGTCTTTTCTGTTTTTTTGTTGCAGTGTTTTGAAAAAAGTATGAATGCAATAACCTGGCCCTTGTCTCTAGAAATCACACACAGTATAAACTATGTCATGATGTGTTGTTGTATGCAGTTAGTGAATTACCTTAGATTTGTGCCCATTGTGCATGTTATTGTTGTTATTGCTATTTTCCATTTGCTGTTGTTGAACAACGCGCCAACTTGTCTAGCATGTTCGAAACGATTTTTTTCTTTATGTAACACTGTTGTTGCTTGCTGCACTTTAGTTGTTAATGTTGTTCATCGCTGTTATTGATGTTGTCCTGGTTATAGTTATTGTTGTTGTTGTTGTTTCCGATGGTGTTGTGTTAATGCGGTGCTGCATTAACTTAACAGTTGTTGTGAGTATATTTAGTTCGTGATTTTTGTAGTGTTGTTTGCATTATGGATTTTCATTTCTTTCATGTTGCATTTTCTGTTCATTGTCTTGTATTGTATTCCGCTCATTCTGTGTAGTAGATATTTTGCTGTTAAAGGGAAAAAATGCATTCATCATTTTCATTTCATTGTCATTTTCAAATACAAGAGATTTCCTTTATTTCGTTTTGTATGGACTTTTTTTTTAAGAATATTTGAAAGAACAATTGTTCGGAAGATGCCAGGTGTAGAATTCTAAGGAAATGCAATTTGCATACAATTTGAAATATTTGTCTTGAAACGAACATACATATAAGCGTTTATATGTGTATGTGAAATCGTCGATAATTATTTTTTGAAAATATGCAACGGCTCTTACATTTTGGTATTAAATTAATACTTGGATCTTAAGAAGTTTTTTGCAATGTGTGTTTTTTTTAATAAAAGGGACTTAAGAGTTCATATATATATATATATTAGAAATATTGAAAAAAATTTAATAATTCGATCATTCTCAAGTTACTCGATATCTCCGTCATGCTGTATGCTGAGATCTCCTAAAATAGAAATGTAGACTTTAATGCAATGAATTTTTGATCCTGCTTTCATAGCATCATATCGGATAGATCCATATCGAGGTAAAAGGAAGTGGCATATTCAACCTGAGGAATGGAAAATTCCATAAGGACAACATTTGAGTAGCAGACAGCAAGGATTTTTAAATTTTTCATATATTTTTAGATGCCATTAAGCAGGAGTTAGATAAATTAACCAGTCAGCTTCGAAGAAAAAAATTCTCTAACATACATGGTTTAAACGTTTCGCCCCTAATAAGGCGCTGTTATAGCCCATGATATATCCAAAAACTAAAGTATTGACTTAATATATTTCAAGTAAAATATTCTATTTCACATATAGATGAATTACCTTTTACCTCATTCACATTTTTCAACTAACCTGTGTTAATGTAAATCATTTATAGCAATATGCCAGGTGTTTCTTCTAACAAAAGCAGCAACTCTTAAGCCATACAAAATCCAATTCCACTTTAAGGCGAAAAAAGGATGCTAAATGCGTTTAATGAAACAAACCTACACATGCTAAGGACAATAACATTTGTTAAATGCTAAACGACATTCTTTAAATTTTAATTTCATTTGAACGACTTGAATCTCTAAAGGCACTTGAAGCTCAAAGGCAAAACATACATACGACTACATATACACCATCAAAAGCAAAATCCTTTCGAAACGCACTTGTGTCAGAGTATTAAATTTAGGGCTATAAGAATTATAAACAAAACAATGGTATGAATGCGAAAGAAATTACACAGAGTTAAAATAACGAAATAAATGTTCTGAATGACTTTCTTAAGGAAAACTAACAGGAGAGTTTACGTACACAATGTTTTCGTTAAAACGTGATACCTGTCTTCAAAAAGAGATTTATTAGAATGTGATATTCTTTTTTTTTTTTTTTTTTTTTTTTGTAAAAGCCATAAAGTGAAGATTTATTACAAAATAAATTCAAAAAGTAGAAATATTTATGATTGATAACCTTTGGCCTTTTAATTCTTTTTTTATTTTTGAAAAATATTTTTTTGTTTGTTTGCTATCATGAGGAATAAAAAGAAATGTTTTGTTTCACAGATCGAAAAATCTATACCCTACACCTTTAAAAAAATAACGAACGATATGAAAATTTGGACACCACAAATTTTTAAGCGAACTCGTATCAGGCCCAGTGAAGATTAAAGAAGTATATTCGTGTTTTAAAAAATTGCTGTACTCTTGTCTTTTAAACTACAATCTGTTGATCATAGATGTTGAAATAATTAATTAATAATCATTTATAGCAAATTTTTTAAGATTTTTTTTAACATTGTCAATATTTATTTTTATTATCCCTAAGCAAGGTTTTTATGCAACATGTTTCTTAGAATACATAAATATTCTAATATCAAAGTATTTTATATGGGTGTTGTATGCCATAGTTAAAATATTAATAAAAACTAATGTTTAAAGGCATTTTAGTCTTGGAAAAGAAAAACGAACATAACTACCGGTAAAGCAAAAATTGCCAGGATTACACCATACTTTTGCACATATAGTGAAAGTTCAATCGTGATAGTTATTCTAATAAAATATTAAAACTAAAATCCTTAAAAAATAATTTAGTAAATCCTAAAAAAAAAGAAAAAAATATTAGTTGAACTATATTGACAGCCAAATTGACATACTTTTAATTTTTTTTATTAGACAAATTATCTAGACGATAATATTGGGTAAGATTTAATATTTGATATGATGAAGACATATCACATTAACTTATCACAGCATATTGTATATGTATTCTATCTATTAGCTCATTCCTAGTAAATTTACTTATAAAAATATTGGCCTTAAATTCAGTTAAATTTATATATTTCGAATATTTTTAGAAAATTTATATCTTCTTTTCATCGTTCAAGATTCGATATTTTTTTTCCACTTTCATTATGGCAAGTCAGCAATGACAAAAAATTTTCTTAATAGTATTTATAGATTTTCCAATCGATGTTAAGCCTATGGAAGCAATTAGAAAATTTGGTAAAAAAAATTAGGTCCGATAATCAAATGTATATACACGTAACGCTACTTGAATTAAAGTTTTTTAGATGAAAAATTTTAAAGTGTTAGAGTCCACATCCGGTGTAACTTTTATTTTTTATTATATATGAAGAGGATACTGAAGAACACGTATTCTTCAGCAAACTGAGATTTTTTTCGGTATGACTTTGTTGCACTAAGGGAGCATTATTGCACACTGAGGAGAAATATTGTTTTCGCCAGACTGTCATTATCTTCAGATTCTCCAAATTTCTTATTTTCGGATGAGTTTAACACATTAAGCAAAGCGCTCTACAACAGAGATGGAATGGGTTTTAATTTTTTTTTATTATAAGCGCCCAAAAGCTGGGCTCTTACAAGCGAAATTTGATATGGCTTTCTGTTGGCTTGGGCAAAACATTTTAACTGAGTTTAATTTTAAGACATAATTCGGTGGGGACTTATCTTTGTAGCAATTTCAGTCGGCAATAGGGAGAGAAAGCCTATCTTTAAAACGTTTTTGTGAAATATGCAATACAATGTCGCCTAAGTTGCAGGTAAAACTATTGATCAACAATACATTGTGTATCCATATGAAAAAAACTGGGTCAAATTCAATGCAACGTAAATTAAAGTACAATGAGGACTTTTTTAACCCACATGATCTTACCTGTAGTACACAGCACGTTTTCTATATAAACATAGCGAAAAAATGGCGTGAAACTTAATTTAACGTGATAGTTGTAGTGTTATGTACTATTTAGAATGGTCTCATTCCCATGATATTTTCTAGTTAGACATTGCCTAACTGATAGCTTTCGCAAGATTTGGTAGTAATATTTACTGAGAAATTAATATACTTAATTTAAATAAAAATTAAAAGACCTTAAACTTAAAAAATAAATTTAGTTTATTCATTACAATGAAGCGGTCAAAAGACTAGAACGTATATTTACTGAGAAATTATTTATCAAAATTATCATCAATAATATTAAAAAGTCGCTTTGAAAAGCTAACATTACGACAACTAACCAAAATGGCAATCAATATGAACATCCATTAGGGCCATAAGTTTCATGACGGCCAGTGATAGACATTGCCATTAATTTGAATTATCATTTACTCACTATTGGAAAGCATCTCAAGTAATGATGTTTTTATTTCAATAAAAAAGGTTTACATTGGTTTGCCCTTTCGAAGAGAAAAATTTATTTAATTGCTAGTTAAGAAGCGCAAATTTATCGGGAAATTGCAAACAAATTAAATAGATGTTTTTATATATTTATCAGTAAATTGTTACTCTTTTTATAGAAAATAAAAAGCCAAAAATTAATACTAAGGTTGGGTTTTGTAAACTTTTAAATATGAGAATAAAAAAAACTTTACAAAAAATAAAACTAGAGGATCATTAAATAACAAGCGATAAAAACTTTCATATATTCAAATATATCTTAAGGATCAGGATCCTCGATTATCACTTTAGAACGAACTTTTGCCAGTGTGCAAAATATTGTGTTTATTGAACTAAACCTCTAATAATTCAACAAACAAACATTAATTTCCAAGGTATTGTAATTTCTCCCCAGTGTGCAGTATAATCATAAAATTTTCTATATCAAATAACCTCTAAAATATATGAGAATTATAGACTTATAAAATGTGTCAACATTTTCTTATACGTCCAATGTGTTTCGTTATATTCTCTTTTTTTATATTATAATGTTAGAATTCATTCTTGTCATCATTCTTATTATGATTATTATTGTTATTATTGTTTTTGTTACTACTTGCTGTTCATTGTGCCGTCATCATTCTCCTCTGGTTTGAATGGCAGTTTAGCCTTATAGCATGGAACGTAAGAATGGTAATGTCATCATCATCGTCATCAACATTGTCATAAGCTCAGGTTGTTGGTATGTACTATATATGTGTTTAGTTTATGATACCTGTTTAAATGTTAAAACATTAAGCTCGTGCCACCATATGACATACTTACATTCAAACAGACATACATCTATTTATATATATATATATATATATATATATATATATATATATATATATATATACATATATATATATATATATATATATATATATATATATATATATATATATATATATATATATATATACATTTTCACAAAGTTAAGAGAATGTTGCAATAATCTTGGCCATGCTATAACTTTCTGTACAGGAACAACTAACATGGGTTCATGCATGAGTTTGAACTCTTTACTTTTATTATTCTGAAATTTAGTTTTATTTTTATTTCTTTTTCTTAACATAACATTTTTATATTGCTCAGATATATGTATATATATACAAAAACATACATACGTTTGGTTTTACTTCAACTTTAGTATATTTAAATTTTTTGTTAAGATTTTTTGACATTTTTTCCACTTCTTTTTTAAAGCTTATCCTTTTTTATGAGTTAAGCAAAGGTAGTTTGAGCTTTACAAATCAAATTTGTTAACCCTTTGAAAATTATGTTTATTTATGCTAAAAACTTCGGTTTAAAATGTGTGTAATGCGGTCTAAAATGTTCATGCAGAAGATCGTACGACAAATATTAGCAAGAAGGCAGTAATGACAGCGCACTATGGGAAATTCCATGTGATCGAAATTTTTGAATTTGTGTTATTTAGCCGATTTTGAAAATGTTAACATCTGAATATATTGAAACCTAAAAATTTTTTTAGGAAGATACAGAAAGTGTTTTTTTTTATAAATTAGCTTAAATTAAATTTTTTTTAAGTATTTAAATGTTAAGGACCCACAACTCTTTCATTTCTTAATATCAGTTGATGATTTTTTTAAATGATAAAAACATTGGATTTTAGCTCTTACCTACACAAACAATTTTTATTCTAAGGCATTTGATATACTACATTAAAGTGGATTCAAGATTTTTCTTCACTTTTCGAATGACAAAAAACAATTGGAATTTACGTCACATTGGTTGCAACTAATTTCGCTTTCTTTAATTTTTTGTGATATGTCCGAAATCGGCTTCAGTTTTTATGGTGTTTCCACATTGCTGTTCTTAATCAGGCCGCAAAACTTTTTCCACTTCTGAGGCATGTTTCAACACAGTTAAGCTGTGAGAAGCATTTCTACATGGGTCTAATTTTATTTAGATTTATTTCAGCATTATTTCGTTATAAAAATTATATCTTTTTTTGGCATTTATTTAATGAAATTTCATTTGGATCTTTTTTACTTTGTATTTGATATAAAATTAGCACATAAATATAAACATAAATAAATTATTGTTCAACTCAAAATCAATATATGGAGCAAGTAACAAAAAGGACATTTTCAAATTTATAATAGTACATTACTATGGCTCAATTCCAAAGTTCTTGCTTTTAATTGAAATATATAATACTCTTTATTAAAAAAATTGGCATTAAGAATTTCAGGTGATATCAGGAGTTGTACACTTTTGTCTGATGTATCACGACTTGTGCACATTTCAGAGGTAGATTTAACATCGTTCCTGTGTACGCAGTTGAAGGTTAAGTGGCGATTCAATTGTATTGTCTCTTACAATTATATCTTTTGCTGCAATGGAAGGCTTTGTTGAATGATATGTAAGATTATATGAGAGAATTGCGAACGTATTCACAACCCCCAACTTCTCTATTTTCGCTAGTTGTCCTCTTCACTGTGTTCGTATTCAAGTCAATGGAACCTCCACTTTTCTTAATATTTTCTGCAATAATCAGTCCAGGATAGAGAATTATTATCCAACTGGATTCCCCAATGCCAATGGAACTGCTGTTATTCGTATGTAATTTCTTTAAAATTTTGATATTGTGATTACACAAGTATTGCTTATTTTAACTTAGCTGATGATATATATAACTTCCGGAATATATTTCTTATACTGTTTTGCATGAACTCCTTTTCTTTATCCTTGAAAGATCAAAAGGATCTCCCGAAAGCAGACAGTTAAGACAAGACTAAAGCTTGAAATACCTTATTTTATTTCCCAAGGGGTTAATCATTCCTGCCACAGAAACTAACGTATCAACCAACCTGTTGCACGCTCTTATTGTTGCTGTACTCATAGCTGCTGCTGATTATCTTGAAATGTTAAATCAAGGTTCATTGTTTTTTATGTCTCTTATTTATATTTTTCTTTTTTGCTTTTCTTGTTGTTTTAGATTATTATTATATTTAATATTTAACAAAATTTTAAAACAACTTTTTGTAGGTTTTTTCTTTAAAATATTTTTATATGGCACATTTTAGTATTTTACAGGTTAAAGGTGAAGCCGTTAAGAACTTACTGCTAAAACTGTAACGAGCTTATAAACTTTTAACAATTTTTATTACTTAATAGGTTACAGTTATAATAAATGCGAGCGTGAACATGATTCAAAATAAGACGACGTAAAGTTAAGGAAAACGATAATATCAAAAGACATTTTTAAGAAAAAATATTTGTTATTATGAACACAATTGGCTATTATTGGATAAGTGGCCAAAGGTAAGTCAACAACAATAGCCATTTCATATTAGATCAATAAAAAATCCCTTTAAAATTAAATGAGTTTGATTTAGATTAAATTTTAATAATTATAAGAGAAAAACTAAAATATAAACTGGCAAGAAAAATTTTGTAAAATTAGAAAACTTAAAAAACTTAAATTTAAAAATAAAAATGTTTAAATATTTTGTAGATATTTACACGAGTATTGGCCATACCTGCAATACGAGCTCATCACAGAGGGGAGATTAATTATAATGAAACTAATAAAAGTCTTGCACAGAAAAACTTTAACTATTTTTTCTCTACTGGTCGACTTTTGGCTGACATTAACTTATAGATCTCATTTTCTTAGGAATCCTATGAAAACTGGAATTAGATGAATATATTTGGCGCAAAGTTTTAAAACCAGGTGAGCTGATATATTTTAACAAAAATTACTTGTTTCAATACCACACAACAAATGGAAAAAAGTCCCTTTTAAAATGCTTGTTGTTATATCCTGACAAGGCGTTTCAAATTTCAATACGCGTGCGCAGCCGCTTGCTACAAAGCAATTTGTTTAAAATATAAGTAGCTACAAAAACACCATCATTTATCTCCTGAACCTGATTTATAACAGCATCTGAATCTACATAAATAATTCGATTCATAAATATTCTTTAGAATAAATTTAAAAGGATCTTATTGCATTCAAGCGAAAATTTTGTTGTTGAGCTCAAAATTTGTTGTACTTGCTCAACAGCTAGTGGTGCCACTGCACGTTGAAGCTCAACAAAAGTGCAAGATGTTTCTCAATGGATTTATAGAAATTCAAATTGAAATTAGTTTTAACAATTATTCAACAGACATTCCAGTTTATAAGGGTGTGCGTATTTCTTTCTGGTTTTCTTTGATAATAAAGGACATGTGCTAGAATTTTTTTGTTTTCTAAAAATATTTTTTTGTACACTATTGTTGAGATTTTGAAATTCATTTTGTTTGTTGATAATATATCTTTCTTAGCATCTGCTTACTTGATGATTTATTTTAGATACTTGCCCAAACAGCGGTTAATATTCAGAATGAAAAATTAAAGTATTAATATGGTGTTTACAGAGATGAACTAGGTTTGAAGCTGGTATTAAGTATAAGTTTCTCACGAAAAATTGACTTCATTTCCACTAAGTGTTTCTCATTAAAATTTGCTGTATGAGACTTTATATATTTGCCAATATAAAATTAAGAGTAAAATAGTTGGAATAAAATATGTGATAAGAAATCCTATGAAATTTTTGTATACTGCCCATTTTTGTTATCCTATTTTCTTTGACATTCTTTCAGTCAGTGAATAAAAGCATTTGCGTGCAATTAATTTCATGAAAAAAATGCAAGTAAGTGTAGGTAAGTGCCTAGTGCTAAATTTTAATAATCCTTAATGAATATATACACGATTTTTTACTTTTTGTAATCACAACAAGTACCACTAAAATTAAATATATCCAAAATTAATGAAATTTTTTTCTATGCTTCACATTACATGCTTCACATTACATTTTGTTGCAAATTAGTGATGTGTAGAAAATCTCATTTCCATCGGTGTTTGGGAGTTCCAAACTCCGCCATCAGAGAATATGCGTAGCGAACTATTTCTAGTTTCTTTCAAATATTATTACTTACCGAATCTTTATAAAACTAACAATTTTTCATTTTAAAATCATTGCATAATTAACCCCAGCCAATGAGAGACGAAAAGTCCACTTTCTGTTCAGCTAAGGATAAAAATGTCCCTCCTTTTCCTACTGAAAGTGTGGTCTCTATGGCTTAAAATGTTGCTGGCTAGTGGGCTTGGATGGCTCTTAAGCTTTCTTATTTATGTTGCTATTTGATATGAATAATCAGTTTTAACTAATGGAACGTTCAAATCTTTGTCAATGCATAAGAATTTTATATAGCACGGAAAGATATTTGTAATCCGCAGGATTTTATTTTGTTGTCTTTGGATTTTCTTTATACTTAAGGTTGAGGTGGTAGGAACTGAGTGCAATTGAAGTTGTCTATGTTGTAGGTGTAATATTGAACTTCCACCACTAAGCGAGTTAATTTGAACTGCTATCAGTTTCATTTAACAAACTTCACTTTTGTGAGAAACTTCAACGGTTGGCAACAAGCAGAGTGCTTACCAAGATATTTGGCTCCACTTTGTTGCGGTATATTTTATCTATCAATTCAGATTAGAAAACGTGCTCCGTTAACCAATAATAAGGTAATGTGTACTAATTTTTGTTTAATTATATTAATTTTACACGTTTTGGATAATTTCATCATCAGCGATATAGATTCCTATAGTTTAAAGAATACTTTTATAAAATCCTGGTGAATGTTTTCAAAAGCTGTATCATCAGCATATATTGATATGGGAATATCATTGTTTATTGGCATGTTAGAGGTTTTTGTCACATCAAGCACAAAAAAGGCCAAAAAAGCTGCACCCGTATCAATTGGCTCCTATGTGCTTAGAAAGCTACCGTCCCTTAAAATTATTGAGCGAACATTTCAATAGATTTCTAATAACTTATGAGAATTACCGGATAAAATGTTTCCTAATTTAATTAGCGGTTTCCCATGATACACTCCATCGAAAGCTTTTGAAATATCAATGAAAACAGCAAAGAGAGGTATTTTTTTCTTCTAGAGCATTTCTGATCATATTCACAAGAGATATTTTTTCTTTTAGATAATTTTTGATCATGTTCACAAATCGTTACATTTGTTCCAAAGTTGCATGTGTTCTTATATCTTAATTTCACATATTTGATAATAGAACTATATACATATAAGTCTTCACTTTCGTTTGATCTTTTACGGCCTTAGGAACTACAGTAATCATGGGAACCTTTCATTCTGCGTAAAATAGCATTAAACATTTGAAAAATAACTTTGTTCGCCTATATTTACTAGTAGGATCTAAAATTATTACGTTACTGCTTTAACTAATTAGGTTTTTCGGGGTTAAGGCCGTAGTTAAGGCAGTAGTATTCTTAACTTCACAAATATTAAGTCTTAGGGCAACTGTTGGCAGCTTTACTCTATTAGTGCACTAAAAGGAGTTAATTTTTCATTATCAGTTTTTCGTTAAGACAACGCAATTAGGGTCATATTTATTACGGGGTACCTTAGCCCTCTAGTTGCTCGACATAAGGAACAGTGGTGTTGCATTGAGTTCTCGTAGAATTTTTTTTGCGATATCGTTTCCTATATTGTAAAGAATTTTTTTGTTGCATATTGTATCCATTTAGCATCGTTTATAGTAAAAGGGATCTGTATTCATGCCACTCTATTTGATCAGTCCTTTTTTAGTTAGAAGCTCTTCTATATCTACGTAGCTAACTCTTTTTTACTCATCTGATAATTTGTAGAATAGGTATGTTAAGCAATATGTCTAAAGTTTACACCAAAGTTCCCAATAGGATCATCTCATTTCATCAAAATCAATAACATCAGATATTCTTTGTCGATTTGTTGACCATTAGATGGGCAGTGCATTTTTACATTTGCACACATTTTGGTAAATGTATAAAAAAAAACCCGTATACTAAAATAGAGTAATCGTCAACACCACAATGTAAGCTTGGCATTGCAGTCAATTTTTGCTAAGGAGCATATACCTATTTTCTAAGTTGACCTTTATTCATTCAAAAGCTGGAAGGGCAATATGTGGATGAAATCACTGGGTCTATTTAGTAATCTTCTGTGGAGATATTTGTTGCTCTAAAGTGATCTTCATATGCAATATGATTTCAAAATTGTACATACATACATATCACATATATTGCAAACATCAACAAAACATCAATTCTTTTTGCGAATGTATGACACATACATACATCTAAGAAACTCAACTAATTTTCGCTTGAAAGTCGTTTAAAATCTCAATTTTCTACTGTTGCATTTTCATCAATCTGATGGAGTGACGTAATAGTCGACTCGCTGCCAATAAAATCTATGATTTTTATGCCATTAATTTTTCTTAATAGTACTTTTTGCAACTACCATATTTAATTTGCATATACACTTGCCTTATCTGGAAAATGACACGCATATCAATTTTCTCAAAAAAAATACAAGTCCCGACTAAGTCAATCATTTTGATCCATCTATGTAAGTTCTGATGTCGCAACCTCTTTCTTTATTGTCTACTTTCTCAGCCGATCTGTTTGGGAAAAACCTGTGAAACTATCAAAGTCAAGTCAAGTTACAATATAAACGCAATGTGATTTAGACTAATGAGTTGCAGTTCATACATGCTCAATCTAAGTTCAGCATAAAAATGATAGACGGTAAAAGGTCCTTACAATAGTTGCCTGTAATAATGATACAAGCAAGTATTTGTATTTTATACAAATAGTCTACCACATAACTTTTTCTTGCAACAGTATAGCATTTCCCTGTGCCGTAGGTTATAAATGCATATCAATATTAGAACCGAAAAAATATGTAAATTGCAATTTTTTTAGTTCTGCTGAAATATAGGTAATTCTCACCTTCAATATTGAAATAAATATAAATTTATTGAAATATCAGTTATTTTATTTAAAAAATATTTGATGAATGAATAATATCAAGATATGATCCAGTTAATTGTTCTATAAAATCGTGCCTTCCAACACCATTAGATTATTTTCTTTAGTTGCATGCCAAATGACTTGTCTGTCTATGCCGATTAGTCAGAGATGGTTGAACAATTGGTTGGCGAATAATTGGCCAAACATGTTACAAAAATGATGAGAAAATCGGACATCCAACTTGTGGCATCCATGCGTCAACCACGGTTACCGCATGTCCAATGTCATGTTCCCGCATTAATCGTATTAAATTATTTTTTCAACAAGTCCAGTTTTATTGATATTGAAAATATATATTTTAGTTTTTATTTAATTTAAATCGCTTTAAGCACTCGTTAACTAAAAATTTTATTTTAATTAATTTAATTGCAAATATTTGTTTAGTTTTATAATTAATTTACTAGCGTAGTTATTTAGTTCTACAGAAATACAGATTTCGAAGCAACTGAATCTTTCTCAATTAATGACACAGGTAATATGTTCTCGATAAGATAAAGTTTTGCAAATAAAATTAATTGAAGTGATTTTAATTTTAAGGACATCTTTCAATGCACAAAAAACGCATAATATTGAATACATATACTGAACCAAATATAAAGATCCTGATCCTTTTTTCCACTTAAAAAAATTTGCTTTTTATTAATCCTGGCATCGGGTCATTTTTGCTCTCATTATATTTATCTCTCTCTTTTTGAATTTGCACACGCATCCTAACAGCGATCAAATACATACGTACCTCTTTTGCAAACAGGTGATTTGTAAATCTATCAAAATATTGAATAACGTTTTATCCCCAAGAAAATGAAACGAATTAAAAGATTGATAAAGAAATTTTTATAATTTTTTTTTTTTTGCAACAAGAGACACGTAATCCAAGTTGCATAGGAATACAGGTATAAATTATTCTATGGAATACACAAACCAAATACAAAATGTAAAGTGCATTAGGCAGATGCCATAAAAAGAAAGTAGATTTGAAAAAAAGATTATATTGTTGATAAGGCTTAAAAAGGAGAAATCACTGATGTTGAACGTTTGGTTTTTGCAAGGTGTTTGTGGAAATTAATTGCATCATAGAAAAGAGACAAATAAAAATAACCTGTGGATATTTTATTTATAAAACTAGTTTCCATTAGAATTTGGACATTATGCACACTCATGCATAAATACACTTAAAGGTAAATTAGACAATAGGAGAAGAAAATAAAAGCAAAATCAGAAAACAAGGTGCGGGTGTTTAATTCCAAAAAAAATGAATAAATAATAAAAATAATAAGCAAACGACAAGGTGCTATAGATTGTAATTAAAATCTTATGCCAGAATTTTTAGGCATGTGCCCATACTCTTGTATGGGAGTTCTATGTATTGGGGATGTTTTTGTTAAGGATGGTTTTTATATATATATTTTTTAATATTTAAATTTTAAACTTGTAAAAAATATTTATGAAGTCCTATGAAAACAAAATACACATTTTAGTTATAGATCATCGTAACTTTTTTATAAAATCTTTGATTATTTTGCTGTTTGACTCACTTTCGTGTAAACAAAGTCATAGAAAAATGTTTCACTTAAATTTTTTTTACAGCTTTAACTGCATTGTTTTTTAGTAAAATATTAAAATTTTAGTCGTAATAAAACATCTTTTTTCTTAATATGATTATTTTAGTCTTTAATCGGTTGGCTTTTTAGTTGCTTTAATTTGAGCGGGAGTGTTTTCTTCATTAATTGCTTGAGTTGTTATTATTTAAGACGTTGTATCCCTGTTATTAATTGCCATAAATCTTGATAAAGTAACAAACTGGCAGTTTTGGCTTCTAATTTTCATAAATATAATGATACTTTGTTGCAATGATCATATTAAATATTTTGAAAATATTCTTATAAAACCGAACTAAATATAATATATGGTATTATGTTAAAATTGTATTTTTTATTTAATTATAAATACTTTGAAGGCTTCCATGGGATTTAAGAAGTTAACCTGTCATAAAGTAACAAAAAACATTAATATTTTTGGGTCTAATGGCAAGAAAGCGGTAAGATAAAATTTTAATTATTATTTTTCATTTAGAGATGAAAGTTTTTAAATGAAAAAAATATATATTATTATTGGAATGAATGCTACAGAAGAACTGCCCAATAGAAATGAATTTCATGAAAAGTAGAAAAACATAAAATGCTAAGATTATGATTTGGAAGTGCTAAAATTGTTGATTATTTTTCATGATTTAAATTGAACTTGTCATTGCAATAGGTTTTCTTTTTGAAACTTATTCACTGATATGATATAATATAATATAATAATTATATAATTATATAATATATGTATAATTTTTGTGATTTAAATCTAGGCTTGTCATTGCAGGTTGTTCTCCTCTTTGATTCCTAGTCAACAATTCGGATGCTATTTTTATTATAATGAAACAGGTAAGCTTTTTTATATTTGTTTTTGCACAGAAAATTATTTTAATATTAAATCAGGACTAAATATTTACCACTAGGAATAAACGTCACGCGTAAGGAGGGGTGGGGGTTTAGTTAGACAGTATTCACCATTTCTTTTCATTTATGTGCAAAGAATCTTATCACTTATGCATTAAAACAAAGAAATCTTCCCATATACAATTGAAGAAATAATTTTTATTTTTTATTCGAGTTTCATAGATTTTTCAGATGTATACTATACTTCTAAAAATTGAATAAAATCCACTATTGGATTTTTAGAAGCAGTGAAAATATCGTTCCTGAAGAATAAATTCTATTTTTTAAACTGGGTATGATTAGAGCTTAGATTACACTTTACAGCTGAATAGATTACGTGCTTTCTAATGTAAAGATTTCTATTTTTTGTGTAAATTTTATATAAAGTATAGGCTATTTACGTGAAAATAAATATTTTTTCTAACACCCCTAATTGTAAGAATATAGTGGCATTCCATAAATGAAGGATTTCATCATTTTTTGTATTCTTGGCTAAATATTTCAGTTGTGGAACTCCAAGTCAAATAATACTCTATGAACTGCTATATTTTAGATAAAATCAAAGATCACTTCTAATTGAGAGCAGTCGTGTTGGCGTATGTTTTGCAATGGTTTCTTTAAATACGAAGGATGTAGAAAATTGTGTCTTTTAGTTTAGTCCTTAAATAACTGAAAATTTCCAAAAATTTCTTCTTGCGTTTTAGAGGTAAACAGTCAGATTCAAAAAAATTTAAATAAGCAATTCGTTGCAAAAAAATACGTCTGTCCATTTCGGGGGTCGTAAGATTTTTGGAAAATATTTTAGTAACTTTCAGAGTGCTTGATACAAATCTGTATGTTAAAGTGTTTGTTAGATTGAGTATTTTGTATATAATATTTTATGTCAACTGTAGCTAATTGTTGTTTTTATTTCGTTATTTATAATAAAATAAATAGTTTAACATCAAAAACAAACAAAAATTAAATTAAATGACCGCCCTTTTTGTATCAAAATGTATTTTAAATTGAAAATAGTCCTTAAAGAGAATGGATACCTCTCTAAGGTAGAAAGTCTGCAGTTGATTCCAAACTTATCAGCTGCCAAAATTTTCGATTGTTATTTTCAGCGAGGTTTCATTGGGTGCCACCCCAATTTAGATGACAATTCATTTGTATTCATTCTCCTTTAAAGTGTGTGTTGATACATTTCATTTTGATATTCTCTATAAAATGATCAACAGCAATAACTCATCATGTTCATATTCCCTATTTTCTGATTTTATTAGTGCATATATTTTGTATTGTGGCAAAATTAATAATTAGTTATTTAAAGTTTTTTTTATTAGCGGTTGGACTCATGACAAACAAGACAGTTGAAATTATCAGTATCGTTGGCATTAGTTCTAACGAAACGTGGACATGGTGAGGTTAGGTTAGGTTGATTGGAGGGGTGTGATAGCCCATGTCATACGACATACACTTAAGCCAGTGAAGGCTTGTTGTGCGCTCCCTTTTAATTATCAGACACAAACTGCCAGAGTTCTGCGGCAGGATTCGAACATGGGACCTTCGCACTACGTGTCTAGTACACTACCTACTAGTCTACAAAGGTCAGTAAACGTGGACATACCGACAGTTTAAACCATAACAAATAAATATTATTGTTAAATTTTTATTTTATATTAAAATTAGAGAATTATTCGTTGACACGACTTTTCGTATTAATTGCATCAAAATAATAAGATCATCTAGAGGCAAAGAAATAATTTTTGTAAAAGGAAGCATTTGCAAAATAGGATACAGATTTTCAGGGATTTAAAAAAATTTAGATTGAAAAACTTTGATTTGTATTACAAATTTTTAAATTTGATTTCCCGGAATGTTAAGAGGATATTACATAATTTTAAATAAAAACAAATTCACATCCTGTGATAAACTTTCACTTTTTTTCAGTTTCAAAAATTATTTGCCAATAGAAAGATTTGTTTGGAAACATGCTTTAGAATGGCATTCAGATTACTTATTTGTATAACGAAATAACTTCTACCACTTTTGTTTTCATTGCAGCATATAAATCTCCAGATATACCAGATAATTGTTTAATGCAGAGTTTTTTCTTCTTAAAAGAAAACAAAGATTAAAAAACATCAGCACCACCTTTATGCTTTGAAAATTGATTTGATTTAACCAGAAATTATACTAAGATTTTTATACTCTACACCTTTCGCATACCATTCCTTAAAGTGATATAAATTTCATTTATATAATTAATTTTTTTATAAATTGTACATAATAATAGCGCACAACTACATCTTTAATCAAATCAAATTTTCAGCACCTTTCAAATAATTACCCATTAGAGTAACACTTTAATTTCTTCAAATCAAATTGATGGTTAAAATAATTACAAATTAAATAAGACTAAAAAGTAAAAATAATAAATACTACCCCGGAGTATTTAACACTCAACGTGTGCATGATGATGAATGTTTGATCATCATCATCATCATCATATGTCAGTTACAGACTTTGAGGCGTATTAACTGAATAGCCAACTGTCTAACACACTTGGCACTGCCACTAACTGAAGCTGACCATCAGACAATCCAAGTTGGTCTCTAATCATCATGAAAAGTAAAATAAGAAAAACTTAAGACTTCAAAGAGAAAGAGGTATTTTCGATTCGAATCTCTTAAATGGTGCTATAACGCGGCTATTAAGTCGACACTTGGAAACATCTAAAACATTAGAGAAATAATGAAATCAAATATTATAATATAGTTAAATATGTTTATACGCTTGTCAAATTTGATTGACTTGATTAGAAGGAATTTAAAGAAGAATGAAAAACGAAATCGAAAACAACAAGAAAAAATATTTTTAAATGTAGCAAAATGTAGACAGGAATTTCAAAGCGAAGGCTACAGGTACTGCAGTATACGAGTAGTAAGTGATCTAAGGGAATGAAACAGTGCGTGATTGTGTGTTACACATTCTGCTGCAAAAGAAACGCATTTTTGTTTAGTTAAGAAAAAGTAAGAAGAAAAAAACACTGATTAATGAGTTTCGTGTTTGAGTAAATCGCTGCCATTGAAAATGCATAAGGGTTTTCTTCTTTTCACCTTTTAGGGACACTGTGAATATGTTTTGTTATATTTTTCTAATTCCAACATTTTGGAACATGTTTTGAATGATGTTCTTGATTTTCGTTTCAATTTTAATCGCTGATGTACAGCAAATTATATAATTTTACAAGATTTTAGAAGATGAGTAATTAGGAAACTGTTGATAGTAATCACTATGACATGCGAACTTGAAATTGAAATGGAATTGATGTGATTATTTTATCACTGATAGACTGTTTTCAATACAACCAATATATATTGAGTTTAACTAACATACATATATGGAATCAAATCAAATCTTTTTGATATATAGAACAAATTACTTGCGAGCAAAAAAAATATATTTGAAAAATTGGGACAGTATTTTAAATAATTACAAAAAGTTCGTATTATAATTTTTTGTTTGTAATCCATAAAACTTTTTACGAAATTGGTATTTTTAAAACTTATTTTATTTATTTTTTTTTATTTAAATTCATCTTTATTAACATCTTATTTGGCATATAACTTTATAGTTTCGAGATTCTATCTATGGATACTACAGCGAATAATATTGATAATAGACTAGACTTGAAATTAAATTAACAATTTTAACAATATTCAAAGGAAAATAGGAAAAACCTTTATATGAAAAGAAAAAAAAAGAGAAAAAAGAAAAATAAATTTGAACATAATTAGAAAATATACAGGTATACCATGAAGTTATCTAGCGATAATGCATGGATACAAGTCATTTTCAATTAATAATTTTTGTTTAAATCTACTGTTAGGCCAATTGTATGCATTCCCTTATCAATTGATAAGATGAATTTTGAACAGATTCGTGGTATTTGCTGTTAAGTTTTTTTATGAAGTCAATAATGAGTTCATATCCAGTTTCGTAATGTAGAAATTGAGTAGAATATCTCCAATTTTTGTTGTTTATTATTTTCAGACATTTGTTTAGTATTTTTAAAACTAGAATCTAAAAACTTTAAAATAATTAATATATTACCATATGCTTTTCCTAATTGGATTTTTGAAGCTGCTACCAAGTTGGCTGATTGCATTTAATTATCGTTGTTAACATGGGCTTTCAGTATCATAGTAGCTAATGCATATATTAATATTTTAATTATTCCCAACTGTCTAGAACCTCAGGGTGGCACGGTTTATACATCCTGTCTTGGTGTAATACTTTTTGGGGTATATAATTATAATTTTTACCGAATCTAAACCTTTTTGCTGATAATCCCTAAATACGTGTATGTAGCTTGCTACTCAGTACCTGAAAAAACAGGGTAACAGGTGCGCATATAAATATTTAAGAAAATAGTATTGCCTATGTTTGTCTGGGTAGAAGTGCTACTGATACCTAAGGTTTGCACGGGACCTAAAATCGGAGGTCGTTTTAACACAAGGCCGACCCGAAATCCTATCTGGTGCCACAGGGACCATTAGCTCTAAGGACTCGACCTAGACTGATTAATGGCGAGGCTTCTTGGGGAATTACGTGGCGGCTGTGGTTAAAACCCAAAGATATGCGGGAAGAGTTAAGAGTCGGATGAGTGTGTCTGCAATATGGTGCTAGTGATCCTGTTGTAGATGCTCTCTTCAGAACAAATATCTTTATTTGCTGTTGCTATTCGACAGGGCTGCCCTGACGCTTGCGTTTGGTGAGTAGTCCATGATAACGGGCTTCTTACTGCTGGGGCCGTTGGGGGTGGTAGGACGTTAGATATCTGCAGAACTTTAGCAAGGCGTCTGTACATGGTTCTTGTCTGAATCACATGTATATCCTGACCCCATGTGTGGCACTGGAAGAAACGATGGGGACGGTGGTGAATGCTTTTATGCACCCAGTGCGAGGGGCACTATTAGGTTAGCTCTTATGACAGGTACCAACGTAAATCTTTGACATATTTGTTTAGAATCTATTTTGGTAATTGATTTAATTTTGGATAGATTTGTTTCTGTATAAGCGATGTTCCTTCAACCACTACCATATTATTAGTTTTCTGCTAGATTAAGTATACAGTGTTACAAATAAGTCATGTAATGACAGTGGAGTTTTTATATGTTCTCCTTGATGTATAATAATTAGAAATTGATTCCCTCATTACTATTATGGGTCAGATATACAACAATTATGTATTAATTTTGATGAAAAGTTCCATTAATCTTGCTCCTTCTTAGTCAGTTTTTCGTTACTCTACGCATATCAGAAGTTATAAGACTTTTACTATTATAGGAGTTCAGGTATATGATGGTTAAGAACTACTTCGTATAGGGGGTGGTCCTTCTCTTCTCTAACCATAGATTGGTAAGAGGGTGTTAACTTCTGGAGTATAAGCTTTTTATAAGCCGAAATGGAAAAATGTGCTAAAGTATAAAAGAAAAATAAATAAATAAAAAGTATATATGTGTACATATGTAGATGGGGTGTCTCAGTAAGAATGCAGTTCTTCATTTTAAAATAAAATCTCATAATTTTTGAAGTAGTTGTAATTTTTTATTGAATTGTAAAGAAGAAATGTTTCGACTTACTAGGAAATAAAATATTTATCAATTGGCCCCAATAGACTATTCCTTTGCATAAAATTTTCCATGACTTTTTGTACAGAGATTTGACTGTATCTCACCGATTGACGCGTTGGATCTCGGAATTGAGCTCAGAAATTATTTCTGTTTTATTCACATAAGCCCGAGATTTTACAAGACCGCAAAGAAAGAAATCGTATGATCGTGGTGGACAATTGACATCAAAATTTCTTAAGATAATTTGTTTTGAATCGGTTCCTTCATGAGCGGTGCAGCAGGTGGCTACGTCATGCTAAAACCACACGTCTTCCAGGTCCGTGTCGTCCATTTGACGAAAGCATATAGTGCAAAGCATGGTGATGGGAGTTGTTCTTTTTTTATACGATTTAATTTAATTTGGTATGATTTTTCGTCAAATTTGGAGGTTAAAGAAACAAAAAAACAAAAATTGGCGTCAGTTTGAAGCCTTAATATTTATATTTTCAAACTAGATCTTTATAAAACCATTTGCTTAAATATCATAGAATTTAAAATTCTTAAGCATAAATAATTGTCTTCTTCATTTATTTATCATTATTTGTTGTCAACGTATATAAATCATATTATTTTTATATAAAAAGAAATTCCTTAATTAGTATTTGTGGGTAAAATTAGAATCATATTTGATATTAATTTCGCTTCTTTCGGCCGATTACAGTGATATTTCTTGAGCTGCCGGAAAAGTAAAAAATAACGAAAATTTGTTTAAAAAAATAAATAAATAGTTAAAAGAATATCTAAAAAGAAGCCAAAGAAACTACAACGAAATCTGCAAGAAAAAGAAAATATATTTTATACCGTAAAAGTAAAACTAAATGCGAAACCAAAAATATTATTCTGGCTTTTTTGAAAACGTCCCAGATTGTTTCTTGACAAAACAGTATTCTGTGAGTACATTAAAAAAAACTTTATCAAACACACTCACCACGACTTCAAAATATATATTTAACTTAGTATGAGACTAAGTAACAATTAAAAACCTTTTTAGAAATTTTTTCCTAAAACAAATTAATATAAACCCGCGACCCATGAATCTATGCATGTAATTATGTTTCTTATAGGAGACTATAAGTGATGGATCATCGTCAAGTTTCAACAAAAGCGGCATGCGCATCTACATGTGATTATAACCCAATATTTAACAAAATGATTAATCATTTGGCAGGTGGCAATAGGAATGCAACACAAAAAAAAATACTGCCGCATATTCTCATTTATTACTTTTTTTCGTTCCATTTAGCAGCACAAAATACACAAAAATTTTGATTTAAAACGGTACTTAACAAAAGGGTTTGACCATTAATGCCAGGTTTTCCGTCTGAAGGATTATGTTTATATGTATGTACGTATTATATACCCATAACTCAAATGAGTTTAACAAGAAACTATTTAAATAACGAAAATTATATACTATGAAGTAGAATCTACACTGATGAAAATTACAAAATGGTTAAATTTAAATTGTAGGTATACGAGTATGTGAATACATATCAGTGAATTGAAAGAAAATTTACAAATGCTTTTACAAGAAGAAAATTATTTTTCCACGTTCTAAGCAAACGCATGAACATTTATTAGTTTAATTTAAGTTTAAGTTTTAGTTTAAGTTTTTCAAATTAAAACTTTGTTCATAATTGGTGTTAGAGTGAAAAAAACTCACTCAAAAACTCAGATACAGTAATCAAATATATCAAGGAGGAGATATCACAGCAATCGAAATCGACTATTGGAGGCAGTTACCAATTATCAAATAATATTTATAATGATATATATAAATTTCAATTTAAGTATGTCTCTTATTTAAGTTGCAAGAATATAACCCAATGAGAAACAGGACTCCAAACGAGGCAGATTTGATTTGCGCTTTTAAGCAATCTGTTCATAGTAGGCATGATTTTTATCTGATGACATCCAGCCTTAAAGTACTAACTTTATTTTGAGTACCTTGATCTCAATTCCATGTATAATTTGTTCCATATTCTACTGCTGTATATAATATGAGCTTATTTTGAATTTCTTTTTCTCATGCTGCTAAATGTTATACCATTTTTGCTAAGATTTTAAGTTTTCTCTTGAAATCCAAGAGCCTATATTATAAAGGTAGAAAATACAAAAGAATGGGTTCAAAATATTCGTGTCCTTTTTTAGAGTTTTTTATTTTAATATCGGCAGATTGTTCAACAATTGTTGATTTTTACTTGCAGATTCACGTAATACAAAAAAGATTATAAGATATCAATTGGTAGATATTGACATCAGCGAGGTATTTTCTAAGTTACCTTAAAATTTTAATACTGTAAATCGTATATCGGCAAAATTCAGGACATCATGAATGGTAATGATAAGTATTGCGTAGTGTAAAAAACAAAGGTAATAGATCAAAGGATCACTGGTTAGATCAACTGTAGTTAAACTTATTTTAAAAATGTATTCCATTTAACTTTACTAAGAGGTCACCAAGTAAAAGGTCTAGCAAACTTGGGAAAAAAATTATTAATGACATCATAGATAATGTTATAGTACTTAAAATAGAGAAAAGAAATTATTAGTTTTTGAAAATTATGCAAATTTTCCCTCTAGATGCTGGTTTTCTTAAAAAATTCCATACTAACTTTGTGTTACGCTTTGTATTCTATAGCAGCCATGTACTAAGATTCATGGGTACCTGTCCACGGTAGCTTGCTGGATTACTTCTGAAGAAATATCAGCTGTTTAGCTACAACAAGTAACAAGCTGGTAACAGAAGAGCTGGAAAAATAGCCATTACAAAATTTCCAAACTTTCTATCTGTAATCAACAGAATTTCTCAACAAAACTCGTGTTTCAACAATCAAGTTCTTTGGGCTACTGACCCCTTTCGTAGGTAGGTCTGTGGTCGACTGTAATATTAGGATAGTAGACGTTTAGAACATAAAATTAATGACAGTAGCTGCATCATCTAAGCTCATCAATTATCACAACATCGGTTGAATTTAATCGCGTCGAGCAACGTCCCCATATGCAGATTACTACTCCGGCATGCAAGTATCAAAGTTGCCATGCATGCCCCTTGATCTTTGCCATCTATACACATGGTCTTGGCTAAGAGGCTGGAACCACCACATTTTAAGCAGTTAAACTATTAGCAATAGCACAGAGAAATTGTAATTGTTATTCGAAGAGGACATGAGAAGCCGACAACAAATTTCTTCTCTAGATTTTTCTGGTTGGCGATGGTTTGACATGCCCCATTGTTAAGTTTCAATAACTACCGATGTAATAGGATAAAAAAAGGTCCTAGCAAAACTTAGAATATTAAAATCTAAAATTAAATGAAATCTTAAATTTAAATAATTTGAAGAAAATAAAACTATTCGAAAACAAAAATAGATTTCAAAAAATTTTGGCAGATATTCCCTAATGCAAGAGCACCCAGAACTTATGAAGATTTTTGGAAAATATTTCATTTATATATTTGGGCATTTTTCATGCAGCGATATTAATTTGAAAAAGCAAGAGACATATACAAAATAATATACGAGTGAACTATCTTCGTTTTCAACGTCTGGAGATGTGTTTCTTTTAGGCATTGTTTTGCTTAAGTTTTGTATTCAGACGCAGAAATTATTAGGTCTTAAAAAACTTAGTAATTACTTTGACTACATATACTGATAGAGAAAGAGATTAAACCTATAACCATCTGACTACTAGTCTAGTACATAACTTACTGTTCTACGAGGGTTTATAACTAGGCCCAATTTGATTTCAATTTCCAGAGTCTTTATAAAATAAATTTCGATTTTTTGTTATAAATAATTTTTAAAATCATTTGTATGATTTCCAAATTATTATCTCAGTCATTTTAAATTATATTTTTTGATACTCGCAATTGCTTACATATTCCTCTACTTCTCTATTTCAACAGAAGGCTTAGAACGGATATTCTTTCAAGAACGTACTCACGACATAAGCCAGATTCTGGCTCCATACTATATTATGGTTTTATTTATAGAAATTGTGCATTTATTTCTTTATGTGTATAACATTCACATAACGACAAACAATATCACTATCAGCTCTCATCTTCACTCTCCTAAACACCTTAAACTGTCAAGTGTTTAAAAGCCAAACAAAAAAGGATACAAAACGCATAAGTACTTTAACACAAAAGGCGTTGATTATATGGTTGTGTATGCGTGAGGCTCTGCATTTATACCATCTATTCGTCCATCCATCCATTCAATATGTTAAGTATGAGTCAGTTAAAAAAAATTAACTACCAACATAAAGGATTAATATTCTTTCATTTATCTTTGGCCGTTTTGATTACGTATTTGATTTGTATGGCGGCTAGTGCTACACCTTCTCCTTTTAACGTGTTTGGTTTCTTTTATATTAAAATGTGCATTCTTTTTTGTTTATTTTTTTGTAGTGTTTAAGGTGTTTTTTTGTTTTTTTGATTCTTTAACTCGAAGAAATGGTCATAATGAATTTCACCGGCTAACAAAAGGCGCCTTTAATAAATTTAAGTAAACATGTCTGCAGTCTTAATAAAATTAAGGAATGAAAAGGAGAATTTGAGAATAATTTACTGTTTTCATTATATTATTTGTTAATTTGTTGTCGTTGTTGTTGTTATCGTTGGTCGTTTACCGTTTTGTTGTTGTTGTTGCTTTTGTTCGCTTCCTTAAGCTTGTTATTTGTTGGTAGTATTTGTTAATTATATGGTCATATCTTTTGCTTAAATCATTTCCCTGTATGTTTGTGTTAAACTGGCGGCTTGTAGAAAATGTTAAATTAGGAAAGTTTATTTGACTGCGATTGAAATTATTTTCTTATTATTATTATTATTTTTTTTTTTTTTTTTTTGATATAATAAAAATTTTAAATTTAACAAATTAATATTTTACTGAAGTTGTTTAAAAATAATATTTAAATGATGAACGTGAATCTTAAATTTGATTTTTTTTTCAACTCAAATATGTAATTAGAAAATATTTACAAAAACACTTTTTGTAATATTTTATGCATATGTATGTGCTGATCTTGGCCGTTCATCTATTTTTATTACTTTAAAATTTTCGTTATTCCAGGTATTTTTTGGAAAAATTAGTAACATCAAACACTAAAATATTTTAAAATGTGTCATCACATTCCAACGGAAATGAATACGTTAGAGAGTATTAGAATTGCACTTTTTAAATATTCCTTTTCCACAAGAACCTCTACAATGATAAATTTTTTATAGTGAAATATTTAGAAAAGAAGAAATTGTGCAGAAAATTAATTGTTTAGTTTATTGCCTCATTTTTAAAATTGATTATTTCAGGAGTTTTGAAGTTGTAATTGCTTTTTATTGTTGAATTTCTTTATATAAACTAATCCATTCAATATTATATTTTAGTAAAAATTCAGATTTCTAGAAATATTTGTCTGACACAAGGCAAGTTTGTACCAATATTTTTCCTTCAGTTTGCTGTGTGGGTTTTTGGCAATCATTAATCCTCTAAAACAGTTCCCTTAATAAAAAAGTGAGATGATAAGGCTATTATATTTGTTTCAACCTTGTTTTATCTCCAAGTATATTAGGAACGCATCTTAAACTAGAAGAATATATAAAATAAAGCAAAATCGTGTACAATTTCGGTTCATTTCATTTGTAAGGGATACATTTTTTATAATTTTTTTATTTTCAAAGCACTTGTATAATTTTATTTGCCTGAAATCAGTGCAGCATTAACATTCTACCGATTATATCAATTATTTTATCTATGTCAAGTTTTTAAGGGTTCTCAAATTAAAAAAAATTTATGGACTCACACTTTATCATTCGCACGGAAATCGTATAACAAAATTAATTTTTTTATACACACATTATCATCATCTTGGTGCTATTAGAGCCAAAAGGTAATCAAATATTTACATTATCCTTTCGTTGTACAAATATTTTATTTTCATAATCCAAACATTGTTAAATCTTTAATAGTTTTTATTTTATTTACGTACAGATAATATGAGTTATAGATTTATTTTGATTTTTTTGTTGTGTTTTTGTGCACCTGCAAGGGACTTGGTCATATTTTAATTCATTTTTATCATTATAGATTATTTAATTATTGATTTTGGGAAAAGAGTTCGTGTTAATTTGTAAATACTGATTTTTTTTTTTTTTTTTTAAAATTGAGACACTTCTTTATTCACAATACTTTTTAAAGGTTTCTGAGCTAATTTTTTTAAGGAAAGATTACACATCATAAAATAAAAGGTAAATATAACATTTAGGCAGATATTCAATTAGAAAAATATATGAATTGATTTATCTGCTTTTCATCTCATCAATATAATATACAATTTAAGAAACATTTACCAATAACATTAGTTTTTTTTCTTATATAAGATGTGAGCAAATAATTGCTTCTTTTAAAAATATACTCTAAAGGTTTAAGAAGATTAGACCACCAAAAAGTTTCACATGTTATTCTGGATATGATGACATGTTGGCAGAATTTTTGGAGAAGTAAAACAATTAATAAAATGGTTACATATACAACTTTAATTATTTAGTGCGTCTCCTTAACACCAATTGCGCTGCAACTTTGGTATAAAAATAAGTAAATCGCATTATAGTAGAGTTGCAAAAAAAAATCTCTATATTATCATTTCACTACCTATCTTCTCTGCATCCTCCCTCTGTCTCCCTTTCATAAAAAGTAACTTTGGAAGTAGTGTTCATTATTTCCAAAATATTACTTTACTTTTTAAAAAAATTAAACAAATAAAATTGCTGGTGATCTATGACAGAACATTGTTTCTTCATCTAATGCTTTCTGATAAAACTATTGTGGCTGTTTCACTTTTGGACTCTTCAGGAATGTGAGTAAACTCATCGAATGCTCTATTGATTTTTATACTACGAGAACACCTTCTTTCACGTTAAAGGTTTAAATTAAATTTACCTTTTCTAATAGCCAAACTGGACATACAGACCTTTTGGTGAAAGTTACGAACAAAAAAATTTCTCTTTCGAAAATCACACAAAAATTAAACATATTAACACTATATTATGAATAAAAAAAGATGTTAAGGTAAATGATTCTTAACCAATGGCTGCATTGTACTTCATACACCCTTCACAGGCAAAGTAGTGCAGCAACAAATGCAAGTCAATGCAAATTAAATAAAAGACAAATATATTACAATGCATTCTTTGTGAAAAATTTTTATAAAGTTATAAAAATTAATAATATCTATATGAACATCTGGAAATGAATAATAGCAGTATGTGATTACAGCTTTCAAAGGATTAGCTTTCATTATTAAGCGATTTATTTTGTAAAAAATTTTTTCTTGTATTTAATTACGATAAGTTAATTCTCTGTTATGAATTCATGCAACTTTAAGGATATAAATTTTTTATTTTTCAACTAAACTCGCACAGCAATTTTATGTAAAGCGTTGTCCAACAAAAACGCATGATGTTAATTGTAAATAAAACAAAAAGCTTTCGAAGAATTATCGTAATATTTTTATTATGATAGAAAGATTTATGACAATTATGTGTAAAATAAAATATCGGCCAAATGCTCGCCGCGGCTTCGGTGGCATACCTCTATCCCATGTTTCATATTTTGAATTGTAGTTTAATGTCGTTAATGTAACGAATTATTTTATACTTTAGTTCTTGAATTGTTCTTGGCTTATTTACGTACACTTTTTTTAATATCGCCAAATGAAGAAGTCCAACAGTATCAAATTGAATGATTGTGTGGGCCCAATAGTGGTGATATTTCACCACGACGTGAAATAACACAGTTGTGGAATTTTTCGCTGAAAAGAACCATTGTTTCATTGGCTGTGTGGCAAGTGACGCCACCCTGTTGCAAACACATATTAATCAAGTCCATGTCCACAGTTTTTGGATACAAGAAGTCCGTTATCATCTTGAGATAGCGAAAACCATTCACGTTAACTGCTTGGCCGAACTCATTTTCGAAGAAGTACTTGATGACTTGATGGCTTGATGACCGCACCAAACTGTCACTCTTTATGGACGTATCGGTTTTTAAAATCACTCGTGGTTTCTCATTTGTTCAAATTTGGAAATTCCGCTTTTTAACAATTAATTTCTTTGTAAAGTCTTCAACAATCTTAACGCGCTGCTCACTTACGTGCCTTTCCATGTTTAAATTTGACAAACACTGATTTGACAAAGAAATGTTAAATTAAGTTGTGCAAAAAACTTAACGTTAAGGTGTGACTCACAACTAACATCGTGCATTATGGTTGGACCACCCTTTAGTTGAACTTTTTTGATACATCTATCAAATTAACTATTATAATTCATTGTTGTTGAAATTTTAATTATATATGATCCACTATTATTAGAATATCGGAGAATATCGGTTCTATTATTTAAAACTTATTAACGATTTTGTGAATGTGTGATGTGAACTCTTATGGTTGTTTGCTAAAGATCTGCATTTGAAATTGATAATTGTTAAAGTATGTGAATTGTTGCATCTGAAGGTTTATTTTACGAAATAAAATAGAAATAATTTTTATTTTGTTTATAATGACAAAACTACTCTCATTAAGTAAATAATTAAATTTATCTAGTTTATTATCAAAACAATTATTTGATAGCATACCTCAGTCAAATAATGTTTTTACCTCTGTCAAAATTAAGTCAGAAGCGTAGAAAATTTTTGATTACATTTTTCAATTGGGCCAGTATTCAGGGGATGAGCCGTACCTATCAAATGCCTTATTTTAGTAATAACATCCATGCTGGGGATGATAGAAAAGATATCTGCACACTTTCATCTACTTGTTGCAAGCTGACCTACTAACTTTACTTAAATAATGATAAAACGTCTCTATCTTCAAGATTACAATTTTCACATATAATATAAAATACCAACAAATTGTTTAATCGAAAATACCTTTCATTGCTTTGTAAGGGCTGTATTCCTCAAGGTATTAAAAGGCATACCACCTCAAATCATAAAACACTTTTACGATCCTTTTCTGCTAACACAACAAGTCAAAATTGTAAAAGTAAAAGGAAGAGAATTAAACAAAGAGGCAGTTTAATGAGTATTGTCAAAAGCTTAACCAAATTTTTTCCAAAACTATTAAAAACAACCAAAGTACTAAAATACAAAACGATCTTATTGTCTGCTGTTGTTTATACACCCTCCAGAAACAGACATCATACAGATGAAGAAACAAACCACATATAATAAGATTTGTTTTATTACAAGTATGTTTTGTTTAAACAGAATTATAACATTTTCGTCTCTTCCTTTCCTGTTACAGTGTTTTTAATATAAATTAAACACACCAAAATCATGTTTATGTTTAAAGGTTATATAAATTTCCAAAAAAGTCTTTACGAAATTCCACAATAAAAATGTTTAAAAGGACAGCTTAAAATTAAGAAAAATTTTAACTAAACGGCCGCATTGCATACAAACATAAGAAATATTTATAAAAATTTTTCATTGATTTTAGGTAGTTACCTTAAGCCCAAGGTAACAACGAGGACACACTTAAAAATTATGGGTCAGTATTTATTATTTTTCTGATAAAAAGCTGTGCGATAGTGACCGCCATTACGTTCGCATTTTGATAAGATTCTGTTACGTTGATCTAAACCACATTTTTACTACGATTTTAAAATTTTTTTTATCCATTTCATTTTATAAAAATTTGACAGCTAAATATATAAATTTCAAAGCCACTTTATCCTTGTAAAATAATTTCTATGGTTTGATGCTTGTACTTTTCTAAATACCACTTTGATGAGTGCAACGAACCATTAAAAAGTTATACTCTGTTTTAGGCATAACTTTCTTAGAATTTCTTTTAATAATCAAGTTTTAATTTTTTTTTTAAAGCTCTGAGACATTCTCAAACGCTTTTATGACACTCACTTGTGTGTGTGTACGTAACGGAATTTTTTAATGTAGTTTTCACTCACTTAAAAGCATATAATTAAATTAAAGTTCACACCAATTATCAAGCAGGGCTGACAATGGTATAATAGTTTAATAGGCTCAAGCCAATATCCTGAAAGGATCTTCAGGATTGGCGGCTTTCTTTTAGGACGGATGCCTAAGTACCTCAATCAATAGTGCAATAGAATATTTGTTTCATTACAAACAAAATGCAGTGCTCAAAATATTTAATATATTGTCAAGGTCTGTTCAGTGTAAACGGTGGATTTTTAAATTTCTCGGGCTATTTGCATTCGATTAGCGATTCTTTTACGTTGGCACACTTATCTCGAACATACATATGTTTTTAGTTGAGTTTGTTTGTGAGAGGCATAACAGCTAGACCTGCTTTGCTTGTTAGACGATTTTCCGCCGAACAAATAAAAAAAGTCTGGATTTGCATAAAATTTTGTGAAAAAATGGAATAAAGTGCTCAAAAACATTAAAAAGGTTGGGAGGGGTATATGGCGATTGGCCAAATGGAACAAGCTTTTCAAAAAAGGTCGAGAATATGTGAATGAAAATGTTGAGAAAGTATGGGAACTTGGTAATAAGGAGTATTAATAAGGTTAATAAAGACTTTTATCTTGAAGTAATGGCAATTGTTTAAAAAAATACAAAAAGCGTCACTCGTATTTGCTTGCTCGTATTTTTTTGGCCGAAAGGAACATCATCCTCAACTTTTTTCTGTTCCCAAAATTGAAGAGACCCCCGAAAATACGGAGTTTTGTTGCTCAACCCCATGCCAAAAACTGAATATCAGAACAGCTTCGAGAATTGGAAAAAACGCTGGCACAAGTGCATTATATCTAAGGGGAATACTTTGAAGAAAACAAAATAGAAATTGTTGAATAAATATATATTTTTTGAGAAAAATTAAAGTTCACCTTTTCTATTGAACAGACTTCGTACAACAACTTGTATATGTATCAATACATATACACAAGGTTCTTACAAAATAAGACGAATACATACAACTTTTGCTCGTATATATGTCCTACCCTCTCTTTGCAACCCTCGTTAAAACAAAAAGAAAACCGAACTCAAATAAATAAAAAATGTAATTTCAAAATTATAGTTTTGCAGTTGAAAAGAGTATGAAAACCAAAAAAACTTAATGAATTAACAAGTGCTGTTAAAATTAAAATCGCTTTTACATACATATATGTTTCTTTTTCCAAATTTTATGATTTTGAAGAGAAAATATTTAAAGATTTTTTTCCTGTATTTTTTTCACGTATATTAAGGTTACCTTGTGCTTTTTCTTCGGTTCAAAATTGCAATCCTTCTTGTTGCAGATGACAACAAAATTGTTTAACATGTTCAAAATCAATTTCGTTTAACATATGTCGGTAGTTTATCATATTAACTTGTTTAAATTAACAATAATTTTTTAAGACATTCCCCTGTTGAGATGTGGAAGACCTTATGTGAAGCGAATGTTGGAGAGAGCGATCGAGCTTCTGTTATTAATGTTTGAATATGAAATTGACTTTTTCGTATAAAGATTAAATGCTTTTGACAACAATAATCAAGAGAATACATGGCAAAAATTACTACAGTGTTAAAGATACATATGCAAATGTCTTGAAATATTGTTTTTGAAATGGAAATTTAGGTAAAGTATGATAAATATTAAACTGAGGCTTTTATTGGATGCTTGAGATTTAATAAAAATAATAAATTGACTTGTTTAGTATTTGTTTTCAATTGGCTACAATTGTTACACTTGTATAATTTTTACGCTGCCAAGACTATTGTAAAAATTTAAAAATGAATTAAATCAGAGCGATTCCCATGCGACGGTTATTTAGTTCAAAATTCTGCAATTTTGGAGCGATTTTTGCTACCACACGATTCATGCCCAAAATTTGCGAAAAAATTCGATGGCGTGAGCCAACCGATATGCCAAAATCCTACTTAGTACTGGCTGCACGATTCTCTATAACAATATTCCTCACTTTCTCAACATTTCCATTGGTTTTTGATGTGATGGGGTTCCCAGGACGAGCGTCGTCGTTGAAAAGTTTGCAGCACTTGTAAAAATTTTTCTAACCCAGAGTACAATCACAATATGCCACCCTCAATATTTCAAGTGCTGTTGAGTACTTAATTCCATTTTTGACACAAATTTTATGAAAATTCTCTGATCCATTTTATCTATAGCAGAAAATCACCGAACAAGCTGGTACGAGTACATTCTCTCTCAAAATCCTACGCAGCTGTAAGTGATAAAAATTTACTCATACAAGTTGAGAGATTAAAATATATTGTCAAACTCCATGGGTGTCTCTTAAATCTAGGCCTTCAGTCTTAAAGGAAATTAAAAGTTGGCGAACGAATTGAAGATAATTATCATTTTCTAGAATTGATGTTTCAATTATTGTTAACGACGTGATGAGCATCACACATACACCGCACACAATTAGACCGACCAGAGCACAAGCCAATAATAATCAGTTTTCAAGACTATTGATATATTTTTATAGGTGTAAACATGTACTTCGTCATCAAGTCGTTAATGATGTAAGTAGTATTCCAAAGAACATAACACTGACAAATGGTTTTCTATTTTTACTTTTTGGAAAACTGGTGTCAGGAAAATAACTTAATAATCTTAGCCACAACAAGAATACTACTTGCAATAAATGGTTAATATGTCGTCTTTATACACACAGTATTTATAAATACAAGCTGAGTCGCACAGCCGATATGTTCGTGTAACAAACTGTGTCAGCATTGAGTCTATTTCTCCGCCCGTCCGTCTGCAACTATGGTCAATTTTCTGCAGTTTCTTTGTCTTATGGTTGATAAGATACAAGTGAGTTTTTGTTCCTGCCTAAATATCTAATTTTCCATTTCCAACAGCGGTTGTGGCGACGTGCAAATTTTCTAACCTGTATAAATTAAAAGATAAGATAATATCTAGATTTAGACAAAACAACATTATGGACACAAGCACACAAATGTCCAATCGACTAAATAATCGTAAGAGCAAATAAAAAGGAAGAACCTGTTTTAGCAGACCATTTAATTACTTTATTATTTGTGTGTATGTATTAGTTAATTTTGGTTTTTAGTGTCGTGTATGTCAATTGTTTAAAGAATTAGTCTAGATAATTTATCGCCACAACTGAGTTGTTGTCTCTAACAGACCACACACATTCACATTGACAAAAAAAAACTGCAATTGTAACATGTTCAATTCATTTATTTGAAATTATGTACATGCTTTTAAAATCAATAACATCATAAAAGTAAATGTGTATTAAATGTTTCGGGAAAAAATACAAAGTATAGATTTATATTGATGTTTTCGCAGCTGCCACAATATTTTAGTCTTAATAAATCTCTCACATAATGATATTATCCCAGTACATGCAACAGAAATACAATTTTTTTATAGGTGTGGTTAAATGTACTAATCAATAAATCGAATATATATGCTTTTTGGCAACCGGAAGTAATGAAAATAGATCCCCAGAAAATTACTTCCAAAATATAACTCTAGTATCAAATTACCACTCAAAATTACTAAAAATTTATTGATATTTATGTATATATATACACACACATATATATATATATATATATATATATATATATATATATATATATATATATATATATATATATATATATATATATATATATATATATATATATATATATATATATATATATAGATAGATAGATAGATAGATAAAATAGGATGTGTGTATGTATGTATGTATGTATGTAACGTAATGGCTCCAAAACGGCTCGGCCGATTTTGACAAAATTTTCAGGGCGTGGCAAAATCCAATAATTCATAAAATGAGAACAGCTTGGCCGATTTCTGTAATACTTTTTGTCACTTGTTCGTATTTTCGAGGAGAAGGTTTTTATGGAAGAAAATTTTGGAAAATCCCTCCGGAAAAGTCGGAAAATTGGAAAAGCCGAAAATCGAGTTTTTGTATGAAATTTTGTTTGAAATTATTCCTTAATGGCTTTTCAAATTAAAAAATAGAAAGTTTGTCTGAAGGCTTAAAATTGGGGCGAGGCGAAGTTCGCCTGGTCCGCTAGTATATATATATATATATATATATATATATATATATATAGTATATATATATATATATATATATATATATATATATATATATATATATATATATATATATATATATATATATATATATATATATATATATATATATATATATATATATATATATATATATATATGTATATATATATATATATATATATATATATATATATATATATATATATATATATATATATATATATATATATATATATAAATTATTATAATTTGTTAATTCTTACGATATTCTGCGTCTCAAAATTGTATGTACTATAAAACAGGTACATAAACTTCAAACTAACAAAAGGGTGACTACTATGCACTTCTCTTTTGGACACGTAAGCTTCCTATGAAATTTGAGCCCCAACTTCGTATGTGTTCGTGTTTTTCGCATTTTATTCATGCTTAAGTAAACTTTTGTGAAAGAGAAATTTAAGTGTTGTTGAAACGAGTAGTACGTTCGGTCATGCTTCGTTCAAAAATGTTTGCCTTAAAAATTTTTTTAAAGCTTTTATTAATTTCACATGAAACTAAAAACAATGTAATAATTTTTTTTGTCAATTTTAACCACTTTGAATAGTCCTATCCTACATACATATGTATGTACATATGTACTTACATACATATGTATGTTTTGTAAGTCTATACAATAATGTGGTCGGAGCAGGGGGAAGAAAGTTCACCTTAGCCATTCATCACACTTTTATTATCTTTTATTTTGAAAGATATAACAGCAAGATTCTTCATATTTGGTACGAGCTAACTAAAAAGCGGTAAGTGTAGCCGTGGCAAAAAATTAAGGGAGTAGGAGTGGGGGAAGGGGTGCTCCCCTTACAAAATAGTTGCTAATTATCTACTGCCCGGAAAGCCATAATAGTAAGAATCTTCAAATTTGGTATAAGATAATTTAAAGACAAGATGAGAAGTCAAGTAAAAAACTCATGGAACAAGAGCGGTGGTAGGGGTACTACCCTTACAAAGTATTTGCTAATTATCTACTAGGAAGATAGTTGCAATAGTAAGAGTACCCAAATTTGTTATGAGATAATTTAAAGACAATTAAAAAAAAATAACTGATGGAATAGGAGCGGAGGGAACGTTACTCCTCATACAAAAAAATTCATTGTTAGCTGCTACCTGGATAGCTATCTGTAGCAGTAAGAGTCTTCAGAGTTGGTATGAGTGAATTTGAAGCCTAATACGAAGCCAACTTAAAAAACAAATTAGTGAAGAAAGTTCATGCTATGGGGTACTACCCATACAAAGATAATCATAATTGTACCCCTTCTGGGCAACTTAATTAGTAAAAGTCTTCATATTTGGTATGAGTTAATTTGAAACCAGGATGTAAAGTCATGTAAAAAAATTGATGGAAGATATATTATTATAACTTTCCAAATTATTATGAGAAAATTTGCGGACAAGATGTGAACCATGGCAAACAACTGAGGTGTGAGGAGTAGGGAAAGACCATGTTCCATGTACAAAGTTATTAGTAGTTATATTCTATCTTGAAAGCTATAATTGTAAAGGTCTCCATATTTGATAGAAGGTGGTTGGAAGCCAAAGTGCAGAAATAAGTAAAAAAAATTAACTAAGACAATATCAGATGCACTGTGTAATTGTAGTATGAAGGTTGTTTTAAAATTAAAAGAAAATAAAATTTACTGTTAAATAAATAGAGAATATGCTTTTATCACACATTAAAATTTTCTTAATAATTAATTCGATTATTCAACTTCATTGCAAAATAAATGCAAACATACACATATTGGACCGTCTACTAAGTTTGTTGCATATCTTACATTCAAAAATTTATCAAAAAATCGTTAATAATGTATCAAAAGATCGTTTAGTTTTTTCGCAAAATTTAAAAAAGCTTCATTAGTTCAGGTGTCCTTTGAGGGATTGAAAAAAATTTTCTGCACAGGACAGATAATAATACTAAAAAAATTTTTATATAACATGCATTATTTGTTGTGGCTTTAGCTCTTCATATTCCAACATTTCATTGGTCGCTAAACCAAATCGTCGGTGAAGTTTAAGTTAAAATGAAATCCACTTCAAAAAATCTATCGTCCGATATAAAACATGAAAATGATTGCTCAATTAGTTTTAACACGACTATTATCATATCTAATAAAGATTTTAGCTGTTAGTTAATCATTCAAAAATTTAGTAAATAAATGCCATGATGAGTGATAATTACACATAATAAGAAAAATATGTTTGATACATAGAAACAATCTATACAAACATCATTTGATAAGGGTCGTTAATTATGAGTGTTCATTGAGCAATAACATAAAATTGCAAATGCCAAATGACGCATGAGCATTAGACTTGAATTGCCCAAAAAATTTGCTAAAAACCACCCTTCTCATTCAATTAGAAAATTTGAAAAACTAATGCCAAAACCCAGCACAAGTAACCATAAGGCTTTTCAAATGCCCTTTAAGTGACACACATGTCATTTACTCGTATGTTGCACATTACATTGCACAACGCATCACCCCTTTATGCAGTTAAATAATATGAACGAATTCCATTGGATTAAATTTATAAAAAGAGCCACACATGCATTAAGTACAAATTTCTCTTAATGATGATTGAGTTGAAACTACATATATGAATTATTGATGGATGATACCCAAGAAAAGCGGTATTTAAGGGGTTATAGTCTCATAATGACTCTTGTTTATTCTTTTACACAACTTGTTCGCATGCGTAACATTTTGTAGAAGCTCAAATTGCATGTCACGTCTGTAGTGTTGTAAATTTACTTCTTGTGCATGACAAATGATACATCTGGCATGTGCTACTTGAATGTACTCGTGTGTGGCGTCATTGCATTTGAAGTTGTTGAAGGTGTTGAAAATAACAGAACTTCTAATAAAAAAATAATAAACTAAACTAAAATTAAAAGACGTGGCTCAAATACAAACTCTAAAAAATTTCAGAGTCAATTTTAAAGTGAAAAAACTATCGAGTGTTAGTTAAAAATTAATACAATTCTCTCAGCTTAACACCATAAGTTAAGACTGTTATTCATTTGTCTATGGTTAGAAACCTGTGGACTATTAAAATGTATCAATATTTCTCCCTGAGGAACGTTAGAAACTGCTGATGGATATTGCGCACTATACAGCGTAATCATTTTGTCTAATTTTTAAGTTCATTTGAAGAATTGCAGAATTATTTTAATCTAGTTCTGTAAGCAGCATTCTATTTTTAAATCCTGTTTTTTGTGGAAACTAAGACTTCTATTTGTTTCTCTATAATTTATAATCTAGAGACTGTTGAGATATCACGATATCTCTCCCTAAATAACAATTGCTTTCTTTTTAATAAATAATGAGATATTAGAAGAAGTTGAAACATTCTGTTACCTCGCAGATGTTATAAACTGGTGGATCTATCGAAGATATTGTAAGCCAAATAAAAAAGGCCACACAATCATTTGGTCAGCTCACTAAAGTATCGAAATCGTAGTCAATATCACGCCGTATTAAAGTCACCATTTCTATATGGATATAAAACTTTGAACACTGCCACCTGAGACATTAAAACTTTAGAAGTTTTCGTAAATAAATGTCTCCGAAGAGTTCTGCGAATCTTCTGGCCACGAACCATCTCAAACAACAATCTGTGGGCTGAAATACGTCAAATACCATTATGTGTAGAAACATAGAGAAGAAAGTGGAAATGGATTGGACACACACTCCATAAGCCACTGTTAGATCTTGGCACGAATGATATCGAATGGCACCCGAAATGGAGAGATCTGAATGGAAGAAGTTTGCTTAAGTCCCATGTTACTTAAAGGAGGATTGTTGCCTAATCCTCCCTTTTCTTTGGATCTTTGAAGAAATTACTCGGCAGACGGATATTTGACATCTCCCAGAGAAATTTTATATTTGGGAAGGTATTTATAAAAAAATTAACTGTATAAGGCTCAATGTAGAATACCTTGAAAAATCAAATCATTTTTTATCCAAAGAGCGAGTGTTTTATCGTAAAAATATTTGATTGTATTTCATTATACTGTATTCCTTTCCGGCATTTTCGCAGATGACTATCACTATATTTTGTAATGCGCAAGCAAGTGGACTTTTTGACAATAGAAATATTTTTGAAACTTGTAAATACAACAACAAGGGAACCATTAGATCGTTTTCGTATTCTAAAATAAATAAAATTTGCTTCCCCAACGACCGTTGCATTTTCGTTTCAGGAAACAAACACCGTTAGCACAAGCAGCGTCCATTGAACTCATTACCAGATACACTAATAAACTCTCAGCAGATGTAAAAATAAAATCTATTTCAAACAGCCATTAACCTTAAAGCAATTGTATATAGAGTGTGCCCCAAATTTAGGTTTATGATAGACGAATGTTTCATATCTCAAGTAGGTAAAACTGCAGTTAGTTTTAAAAACTACCCCCAACTAATCAAACACTCCTAAGCAACTAGATTAAGTTACATTAAGATCATTAAATAAAGAAAACGTTATAAAATATCTATTCATCAAGAACAAGGAAGTTATAAAGTAGAATATATCCCTAGAACCAAGTAATAACTGTAAAAAGTATTAAGGGATACAATGAAATTTGAGTTGCAGGAGAAAAGTAAAAATACAATGCAATTGGAAAACAGGATATAACTCGAACAAATAAACTCGCAGACACAAGGATACACTTGAAATCAGAACTATTGTAACAAGAAGATTTGCGACGAAAAACAGATGCATTTTCTTTTTTTTCACAAAATGAATAATATAACAACAACAAACAACAAAATACATAAATTTATATGGGTGGCACCATATTGTTTTAAACAAGAAAATAATATTGATCTTGCAGCAAAAGGTGTGTTCGATAGAACAACAAAGTGTGCCAATTTTTTACAAATGACATTCGTATAGAACAGTTGAAATTGTTTTGCTGTGACATATCAATTGAATCTAAATGCCGCATGCAGGTAAGAAAATTTACTAACAAAGGAAGGAATATTTTCTGTTTTTAATAATTTATTTGTCAAAATATCCGATAAGCTTTATAGACTTCAATTTTAAGCACCATTTTAGTATCTGATAATCTATAATATTTATAGGTGCTTTAAAGTTGTCTACTAATAGTAAGTGCTAATTCCTTTTTTCAGCTACTCAGTTTAACATACAGTAGAGCTCAGCTGAAACGGGATCCGCTGAACAAAAAATTACGTTAATTTCTTTAATAAATAAAAGTAAGCAATACTAATCCACTAATTTCATATTTTTTAATATTCCTAGAAAACATTGTGGATAGTATATTATACATTGTTATGACATATTATCTGCTTATGGGAAGCACAGCTAAGTACTACTAGACGCGTCACAGGTAGTGGATAGTGGTATATTCCATAGATATGTGTATCAGCTGAACTTGGCTGTCGCTGATAGTCAGCGTTTATAAGGAGAGAGTCTCAGAGTGTAATTGGAGCTCCCGCTAAAACTTTGTAACGTGTCGCAAGAAATTGACCCATCCAAAAATCTAATGACGCCTATCATCCTCATGAACTAAATCTCTGCACAATTGCACGCCTGTATGCAATGTTAGTAGCCACATTACCAGATCGTACGCTCTGGCATAATCTGTCATTCGTCTTAAGGAAACTTGATTACCGAAACCATATGGCCCAATGCTCCTTGTACGAGTTAAAAGGAACAAATAAATAAATAAATAAATAAATAAGTAAATATATATATATATATATATATATATATATATATATATATATATGTATATATATATATATATATATATATATATATATATATATATATATATATATATATATATATATATATATATATATGTATATATATATATATATATATATATATATATATATATATATACTTATATATATATATACTTATATATATTATGAAACATTCTGCTTTGTTTTGATTTCAAAAACTTGATAAATAACAGTTTTTATAAAAAGTTATTATTTATATGTTAGTTAAGGAAAGTTATATTACTGCAATGTTCTGTAATACTGTCTATAAAGAATAACGATTTAATTATGCCCTCTAAGTTTACATTTAACTCAACTCTCTAACTTTAACTCTCTAAGTTTAACATTTAAAACCTAAACAAATCAGTCTAAATTATATATAAACTCACTTTTAAAATAGTTTAAAATTTATCACACAGTAAATTTCTTACATATGACAAAAAGATTAATAACTTTAAAAATGTTTTACAAAAATTATATTTATTAAACTTGAGCAAGATATTTCAATTATTTATTTAATTAATTTTAGTTTTGACAGTACTTTACTTATTAATACTTCACATTACTATTTCATGAATCCTATAAGTTTCGGATGGTTAGCGGATTGGGCTAAAGAAATCTAGTCCGGTGTTAAGGCTGCTAGCTACGCCTATCAGACAGGCAGGGAACATATCCTAACACATTTATATAGCGAGTCGCTTAATGATAGAACAGACGCCCTCTTGCAGATGTATCAAATCGGCGAAACCCAATGACTCGCCATGTCATTTCGAGTATTAATGACACTCAGAATTTAGATGGTGATCGGTACAAACTGATATTCCTCTCAAAACCGCTGATTGTCGGCGGCGGCATAGGGCATCTATTCCTTATATCTGCGGAACGTACCACTAACCTCAAAAAGTGACGCATCCGGTGGCATTCATCCTTGCTACCCACAGGCAGATTATGAATCGGGCACCAACATAGATGCTTGTGTCCGAATAATTATTTGCGATTGGGCGAAACAGTTAATCCACTGAGTATTTATTATTGCAATAAAAATGGCAAACACATTTCGCATATTAATTACTGAACCGTTCAAAAAGACATGCCATTTTTAGGAAAAAATTGTTGCATGACACATTTAAAGTCCATATATCAAAATTTAATTAATATCTTTAATTTCTTGCACGAAATAAATATGCTAACAAAAATAACGAAATCGCTAATATGGTTGAAAAAAGCCTAATATCTAACTCCGAAATATAGTTCAATGAAAAACATTCTACATAGTTACATATTTCATGTGCAACATCCTTAGAAAAGAACATGACAATTTTTACACCACTGCTATTTTTTTAATAGAACACAAAATATGTGCAACCGGCACAAGTTGAATATGTATGTATGAGGCTATTATTTACAATTTAAAATGTAAAAGCTCTTGATTATATACATACTTATATTTCAAATCTCTTGTTAATAATAAATAAACTACAAATTTCTCTTTGTCTATCAAAATGTTTCGTTTTCATTTCATACCAGCTTTTGTCTCTTAAAAAATGGAAAAATTAACTCTTTATAATCAATTAACAAATAAAACTCTTAAAAATTGAATATATACAATCAATATAAAATCTCTTAAATATTAAAACACACATAGTCTAAAATATTTCCATATAAATGAATCAATACAATTGCCCGGTTTCTCTTTCAATGAAATATATTTTGTATGTATTACGGACGTGCTCAAGCTTTAGCAGTTTAAATCAGTCACACAAGAGCATTAACTCTTTCGTTTACACACATTCATACATATACAGATGTAAGGGGCATATCTGAGTCATATTTATCGTTCATATACTATACTATTTATTTAAAAACTCCTGTCGTTTGAACACCGAAACGAAAGTTCTAGCTGTGTGTTGTTTTGGCTTGATTTTGATGGCTGTGTGATCATAAAATACAGCGATTAAAAACGATCGCTATAATGGTTTGAAAATTTGATTGGGTGTATAGCTTGTAGGCGACTTCTAATGGATATACATACATACATACATATGTATATACTACACATATCTACATACGTATGTATGTATGTATGTAGGTATTATATTGGTAACTACCCTGAAGGAAATGTCACTAGTGATTCACTAGTGATTCACTATTGACAAAGTCACCAGTACTAGTGACAACTTATACCCCAGCCAATGCTTTTTTCTGTTGACATTTAACATGCACTTGTCATTGAAAATCCACTAGTGACGTTGGAACTAGTGACGAACTAGTTCCAATGGGACCATATGACGACCGTAGAACTAGTACTTCCCTGTAGACATTGTCACCAGTATTATTGACATACTCTACACAATACTTCTTTCTATTGAAATTTAAGATGGACTTATCATTGAAAACCCACTAAGAGGTCGTTCTAATGGGTCCATGTAAACAATTTTTGATATACATATATCCCTACAGTTTTAGTTAAAATAAATGATTAAAAGTTCACCATAGAACAAATAAACGCAATTAAAAAATGAAGAGGCATAAGCGTGCTCTCAGAAATTTCTCTGCTCATCAAACAAAAACTTGTTGACAACTCCGTTGACGATGTCTACACATGAGTCACCAAAATAGTCGACAAAACTGGTGACTTGGGTACACTTGTCCCCATGTTTCCTTCAGGGTACATACAGAAACATACACATATACAATAGCTGAAGCAGTAGTTTAATAAAATTATAACTTTTGTTTATTCGTGTTTAAACTGTTGATAGGAATAAGAAATTATTTTTATTATGATTATCATTATTGTTGTTGGTATCGTTAGTTGTTTGAAAAAACACGATATGTTAAACGTGTAAGTAAGTAGTTGTTAGTTTGCTATATTAATGTTAGTATGCTTTTTATGAATATGAATTTTTTCTTTACATTAATTTTGAATGTTGTTGCGTTCGCTTAATTTTTAACAACTACAACAATCTAAGTATATACTTACATACATAGGCATACAACAACATAAAACACTACTACATTTGCAAAACCTCATATAATAACAAAAACTATGAAAATATTGTCCAGGTGTTCATGTTCATTCATTCTGTGTTTTCGGTTTTATTTATTTTTTTCTTTTTTTTTCCTTTCGTTTGTCTCGCTTTATTTTCATGTTGTGTTTGCTATAAATTTGTTGTTTTACTAGTATGAATATGAATGTATGAACGATTACGTTTGCCATACTTGTCTGTAGTAAATAATAAATAGTCGGTTAAAGTGTGGTAGTGTATGGTGCATTTAATTTACCAATTCCTTGTTTTAAATTTTAAATTAAAATACAATATTTTTGTCTTACTGGACTTTTTGTTAAATGATTAAAGCAAGCACATGGAACTGTACAAAAACAAAAGAAGTATAACAAAAATACACAAATATGATAAAATAATTGAATATAAATAAAAACACGATCAGCACAGTACCACCCTAAAAAAAGTTATGTAAAATTTTCAATATATTATATTCAAAATTAGAATGGGGTTTCGGGCAATTTACATGTATGTTTGTCTGAAGTTTATATGAACTTATGTAAGAATATCTATACATATGTATGTATGTTTATATTTTTTAAGCATAAATATAAAAGATATTATAAGCAATATTTACTATATCTTAACTCTTTTAATAAATTCAAATATTGATTTTATATTCATAGTTCTGGTACGACAATTTTAGGCAGTATTTTTAAACAAGTTAATGCAATTAATGCTTTTAAATGCCTGCATACATACGAGTATAATTTTGTGTGATATGCGCATACATATCGAGCGTTTGGTGCAATACCGTAGTAACTCAAAATTTGAATTTTTTAAGGTTATATTAAGAAATTATTCGCCTTGTCGTTTTTTATATTCTGTAAAAGTTTCATAAAAATATTTTATATACTCAGCTCTTGAGAAAATAACCAAATTTTATTTTACCATTAAGCTGTTTGTAAATTTAAAACTTTAAACTCAATTTCTGCAAAACAACATTTTTTGAATTATTGCGTTATTGCAGCAAAGGCTCGATATGTATACTATAAGTATATAAGTATACTTACATATATGCATATGTACTGATATATTAATTGAAAGATCTTAAAAATTTTGACATTTTTAATCACCACGACATATTGTAACTCTGTGGAGAATATGATATTTTGGCGTTTTGTTCAAAAGTTATTTCTTGAGACCAATAATCATCCTACTGAAAAGACGTGAGTTAAATACTTCTTAAATTTTTTAAACGGTAAGCCTATATACTTATGAACATACTTATGTACTTATATTCGTAACAATTTTCTTACCTCAAGATGTAATACAAAGCAAACTGCTCCGAGATGTTTCCACTACGCAGGTGTTAGACGGTTCATTTTAGCTCAGCTCGTCGTTCTTTCAATCAAACTAAGCAGACATTAAATGGGCTTGAAACAGGTCAACGATAACCATTTTTTTATCAGACTGGGTGATTTCTAGCAAATTTTTCTTGGAAACACTGTTATTGGCAGCTCATCAGTTTTCGAGTAACGTGTTGCTGTTAAGCATGTTCAGTTCGGTTTATAATTAAACCATAAATTGGCTTACTATCGAACCAAGCATGCAGTTTATTGAATTTTGTTATCAAAATTAATGCTCAGTTAAGAATGTGCATCGTACACTTCTTTATCGCAAAATTGTGTTCAGCGACGAATCTCATTTCTGGTTGAAAGGATCGCGAACAAGAAGAGCAGCCAGTTGCATCGCCGGAACTGCTAAAGCATCTGACAAAAATCACTGTTTTGGTGTGGATTATGGGCCGGTGGCATCATTTGACCGTGCTTTTTCAAAGGAAAGAAGATTACTGTGAATGGCAAGCGCTACCGTGAGATGATCACATTTTTTTGGCCAAAATAGAAGAGCTGGATTTGGCTGACATGTGGTTTCAACAAGACGTTACTTCATACCTCAAAGCTCGCGACACAATGGCCCAATTGATAGGCGAGTTCGGCGAACAGTTTATTTTATGTTTGGGATGGCTCAACTGGCCGTCTATATAGTGAAATTTAACGCTTTTAGACTATTTTCTGTAGGGCTATGCTCCCCCCGGGGGCACGGTTTGTAATCTTGTCATGGTGGCTCGATTTTGTGCTTCCTGGGGTATAGGGTTATCAGGTTTCCGGACCTAGGCCTTTTTGCTGATAACCCCTAAAAACTTGTATGTTGCTACCCAATCCCTGAATTAACAGGGCAACGGGCGTGCATGCAAGTAAATTAAAGGTAAAAGTGGCTTCGCTCACTCGTCCGGATGGGTAATATGGTCTTTCCAGACCTTGACCTTTGTCCAATTACCCCTAGAACTTAATATGTTACTACCCAATCCCTGAAATAACAGGGCAACGGGCTTGCATATAAGAAATAAATGGAAGTAGCTCTGCCTATGCTTGTCTGGGTAGAGGTGCTACCGATACCTCAGGTTTGCATGAGACCTGAAATCGGAGGTGTTTTTAACACGCGGCTGACCAGAGTCCTATCTGGTGCCACGGGAACCAGTAGCCCCTAGGACTTTTCCTAGTCTGGTTGTTGGTGAGGCCCCTTCAGGGATCACGTGGTGGCTGTGGTTAAAACCCAAAGATACGCGGGAAGAGTTATGGGTCAGGTGAGTGTGTCTGCAATTGTTGTGGAGGCTTTTGTAGATGCTCTCTTCAGGCCATATATCTCTAGGTGCTGTTGCTATTCGACAGAGCTGCTCTAACGGTTGCGGGCCGTTGGGGTGGCTTGGAGGTTAGATAGCTCCAACACTTTAGCAAGGTGTCTGTACAAGGTTCTGCAGCCTGTACAGAATTGCTACCATTGTTTTCCCTATTGGGGGCACATTTAGGACCGCCCCCTGTATGTGCCCTTGAATGGGGACAATGGGGACGGTGGTGAACGGCTTTATTCACCCTTGTGCAGGAGTACACCGTCAGGTTAGGCCTTCGGGCAGGTACTGACGTGAATCTTTTGCAACTCTGTAGGGCTATGCTAAGGTTCGTATCTAAAGGGACAAGCCCGCAACGGTTGACATACTATCATTATATCTGCTTATCTGCCCTTCTTGGAAAGATTATGTAACTACGGAAAGAAAACCTGTCGGACTATGTTTTTTTATATATTATGGCAAAATTACATATTTCATGTCATGCCTTAAGTGCCAGTTTACATTGAACGATTTTTGTCGCTGCAATTTTTGTCTTCCTTTCTTTAAAATTGCATTTGCGTTTACATTGAACGATTTTTGTCGCAGATATTTTATGCATACATACATACATACGTATGTAATTTTTGATATTTTCTTTTTTAAGTATATTCTTACGGTAAACAAACAAGGAATTTACGTATTACGAATTGCGGGAAAAAGGAATTGCAAGAGTACATGCCTATGTGTACTCTCTTTAGTTTCTCTCTTCCCCTATTAGCTCTATTCCCCCTATTTACCTACAAACTAAGAATTGCAGCGACAAAAATCGTCCAATGTAAACAGGCACTAACATACTACTGCGTCATCAATAGTTCATTTTAACTAAGTATCATTGTAATAAGGTTCATACTAATTTTAAATATCATCAATTAAATCTTGCAAATTACAGAACACAAACGCATCAAGAATAAAGTTCCCGATAGAGAAAGTTATGGCATATTGAATACAAAAATTAACCGTTTAGATAAATATTTTCAAAATTTTTATAAAGACAATAAAACGATGAAATTTAGTCATCTCTAGATATGTTTAGTCCGTATTAGAGAACAGCTGTAATAATACTTTTAATATAATAATATCAATTTTCTTAATAAGAAAATATTTATATTAAAGGCTGATATTTGTAAAGAACAAACAAAAACACACCTTAATAAAGTCCAAGTAATATTTTCTTTCATTCCTTCTTAAATATATACAAGCAGTGAACCCATTTGTTTTTTCCTATGAATAATCATCCAAAATATTTGATATGCATGGAAACAACGAGGAGTTTAGTGTTTCAGATCTCAGTCTAGGAATGTGGTATGATCACTAAATTTTAATATTATTATTTTTTTCAAGGCAAGCATCTATGTATATTTATTTGCAATTTTAGTTTTTTTCTCCTATAAAATGCATTAAATTGGACTTTGTTTATTTGCAACTGAAAGTAAGAACGATATGTGCATGTATTTATAATTTTTAAAGTAAAAGATTTATATCAATAGAAATAAAAGGGACTTTTATAAAAAGTAGAAACTGCTGTTTTTTTATATGCACATATATTTTTAAGAATTGACCATATATATTATTTATCTAAAAAAATCTTTTCTATGCATGAATACAATAATAATTAATGAATATGTCGGCTTAGCGAATCTACATTTTTGTATACTTTTAAATTAATACATATGTTAGTACTTATGTAATTTCTAGTTCAATGAACTTTTAAAAAAACAAAATCCTTTTTAAAACACTCGTTATAAGAAATTCTCATGCATTTGCAAGTAGAGCCTTCAAATAGGTTTTTTACTTCCAAGAGACACATGCTAAAAGATATGGGCATATGTACGTACAAAATACGTACATTGTTGAAAAATCCTTAAAACAATAACACTACTCAAATAAAACCGACCACCTGTCCTTCCCAGCACATGGAAGTCTATATTTAGACTGCTTGAGTTTGAGCAAATGCCACAATACTTAAGCGATAAAAATGAGGCTTAAAAACTACTTGATGCAAAAAGAGATCCTACAAGGGGAAAAACACCAATTAACAAGTAGAGTATCGATGCAGTACTGTGTTATAAACACAAAATGACATGAAAAGTGTGCTCAGGAATATTAAGGCATAAAAGTAGAAAGAAAATCCAGCAGATCATAACCAGGAACTAGGAAGAGAAGTTTAACTTAAGTAGAGTATTAAAACAACAGTATTAATTTTTATAGCAACAGCTGTATAATGTATAGTAAAAAAGAAGAGATAAAAAGTTAAACTTAAATGAGAAAACAAATCTTGCTAAATTGAGAGATTTTCTTATGAAACAGAGTACAAAAATTCACATGTATGTATGTAATTATATGAGAGGGAAATTTCATTCTACTATATAGCTTTATCATAAAAAAATCAATTTAAGTATATAAAAGCAGTTGTAAAAGTATTGGTATCATTTGCTATTGGTTGTTGGTGTACGGTTGGCTTTGTTCAAAAACCATTATAACGGCACGCGTAGCCAACATGTGACGGAACATATTTAAACAGGTTTCATGTTTAAAATTTGTCTGCATACATACACACATGAACACCGGCACAACATAGCGGTTCATTTAGCACACTAGACCAGTTGATTGGTGGTTGAATTTAAATACTTGCAGCATGTAACAGAGAGTAAATGATTGAGTATGGATGTGTGTGTGTGGAATAAATTTTAACTAAAGAGACTGTCTAGTCTAGAGAACGAGAGAGAGAGATTAAAAGTATTTTTTATATAGAGAGTGTAAGTAAAATTAAGCAGGTGATACTCGTCTGGAGAGAAGAGCGTGGTTTCCTTCACAACGAGTTTAGTGGAGTGTAGCAATGAAGAGCTGTATAAATTCTTCTCAGCCTATATAAACTGATGGTAGTTTATGCTCTAGCACAGTTCTTCATTGGTTTTGCTTGTGTTTACAGCGCAGTTTAAGGAAATTGAGGTTTTAAAAATATTTTCTTTTTTTTATGAAACCGCGTTCATCTCTAGATCGAAAGAACATAAAAAAACACACAAAACTATTTTTGTTGTTAAATGTTATGATCGAAAAAAAGAAATTGTATTAAAAAGTGTAAAATTATGGTTTAAAATATACATATATTTATATGCACTTGTAAAAAAATATAACAATTAATAAAAGCTGTGTTCAAAAATATAAAATTATAAAATGCATAGTATTGAAGATATGCTAGTGGAAAAAAATTACTCCAAGTGTCCTTTGAAAAAACGTCCCGTTCACTATCACTTTGATGAGGATGACTCTATCGTAGATACAAAAAAATCTAACAATACTGCAGTGCCTCCCAAAATGGATAATGATGAGCCTGAAAATTTAAGCTTAAAAAAGGAAAACTGTGACCCAGCAGTGAAACTTATGGCCTCTTCTGCCGATGAAGAATTGATTAATGTCAGTGATTTTTGCGAAGATGAGGGTGTTGATGTTGATCACACCGATGACGACAGCATGTGTGATGATGAGGATGAAATGATTGACTGTGTGGATATTGAGGATAATCAAAGCGATGACACAAATACCACACAGGCAGCTGCCTTGGCTGCAGCCGCAGCAGTAGCTGCTGCTTCAGCTGCTGTTGTAGTGCCTACACCAACCTATCCTAAATATGGCATACAGCCATGGAACTTTCATATGTCTCCTTATACTGCAGAGTTTTATCGCACAATCAATAATCCCCATTTGGCTCAACAGATTTCTCCTTTACGAGGCGAACTTTTGTCTCCCAGCTCACCATCGGACTCCATTGGTTCATTGTCCCCTCCTCCCCATCATTATTTGAGTGGTCGCCCAAATTCGGCATCACCACCCATGCGTACAGATGTTATACATAGACCGATTGGCGTCAGACAAATGCCTCCCCAATCACCTCAGCATCACAGCCAGCAGAGATTTATGCCTTATCCTTTGCCAGCCTATCCACCACATCATCAGTCGGCTGTAACATACGCCTTGGGTTATCCCCCACAACATCATCATGCTCCGATTTCACCAGCATATTCAGAATCTTCTTATTACTCCATGAGATCATTAACACCTGAATCTCTTGCCTCCCCTGTGCCAGAAGATCTTTCTCTTAAGCCTAACAACTCTAACACAATCAAAAGTCCACAAAAGAACACCATAATAAAATGTGAAAAAATTGATCTAGTATCTGCTGTTCCACAAGCAACACCACCTTCATCTGCCAGTATACCAGCAAAAAAAGAAAAAAATGGTCCACCTCGCTATCAGTGTCCCGATTGTCAAAAATCCTACTCTACTTTCTCAGGCCTTACCAAGCATCAGCAATTCCACTGTCCAGCGGCCGAGGGTAATCAAGTGAAGAAATCGTTTAGCTGTAAGGATTGTGACAAAACTTATGTTTCCCTAGGAGCTCTGAAAATGCACATACGCACTCACACTCTACCCTGCAAGTGTAACATTTGCGGCAAAGCTTTTTCTCGCCCGTGGCTGTTGCAGGGCCACATACGCACTCATACTGGGGAAAAACCTTTCAGTTGCCAACATTGTCATCGTGCTTTCGCTGATCGCTCCAACCTGAGGGCCCACTTACAAACACACTCCGATATTAAGAAATATTCCTGCACCAATTGTTCCAAAACTTTCTCTCGCATGTCCTTGTTAACCAAACATTCGGAGGGCGGTTGCCAAGGCTCTCTCAACTCTACAAATAACACCAGTGTTTCTGCAGTAGAAATAAACTCCTATCCTATCTACAACGAGCAATAAAAACAAAATTTGTGAGGAAACAAATCTCGTTTGCCATAAAAAATAAACACCAAAAATTAGTTCCTAAAGTCTACAACAACTAATAATTTCATTGTTTCCAAATATCTATTTACAAAAAAACTCAACCTGGTGTTAGATTTTTCTTTTGAAAGGCAGAGCCTTTAATTCCTTTTTTTTTTTTTGTTCAATAAAACCAAAATTCTAGTCAGCCTCTGAAAAAAAAAACAAAATCACAACAAAAAACTATGAATTTTTCATTGCATTTATTTTCCTAAAATGTAGAGTGCCTGTACAAATGTATGATAATAATTTTTTTCAACTTACAAATTGTATATTTTTGTATAAATGAACTACACAACAACAATTTCTTGTAAAGTAATTTTTAAGCTCCAGTATATTTTTAAACAATAAGGGAAGACAATGTTTCATATTTATATAAGAATATATTTTTTATAAAAAAAACTTTCTATGTAATAAATGTAAGTTTAGAATTATTTTTATACGCAAAATAAATTGTTTAAGTGAAATGTTTTTTAGTTTTATAAGAAATAATTTATTAAACAAAAGAGTGAATTAAAAATTAAAACAAATTTTGAAAACCTTATTTGAATGCAATTATATTTCAGTTGGAATGATTTGGGAAGTTTTAAATGAAAAGGGATTGAAAAAAATTATTTGTAGATAGTTCATCTGTTAAAAATTAGTTTCTTGGGGACGCATATTTTGACATATTTTTTTTAATAATTGAGAAAAAGTGAAATATTTTAAAACAATATAAAAAATTTATTTTTTTTTTTTTTGGAGTCTGGGGCATAATCTTTAACAATGAAATATTGTAGTGTGGAACGGAAATAATATACAATTTAGATCCAGATAGTAAAAATTCAAAGACCCTTTAAAAAAAATTGATTTTAAAATCAATTTTCATTGCACTCCAGGTAGCAAATTATGGTATTGGATAATGATAGAACTTTCAAACAAGATTCTGTTGAAATGATTTGATATATTATGCCGTACTAAACATTCAGTACTATACCTTAAACCACTATCAGCTGAAAAATTTAGCACAACATAAATTATTAAAAAAATTCTAGAAAGAATTGACAAGCAATTGCCTTACAAAGTTCAAAGGGAACATTTCAAGTTTGAGTGATATCATATTGAAAACCTTCTATTAATAATTGACTTCTTTTTCTTTAAATGTTTATTTTTTAAACCAGAAAGTTTAAATAGAAACTTTAAAAAATTTAGTCTTTTTTAAAAAAATTTCTGGTCGTGTATTTAATTCGCTTTATATAAATTATACCGAACCTATTTGGTTTTAATATTAGTAATTGGAAAATTGTTTTATATGACTATAAAATCCACTTGTATCAAATCAAACTGGAAAATTTCAATTCAAAAATTAAACAAAAAGAAGCACTTATATCCTTGCGTACAACGTCAACATGTTGCACGAGAACAAGTGCCATTTGGGAGATTGGTTGTATTATGCTTTATTTCGATTGGGCAAAAGATCATGAGCCAAATTTTATATTTCACCAAGGTGAAATATTGCGTTATTTTAATGTGATTGCTTTTGAACGCCTTAAATAAGTGAAATACAAAATTAGACCTTAACTAATTTAGATTTCTTGTATATTGTCTAGAGTGGTTAATGGACATGTCACACAATATCATTCCATTTTCTGCTTAATTCTCCCATTGTCAGCAGAGTGTGTTAATGAAATTTTGTAAATATACTTGAAAGTCACTGCTGGAGCTGTAAGAAATAAAAATGAATTTAAATATTTCAAAAATTATTTAGTATATTCTACCAATTTCTTAATAAAAAAATTGTTATTTAAAAATAATAATAATCACTTTTAATAATTTTAACACTTAAAATTTTAAGTTCTTTTATAATATGATTAAAACTTCTATTTTTTGATAGAAAACAAAAACATTGGCAATAACATCCGACGATATCTTTGCTCAAGAATATTTGCTTACCAAGAGATTAAACTCGATATCGCAAGGTTTGTGGTTGCACACACACCAGGAATATTACTCCTGTTGCTCTACCGGCTGAAGAGTGAGTGGGTTTAGGTTACGTGAGTTGTAATTTATATTTTATTTATTAATTAGAAGCCTTTCGCGATGTACATCGATGGCAGCCGGAAAATAGTTCTTTAAATTTAATATGAAATTATTTTCTTAAAAAGAGTATAAAATAATGCATATTGAGGGTAGATTCCAATTCGGTGAATTAACATGACTAAAGAAAACTTTTCATATGCTTATGTTAAGATCATTAAAAATTATTCCAATTGGCACTAAATTTAGGTGAGTAATTCTAGTTTTTATTTGATCATTTTAAAAGCAGTTTTACATTCTGTTCCGTAGAAAAATAGTTTAACCAATAAATGCAATTCGAAAGTAAATTATTATCAAGGGAAGCACTTTGATTACATGCTCGTAAGCTTTTCTACAGTTTTGATTGGTGTAAATATCATTTATTATATTGTTGCATGATGTGTAGTGTAGGCTATGTTGCCATTATATTAATAATTTTACTTCGCCAACGATTCTACTAACATGTGATGTAGTACGTTAGTGTAGAAGAGTATCACTCATTGCCGATAGTGTTCAGTGACCAGCGCTTTGCCTTCATCACTTCAACAGCCCAACAACAATTAACACAATGCCACGCTAATGTAAAACAGAAAAACTCATGATGTTGATAACTTGTCCTGAACAGGGATCGAACCCAGAGTCTCATTCACAAATTGTTTTGTAATCAACGCGATAACTATTTCAGCCTACAGCTGAACAGGAAGTATTTTTTATTTATTTATATAAAAAATGCTACAAGTATGTCCTTAACCGACTTAAAAAAAGATGGAGAATATTTAATATTATTTTGCAAACTTTTTGATTTCACCAATTCCCACGATATCTTCTTAAAAAGTATATTTTCATAATGATTAAAAATATATAGAAAGTGAACAAAAATACTGAAAGTTTTCACTGATATACAATATTGGAAAAAGAAATTTAAAATAAAATAAGCAATTTAATATGGTCCAAAATAACGCATCTATCGATCAATTTGTTGCAAATTGTATCCCCATGCGTATAGGTAATATATTCGTATGCAACTTTGCAAAAAGTTTTATAAAGTATGCGTTTTTAAAAAAATTATCTATTTTATTTTATATTTGGACTAGGTTATATATTTAAGCACGTATTTCTCTCTGTTTTTCTTCAATGCACGCGTTAAAAAAATCCCCTTCGACTTACCGAAACAAGATGCACTTGTGGTTTTTGAAATTCAGATAAATTTTTATTTTTCAGTAATTTTTTTTTATAAAATTGTAAATTGCACCTGTTTGTGGGAGGTATATTACACCTTTAATATTTTTGAGAAAACATATTTGTAAATCGTTAACGCTTCTATTTCCATATTAATAATTTTCCTTACTCTGAACACATCATTTAATTCCAATATTATTTTTATATCGATCATATTATCAATATATTTTGGCATTTAAGGTTATGGTTACAAATTAAAAAAGACTTGCTACTATTTAAGTTGTGCAATAGTTTTGAATATTACCAAGTCTTAGAACAAAGTGTTTGGTATTTCTCAAATTAATGAAAGACCAAGATCATTTTAAGCCAGAAACGTGCATAGTGGGAAGTGGAAAGACCTATTTCTCTAAAGAAAACAATGTGATCGAGGAAAATATGATGCAGCAGTAGAAGCAATGACTTCTAAGTGGATTAAAACACCAACCAAGAGCTAAAACTGTTTTAAAGTCTGTCAAGATGTTGTAATGCTGCAAGGAAACACATAAAATCAGCTTCGTTTATAAAAATTATGAAGTGGGCCTACTATCGAGGACCAGAGATCGCTTTAAGGATCACAAACATGAGCAGAGCTATCACAAAATGACCAATATAAAACATTGGGATATAAAGTAGCGTCAGCGCTTTTAAGACTTTTACTTAAAGTTAAAAAAAAAATTAATTAATACAAATTGAAAATGCATTGTTTGTTGTAGCTTTAGCTCTTCATATGCCCACATTTTATTGGTTGCTAAAACCAAATCGTCAGTGAAGTTTAAGCAGTTTGAGAACATTCAACCACGGATATTTATGCCACACAAATCAAATACAATATGAGAATTCAATATTGTATATGATTTACAACAAATACATAATCATAGTAGGCTTAGAATGTTTTTATACAATCATACTTAATATTGAAATTTTTTATTTGGGATATTCTCCCCAACTAATCGTTAAAAACAATTAGAGCTTTTGCAAAATGCATTGTTTGTTGTAACTTTAGCTCTTCATATGCATTGTTTCTAACGATTAGTTGGGGAGAATATCCCAAATAATAAATTTCAATACAAATTGAAAATAATAAAATATAATAATCAAATTCATTTACACAATTACTTTGTATAAGAATGCACTGACTTCGCAGGTAATTTATAAAAAAAAAACTGAAATTGTTTTGTATTTTGAATGTAAATAAAATGTTATGCGATCGCAGTACCTCTACACTGAGAAAAATTTACATTAGTTATGTAACATAAAACTTTTAAAATTAATAGATTGCATTTTAAATTAAATTGGAAAGACAGTTAAAAACGAAAGTTTAAAGACTCCGCTTTACTTTTTACTATAAAGTTGTTTCCACTTTTTTAGTTTTCCAGTGTAGTGTTGTATTTCCAAATCACATCACTGTTTTCTAGATCTACTACGCATGTTAGATTTTTTTCTAACTAGAATTCAGCATGTATTTAAATTATTGTCTTCAATCGAAATCAAATTACCATGTGCACCATAAATTTTGTATGCAGCTTCCTCTAGATGTTTAATGATGTTAGTGTGTTTTACATTTAGTTCTGATAGAGGCTGATCACTTCATATTTTGTTTCTTTTGTGTTTTTTCCTATATGGACTGCATTAAATTGATTTTTATTTATTTTACATAAAATTAACATTTCCCATTTTAGTGCTAACTAATTGAACGGTCAAAATGTTGAAATTGTTCTATTGTTATTTTATGTGTGCATTTTCTAATGCATGTTATTATGCCTTACAAGTGTTGAAAACTTATTTGTGAAATAAATTTTTTATTTTGTTCAATAGATGCATAATAGATGAAACTCATTATTCGACCGTAAAAAATTTTAAGTTTCTTCGTAATGCAAGTGATCGTCAGATGAGATTGGGGATGCAACGTGTAAAGATGCTAGTGGGGCTGCTTTTATTTCCGATATTCTTGCAAATAGGCTTCTACAGAAGAATTTTGTTACACGTAAATAATGTGTGCACGAATCGTTTTTAATGGCTTTAACGTAAATTCTTCATTGAAACTAGTCTCCTTGGTGCCTCTTTACTAAATGCGACGCTAAATGTGTTGCAAAACATAATGAATAATGCAATATTCAATAACATTAAAGTCCGCAGTTACTAGAAAGCAGGCAGGCTTTCCAATAGCCCTAATTTGTAAGTGTTAGTAATAAATTAAAGGATAAACAAAAGAGGATATAATCCTTGATCACCACTTTCCGACTTTTGATATAGATATTCGTACAAATCATTGGTGCCCTTTTCACTTATTTTTATTAGACGTTTGTTATCAGATTGAATTTTTGGTGTTAAAGAAATATTTTTTAATTAATTTCGATATAGACTTTATGATGGAGAGTATTATGTTGTTACTGCCAGTTATAGACAAAAATACAATGAAAATTCAATCACAAAAGTAAGAAAAAACCTATAATACTCGCATATAACAAGTTTTTTCTTTCTAATATTCATGATGTATTAGATAAACCTAATTCGAAGGAATGTGAAAATATTTTTTGATTAGAGAGATGATATTTGTGGCGGTCCACTAACTAGTTCCGAAAATAAGTGGAAAGGAAAAAGTTTAAACGTTAAAAGCAAGAGATTTTAATTGCTTTCCAAAATGCCGTAGCTGAACTTTTTCGCATCCTTGGGATTATAGTTACATCAAAATTTGCTTTAACATTCTATTTCCTTAAATCTACAAAAATTTGGTTTTTTTTGGTTATTTCTTTAATTAAAAAAATAATTAGTTGCTTAAACTAACATTTAAAAACTTCATTATTTGAAACTCTTACGGAGATTCAAAAGCTCATTTTTAGGACTAACTTTAATTTATATATTCCAATGAAATCCTAGAAATCGAGATCCTTAAAATTCGAACTAGAATTTTTTCTCAACCGTAATAAATTATCCAGTGTAAATTATCCAAGATCATCCAGCACCTGAAAAGGATAATTGCTAAAAGCTGCTGTACTAACTGTTTTTCATGGTCAAAGTAGCCTCCACTTAGGCAGTTCCTAAACGTGCTGACACACACTCGATCATATATTTCCCGACGAAAATACCTCTCAAAAAGCTAGTGATCAAATCGCAAGAATTAGGAGTTAATAATCTTGGGGGTTGTAAACCTAGTGATATAGTACAAGTATCCCTTTGTGAGTTCACTATGCATATGATCGATTCTGCTCTCATACACTCGTCGGCAGCTTTGTTGCATAATTGGTATTTTCATTCAAAAGACAAAAGAATTCAATTCTACATTAGACACGTCGATACTCTCCCTAGACGAAACATCAATTCTGGTAGTAAATATGTTGCGTATCGTAATACAAAATATTTTTTTAAACTAAATTTAATTATCTTGGCATATTCTGGTAACTTCTAATGTGGTGAGAAAAAATTCGTATAATAATAATTCTGCGTTCAAATTAATAGATTGATATCAAATATTTTTAATGGCTTAAGAGGCTTACTTTTGCCCACAGTTTTTCAAAGTACTGTTGGTAAAAAACCGAATCATTTTAAATTAAATGATAAAGAAATATACTGGAACTTGCATTTGTATCTTAAATTGGAATGTTGTAAAACCTCCATCGAGCCAGGCAATCATGAATGTTATTCCTGGCTGCTTGTGGAGCCATATTTTCAATTAATATTTTTAGAGAGCTGTAGATAGAGGACGCAAATTTGGAACATGCTGTTGCAAAAAAAAAAAAAAAAAATGTGGCCATCCAATTGACGACGAGCGCTCAGCTTATCTTTACAACCGAAATCGTGTTAATATCTCCGGAGTCTAGACATATCGCACTGTTAAAGATTTACTGGATGATAGAAAAATATGCCTTTCTGTAACTGAAATGAGATGAATAACAAAGTTGGGTTTCCATCTTTCCTACTAATGGCCGGTATGCTATTCTCAAATTCAAAATTTTCTCAGATAGTATATGTCAAATATGCCTTATGCCCCTTATAAGAACTAAAGAAATTAATAATAATAATATACTAAATAGCCTTGCCGTGTTATCGAATATTGGTATTGATGGTCGTATTATCCATCTCAATATTTGGGAATCGGGCTTATTATTGTACACGAAATTTAGGCATGGAACTGCACACTGGCAATCGGACCGGGACGAATAATTCCTACCCCTTAAGGTGTCACTTCTTTGTGAAAATTATAGAGTGAATATGGCAAGTGGAGATAAAGAGCTTATTTCCTCTTGCAACTCTACTATTACGCGTTATTTTTAATTAATTTTTTGTGTAGCAAAGTTGAAGTACCTCTAGTGTTAAGTAGACGAATTAACTTTCTTAAGCTGTATGTCTTGTAGCCAATTGCTTGGCTTCGCCAATGATTCTGCTAACTTTGCCGACAAAGGAGGTCACTGTGATGCAAATTAGCATTGAGCAATATCAGTCGATGGCGGTACTGTTCACAGGGGATCTCTAAAGCGTTAGAGGAGAGCCATAAATTTTAACAAAAACAAAATAATTAATAAAAACGAAAATGTTTTTTCATTCACATTTTTAGATGTATTATGTAATCACCTTAGATGTTTAACTTTTCAAAATAGTGTTGCATTACCTGCAAAATGTCGAATATTCAGACTCCCTTAATACTTACAATTTGAAATGTACATTATATGAATAAATAATTTTTAAAAGTTGGCAGATAATCTCAGCATATACTTTGTCTTATTAAATAATAACTTTAAATATAACAAAATAGTTTCTTAAGGCCTACACGCTCGCAACAAATGTGGGTGGAATTTCCTAGAAAATATTTGCAGGAGAAAATTTGTGCAATAATTTTTAGCTCGAATTATAATTAGAATCTTTGCACAACATGGGTATATCTAAAATCTTAAAATCCAATTCATCTAATACAAAATATTATTGACAATAAGGAACTTTATAGCTTTTTTTATAGGGGTTTTGTTTGAAATTTTTATTATATTTTTTTTTTGCAAAGAGAAAAATATAGAGAAAATAAAAGATTACAGCAAATTTCTTAAAATGGGTGCGCTAAACTCATTATCGAAACCAATTGATCGTTAATCAACCATATTAGCTTTTAATTTAAAAAAATACATACAAACATATATACACTGAATGGTACTACAAAACAAAAAATATACTTAGACAGATGTAAATATATGTTTGTGTATTAAAACGAGTACCTTAAAAACACACATGATCGTCAAGTAAGAAAAAAACTCTACCTCTTCGCAAAAGACTGAATAAATAGACAAAGATTCACGACATACAATTGTTACCAAATTAGATCATCAGCAGCTAGTGGAACAAAATACAACAAAGGCGAAAATTTTAATCCAAAGCTCAAAAAAAATAGGGTTTAAAAAAGTTTTTGTTTTTTTTTATCAAATTTTACCTTTTTTAGTTTTGGGTGAATTTTGTTGTATGTTTCTTAGCAAGACATGTGTAAATATTAGTTTAGAAAATTATATTTTTTTACTTAATACTGCCTTTGCAGGGCCATTGTCAGAGCAAAAGGCATATAATTAATAAGCACGCATACTATTAACTGATTAGAATGGAATAAGAAAATGGCTGACAACAGAGCTGGCCAAGCTTATGGAGCAATAATATTTGCTTACACGCTAAAACTCCCTTTGTTAGCAGCGGTTGTTTAACAACGACATGAATTTCTATTTACATTTGAACTATTTTTGTATCATGTGGTATCGAAATCATTGAGACATATAACCGACGTACAGATATTTATATGTCAAAATTATATTAAAAAATTATATGTATAGTGGAAAGAGAAAAACTCAAAATTTTATAAGATAAGTAGCAACTGCAACTATTGGATCTAGCGATAATAGTCTAAATTTCTAAGGCGGTGGATCCTTCTATACATAGTGGGCATATAAATAATAAGGACAAATAATTATTTCAATGACTTTGAATATGCCACTGATTTAGTGCATAATTTCGTTGAAAGTCAATATGGGAATATGTTCTAATGTAATGTAATGTAATGGGGTTTGACACAGGATGACCTTTTGCACTGCGACCGTTGTTGATCTATTGTGCTTCCCCTGTCCCTAACCATCCAATACGTTCGCAAATAGGATCAGCTACTTCAATGGGAGCATTAGCAGATCCTCTTCACTTAGCGTATATGCATGTTGCTATCAAGTGTTCCATCGACCGGTTTTATGGCCTGATCTTTGCCAGCTACAATTTTCTCCAGAAATATGTTTTGGATGGAGCCCATTTGTTGGGTTGTGAGGGACGTATTTGGATAGTCCCTTGCCACAACCTAAATCTTGACTCCCATGGCTATGGCCTTATATAAGGCAGTGGACTGCCTTTGTGTGGACTGCCTTTGTCTGGCTGCTGTACTTTTGCAGCTCGCGAGGTGGATGGGTTTTTTTTCATCCTTGAACCTCTTTTTCAATGAGGATTCAGGTGGCGTCTTCTCTTCAAACCTTTGCCTTTTCGGGCTATGTGTTTTGCCCTCGGTCTTTTCATCTACGGCCATTGGTTGCAAGGCCTTGGTGTATGCCTCCTCCTTACTAAGGCCCTTCTTGAGTAGGTATGCAAGCCTTTTCTTTCCTGCTCTACTGAGTCTCTTTGGCCTCTCTTAATTTTTTTGTTTTACTGGGAGTTACTCCCGCCCCAGTTTCATTTGAGGACTTTTCCGCCTCTTTATTTTCTTGAAGTATGTGTGCCTTTTCATTGTTTTTGTTTTGTACTGTTCTTTTTTTGTGTTCCATTTTATTCCCACGAGTAAAGGGGAAAGACGATCAACTGTGCCAGATCCCCGGTAGCGCAGTAAGGCATTCATTGAAATGGGACCTCACCTGTGCATCGCAAGTCCGCATATTAGGAACTAGTTAACCCACTAGCCATTCATCCCTCGAGATATGCTGTTCCCTCTTGGATCGGGGTTTGTTTAGAGTTTTCTCTCTTATCCCGACTATACTTGCCAGGTACGAAGCAAATACATGACTGTACTGGGTCCCTGTTATCGGTGGCCACCACGAGGAGGTTATAGCCGCAGTTATGCACAGCCTAGCAGTTACGGTACAGAGATCAGTAGAAACATTGAGTTATTACCCCTACATAAGCTGGCAGCTGATGGCAATATGTTGATTATACATCTGAATTATTCTCGCAAGTCTGTGAAAATTTCTTTTTTGGGCCCTGAAAATATTTTTGATATAAGAACATCCATTTCTTTAAGTCTACATAATAAGATTATAAATCTCCAGTTAAATAATTGATGAAATTATTCAATTAAGGAGAGCCTTGATATTCCAAACATAATGAATATATTGAAATAGTTTTCAAATCGGTAAGTTAGCATCGAAACTAAAAACACCCTACAATGACTGGTTCATGATAAAGTCTTCGCCAGTAACACGGTCATTTCATAATTTATTAAATCCGGACCATTCATATCTTTTTTCTTAAGTTCTTTTCAAGCGGATATTATATTTATGCTACAAAATATTTGGAAGTATTCAAAATGTAAATGGTTTTTGATAATTTGACATCTTTTAAAGTTTTTAATATTTTTGTGCTTGAATAATATATTAATTAAAATTAAAACTAGTAAAAGTTTAGAAAAACTAAAACAAATAACATAATATTTACGAGTATTTCAGCCACATAGCTGACCGGTTTCAAATCACAAGAGTTCAAAAAGTTTTATGCGCAGAAGACCTTTTTTGTGATTTCAAATCACTTTTACATAAAGTGATTTGCAGAACAGGCATGAATATGTACAAGTTTTCTATTAAAAGGTTGGTCTACAAGGAATATACACAAGCTTTAAATCTGGCAATATAAACACAAGCTTCTTATCTACGCTTTAAGCTTAATAAAAAAATTGTAATAAACAAAATGCGATTTTAAGGTTTTAGGGCTTCTTTTGTTAAGGTTTGTTTATTAGTTAAACTGAGCAGCAGCAGCAACAACAACAAAAGCAGGATATATATTATTCCATATCTCAATATCAGTTGCCGTTGTTGTTGCTAAGCTTTCATATAACAGACTCTTTATTTTTTTATTTGCTCAACCTTAAGTTTTAAAGGAAGGTGCGATTTACCACGTGAATTCAGAGTTTTTTCATAAACGTTTTGCTGATGTTGTTAGTGTTGATATTATTTTTTATTGTTGCTATTATTGCTTTTGTTATTATTGTTGCTGTTTAGTTAACCGCTCGGTTTGTGGTAAATAAAAAAAAACAACCAAAACAAGAAAAAGCGTTTTTAATACAAACAATATCGTGACAAACAAATGCGCACGTTATCATCAAATGATCTCCATTTTTTGTGCACTCGCGTCGTCATCGTACCAGTTGTTGTCATTTGATTTGTTTCGGGTCTTGGAAAGTTTTTTCTTTCCAATTGTTTCATTTGATTTACCTCGTTAAAAATTAAAAAAAAATAATAACTCAAAACTAGACTTTCCTAAGGTACAAACCTACAATAACAACTTAAAAGGGAATCAAACTTTACTAACACACACAAAAAAGTCCACACTGCGCATTTCTTGAATAAGAAAATATTTATGCATATGTGTAGGTATATATATTATTGGATAATTAAAGATATTAAATGCATTAGATGGACATGTTAATATATAATTATAAAACGTTTTAAGAAAAAGAGACAGTGCACATTAATTTTCTTCAATGACTTTCTTTGCGCAATGAAAGCCTTTAATGTTAGAGCTGAGTAGTTATATGTTGTAGAATAGAAAATTAATTTAAATCTATATATGTAGTATTATTGTCTAAATAAATAAATAAAAAATAAAACAATTTTCTTTTGATCAAAGTCTACGGGCACTTACCCTACCACTTACAGTAACATTTCTTTAGATATTGTAACTGCTCCTTAGCTCTTCATTAGATTATGTATATTAATTTTCTCTGCTGTCCAAACAGATCACAGAATTGGACTCCAGCACTGTTACTTTCAGCTATTACCTTTCCTCTAACCTAGTATCAACTTACCAATTACTTCTCCAAAATTTAAGCTTTATTAAATAATTTCAGTCTATTAATCACTTTGCTTATGAAATTTATTAAATTTATTAAAAAATTTTTAACTAATAGACATATGCAGGTGTGCTATTCAAATGCAGCGGAATGTAGAGTTACATATTGACGTTATAAGTCAGTGCTATAACTGTTTAAATATTAAATATGCTAAAGTAACTTGACAAACCCAAAAGAAATATAATATTTTATAGGGCTAAATTTTAATATACAATATACTCGTAAATGTTAAGGAGAGAATCTAATAGTCAAGGAGATAGAGATGTTGCCTAGAAGTCTTATTTGTTAATTAGTACTAAGTCAAACGCATTTGAATCAATTCTGGATCTTTGAATTTACTCTGATAATAAATAAGAATGTGATTGTGATCGTGAAGAGAGATAATTGTGTTTTATACTTCATTTAGCGTTGGAAAATCTATTTGTATCACTTTGAAACAAATTTTTAATACATTTAAGTCGTCTAGGACCTTAATATAGTGTGTGCATTATAAAACTTGAATCATTTCAAAAACCGTACAGAAATTGATCTTGGCTATGCTCTTTACACGTTGTTTTTGCGAGACCAGTATCCCTGCAAACATTGTTGGATTACATGGGTCTAGTTGAATTAAAATAGAGCGGTTCTCAAATGAACATTTCTTACCCTTATGACATAAACCCCTTAAGTTTAAAAAAAAATTTACAATTTAAGCAGTAATTATAAGATGAGCATGAAAAATAGTGTGTCTTTTTGAAAAAAGCTTTTTCAAAAGTTTGTTGTATTATACATACACATAAGTATTTATTTATTGATGATGTTAAATGTTAATAAATTAATTTATTAGTATAATATAATAATCTTGTTTACGAGTCCCTGAATAAAGTGAACAAAAAATTCGCGAAACGTCGGGAAAATATGAAATAAATAACTTTGGAAAATTTACTGTCATAAAAATATATTAGGCCTGATTAGCTAAAAAAAAGAAACTAACGTAGATAAAAAAATTACTGTATTGTAGAAAATAAGTTTTTAAGTCAATTAATTCTTTTTATTATAAGTATGTATTAAATAATTTCGTTGAAGGAAACAATTAATTAATTTTAAGTCCTTTTTTATTACATTTATATATATTTAAGAAAAAAAATAAAGTTTTATATCAAGAAAATTTTTTAACTGTTTTAGAAGAATTTTTTCACTTAAATTAAATATGTATCTTCTTATCAGTTTATTAAGTACTAATAATAAGAAATTTCATTGCAGTGAATAAATCTGAGCCTATTTTAAATAAGTTAACAGAATTATAAAATGCACTTTTCTAGCCGCGTCCAATGGTTAAATTATTAAATATTTGGAAGTTTGAGTGATTTAGGGGAATGTAGTTTTTTATTATATACATTTTTAGCGAAATATTTTAAAAATTAAGTTTTAGATAATAAAAGACTTTAAAGTAACTTTGACCTTTAAAAAGAAGCATTATACACTTTCTCATGACCTTATATAACGCCAGCAGAAAGTTTAAAATATTTTCAGAAACGGTGACATGTTATCAATTTGAAAGTCCAAAATGTTCTGTCCTTTTATGTGAACACTTATGTATCCTTTTTCCTTAGCGTTTTACTCAAACAATTGTTCTGCTTTATCTTGATTTAAGACATAAATTTTAGCTTGACTTTGTCTTCTACTAAGACACTATTAAACGCATTTTAGGCTGTTGCCTTTAAAGAAAACCCTTCAGTTTTTGTATTATAAATATCGTATTGTAATTTAATATCATCACTTTATTCGTTTGTCTGCCGTTTTGTTTTTTCTTCTTTATAAAAAGAAAGTTTTATTCCTTTCTCCCTTACCTTAAGTTGAAAAAAAAAAATATATATTTAATATACAATTACAAATAACAACTTCCAAACAACAAGTAACATTTAATATCTAAACACCATCATCACGTTTATTAATTTAAAAATAAGAAAAATATATTTTTTTCATATCAATTGTGCTTATTTCTGTTACGTATTTCATCTCAGCCCGCACTATTATAATTTCTTTATTTATTTATTTTTATTAAAGCCATATTCATAATAAAGATTATAAGAAGAGAGAAATGGAACTTCGTAACCAATCCGATATTTTATTACCATTTAAATTTTTTATTTATGTTTAACTACTGCTAATGTTCGAATGCAATGATTTTCTCCACAAATTGAATAAATATAGAAATAACAGTGGGATGCGACTGATGATGTTGGAAGCATTTATATGCTTTTTCAATTTAACCTGAGATAATCAGAAGACTTTGAGCCATTACTGTGGCACTTGTTTCTTTAATCAAGACAGGTTTGTTAAAAGAAAAGCGGGGCTTATAAATATAAATTTTTTTGGTCATTCAAATTGAATTGCTTTTAAATTTTTTTATATTCATTTACTGCCTGGCGAAAAGCTTTTTGATTAAAACTAATTAATATGTGTTTGAAAAACTTTAAAATCTAAATATCTGAGTTTATTTTTAGCTTTAAGTGAATCCAGTGCAACCAGCAGCATTTCTACCCACTTTTGTAAAAGTATGTCATCCTCAAAATCCTATTACTTCAATCTAATTGCGAAATGAAAATTATCAAATATTATTCTCCTTGCGGAATGAGGTACTAGCAGCAGTCCTGCATAAATTTTTATATGAACGTGTAATGTCCTATTATTTCATTAGATTCATGGTAACATATATTTTTCTATGAGTAGTCAGCATAGAGTTAAAAAGTAGAAATCCGAATTGAACAGTTTCTTATAGGCGGCTCGTGAAGGTGCCAATTTCTATGAAAAAGCCCCGCAGTTTTGCCATCTGCAACTAGAGAATGTTTAATAATGATAATAATAATAATAATAATAATAATAATGTAGACTATAATAGAAAAAAAGGAGAAGTGATCATATATGTTTACGCATAAACGTACGACCGTACATGCTGCTCCATCTGTAATTATGTGTAATATAAATATTGAGGAATCAAAAGCTCTTGATGTTCTGGGCATAAAAATTCTGTCTGATGTTCGATGGACTGAGCACATTTTCCATATCGCTAAAGAAGCATTCAAGTGCCTCGGTTTAAGAGATATTTCACCCTTTTCTGATATGCTCACTCTTTCGGCCGAAAATGGAATACAACTCCCAGGTATGGGCCGATGCTTCAAAGTCTATTTTGAAGCTACTGGACTGAGTACAGGAGAGGGGGAAAAGACTCATTGCTGACAATAGTATACCCAACTCTATTGACTCACTAAAGCGTCGTCGCAACTTGGCATGTATTACGCTGTTTTATCGTTACTTCAATGGAATGTTTTCTAACGAAGTAAGGGAACATATTACCGAGATCCGCTCTTACTTACGAGCAACACATTCCTCATTAAGAGCACATCCATTAGTGGTCGATATAACAGAGAATTGTACTACGTGTTACAGAAACAATTCGTTCTTTGATCGAACGGCTAGTATGTGGAACGAGCTCCCCCGCAGATATCTTTCCTGCCATACCCAGCGTTTAGAGATTCAAATCGAATGTCCACAAGCACTACTCCCGCTATCCTCCGCAACCTATCCTATTTTCCTTATTCCAGCACAATGCAATGCATAAATAGGGGTCATCCCCTGAGTGCTGGTCCAATTGCAAAAAAATTAACTCTGAGGCAAAATCAGCAACGTTCATAAGATCCATAAATTATGGAGAGGAAATGAAAATATGCTTCGTTTTCCTTTAGTATTGATTATCTTTAACTTTACGACAAATTAAAAAAGATTAAGGTATAAGGGGAATTCTTGCATTTCTTGTGAAAAAATAGATCAAATAGAAAAGATTACAAAGAACTTTTAAAATCAGTTTGTGAATAATACTCAGAAGATATTCCGAACTGTCTTATATGTACCATTAAAAATTAAGAAATAAATTTAAAAGCATTACTACATTCACGCCTGTTTTTGAGTATAAAAGTTTTAAATATAATTAACATTGAAGTAAAATAAAATTTATTTTCTTGGTTCTAACAGACAAATTCCAGAAGTTGTTCTGTGGCTTACTCGCGTATATCTTTGGTATGTTGAATGAAGAAGTTGAGAAAAAAAATTATTATGAATTTTGTCCAAAGCAAATTATTTTGTGGTGGTTTTAATGCCAAAATAATTATTTAGGGGCTATTCAAACTTCAAGTTGATATATCGAAATGTATATGAAGTACATTTACCAGTAAATGTTTGCAGATATAGGGATAAACAACTTTCAATTAGCGGCAGAAATTAGTGATCATATTATTTCTCTTCTGTATGGAAAACCTTTAAAATTGTCTCAACTAATAACCAATGAAGCAGTACTAACGCCTTAAATATAATTCTAATTAACTGACGAATTTAAAATATTTCAAGCAGAAATTTGTTCCTTTAAATAAGCAATAAAATATATAAAATTCATCAAACAAACATTTACAAGATACAGTCAAGCGGCTATCATAATATGTTCCTCACAATTACGCGAAATATACTAAACTCAATTAAAATCTTGATCGAATAATTTCAAACTCATCCCACTGTGTCCGTAATTGTTAAGGGAATTTATAATTCACATTTATTTCATCTTCGCAGTTTGTCTTTTGTTTTCATTTTATAATTTGATTGGAAGCTGTTGATTAAGAAAAATGTTTTATTATATGTATGTATTTATGAATGTATTCATGTATTAGGGCTTATTCAAACATAAGTAGCATATTGTGGTTCCACTACCCACTCCTACATCTGGTTAAAACGAAGAAAAAACATTAAACAAAATATGTATGGAAAAGTTTCTTGTCTAAATGCAATAATGCGTTTATGAGTTCATCGTGTTATAGACGCATTAATGCAAGTTTTCTACTTTGGTCTATATAAATATTTAAGCTTCGTATACAACAGTTTCTTATAACTCTGCCACACACATCTGTTACAGCCACAAAGTTAAAAAAATAAATAAAAAAAAGTATATGAAAACGTTGTCGTTCTTTTCTATTATTATGAACAATTTCTTAATGTTAAATGATGCTTTTTATTATTGAACTTGGCATAACGTGTTGTTGCAACGGTAGATGAAAATGTTTGATTTTGATCTGATCTATTTTTATTCTTTATTATTCATGTACTCCAAGTTTTTAGTGTAAAAACTACATACGCTGTTAGAAATTTTTGCTGAAGAGCATTTCACATAGAGAAGAGAAGAAGTTATATTTTTTATGATAACAAAACTATATATATATATATATATATATATATATATATATATATATATATATCCAATCCGGTAGATAAATCGTTCATTCGTTCATTTAAGTATTTGAATCCTAAGTGGTTGTTTGCCATCCCTGAGAACAGTTTCAAAATAATTAATTAGAATAAGCAGCTTTTTTTTCAAAATCGGGGGTAGTTCAGGTTATAAGACTTCACAAATACAAGCAGGAAATATAATATAAAATAAAGCAAAATCAAAATTTCGCCTCTTGAATAATTTTCAACTATAAATATTTTTTATAAAAGCTTCATTAAATTTGAAATCGGAAAATTTGAATATTTTAACGTTAGTCACTCAATTACGCCAAAACGGCCAACGGGATTTGAATGAAATTTGATAAGCAATTTGTAGACTGAAGTTATACTTAGGAAATGTCTTACTTTAAGCCATCCCAGACTAATATATTAATTCTTATATATAGTTAACGTTAGCATCTAAAAGAACTTGAACGAAATTTCTGGCTGTATGAAATAACGCCCAAAGAAATAATGTCGAAAATAAAAATTAAATAACTTTATAAAAATTCATAGATTTTAAAAATATTATCACAATGAAATACTTCTCGATTTATCACGAATAATTTTATACATTTTTGTTGAAATATTTCCTCTTATGAAAATATTAAAAACCAATTAAAGCTAAATTTGTTTTCATTGTTATAATATTTGCAGAGGTACCTCCAAAAGCGATATTGGGCTTTGACATACCATAAGGTAAAATCCCCTTGCACCGAGGTCAAAGCTGGCAATAAATTAATTATTTGGAAATCGAAGCCATGGCTGGACATATCACAGAGAAAAAACCCATGGCCCCGTCGAAGGACATATTTCATATTACTTGTGTACCATGTCATTGTAACTTATTAACCTTTTTGGTACGGCAGTTATTTTATTATGAAAAATTTAAAACACTCAGTTTTATATCATTGGCATTAATCTAATTTTCTTTAAAATTTATTTCATAAAATTTTTTGGAGTATTATTTCAGTGTTGTAGGCTCAAATTTATAAGGGTTATTTAATTTGGTGTTGTTTTGGTGCTTGTTATCTCACACAGCTGAAACTTCCATCAGTATATATTTTACGAATAGCTTTTATTTGCATAAAAGGCTTAATTGTTCAATTTTGAGACAACATAATAACTTTAAGGAATCTTATGATACTTTTCACACTTACTTGTCCATTTATATGCAAATATTGGTGAAAATGTCTTGGGTATACCGGTTGATAAAATTAAAGAGCAATAAAACTCAACCTAAAGTTTAACAAAAATTTTTGACATTTCAATGATTTAAAATCAGTTGCTCATCTATCGTAACTGCAGTAAATTGGAGAATGTTTCCTAGAAACAGACATAAATATAAAGAGAACGAACTATTTTTCATATCATACTTGAATTTATAAAAAAGTAGTATATAAAAATGATTCCGTAATTATCAGTAAAGGAAATTAGATAGACTACTCAGCAAATCAAAAACATTTACATCAATAGAAACAGTGGTAAACAGTGATGACAGCACAAGCCAGCCCAAAAAATTATTTTATTATCTTACATATTCGACAAATATCTTCCCATAAACTCCAGCTTATTATGGCATATCAGTGCTGGTGAGGCAAAATCTCTGTGCACTAAGATTGTGCAACGGTACAAGACTATTTACCAAAGATCTGAGAGGGGTTACTACACAGGCAGCTATTCTTAGTGGAACAGTTAGCAAAGAGAGCGTGTTCATTTACTTGTATCAGACGTTTTTCTAGGGTTAGCATTTGCAGTGATGACGATCAGAAGCTAAAAGTGGCAGAAATTCATTTGCGGATACTTGCTTCTCAAACAATAAGTTTTATATCACTTGCATAAGATTATCAAGCATTTTAGGCCCACACGGACTTGCGGAAAAAAGTGAATCGACTTTTATTTCAATCACTCTGGACGTGGACAAAGTTTCAGTTAGAGAGTAGTGCAAAATTTAACAACAAACAATAAACTATTCCGATATTTTTCGATAATATAAAATAATCACATTAGGTATATATGCCACAACATTTTTAATATGGGTCACTTGGCAACAAAATCCAAAGAAAACTTTTAAGTGAAAATTAAAAATACATTTGATACATTTATTACTTCATCATAGTTTCAATTTAAACAATTTATAGACTCTAAAAAATTGTTTATTTTTATATGAATCGTTACATATAACATATAAATTAAAAAGTAATGCATCCTTGAGACTACCAATGCTTTTAGAGGCTTGTATTCTTAAAAAAAATGAAGCTGCATAGGCTTAGATGTTGTTTTGATAGAATCCTCTCTCCAGTGGTTCAAGCTGCAGATATAGTAAATATAAAAAAAATAGTTTTTATGACATATTGCTTAATAATATGAGGTGTGTCTGTCCAATAGATCTCTTGAGGAGGAGGTTTCGTAGAAGTTTTCTGTACCTAGAAACTTCACTCTAGTATCATGCTGATATTGTGCCTTGATATCACTTATTGATGAGACGAGGACGCATACGCACGCATTCATGCAAATTTTTGCCACATCTTTTATACCTGACAACAACAAAATATATTTCCAAATTTTGTATTTCTTTCAGTGGATTTTCTTTTGTCTGTCATTTGAATAATTTTTATACGTGCTTGAAGCTTTTGTTTTTACAGCTAAAATATATATTTAGCTCACATGTAGCAGCAACCAAATGTCCGCACGCATTTTCGCAAAGTAAAAAATAAACATTTATTTCCTGCCACCAACGACAATTTCGTTAATTTGTTTGAAAACCCCATATTCATGGTTCATGTTTAAAAAACAATTGCTTCAACCACCTTCTACATTCAAGCCATTTTTCCCAATGACAACGATAGTAATCACCGTGTTATAAAGGCAGTAAAAAACTTATTGTGTGTGAGTGTAAAGACTTTGTTTCTTTTCTTAATTTTCCACTGAAAATTCGAAGATGTTTAGGCCTCACTGCTGCTGATATCTCTGTAGTAGTTGCTTTTGTTGTCCGCCAATTAGTGTTAACGTGCAATATGGCTGTAAACAGTAGTGTAAGCAGTTACACTCGATGAGCTAAAACGCATTGGAAGCTCTCTACTACTTAGCAGCCATAGAGCCATTAGCTAATGTTTTACTGCCATTTCTATGTTTTAAATCTTTTGTTGTTGTTATTGTTATATTTTTTGCGGCAACTTGATGATAATGACGACGATGATGTCTAATGCTGGTGAACCTCTTAAATTGTTAAAGCAAAATAAAATGGTAGTTTTACTATTAATGTTGTTGTTGGTGTTGGATGGTAAATTTTTGTATGTTTGTATTTATGTACGCGTTTTTACTTTGTTTATGTGGTTGCTTGGCGGTATTAATATGGCGTAGATCATTAGCAAGAGATGGTGTTATTATTTGCACGTTTTGTGTGAAACGCTTTAAAGAGTGTTAGATTTATAAATAGTGATAATCACTAGAAAAGTTCCCTTTGTGTGTTTTGTTGCAGCAGTAGCTAAAGTTGTTGTTAATTCTATTTGTTGGGAAGTGAATTATTCTAATTTGGAAGAAAAAAGTTTGCTGAAGCTTACTAATGTCTGTAAGCAGGACTTGGTTTTTATTTATTACAAGAAATTTTAAATTATTATAATCAATCTTATAATAATTATGATAATATTGTGTGAAACACTTTAAATAATATCATAAATTTTTTATGATAATTTTTTTTTAAATCATGATCAAAGTTTTCAGCTTGATTTGTTGGAGAGTAATGTTTGGCAACCAAATTCATTTTCTTTAAGGGTGAATTACACACAAATAGTGTTCACTTGCCGGAAAGCAATGAACACTTTCCGGTGTTAGTAAGATTTTTAGTATCCAAGAATAAATAATTTTCGGAGCTTGTGCTTTTAAACAAAATTTAGTACACCTCAATAGTCTGGGGGCTGGGGCACCCTTTTTATAAGTTTCTTAATGAATTACTGATAAGAACACTAAGGTACGCAAAAATGTCTGCAATTTCTTAGAGTTTTATTGATGACAGTGCTGCTCCACGTTATTTAAACTTGTTCAGTATCTCATTAAAAGCATGAATTAATAAATATCTAAATAGAAGCAATGCTAAACTCTCCAAAAATTATTTCGATATCAACAAAATTATTTGACTTTATTGATTCCAGGGCACAACATAATTAGGAAAGGTCTTGCAGATAACATGAACTTCCTGAACAAAGTTGGAGTTCGTGTATCATCATATAAATTAGTGCCGGAGATATTGGTTAACCAAACTCCTCCAGAAACTTCATAAAAACCAAAAAATAAAAATCATCGCAAATATTGGAGCAGAGTCAATTGCATAAAATATTTAAATACAGAAGGACAAATGACCCTAAGTTACTAGTTGTGGATATTAAAACCACAAAGAGAATTTAAGTCAGACCACTACTCTTGCAAAGAATTTATTATCTATGAAGACGGAACTCAAACAGCAAAGGAAGCTAATATATCCAATACATGTCCAACTGTCATCAGAAAGAGGATTTATTTGAATAAACTGAAAAAGGATCCAGGACTATACTTCGAAGAAATCGAAACAACAAAACACTGTACAGTAGGGGAGTTAAAAATATATATTTTGTTTATAAACTCCTAGTATAACATTATTAAAAATGACTTTAAACAAAAATTCTGAATTATAAACGAGAAGACTTTGTCACAATTGCCAAGAAAACTTACTAACTAAAACATAAAATGAGCTTAAATGGATGATAATTAAACCAAACCTTTGTGAAAGTTAAGCAAACTCCTCTACAAAACTTAACAAAATTTTGTTCTACTATCGATGTCAGAACTATTTTGTACAGAAGAGAAATCACAATGTTATACATATACAACTTTCTTAAGCATCTCCTGTGACTGTTTTTATGTGTATTGTGCTCGCAAAAAGCAATATGGTCCGCCTTTCTCAGCTGTATAAGGTCCCTAAAATACAGAATATTGCAAGTTGAGGGATCAGGGTGAAATTGAGATAGATGGCATATTTTAAGACACATTCACGATCCTTACGAATACGACAACTTTTAATTGAACCATTTTTTATAATACAAATGGTAGGCGGCTCACTCGTAGGAATACTTTTCAAAGTAAACTAAAGGTTTATAAGTTATTCGCTCACGGTTCTAGTATTGTTTTTTTATATTTTATCTCATTTACGCAACAAAAAAAATCTTTCATCTGATCTACAAGTTGCAGCCTTAACACTACTTGTTTCAGTGTACTAACTCCAAATTATTATTTAAGCCGCAGACTCTCATATTATTAAACCACTATTTTTAATTATAAAAGACAATACAAGATATACAAGATTTAATCTTATTTTCATTTCTTCTACAGCCATGTCAAAATTTTATCTTAGATTTATTTTCAATTTATTACCCACTGTGCGCTACGAATACAGTTTATCTCTAGTTTTTCAAATGGCAAGTGTTCCATAGATCGAAATAAATAAAAATGATAATATTTGCTGGTTGGATCACATTATAAAATAGAAATACAATTAATTTAATATCTTCACTAATTGATTTCAATGCAAAATATGAGTACGAATATGATAATAGCAACTTTTTTGATACACTTAAAAAAGCTATGGGTCAGAAATTAAAAATTTTGTTTAAATATTAATAAAATGTGTTGTTGTTGTGGCTTTAGCTGTTCATATGCCGACAATTGGTCGCTAAGCCAAATCGTCAATATTATGTATATATATATATATATATATATATATATATATATATATATATATATATATATATATATATAACATTTGAACTTGCACAATTCTAATTTAAATATATGTAAATAGTTTAACCCTTATATGACAAGGCAAGGTACCCGGGTACCTTTGGCGTTTTTAGCTTAATTTTTTTTTTTAGAAACAGATAGCCCCCATATTTGAAACTTCTTGAGAACTCCTAACTGTTAATAAATTTTAAATTGCCATTATTTTTTAGCTTGAAAATTATTTCGAAAAGGCGTGGTGGTCCAATTTTCATCTTACATCCTTAACGGTATGGCAAGGTACCCGGGTACCTTCACACATTAAATATAAAAAACGAATATTGCAAGAATATTTTTAGTTAAATGTTACTAAAATAATTAAAGAAAGTCGCTATGAATATTTTAGATTAAAACTTTTGTTTGGTGAAAAAAAAACAAATTATTTTTTTCATATATACATATGTACTTATTTATGTAAAAAAACAACCAGAAATGAACACTAATTTTCGTTGATCGCTTCGCGAAAAATTTCTGCACATTGAACAGCTGTCATTACAAATCGGTTTGGATAATTTGGTGCAAGCTTTACATGTTTTTCTTTGCTTCATACGTAGTTGCGAGCACACGTGACTATGGCCTTACTGCTCCCACAAGTGTTAATTTCCAAGAGCTTAAAGTTTTTTCTAGCTCTAAGCATGTAAAAATGTTAGTAGTTACATTTCTTTTTCTATTGTTGTTTGTATGGAAAAACCAGGGGTCAAATTACGGCATTCGATATCGATCGAAATTTCAATACAATTCAAGAAAATTTTGTTTGAGACCTTTCTTTCGCCTATATTTATTCACCTTCTGATGGTTTACTTTCCATGCAAAGGGTAAGGGTTAAATACATCGCGAGCCCGAAATATTTTGATGCCATATTTTTCTGGCTTAGAAGGCATGTAATGCGTAAAACGGGTACGTCTGCGATAGCCATAGAATTGCTCATCAATTGTAATGCATTCAGAAGGTTTATAACTCTGATGTAAATTCTCATTCAGCATCTTCCAAATATCTCGAATAGCAGCAGCTTTATCACTTTCTGCTCGTAATATGGCGGTTTCATCATTATCAAAACGTATGCACCGTAGCGTCATATTGAATTTACAGATAGACATTGCTGAACGAAACAATACACATAAAAATGTTTAACTTGTGGTGTATTTTTGCAATAAAGCAAACCACCGGAATAATATTATAAGTTTTTTTCACATTTGTTAACTTAATATGCATGGAGAAATATTAACGTTAAATTTGAAACTTACATATCTTAGAAGCAATATATTGCACAACCTAGAGTGTTTACAAAATACTGAAATTTTACTGAAAGTGAATACCTATTGTAAGTCTCAGAGTTATTTTCTGTGATTATGCACATATTTTCTACTAAAACTTTTATTTTCTAGTACTATTTCCATATAGGTACCCGGGTACCTTGCAATGGTGTTAAGGTGTTTCTTTTTTGCTACTCACATAAGGGTTAAAAGCTCTTTGCATTCCCTAACTTTTGCCAAGTGTATTTGAAAATAAAATATAACAACAAATATAGCATACACATACAAATGGCAATTTCAAATGACCACTTAACATACTTACAAGCCTCTTCTTCCCCAGCAAAACAAACATTTGCTATTCCTCTTGACAAAATGAAAAAGCTAAATAAAATATTTAAGTATAAATACATTTGGATAAATGAAGCACAAAAGATTTTATGCCAAAAACACAAAACTATAGCCAAACAATAAGGAAATATAAATGAATGAGAGAAATAACTTAAAGTAGTTTTAGTAAATTGATACCCCAGGGTATTTCAAATGCTACACGCACTCTAAAAAATATCACAATATTCTGGTTGCATATTTTAATACGCAATTGTGTTTATAATTTAGGAATAAAACGAAAAGAATAGAATCAGTTTGTTCGAAAAGTTTATCAATAATTGAAATTTTTATGATCCATAAATGTCACCGAAGGCTGAAAATGTCATAAGAGCTATTAGTACTCTATATTATTCAAATTAGGTAGTATTAGTTGATAAACGGGCTTAAGGGGCGGGTGAAATAAAATTGGAAGTAATATATAATAAATAAATTTGTTACTGCTTTCAAGATAAGAGCAACATTCAAAAGGAAAAACAAGCCATCTCTATATGAATTCAGCCAAAGTTTGTCAAAGGTATGGAAAACTTGATGAGAACGTTCTTGAGTTTAGCTTTTTTTCTTTAAATGGCGAATTTACTTATTTTAGCCATTAACAAAAATGAAAAAAATACTTGGTTTATGGGAGATAAATAAGTATGACTTAAGGTAAATATAAGACGACTTTGGACTACATTGTTTTGCTTTAGACATATTATAGATCCAATCCATGAAAATTAATGTAAAAATTATCCTATTTCTAATCAAGGTCAAAATTGCTTATATTTTCTTTTTTAATCCTGAAACGAGCTTGAATTGACAGCCTAAAATTTCTGTATAATTCATTTTAAATTTCACGACAATAATTCAAATGTCAAAATTTTTGATTGATGATTTGTAATCTACAATTTAGTTTCGACCTGAAATATGCTTTTGTGCAAATTCAAAATTAATTTATTCAGTAAATATTTAAAAGTTAAGAAAATTGATTTAAGAGGGTTGAGTGAATGTATGTATGTAATGTAATGGGGGTTTGTCCCAGGATGGCCCTTTGCACTGGGACCATTGCTGATCTATTGTGCTTCCCCTGTCCCTAGTAGTTTAATACGTTCGTAAATAGGATCAGCTCCTTCAGTGGGAGCATTAGCACATGCTCTTCACTCAGCGTATATGAATGTAGAGTCCTGTGTCTCCTATGGCACAATGCCCCACGATTTGCTATCAAGTGTTCAATCGACTCCTCATCTTCACCGCAAAATCTGCAGATGTCGGTGTCAGATAAGCTCATTCTGTATAGGTGGGCTTTGCAGGTGTAATGGCCTGTGAGCGCCCCTACCAGCGTCCGTAGGCTTTTCCTGTCCAGTCTTAGAGCCAGATCCGCCCTACCAGCGTCAAAGCGTAGGAATTTCTTGGAGTGACATAATCCATTGATGTCATTCCAATGTTGTGCAATCCTGGACGATGTCCATTTCGAAATCTCCCCTTTAAGTAGATTTTTGTTGAACGCAAAAGAAGAGGTGGGTCCAATGAAGTTCTTCTCAGCCCTTCTTCACGCACAGATGTCTGCCATCTCATTCCTGGCATGCCCTTGATGCCCTGGTACCCATATCAGAGTAATCTGATTATGAGTCGCCAGGTCATTGAGCCTGTTTTGACATTCCAGTAATAATCTGGACATGTACGTACAGCCTCTCCTTAAGCACCAATTGGCTGTCCGAGAATATCTTAACCCGTATTCCCCTGTGTCCTCTCTCGGATAGGATCTTCACAGTTTCCAGTATCGCGTAAAGTTCCGCTTGGAAAATTGTCGTAACCTTGCTCAATGTTATAGACCCGTGTGCTCTAGGCCCCACTATTCCCGCCCCAACTCCTTGGAGCGTTTTTAAACCGTCCGTGTACCACATTTGCGATCCATCTCTTAGCCATCCTGGGTTTGCGCACCATTATTCTCTTGTGGGGAAGAGGATCCTGTATTTCCTGTCAAAACAGTATACCGGGTCCATTTGCTCGCCCGCCTGAGACATATTAAGTATGTCCCCGATTCCCCTGAGGATAGCCAGATGATCAGTAAGGTTGCCCGCCCTAAGGTTCTCTTTTCCGTAGATAGAGATTGCCCTTATAGCTGCCTCCTCTTGTATAGACAGATGGAGCGGTGCCAGGTTCAGAAGAGCTTCCATACCCAACGTTGGGATTGTTTTTATGGCCCCTGTGACGCATAGGCATGCAAGTCTTTGTAACCTGCACAGTCTCGATATAGTTGTCCGTTGCTCAGTCTTCCTCCACCATACCAGAGCCCCGTACATTTCAATAATTTGAGAAGAAACATATTACAATTCTAGTACACAGTATATGACTGAGGCATGTGGTACCATGTGGGTTCCCAATGGAAACAGATATAAAGAAGAGGCACCATAAATTTGTATATTGAGTAATTTCTACAATGTTTCTACTTCTCCTACCAAATTTTTGTGAATCTAATTTGGGAGAAGTTCCCGGTATGTTGAAACATATAAATTATTACAAAGTTGGAAGCCAACAACTAACATTGGCTTGAGATAGCATTTCTTCCCATACCTTCTTAGCCTCCAAGAAGACAACCTTATTAATAACCATTCCATGATAAATCTAAGGATTACTGTTGCTTATCTCGTTAGAGAAAATAATTGGGTACATGCATTCCAAGGACACTCGTCATAAAATTGCAAAAAAAATGTCTACCTTTAAATTTAAGAATAAAATTTGTATTCCATAAGTGATCTGCCTTTTCACAAATCTTTTGATCTCTGAGAGTTGACATGTTCAAAAAAAGAAAATCCCTTATAATTAATTATCAGCGTTTGAAAGGTTCATTAACTCATGGTAACACAATTTATAGCATTTTTACATAGTTCGTTACAATGATACACCACATTTGTTATTGTAATTCCGTTTCAGTCTTAGATATATCCTGTTAAATACAAAAAAAAAAAAAAAAAAAAAATACTAAATACCTCCGAATATGATTTTCATAAAAAAACACATGTTTATTTATTCATGTGGGAATATTTGTGGCAGTGATAATGATTGCTTGTTTTTTTCTTCCTTTGTATTGTGATGTGATCTTGTCATCATAAGTTTTGATTTTATTCCTAAATCTTAATATGTATTTCATAATATATCTGCTATAAATAGCAGCAGGATTTAAATACAAACAGAAAATAGAAAATTATATGAGACTGTGAGAATAATCGCTTCCAACATGTGCGCACTTTTTTAAGTATTGAGAACAGGTTCATTGAAATTTGATATGCTGATCCTTTTTTTCGTGAGTGTTGGATTGAGAGTGGAAAAAAACGAATGAATTGTAAACATGGGGAAGGAGGGTATTTTCATTGAAGTCTTTAATAAAGTTTAAAAAATATGATCCTTATTATTAGTAGACTTTCAAGAGTTCTTTTATATAAAAACGTGTGTGTGAATTTAAAAAAATAAATACCTATATGGAGTACTAGGGAGTGTTGGGAAACTGTGGGAATAATATTTTACATGTTTAATTGAAAATGTTTAAGGCTCAATATACTAGACTATTTAAAATTTAAATCAGAACTTTTGTTTACTAATAAGGCTTCTTAATCATATTATTGATAATAAACAAAATTCTTATGATTTGTTTGTTTATATTTTGCTATTTCTAAACTTTTTCTCGATCTGTTATTGAAAAATATATAAATATATTGGGATCACAAAATATCTTTAATTAATATGATCTCTATGGGTTTGCTTAAGCTTAAAAAATATTCCTCATAAATTTTATGCTTTTAAGCATTATTCTTTTAGAAAAATATGATCTTGTTCGCTTTAAAACGTTTTCATTACATTTGTTTCTTTTATGCAGGTTCACTGGCCTAGTTTCTTTAAAATTTTTAGTCCATTATTTTCTTTTATTATTGATTTATAATCAAATCGATCATTTATTCTTTCAAAACAATAAACCTGCCACGTTAAAGCAATTACATATAATCATGAATATAGAAAAAAAAAAATGAAATTCTTTATGAATTTTTTTTTTTGAAGATAATCAAATCAAAATAATTACATTCTTTTGAAAAAAGTGGTTCATATTGTCTTGGCGTTGTACCTGCTACATAAAAGAGTAAGTATATGTGGCGTATGCCACAAGTCGTTTTCAACCACTTTTCAAAATTTTTAAGGAATTTATGAGACTTAAGTAGATTTTCTTAATTTCTAGTGCTTTGTTTTGTAGTTTTAATAAGAATTTGATTTCAAATAAATTAAATAAGTGGCGGGCATACAATTGCTTTCAAAGGTAGCAATATGCTTCATTATTTAAAGAGCTTTCCAATTGGTACCATGTGGTGATAAAGTGGCACAAATGATGGTACTGAAGGTGTCAAAATTACTTAAAAAGATTTATCTATTTTGATTTTCGAACACCAGCTGTTTTTCCAAATACTAACATTAAGAAAAGCAAATTTGTGATTGAAACAACAATATCATAATATTTACCAAATGAAAAAAAAATCAACACTTTGCCATATTTTTTAATTAAATATGAAATAAAAGTTAATGACAGCGTCTAAGAAAATTGTTTATTTTGGTAATGATTTAATATCTTAATAAAATTGTGTGAAAGAGACGCTCTGTTCCATAAAATTTGTTAATGAAGACGCACATTTTTTTAGAAAGAATAACAGATCAGGTTGCAGCAAATTAATTTTCTTAATTATAGATATAATTTTAATTAATTAATTTAACGAAGTAATATTATAAAATTCCTATTTGCCAATAATTTCTTACATAAATTGTTCGACATTTTCAAATGATATATTGATTATCCCTGACGAAGATAACAAGACCATGTTGTGGGATAGGCGATAAGGTTAGTAGTGTTAATGGACTTACATTCATATTGCAGGTGACCGACTATTTTCGGAAGATTATTTCACATACAAATTGCACGCTTGTTCGAAAAATTTTCTCTGAATTACAAAGTGCAAATCATTAGAATATCGACTGGAGTCGATTTGCTCTTAAAGAAGAATTATTTGTTCGTAAAAAGGACCGATTTTGGGAACAAGTTCCTTGATTTTATTAGAGCACAATTCATTTTGATAATAATAGAGCAAAAATACCATCCCACATTTTGCCGATGATACAGTTACGGATTAGAGTTGACTACACTACGGTTATGGATCAATTGCTTCACCCTCACCTCCACGCTGTCAAAATAAATTTTGCAACTTCATCCCAAGAGTTGTTTTTCATTCTAAGATCACATCTGATCTTTAATTAGATCCTTTTTGTCTTAGCCCCTGATCAGATTTGATTTCTTATTAGATCAAAAGCACAGGCACGTGTAATTTCTAGAAGAAAAAAATCAATAATTATGATTCGGAATTTCTTGATTTTCAAAAGAAGTCTGCATTTGACTGTAAGTTTTCAATAACCTTTTGGCCAGTGGAGCCACTACTTGATACATTCGTAGAGAAAGACTACTAAAACTTTTTAAATGTTCTGTGGTTATAAGATTTCAATGGAAATTCTTTTTGACTTTGTCTTCTCTTGGTGCAGCGTTGACTTAAAGACGACTCAATGGGCAATCATCCAAGACTTTGAAACCAAAAAATTTCGAGAAGCTGTAATACATAATATTTGAGGTAATTTATCATCTATTTTGTACGAACGTAATGGTACATACAATCGTAGAGGAGGTTTCTTGGGATCTTATGACGCTCTTGACTGAACATTGCGTTATATGGGCTCACACTTGAAGACCTATTTTCATTTAAAGGAAATCTTGTAAACACTATGGAAAGTAAAAAAAAGTAGAATACATCGAACACCTTCTTCTCTATCATTGCTTTGATTTTTAAAGAGAAAGCAACTTATGTGGGCAGTCTATTGCTGTGTCAACTGATGAAGATGTCTGGCTGCTATATCGGAAGGATAAATTGCCTTTATCTTGTCAAATAAAACAAAGGGTCTTAAAATTGACGATTTAGTTGTCCTTCTTGCTTATTCTGGAAACAAAAAACAACTAACAAGGTAAAAAGTAAGGCAGGTCATGCCTTAGGACTGACTGGCGGCCTGTTCAAGCTGACCTAGACTTTACTTATTTTGGGAGGTTTATAATTTTAAAATTGATAGATATTTGTTTTCAATTTGTTGTTGAATATTACGTATAAAAGACAAGTAAGGAAATTTCGTGCTATTTTATAGGGAGATAAGACATTTAAAAATACCCTCTCAAAGAATGAAAATCACAGAGATCCTTTCAAAAATTACCATATACATGTATCAATGACAGTGGTTGTAGGGTTCCAATATTTAAGCTGTATAAAAGAACGATGTATAATGTTTCTGTTGGTAAAGATTTTTATATACTATTAAATCGCTTCGCAGTAGTAAATGTTGAGTGAACGTCGATAACAACTCTGCAGTTTTAATGACAAGCTTTGTTTTCTGTATCGCCACAGCACTCCGTTGTTGTAGAAGAGATCAACCTTAAAATACTTGTACGATTCGGCAATTATTGAAATCTATTTTCAATACCCTTATATACAATAAATAGCGTTATCATCATATACGAATTTTGATCACATTAAAAGAGACTTGTCGAAATAACTCATTAAACCCAAGGGCTAATTTTTTTTAATTATAAATTTTGTTTCAAATTTGGATGCTAAAAGCATTATAATAATATAGATTTTTTTCTCACACATTCAAAGAAGAATTTGCACTAAAATTATCGTATTTATATCTCAGTTTTCGATTTACATGAAAAAAATATTTTGGGAAATTTTTTGAACAGTACTGTACAGGACGCTTGTTTCTTAAGTCTTTTGTTTTCCAAAATAATGTTTTATATGCATATAATTTTTTTTGTCTAGAATGGAATCCAAAGAGGTTTTTAAAAGTAAATGTTATGCCAAAGAACCTTAAAAACATGTTTCTAAATTAAAAATAGAAAAGAAACCAATATCTACGAAACCAACACAAGTACATTTTTTAAAATAAATTTTCTATTACAATATATTTCTAAAATGTTTATAACCATTTCCGCCCCAATAAATTTAACACCTAAATTGTAGATTCTCAAAAAAACAATGTTAAAATACTTCATCGTTTGCATAAATTTGCACTTTACAAATTTTACATAAAACGAAAACTTTCACATGTGTACACGTTTGCTGACTTCTTTCAAAGCCGCCATGATAAGTTTGTTCTTAGAGATGCATGTAATATGTATATTTGAGTTGTGTTTTAAAGTGGAACTGCCCACAGGTCAAAAAAGTAACAACATTTTATAGTTTGAATACAAAAAGGCAAAAAAAATTTAATGCCAAAGAATCTAAGTGTAAACGAATAAACACCATCAATCTGCATTTGCTGTCGAAGAGGATGATGAACTAAACTTAGCGATTAGGCGAACAGCATGATTTAATAAATAGTTTCAACACCATTCTGTTCGTTATATTTTTTGTTCAAAATTTTTTGCCTGCACTTTGTTATTTATCTTTTTCACCTTTTGAAATAATATTTTCTAGGTTTTGTTTTTACAAATATGAACTAGGAAAATTTTAGCGAATTTTTCTTAAATATATAATATAAATATATGAATTATTACTTGGAAAATATCACCAATCTAGTCAATATCTTTAGCGAAAAATTTTAGTGTTTTGTCAGAAGTTTATTTAATAAAAATCTGAATTTGAGATGAATCGGTCTTTGTTGTTAAATCAAATGAAAGAGTAATACAGACTTATAAACAATCATTTCGAATTAAATACACATAGACTGGATAAAGTATTAAATAATATTTAGTCAAAGTAATTTAATTGGTATGGGCAATAGAATTGACTGATAATGGCATATATGTGATCCTTTTCAAATCACTTTAACTTTTCTGGATCCTAGGAAACATATAAGTATTCGGTAACATCTCCTCGTACAAGGTATATAAATAAGAAAGTCGAATGAAAGACTAGTGCATTTTCCAGCTACTCGAAGTGTCCTTAAACAGCTGTAAGTCTTTTATTAGAAAAAAAACTGTGCAGAGTAACTCAGACTATATGATATGTGGTCGCACATATGTGGCTTTTGAAAATCATTAGGCATTATAAAGCTTACAGCATGATTACTGATGGCTACTTACTCACTTATTAACAAGAACTTCCAGATTTAGTTTATTTGTTTAACTAAGTATGGGTTAATTCTACCCCAATTACGTTACATATAATCTTTTTGGTACAGCATTTATTTCCATATTGTAAATTTAACATGAAGAGGTCGTAACATTAATGTTTAAAATACTATATTCCAATAATCTGCTGTGGGTATTTTCCAAAAATATGACAACGATTAATTTAAATAATTAAATTCTTCTAAGCATTTTTTCTGTTTTGCATTCATATAAACATCAATTATTGCTTGTCAATTTGTGTTTACTTGAGCTTATTTTACTATTGTGAAAACATTTAAATATTAAAACTATTTTGATAATATGTAACAAAGGTGGAAAAAACCCTTTCCCATCCACAATCATTTGATTACTTGTACAATCATTTTACTAAATAAGCCAACTGGCCTAGTGAATGAGCCCTATAAGCCTAGTTTAATTACAATTGATACATTCTGAAAAAAAAACATAGTGATACCATAAAAAAAACATTTAAAAAACATTTAAATATTAAAACTATTTTGATAATATGTAACAAAGGTGGAAAAAATCCTTTCCCATCCACAATCATTTGATTACTTGCACAATCATTTCACTAAATAAGCCAACTGGCCTAGTGAATGAGCGCCATAAGCCTAGTTTAATTACAATTGATACATTCTGAAAAAAAAAACATAGTGATACCATAATGTTTTGACCTTATGCTTAAAATCTGGTGAACTGAACGTCTCAGAAGGCACAAGGCGATACCTTTGATGTTTTTAGTCTCTCCAATAGGAACTGAGTTAAAGATTGCCGCTTGAGCTTTTAAATTGTAGAAGAGATTTTATTCTATGATTTTTCAAAAATATATATTGTTTTCCCTTAGTGTTTTTTTCAAAGTTTGTTTACAAGTTTTAAATAGAATCAATAATTAAGAAACATTTTAAGTTTTTTGCAATTTCTGCAAAATATTTTTGTTAACAAACTTCCACATTTTCGAATTCATAAAACTTTCCAATGTCTTATAAATATGTGGTTTTTGGTAGGTAGTGTAGACAAGTTGATTTTCTTTAACATTAATTTATAATACTTATAAAATATATCATCGTAAGCCAGCTTGAATTTTTTGCTTATAATTTTCTGGTGGTTCTCATTTCTTCCACTTTTTCTTAATTCTTGCCAACCCACACTTGTTACATTGACGGGAATAGCAGCAGGCAGGCATAATAAAAAAATAAAAAATAAAATATTCAAACTTATGATGAGGGGTTTACTTTAATGTCGTCACTTACAATTGCCGCCATCATTTTCATATATTGAGAATCATCGTCGTCATCATCATCATCATTATCATCATCATCATTGCCATCATCAGCATCCTCTTCATTATCAACAGCCATCTCAACATCATCACCCAGCCCCATGTTGATTATGTTCGGCCTAAGATCCTTAAACACTTTACGTAGCCATCCATAGTTATCGACATTTGTTAAAAATTTAACAAATGCGTTTGCTTTGCTGCTTTATGATCTTCACTATGAAATACGAAACAGCATTGACGATGTTGTTTCTATGATGTTGTACAAATTTGCATTTATTGCTTTAACATGTTGCAGAAATTCGTTTATATCTGTTATTTTAAGACAGACCATTAACTTGTATATATACAAAAAAATAGAAGAATTATTATGCTCTCTGTTAAATATAATAAAAACAATATTTTTTACACAATCAATTTTGATAGTCCAACAAAACAGTCAGACCTCTAGCTCCGCCATTCATATTGAAATTCTTCGTAGTTTAGCCTATAAACGATTAAATGAATGAACTCTTTTTAGATCAAGTATACAATTAAATACTGAATCCTTCTCCAAGATTACAATTAATATTGGTCTTGATTGCGAAATGAAATAGAGATATTGTCTAGACTTATTCAAGTGCACACAAAATTTTTTTTCAATATTTAGTAATTTATTAAATTAAATTTTTTTTACCTAGCGATAATTGTAAAGCGATATTACCTATTACTTAACTTTAAGATTTACTATTTTAATATCGTAGCTTTTGTCATTTTGTACCCGCTATACTTCCTATCCAACCAGCACAAATATTAAATTTTTTCTTGTATATTTTCTACTCACGTTAATGGACGTGGTTTTTTTGTAGCTATAATTACTATAAAGAATACAATTAATTTAAATATTTGGTGTACATGACTTCTAATAATATACTCCTTCACTTCTTACACTGTCACTTTTACTATCAAAGGGGACTCAACTGAGCTGACACTATTTTTCCCATTGTATACAATGCAATATTTAACGTATTCAGCTAAATTCTTCCATGATATATAAAAACTAAAAAAAGGCGAAGTAGACTTTCCGGACCTAGAGCCAGATAATTAAGAACCAATAGATAAAAGCTTGCGTTATCAGATCATTGGGTCATTACCATGAATTTCCTGTGTGATGGAATGGAATGAATTGTAAAGCCAAATCCATAAAAGGAGAGGTGAAGAAAGATTTCAGCCATGAAGCCACACATTTATTGCCGATTTTTTAAAAACCTCCACATGGAGTCATACAAATAAGATCAATTGTAATTTTTGTAAGGCCCTTAGTTGAATGTATCGGCATAAACGTATGAAGTTCTTGACATTCATGGGGTAAAAATTTAGTTCCTAAATGGGCACTCGAGTGCCCATTATATTGGATCTGAAATTGAATACAACCCAATTATATTGGTGGGGGCTTCAAACTCTATTTCGAAGTTACTATACTGCGTATAGGGGAGGGTTTTACAATATATTTGCTAATTCTGTTTTCACTCTATACCAATAGTCTACTGTGGTATTTTATGGTTAATACAATGAAATATTCTTTCATGAGATTGAGAATATTTTCCCCAAAGCCTTTATTTACAAACAACCTGTTCTTCAATAGTACGATATTCACTTATGATCCATGTGCCAGTGACTAATAGAAAATTCATTATTTAAACAAACAATTCAAATAGTCCAAGCAGATGTCTTTGAATGCCCACAAACAAAATCCTCTCTATGCTTAACTTTTTTCGAAGTTTCAGCATAATGCATATCGTAATTTTAGTTCATCCGCAGGGTGGTGGTCCCTAAAGAAACACACAATTGTTTGTAAAAATTGCTGGAATTATATATTTTATACCAAACATCCTTTAAAATAAATGGACTACTTACTTGAACTTTTTTATTTCTTGTGTGATTCCTTCTTAATGAAATAACTACACTGAGGATATTTTTCAAAAACACAAATTATAAAATTTAGAAAATATACATCTGAGTCTCATATCAGAGAGCATCGAACTATTCAGTTTTAAGACCACCTTATGATAAGTTATTATAAGAACATATACCCTCCTCATATTTCAGTTACAAGCCTTTTTTATCAGTCTTGTGTAAATAGTATAATATTAATATAAACTTTTATTGTTTAAGTTATAAGTTGGATTTACAAGTTAACCTTTGGTTGTTGATTTGGGGTCAATACCTCAAGGCCAATTGCGTCCAAAATCAAATACCTTAATGAAATAAAACTGGTTGAGTTTTCTGTTTCTACTGAGCAGAATTGTCTTTCAGCAGACAGATTGAATAACCAGACAAAGATTTCACGAGAAAAAGAAACTTTATTAGGAGCAGTGGGTGATCCCTCAAATACTCTCTAAATATTACTTTTCACCTTTTTTCCTTTACCTCTTCCACAGTCAATATTATTTTTGTCTCCTCTCCAATCCATCGTTCTCGAGGTCCATATAATGAGTATCACATTGTGGACCATTTTTGCTAAGCCAGTCTAAGCTTCTTACTAACTATGGTAAGGACTCGATTGTGGTTTATTTGATCATGAGCAGATAATTTTTACTCAAAGATTAGTAGTTTCATATATTACACTATGCAGTGAATTTCATGTGATTCTTAGCAGTGAGATCAGTTAAAGTGGTACAAAAATAAATGTTAGTATGGCGTTATGAAAGATTTTAAATCAAATTACATTTTAAACTAATATTTAACATTATCTTGATTTTGTCTTCAGTTCGTCATAGTTCATGAAGTTACTCTTTTATAATTCTGTTGTTCATATTATATAGAGTGGTTCAAGTGTTTTCAAATATTCTTTGTGTGTCTACTTTTTTTGTATTTTTAAGGTGGAGGTTGTTTTTAATGACGATGTGTGCTGCTTATATTCAATATTATTGAATTGAGGTTCTTGATGCTGTTCAAGCAGTTATTGTTGATATGCCTACTCTTTTGATGGACTTCCAGTCAAAGTCAAGAATATTTATGTTGCATTAGAATTGAAGATATCTTCCCGTTTATAAACGTTTTCTTTTTATTTTTCTTTCTAGATTTAAATATTTTGCATAGTCAGGTTTTTTTGTGCGACGTGCTGCAATAAAGAATCTAAAAAAGGAATTGGTATAATTTTAATATTTTTTTAAGATTTATGGAATTATTGTTTATGTTATGGCAGGTACATACTTTCATAAGATATAAATAAAATTTTGAAAAATAAATTTTGATTGGGGGAAAATATCTGTATGTATTAAGGAAGGTAGACTAGATATTGATAAAATTTGTAAACAATTTGCCCAGATCTAAAAAGGAATCTATTACACTGAAAAATAAACTTTGTGTAACAACGTTTAACCAATAGTTAATCAAGAAAAGCAAATCGAGCTTATTACAAATTCTAATCATTCACTTTTGTTTCAGTAAATAAGAAATATTTTGTGAAATAATCACACATTTATGTACCGAACCAATATACATAAAATTTAATTTAATAGTTGAAATTTCACTGGCCTCACTTGAAAACAACACAAAAATATTGAGCATATATGTATTTCGATAATCATGTTTAAATTTTATACTGTGATTTAAACGAAAACGGTCACATATATTTGAAAAGTGTTTTTCATCAAGTACTCCAAAACCGGTGATCATAATATTGTTAAAAAAAACTATTGGACGTATCTTATATGAGTTTAAACTCTTAACATAGGGCCATTCTTATATACCCTATATCTTACGAATCGCAAATTTGTTTCGTTCAATTGTATTGAAAATAATAATAAAAAAAATTCAAACTTTTTATTGCTTTCAATAAAAATAATTAAAATGGCCATTAGGTTGTATTTAAATCAAATACTTAGAACCAGGGCATCAAAACTCAATATGTATTTTTTAATATATGTTGCGTAGAAATCCTGGTTTTTCAACGCAAGGAGGCCTTTTTGGATAAATAAGTTTATGGTGGCTTTTTCGCTTTTACACTTTGATAAAGAAAAATATAATAATTTCGCGTGAAATCCTGCTTTTTTATAGAATCCACAAAATAAAATTTATATAAATTTATTTATAAAAGTTGAATATTTCCGAAAAGGGAATAACATTAGTTATATCGTCGGATATTGAAGATGATGTGAATAGTTGCGTTAATGATATAGCCTTTGATCCAAACTGAATCATGACTACCAACGTGGAGAACACTTTTTAGTACGAGTATATTAACAAATACATGGAATTCATCACCTGGAACGTTTTTTACACATCGTTGATACTATCGTAGATATTATTCAATAAAGATGATTGCATTTGATTATGACTTGATAGTAGTAGTCTGGAACAGTCTGGAATGCAAAGTCTGAAATCATTGTGAAACCAAATAAAATATAAATAAACAAAAGAGAGTTTATTTATATTTAATTATTTATATTTAATTAAAGTAGACCAGAGCCTTTGTTGGGAATCGAATGTACAACCTGCGCGCTGCTCGGCTAGTACACTACTCAATAACTTAGCGAGGCATCCACAAATGGAATATAAAAATATTAAATATTTATATATGGTTCAAGAATATTGAAATATGAAAGTATATGAACGAAATAATTTACATCTCAAACAGAGTCATATCCTAATAAAGTCACAGAAAGGTCAAGTAAAATTATTACCTAGAGTTAAATGTGGTCATGATCAGCTCTTGGATGAAATGGAATCTGCATAATGTAGTTACTTTTGCATTGTTGCAAAAGAAAGTGTTGTATTAATCTCTGTCGTAAATTGTTAATTTCTGATTTTTGTAACACAATAGTCTTTATCATTTTCAAAGACGCCCGCAGTGGCCTCTTTGTCGTCAAAGTTACCACGAATTTAAGATTGTGGTAAAAAGTCAACCCCCATAGTCTGCTACACTTTTGACATGCTATTTCCGTGAAGTAAAACAAAAATTGGATACCATATATTTATATTTCTATATATATTTATATTTCTTATCTTAAAAATTTCATAGGATTTAAATTAAATTTAATTAAATTAATAAAAATTTAAATTAAATTTGTAATTATTAAATGTCTTCCAACCTAGACTGAACTATGATTGCCTTCGTCTTGTTTAGAACAATTTTGTAGATCTCTTTTCTATTTGTACATCATACGATGTATAAACCAATGCTATAATACCAATTTTACCGATATCATTCCTCTCTGAAAATTGGATTTATTTGATATTTTAGTAAAACAAAACACGTATAATATTTAATATTAAAGAATTTTGAAAAAAATTATTAGATCTACATAAAAATACAATTCTTATAAAGCAGAGGTCTAGTTATGATTCAAATGATACAACTTTTTTTTAGAGAATTATTAAAATGGAAACTCAAAAAATTAATTTTCTTTATATGTATGTTCTTTTGCTTACTGAGTCTAGACGTAGAACCCGGATCGTTTCGCCCATCTTTGTCCGTATTTGCTTCTTTGGTGGTATCTGTGTAGATGATAAGGGCTGCCAAAAAGGAGAAAAATATAAGTGATGGTATTAAAAAGGGAGAAAAATATATACGTAGAGTCAATGGCATATGTATGCCGGCGATAAATTAGTACTGAAGCCATTTATGACATCTGCGATAGTCATTAAAGGGGAGATCCAGTTTTGTGACGTGAGTAGCTCAAAAGTCGGCCGTAGCCATTCCCTTGAAAGGTTTAGCATATTCTGCTAGCTAACACGGGTACACTTTGCCCAAATGAAGCAACTGCATTAGTGAACACTGAAGACCATATATTCTGAGCCATACTTTATGCTATACAAGCGAACTTGAACTCTTCGCCAGGCCTTCCACTAGACAGTTAATGGACTCGTTCTGAATGCAGGCCAATATGAGCTTGACTATATTAATGTTATTAAACAAGCCTGCATAGATCATAAAGGTCCAGAAAAATATGTTCTATTGGAAAGCCAGTCTCAATAAATGAGAACAAGATCCTTTCAGAACGTCTGAATTCTCCATTTGAGGAGTAACAGACGCTCCCAATGAGACCCTTTAATACAGTTAGTCCTGCAAGGTTGTTCTAATTAGTTTTCTATAAGAAGCCACTACATCGCAACAAGTTGACTCTGTCTGGAGGTAAATGCCACAGTTATGATACAGACTAATTTGCATTAATTTGAATTTTTATTGAAAACACTTTACTTTACAAGATCAATCAAGCGACTGACAGTGAAATCTGGAACATGGAAGCCGGATTAAGTTTTAAGAGCTCACTGTACAATTATTATTGAACAAATACAAAAATATCTATAATCAAGTGCGCAATCATGGCGACTTCATTTATATTTTTGCAAGTAAAAAAAGTCATATAATATGTTTTTTATTACAAAAAAAAAAAAAATTAATAAATTTGTGAAACAGATGAAATAAAATTCATGCAGATATTGATTACCATGCAGATTTCTTTTGTTTAATTAAGATGAAGTAAAAAAAAAATATATTGAAAACTAACCATACGAAACTAATTAAATTTATGTCTTCTTTCTTTGATTTTGTTAAATATTTTTTTCTTATATCGGTCATGCCGTGTTTAATATTTCTTTTTACTTAAAAAAAAAGCTAAATGAAATGATTAAAAAATGTTTGCGCTTGATACATTTGCTTTTTATTAATTAATTATACTCTTCTGCGTGCTTGTAATTATAATTATTTTCATACTGTAATGGCAAGAGAATATAAATCCACAAAATGTTGACTTTTTCATCAACCATATACTCGTACATTCAAACAAGTACAATATACCTGCCAGTTGTGCTGCCACAGTCATCAGTGCTATTGATCGCACTGAGGAATGATCATCACGATTAATGTTTCCTTTTGTCTATTTGGTGTTTGTCTACTTATTTTCTGGTTCACGAAAGTGGGCAAAATTTTTAAGCATAACATTTGTTGGGTGATTTATGAACTTTTCTTTATGTATTATATGCATATTTTATATATATATATATATATATATATATATATATATATATATATATATTTTTTTTTTAATTTTTTTTTTTTCTTTTACACCATTTATTTGCTTTCTATCGCCAACACCGAAAATGAAAGTTAAATGTGGAGTAATAAAGCCAGACTTACTATTATGATTATTTTAAATTAGATTTCCTTTTTTACAAGTAAATACGTTCCTATAAAAACTGTAAAAAAATGTCAAAGAAAAAAGAGCAAAAAACAAAAACATTGCGCACAAAAATTATATATAAGCAATTTCATAATTTTGAAAGAAGAACTGTGTAAAAAATTGAATTTTTAAAATTTTTTATTTTAATATTTTAAATAAGTAATGATTCTCATCTCTTATTGGTTTAGCAACAATAATTATATATTATTATATAAATTCTTTATTTCTATTTTCAATATTTATTTGCAACTTTCAAATAAATTATAAATATATTATAAATGATTTTTATATAAATTATTTATAAGAAACACGAAACAAACAATAATAATAAGAAATAATAAATATTTGTGAAGATCTAGTCATAAAATCTAAATTTTTTAATTTTTATATTTTGTTCATTATAATTTTTTTGGGTAAATAATATATTTTATTCATTTACTTTACTCGTATGTCTCGAGTAGTAATAAAAGTTTTAGTTTTTTTTTTTAATCCTTTTGATGTATATTGATTAGCTTTGGGTGCGAGGACCTTAATTTTTAAGTTAATTTTTTACTATTAAATAAGACATTGCAATTAAAATGAAAAACTAACATTCTGTAAATTAAATTAATAAGATCAATAAATTTCATAAAAAGTTGTTACTAATATATAATAATATGAAAATAAAAATCGATTTATTATATAAATTAAAATATTATCTTGTATTTCAAGAAATAATTTATAAGATTCTTTATATATTGAATATTTTAAAATATTATTAAAAAATTAACTTGCAAAATTTATGTCTAAATCGCTTAACTTCTCGATTTGACAGAGAACAGAAGATCTTGTCAAATTTTGATACTTTGCTTTTATAAATTTATATATTTAAATGAAAATATTTTTCGTATAACTTGTCCTATCGTAAATTTTTGTTTCCTTAGGAAATGGTGTATAGTACAGGAGAAAAAAAATGTTATAACAATAAAATAAAATATATTTGTTATTCTTTGTTGTTATTTTTCTTGATGTATTGTTTAAACTATTTTTGAACTACGGCCAAGCTGATGATTTGAATACATTTGTTTTTGTGATTCAATTTTTTTGCTGTACGTTTTTTGTTCCATGTCGGAGTTGCCTTTAGTGGCAAAAAGTCAGTCGTACTTTTTTCTGTTTTTTTATGCTTTTCCCTGGCTGCCATTTGACCTATTCACCCACTATTGGTTCGATTTTAGTTTTTTTTTGTATTGCTGTTACTTGTCTTAAGTATCATATTATATTGTCTTCATTTTATTTCGGGTTTTTTTATTATTTTACTTTTATAAATCTATTGGTTTTTGGCTTTGTTTTAAATTTTTCTTAAGGAAACATTTGCACGCCTCAAAAAATGGACATTTCTATCATTATTTCCTTAAACAGCCAAGTGAAACTTTCCTTTGTATTTCTTGCTTAACTTTTGAGTGTTGCTTTGTTTTTTTTAGTACTTGCCTCTTGGTAACATCTGGTTGTTTTAATACTTTTCTTTTAATTACAAATTGTTATTACAAGAGAACACAATAGAGCAATTTTTTGAAATTCTTGATGGTGTTGTTTGTTGACGTAGTTGTTAATGTGGCGTTGTGTTAATTGTTGCTGAATAGTTTAAGTGATGAAGGCATAACACTGGTCACTTAATAGCAACAGCGATTGGATACTCTTGAAAGCACCCTCCTACGTCGGTATTGTTAGCAGAATCGTCGGCGAAGCAAAACAATAATTTAAATGTCTACAAATATACAGCTGAAGACGCTTCATTTCTGCTATAAAAAATAATACACAACGCGGAATAGTTGAGTTGTAAAAAACAGAAATTAAGTTCTTTCCTCCTCTGTATTCTAATTTTACCTCCTGCCATATCCCCTTCACAAAGAAATAAAACCTTAAGTTTGTACTAGAAATTAATTGCCTGGGTGAAGCTTCTCTTTAAAAAAATACTTCAGGAGCTTAAATTTTTATCACAATATATACATACAAAACATTGTCCCTTTAATGCTACATTCTCATATGCCAAAAAAAATAAAGTTTTCAATATACTAAAGGAAAAGTAGTCCTTCTTATCCTTTTCATATATATAAATGTACAGTGGAATTACAAAGAGAAGTTATACCAAAACCACTCGATACGGTAGCTAAGAATTTGGAGATGTTAATTACATATTTCCAGATTCGATTTAGTTTGAGATGTGACTATAATTTATTTAAAGGGCGATAAGAATATCATGTATATTCCAAATTCATCATTAGACAGCAAAGTGAATTAAAGTTTTAACTAAAAGAAAATATTATTAGTAAATTTTTTGGCAAATAGTACAGCTATAGGAAATAGAATGCCGATAGGGGAAAATGTTCCTGAAGGGATGCTGTACGGCAACCATTTGAAAATTTTAAAAATTCGAAGTTTTTATATATTCCAAAAATATTGAGTTATTGTGTTATTAACAAGAGTAGTTATTTTGTTCAAATATCATTCACTATCCACAAAAAACACTTGTAAACATTATTGCTGTTGTTATGCGAGTATATCTCTGTTACTATTTGTCCTTCTTCTTTGTTTATTACCGCTGCCAATACTGTTGCTGTTAAATATCGCCTACTACTACTACCACTATGTGCAATATATCTCATAACAAAGTGATTTGTTAAGCCAAAAACCTAAGAGCCCCTAACCATTTAGCCATTTTACCAAAGCACAACGATGATTTAAAACAAACACGCCATCATCTCATTCATTAAGTTTTAACATTTTACTTTATCGTAATATATTTTTTAGCTTTTTCTACAATAATTCAGTAGAAAAGAAAATGTTTCTATTGACTGCTTAACATTCGGTATGTTGAGGTGATCACATCCAATGCATCGTAATACATTTTTAATTACTAGTTAATGACCTAAATTAAATTACTTAATAATTTATTTGTATTATGTCTATAACAAAACTTATTTATTATGAAAATTTTTAGTGGAGTTATGTAAAACTCTTCACTTAAGGTGAAGACTGCTTTTAGTTCGTAGTACATGGAAGGGCTAATCCGCCATTTGCACTACTCTGCAAAATAAGACCGGTGTTTTTAGCAAAATTCTTTAAAATTGTATTCTTTTATATTTTTGAAAACTTACATTAAGAAAGCCTTATAATGGAAACATTATTGGACAATTCATAATCAAAGCCATCAAACCATCATATTCCTTTTTAAACGAGTTCCATGAGATTTAATTTGACAATTAAAAATTCATGTATTTGCTGTATTAAAATGATATGAACGCATTTGAAAATTGTAACTTGGCCTTAGCGGACATAGAAAAATGTAATAAAGCAGATCAGAAATGGCATAACACCCTGATCATTTGGTACCATACCCACTAGCCTATTGAGGCATTTGATTAACATTTTATAAAAGTCCTAGTAAAGGAAAGTTAAGATGGAAGAATTCTAGCATTTTAAAAAATTTCTGAATGGCAGCATAATGCACTTGAACAATAAATGTCCATATTCGTAAAGTTATATCATAAAAATATATGTAAAAAATATCCTGTCTTAGGAAAACTAGCTGAAATATAACAGGACGTAGGAGCAAGAGACGAAATAATCACCATTAAGAATTCAGATCACGTGGACCGACTTAAAATGTTGTCTTCCGACTTCCAATGTAAAAGGAAATATTCAACATCTTTCAAATTTCTTAACATAAGAATTAAAAAAAAGGGAAATTCTTTTAATAAAAACCCACATATCATCCCTACCATTTCCGACTGTCGAATGTGAAAATTTGAACCATCGAGAGTCGTTAATTTGAGCCTGCATTCGGTACGACAGTAACCTGGGAGAAAGGATTGGACAAGTAGCATGAAGTAAGTAAAAGAGACTGACCTTCGTAGACTAGTAGGTAGTGGACTAGACTCGTAGTTCGAAGGTCCCAGGTTCGAATCCTGCCGCAGAACTCTGGCAGTTGTGTTTTTGGGATAATTAAAGGAACCGCACAACAATCATTCACTGGCATAAGTGTATGCCGTATGACATGGGCTATCACACCCCTCCAATGAACCTCACCTAACCTAACCTAAGTAAAATAGATGAACTGTTAAATCTGCACTGATTTTGAGTTGAAAATTGAATCTGCCCTGCGCCCTTTTCTAAAGTACCGATTTTCGTGAAAATTATCAGAACTTACGTTAATTGCATATATTTTCTTAAAGTTAAATTAATCAAAGTATGAGATAAAATAAAGATACACCTTCTGAATTATTGGGTGGTTTTTCCAACTTTCCCTTGGCGAGGTATGAGGAGAGCAATTGTTTTAAATTTTCCTGACAGCGTAATTTAGAAATATTTCTCACAACCCGGGAATAGAAATCTTGTCACCATTCTTATAGAGTATATGTATTTTCAGGCGAACTCCTCCTTTATTGATATTTCACATATTAAATAAAGCTTTTTGCACGTTTAAAGTACAAATAAAATTCGTTGTAAGCTGCCTTAATATTTTGTAAAATCTGTAAGCGCAAAGTGTCAGTAGGAGTTGTGTATATAGATGTTGTTATTGCAGCAGTTGTTAACTTAAACTTTCATTGTAAAACAAAAAATTATATGAAATAATTATTGTGAACTATTACAAACTATAGGAGCGTAATAAACTTGCAGTCGGTTAAAGATGAGTGCTCAAAGTCGTTTTGGAAAAATGCTTCTGTTAAGAAAAAGAAAGAAAATTTTTTTTCAACTCCGTGGCTTCTACTTATTGCTGTTATTTGTTTTAAAGATGTTGCAGCAAAAAGCGGCTCTGAAAAGAAAATGAAATTTAACATTTTGATTGCTTCTGACCTTAAGATGTCGTGTTCAGATGAAAAGGTCTCTTCCTTAGATTTGCTTTTATTATTTTATAGTAAAAACTTTTAATGCCGTTTACAATTTCGTTAATTTTTTTATATTTTGGAAAAGATTTAAGTACTTTGAAATAGACAACTTCACACTTCTGTTTATTTTAGGAGCATATAATGATGCGATGTTGTATAGTGATTTAAGTTTTTATAACATTGTTACAAGTTAATAGCGATTTAAAGGAGTCCTACGAAATTTGCTAGACTTGAGTATTACTAAGGCAAGCGACTTCAATTAAATGATGATTTTATTAGACATAGGAAGGTGTTGTTAATTGGTAGATAAAAGTTTATCTAGTCAATTAAATTTGTATTAAAACTAAATGTACATGACAGTGACTGGTAAAAGACAAGGATATCGCGAAAAAGGTATGTAGTATTATTAGTAATAAATGTATGATTTATTATTCAAAAGTGAACCACAAAGAACTTTCGTTATTAATTTTGAGGCCATGAATAGGGAATGAAAAGTTCATGTGAGATTAAGAAGAGATATTAAATTATTCGTAAAGCAAATTTATTGTTTTTGACGAAGGCGAAAAAATATATCCTTTTAGTAAATAAGGATATAGTTGAGGAAGGGTGTAATTCATATAATTTAGAAGGATCTAATTCATATACTTTAGAGATTGTACGAACTGTTATCGAACAGCCTGCAACAATGATCATGGGCGTAGCTAGGTATGGGCCAAGAGGGCCGTGAAACCCACATAATTCTATAACAATTTTTTTTACATGCATACAATATAAAATTATTAAAAAATGCACAGGGTATTGTGGACGGATTGCCAATTTACAAATAGAGACGTCTGTTCCAAGGATAGTCTCTCGTCAAACGCACCGTTCAAATCCCTTTAATTTCATCACAGGACAGAGGATTTAATGAAGAGAATAGGCCAGCGTTTGCAATTCATTGTTTGCACCCGTCAAACATGCTTTTTTAGAAGCTGGAAGAGCTTAAAGATGCGACAAAAACGTTTGAGCATTTTTATGAGTTGGATGAGTTGGCAACAAAAAAAATGTGTAAAGACGAATTAGCCGACTTAGAGCTGCCGAGTATTTTGAAAGACGCTTGATTATTTTGTACAAATATAAGGAAGGCGTTATTAATTTCATTGTCACAGCCGTGCACTACTGCAACTGTTGAGCGGTCATTTAGCACTTTAAGGAGACTAAAAACATGGTTGCGCTCCACAATGACTGCAGGTCGTTTAAACGGTAAAATAATATGCAATATTGCAGGACTATGTAGGCTAAGCATCCACCGAAAATTGGTAACAGAGAAGAAGGACGAATTTTTGGAAAAAATTCTAGCAAAATTTTCAGAAGATCCATGCAGATTACCCCTCAAATAGATCGAACTTGTAATAATCATAAAAAATCATAATCTTAAAAAATCATATTTTTCGTGGCACCACCCTATTTCATATCCTGGCTAAGCCCTTGACAATGATTAACCTCCTTGTATGTCCATTAGATATAAATGACCCTCAAGCATCAAAAATGTGCTGCGAAATCTCGCAAACTAATTTTGGCATTGGCTGTCTGTCAATACGTTTTTGCTTCCTTTCTTACTAAAAGAATAAGACTCTTGCTATTGGCTTTTCACAATTAAATGGGTACCACCAAAACAGCTGTATAAACCATTTAAATATTTATCTATTATTCAGTTAAAGTGCTTATTTTATCAGTTTCTGCAACCCGAGCTTTTTCTGTGTCATTCTTGCTTCACAGTCAAAATAAAAACATAAATAAAATTTGCAATCCGTGTGGCAAAATTATTCCATTCGTATTCGTATCTCTATTATACCAATTGTTTTCACATTAATAATTGTGAATATCATTTGTATGCACATACTTTGCGGAATTCACATATCCCTAGCTTTACACGGAACGTTTTAAATGTTTTTGCACACACCGGTATAATTCATTCTGATGCTTAAAATCAACTAGTTTATATACATATGAAATTTTGCTTTTAAAAAAAGGTGAACTCTCATCTTTTATATTTTCTATCAAACATGGTATAAAATAATACCTTTTAGTATAGTAGTTGTACAACTCAAGCATTACCAGAATTATAATTAAGGAGAAGTAAATTCGAACAAAGTCAAAGTTAGTAATTTAAAAAAATTTTTTTTTGATCTTCAAAACCTTGTAAGATAAAATTTTTTTATTAAAAATAGTGTGTAAAACGAGGGATATGTGTAGTATGCATTGTTGTATTAAAATCTATGTAACTGAGACGCGTATAAGTATGAAAGCTACTAATATAATTTTGACAGCGTTTGACTCATTACTCACTAATTGTTATTCCCAGCATTGGAAACCAAATCAACTTCATAACTTCATAAATAAAATAAAGTTATTTATTATCAAGGCCTACAGTTTTGCAAGTTTATGAACAAGTACTTAATAGAAAACATATAAAATATATATAAATATTTTTTTATATGCTTCGAAATTATTTGGTCCAACTTTACCCGCAACAGGACGGAACAAAATAAAGGGAGAGGGCGGAGACGACTGATCCCGCTTTTATATCTGACTAACTCTCAAAAGGATACATGTGTCTCCTGAGTTGAATTATGTAATAGATTTAGGACATTAGCGCTGAGGAAAACGGAGCTTAATTGGTCTACGATAACGACATGCAAACTATGCAGGACTTTATTGCCTACGATTTGTTGCAAGGCAACCAAGGCAGTTTGTTTTTCTTGGAAGGCGTTTGCTAGTGTTTTTGTTTGAACACTATTTTAGGCAATGAGCGATCTAATATTCTCCTATGATTGGCAGTGCAGAAGATACTTCGATACAGAGGAGGAAAAGTCAGCTCAGCACTTTATAAGCGACCATCCTGCTCTGCAGGTGGGTAGTCTCAGATGCGTGGGAAATCACATTTTTCGGGACTTGTACTTGGTTCTGGGAAGCTCAGAATCCGAGACTTTGTATGGTAGTGTTTAATTCTCCGAAAAAAGAAAAAAACAAATATAAATATAAAGTTTATGAAATGCACAACGAAGACAGTGCTTGTACAGTGCGCAACAATGCTGTAACAAAAATAGTGAGAAAAGTATTCCTGTTTTCAAAATATTCGTTCTTAAAGGATTAAGTTGAAAGAATCTTATTTAAATTGAAAAAATGTTGTTATATTTTTAGGCCTAGACTGAATTTACACTATTCACCTTCGTTTTAAAATTGTTGCATTCAACTTGTTTCATTGACTGACAGGAGAAATATTGAAGTAAGCAAAAATTTGTTTTAGTCTACCTAATATTGGCATAAAATCAGATTACATGCAAAATATTTTATAAAAAAATGTTAGTCTTATATATTTTTTACAAGATTTTTAACTAAAACTCATATAAAAAACATTTTGTGGCTGTTGCCAAATTCTTACTCTTTAAAGTTTTCTATTTCTAGAAGTAAACGGACTATTCGTTTTATAATATTTTCTTTTAATATAATATTAACACTTCTAACTGAAAGTGACTTATAAATAAGTTAAAGGCATTAAAAGAATAAGTTTTTTAATAACAAGTCTATGTCAAAAATATTTAAAAAATGGCTAAATTTGCATTTCACTAAATCAAAATCAATGCATTTTTATTACTTCTTTAGGAGCTTTTTAAACTATATCTCTCTCATAAGTTTTACACTCAAAACTGCTCTCCTTATATAATAACTTATGGCATATATTCATGTTGCTTTTAAATGAAATTCCAAAGATCAAGTTCAAATTCAGTCGACAAAAATATCAATTTAAAGATATTATTATTAAACCAAAAAATATAGTTTAGTAAGAACGATTTTCATATACAGTGTTAAGTATTCTGTGGCATGAATGGAATTTGAAGTACTTCCAAGAAGTCGTTTTTTCATAACATTTTAAATATGACTGCATATTTAATTTTTAATAACAAAAATTATGTTAAAATCATTAGAATAGGACAACATTTATGAGGCTTTTGGATCAGAAGTTGTAGGATCTTGTTGACTTTTTCTTTACATCTAACTATACTAATTTTTATTTGAATGGTTTTAAACTTAAAATGCTTTCGATAGCCCAGTCCTATATATACACTTGTCTCCCTACACTCCGCTTTTAATACACAAGTACAAAAAACACTAAAAAATCCACTAAATTGTTTGCATAATTTTAATTTAAGTTTTTCCTTTGACCATTCTAATTTATGGCATATAATAAAGATATCAAAACAAACACAAATTTTCTGTCAACTTAAGCCAAAAATAAATATTTCAAAGTATTCCAATGAACATTGCCATAATTGTGACATTTCAATTGCAGATCTCGCAAACAACCAATACACACACTTACTAAATTACCAAACAACCTGATGCCAACGAATGAATTACTGTTGTGCCACATAAAGTGGCACTTAAAAGAACGAATACCCCTTCAAGTCAAATAGCTTTTTTGTTTAAATGTAAAATGATTTAGCGAACAATAAAAAAGTTTTTGAAAACGCAAAATAAACTTATTGGAGACCCACTCCAAAAAGCAACAACAACATACTCTGATTTCTATGTTAAAAAGTACTTGAAGAGAAAATAAGGAAAAGAAAGACCTAAACTGTAATATAAAGCCATAGATCACAATTATAACTTCAATTACGCTGACAGTAGCTGTGATCATCATCTTCATTAGTGGAGAATTCGATTATTGTGTCTTAAATTTGGTACGGCTCTTTCTAAGACTTTCTTTGGTCAAATGACTGGTGGTGCCAAGATGTCCATCCAACCGCACAGTTGTCTTTAAGAGCAAACTTTGAAATGTTGGCAATTTATTAAAAAAATATAATGAATATTTGTTAAATGATCTCATTTCTTTTTGGTTAATTTTTCAAAAAATACTAAAATAACTTTCCATTATTGGCCTTAGGACTATTTTTGTTTGTTTTTGTTTTCAATATGACTAGACGAAATGAGATAAATGACCTGTTTAGATGATGATGATGCTGGTGGTACTACAAAGTGTTTGCTTAACGAAATTTTTTACTATTTTACTTTTAAATAAAATATGTGCGTTAAAAATTATTTCTTTTCAAATATTGTAGCTTTTTAAGAAAGCGTAGCACCCTACACACAAAGTAGTAATTTTTAATTTAATAAAAAAAATTGTTAAAACGGCTTAAATTTGCCTGTTATAGCAATTACAGGAAGTACTTTGCCTAAGAAAAGGGAAGGTCAGCTAGACACTTTCTATGGGACTATTTACATCTACCGGAAGTTAAGCCTAAGCATCTAAGCAATAGTTTTCTTCAGGTGCTAGGCAGCCCCCGCACAATGTAATTGAATGATATCTTACTGTTTGATTTAAGTTTCGGAATTTTGTAGGACTCAGTAGAATATATTTAATTCCTACGGCAACATAATGGGTTGTCGCAGTATTCCTGTAATTTTTTTCTCTGTGTGGCTTTGCCAACATAATCTTCTTCCTTAACAGAAAGTTAATATGAAATGGTGATAGTAACTTGATTATTTTTTCGGTTCATAGCTCTAACAAATTTAAGTTTCACCAATAATTTCGTACCACTCCAAAAATTAGGAAATTGGCTGAGCTCCTCGTACAAACTAGGTTCAATGCACATGTCGCAATATATGGCCGGCCTCCAAAACGTTAGTTGCAAAGCATTATGGTAAGTGATATGAAAATGATACCTTATTCACAAATTGCTGCTTGCTGAAAATATTAACTTACTGCCGTAGTGTGTTAAGCTTTGCGCAAGAAGAGGATAAATTGTGAGCAACAATTCAAATATGCATCAACTTGGGAGTATACCATTTGAACGATTAAATTTTTGCCATTTTACACATTCGGATAAAACTTAAATGATAGCAGAGCTCTTTTTTTCATTTATGAAAAATTACAGCCAGTGAAAGTTATACCATTGTTCTGCGCCACCTGGTATGCATTTTATTTCGTACCTTTTTTATAAAGCATGTAAAGCTCAAGTTCTCTATGAGCTAGCCATTGCGTATACCTTGACAACATATAGATAATTGGCAACAAATATAAGCGTTGAATCTGGAAAAATTCACTGTTTGGTGTATATTATGGGCATGGCCATCATTGGACCGTACTTTTTCAAAGACGACGAGAGCAGAAACGTTACTGTGAACGGCGTGTGCTGCTGTTTGATGATTAAAATTTTTTTTTGCCCAAAAGAGCTGGACTTGGCTGACATGCGGTTTCAACAAGACTGTGCCACATGCCACACGGCACGCGAATCAATGTCCCAATTGAGTGGCGAGTTCGGTGAACAGTTTATTTCACATTTAGGGACAGTTAATTGACCACCTAGATCGTACAATTTAGCCCCTATATATACAAATTTTTGTGGGTCACGTCTATAGGGACAAACCCGCAATAATTGACGAACTGGAAGCCAAGATTGAAGAATTTATTCGTGAGATGCCAGCCGATATGTTAGAGAGAGTATGCAAAAATTGGACCCAGGGTATGAACCATTTGGGGCGTAGCCGCGGTCATTATTTATATGAAATCACTATTAATCATTGAATTATAAAGATCGTTCTATCGACTCAAGTAAAGATTTCAAACATTTGTCTCAATTTTATATGATTTTTAAATAAAATCCGAAAGCTCTTAGAACGTTACCCGTTATAAATCCAAGGACTAACATGAATAATTTTATATTAGTTTTCTTTTATTGCTTATGTCATTTATGTCATTCATGGAGAAGTATTTAAAAAACTTGTACACAAATATTATATTTGAGTGAATTCCATTATTGAAGAGATATGAAAAAGTATTTCTTATATTATATTAAATTTTCAGAGAATTTAATTGATATTAAGCTCTTTAAAATATATATTACTTAGAAAAGCCATTGTAAAACTTTTAACAGATATATTATTTTTACTTCGAAAGTCCTTTAATGATTTAGTAAAGAAATTTTCTAGGAAAGTTTTCCAAGTTTCAAAACCATGATGTACAAATTCATTTCGATATCGTTTTCATTAAAAATATTAATTGTTCTCTGTTTCCCATGTCATTTGGAGCCAAAAATTTTGGACAAACAAAAGCCAAAATAGAATTCAAGTCAAACTATTTTCAATTGACAGGTACAAATGGCGGTTATGATTCAGTTAATGATTATACAAGATATTGAACAAACCGACAGTGATGATGATGACGATGATGATGTTGTTGATTATCACTTGTACTTTTCCTCTATGATATTTTAATATACAAGGGATTCAACAACGACTCCTCTTTAAATGTCTCTTGAAAGTTTGAAACAGATTAAGTGTATTTGATCAAGTCTAACAACTTTTGAATATATTTTTGAATAGAGTATGAGTTGTTATGTTGTTGTTTTATGCTGTCATCGTTATCACATTATTGCTGTTATATTATATTGTTTCAAATACTATTTTTATTATAATTTTCAAAATAAAGTCAATATTTTTTCTTGTGCTTTTCTCTGCTGCCCCATTGTTATTTTGTCCACTTTTTCTATGAGTGAGATATTTAGATTAACAGGTTGTTTATTCGTGTTTTTTTTCTCAAAACAAGGAAAACGTGAACTTTCTCCGCACGCAAACTCAATGACTTTGCTATCGATATCAATTTAAGTTCCAGTAGAGTCTTTTGTTTTGTTTGTTGTCTTATTATTGTTTTATTTGACTTTGTTGTGGTTAAAGTTGTTATTGTTGGCGGTGTTGTTGTCATTATTATGTTGCATTACCTGCGCTTGTTTTAGGTCCCCTTTAAATAGTCAATTGTTTTCGAAATTATAAAAACAAAAAAATAAAAAATCGCAGCAATAATGGCCAAATAATGATACTTAACATTGACTTTACACGATTAAATACAAAGTTACGGTTTTTATTTAATGCGGTTTAACGAAAAAGAATATTTTTGAATACAACCTTTTCCATTATTTAAAATTTCATGATAAATAACCATAACAATTGCAAAAGCAGCAAAAATATTTAAAATACATTGGAGGCCACAATGATACCGAAAGCACTCGTATTCATAATACAAATCGCTAAAATGCGTGAATTTGCCAAAAATTTTGAACGGTCTTACATTGTTTTAAGTATTTTTTCGTTTCATATTGAAACTTTCTATTTTATGTGGGAGGTTTTATCAGAAAAAGAGATTGTAATTTTTAAAGTTATTGTCATTTCTTCATAAAGATCACCTCAAAACGTATAAGTTGTTCAAAAGCTAAAAAAAAATTGTATACAAAGAAATTCTTTGTTAAGGCAGATTAGAATTAATATACCAGTATTAATCGTTGTCAAATAGAGATAATGTTTTTGTAAAGATTTCTATTTCCAAAGGTTCAATCACTGGTTTCTCAATTTTTGGATAGAAGAACAAAAAAAATTGTGTACGTTTTTATAAAGATTGGCCATATCTCAGTTATAACGTTTTAATCTATCAAAATTTACAGAGATGTAAGTCTTTCCCTCCAGAAGCTTAGAGGCATTTAGCACGCTCTTAAAAATGTATTCAAACTTCATCAAATATTTCATTATCTTGTCCATATTTGTATTTTATTTAAATAAATTATCGATCCAAAAACTTATTGTTTTGCTAAGACAATTGTATGTTCACTTAAATATTGGAGGATCCTGAAATAGGACACCTCTGCTATTTCAAGTTTAATACTTCTTTTTATTTTCTTTCTGTTCTTCTCTATTCTATATATTAAATTTTTTGTAGGCTTAGCCGTCTATATATCAGACAATGTATTTTATATTTCAATATAAGCATGTGGTAGTTACTAGTATATATTTTTTTATTCAGAAGATTCATCATGCGAGTGGTTTTTATAATTTTTCGAGTCCACAATACAATAAGGAAATGCCAAAAAAGCAGTGTGTATGCCTGTATTTCATTGGGGCTACCCAAATCAAAAGTGAACCCTAGTCGAATCATATTTGCTCTACTCAAATTATTGGTGACAATATACTGAGTAATTTTTAATAAATAATACAATTTTTTTCACTAGCCCTGCTGGAATCAGCAACTTTCTCTGTAATAGTTCAGCTTTCTACCCACTTAATTTAATTATATATTTTAATCAATTACCAAACATATACAAGTTTTAATTTGGTATGTTCCTGAAAGAGAGTAAAATTTTACGGTTTCGCAACTTTTTTTCAAATCTACTACTGAAGTCATGAACTAGGGAATATACTATAGAAGATTTTCGTTGAATTCTATAAGAGTTTTACTAAATTGGGAAAATATTTGAACTTAAATTAAATACAACCATTTACCATTTAGTAAAATTTCATAAAAGCTCCCCAAGTAAATTATTTCTTAAATTAAATTTATTTTACTGATATAAAATCTCTTTTAATTTATTTTTATGACGTTGATTCCTCAAGTTTATCACATAAATTGCTAAAGTTTAATAAATGTTTATTAGATTCTACTAAAAATGTCTTTGAAGTCAATGAAATTTTGGTAATTGTATGAAATTTATTGGATAAAAATAGGAACTCTCCAGGTTTTATTAGACTTGATATATTTTTCTTGTTAAACTGATGATAGTCTTTTCTCATTGGTCAATTTTTTTGTATTGAAAATATTTTAAAAAGGTTTCCTTTTCATTATTTGTGTTTGAAATTTCGTTAAATAATTTGAATTTCCTGAAGAAGATACCCACATGTTTTAGAAAAAACTATTAACTAAAAATATATATTATGACTTTAAACTCAAAAATAATTCAATAAATTGACATTTGTCTTGTTTTGTGAAAAATTAATTCCAGTTTAAAAACAATGTGAACTAAATTTTGAGAATTTTTTTTAACTTTAATTTAGTATACGTGTATACATCTTACTTTTTATTTTATATTATTTTTTGATTATAAAAATAATTGCCAATTAATCCGTCTTCTGTATAAATTTTAAAACATATCGGCCAACTACTCATATTTTTCGATATCGTTAGTAAACAAACTATGATAGAATAATGCAAGTGTCGAATATGAACATAATTTTTTTTTCAAAAATTCGTTGTAAAGCTAACCTTTTACACATAAAATTATTTACATTTTTGCAAAAATGTCCTATATTTTAAGGTATTTCATTGAGTACAAAAATTTTATATTTAAAAAATTAACTTTTATATGATTCCAAATTGTTACAAATAACAAGGAAAAAAATATGCCACTAAAACAATATTAAAAATACAACAAAACGATTTCATAATATTTGAAATGAGCTTAAAATAAAAAAAAAATTTTATTGATCAGTGGTAAATACAACGTAAACAAGATCCAGTACTGTTCTCTTTTCATGTTAAAATTTAAGATATCTACTGTTAAAAAGAAGGCCACAGAGTCAACTAGTCCACAGGGAGAAAGATAACTTGACATCCAACCAGCTTCAATGCTTCGGACTCTGACCCTTACGTTCCTTAAGGGTCTCTTCTTAATATTTTATGGCTCTTAAAACCATAAAAATAATTATCGGGTCAAAGCCATTATAATCTTGAATCGACCTACATGATAGGCAAAGAATTTCGCTATGCAATCCTATTCAAGTCCTTAAATCTATGCAAATGACAAATATTGTACGATCTTATTAGATAAGGGTTTTCATCTGAGATAAAAAATTGTTTATACTTTATCTAAAAGTAGTGAGAAGAAAAATGTTTTTTTCTTGATGAGAAATAAAAGATTTATCCGGCTTTTTGAAGATGTTGTGAATTACTAAATACATTTTTCTTATTATAGTTTGAATCTCAGGTAACTTTCTTGAATTGAGTTGAATTTTATCAAAAGACTTGAAACCAAACTTATAAATAATTTACAAAAATAAATAAAATTTAAAAAATAACAGCAACTAATAAAAAATCATAAATCCTGGTCACGTTTAATATTTTTACTTCAAAAATATACAAAAACAGAGAACTTTCAAATGAAAAAAAAACGATAAGTGTCAATTTATACTTGTTTTGTATATTTTATCACTTTTTTGAGACTCTGGCTGCAACAGAAATCATGGGTTCTTTATTTCAAAGCTTTTTTTTTAATTTTTTTGTATTCTATTTAACACCCTATATTGGCCATTTAAGCATTAAAGAATGTTGTTCTTTACCATTTTTTATGAGACAAGCAAAAAACACATCTTTCAAATGTTTTACAATCGCTATCCTGTGGTGCAAAAACGTGCAACTTATGTCATAATATTGCGTTTTTTCGCTCTCTTCTCTCTTTTTTTACTAGCCTGATGTTGTTGGTGTTATTGCAGCATTTATTGTCGTTTGTGGCAAAAACTTGCCGTTTCTGCTAATGTGTGATTTTTGTCAAGTTAAATACAACTACTTTAGCAAAGAAATTACGAACATCAAACGTGGTGTAAACATGGTGAGACTGCCACAAATACAACTACTCTAAACGACAAAAAAAGTAGGAAAAAATCACCCAAAATATGGCAAAGACACGATTTCGCTTAATGGAATTCATAAGTTTTGTTACTTTTAACACACAAAAAAAAAACCTAAAAATCAAAGAAAAAAATAGTGTGCACAAAAGAAATTCTCCTTTTATTTTAAATACGAATGTATGAAATGTTAAGAAGAAAAAAAAAAATAAAGAAATGCGTTTTCAGTAGTTGGCACGAGCAACATTTTCCCACACTTGCTGCAGAAGCCACGAAAAAGCAGGATCTCTTCTTCACACAAAAGTGCAGGTCGAATTTGTATCAGTCTACCATTTCTTTTCCAAGGAATTAAATGCAATTAATGTCTTGAGATTTACATTTTTCTTCATTAAATTGAACAACATTATAACAAGCAAAATAGACAAGGACCATACAACACTATGGTATTGATCAGCAAGGATGAGTATATTACAAGAACAGAAACATTAATTAAGAAAACTAGATGCAAAACGACAAGGATGAATTTTTTGGATGCCTACAAAGTAAATGTTCTGAAAATATTGAAAAAGGCAATCAATGTATTGGAACCCAACGAAGCATACTTTTTAAGGCTCATAACCTACCTGCTCCTATCCTATCAATTATACCAATGACACCCATAATACTGTACAAAAAAAAAACATTTTTTAGCTGTCCTTTAGATAAAAGTATGCGGACTATATAGATTTTGATGCGCTAAACTCAAATCTGCTTTCAGTTTTTCTCTATCATGTAGAGATTTTTTTTGCCACTTAAATTAGTCGGACACACTAATATACTTCCCTATAACTCGAGAACCGCTATTTCGATTTTAATATAGAATAGACCAAAAGATGCACTACCAAATTCTGTTAAAAAAAGTTAATAACCATTTTTTTGCTATCTTTTATTGTTTCCGAGTTATTCAGAATTTAATAACGAAAAAAAATTTTATGCGAAATTCGTTAATTGTTTTTGTTTTAAAAATAAAATAAAAAAATCAGAAACACAGGTTTAAATTTTTTTTAATTTTTCTAAAAGCCGCATATCCCGGCAGTTAAACAAACTATAAATCATGAAAATCCGTCAAGAAATCTCTTTTATTCACAATTTAAAGCAGGTTACCTGCCCGCAATGCCTTTTCAATAGTATCGCCAAATGTAAGTGCGACTGCATTTAATGCATTACACACATTTTCCAATTTCGGGAATGTAAAATCAAATATTAGCAATACTCCTGGAAGTGCTTATAGAACATTTTGAAAAGGAATGCGTACTTGAGCTATAAACCAATTTTCATTCTTTGCCAGATACGTTGATGATGTCATATGTATACTGGAAGGAAATAACGATGATTATATTCTGGATCTGCAGAAAAAGCAACAAAAGAACATATCATTTATAATGGAGGTGTAAAAGGGCGAAGACATATAGTAAATTATCAAAAAAAGGGGCTTCAAAAAGTTTCATACGAAATAAACAGAAAACCAGCAGCCATAGGCACAATAATACACAATTCTTAGAACCATTCTGAACAACACCAGAAAGCAGCAATTATACAATTCTATATGAAGGAGATGAAAAGAATATAGATATAACATAGAATAACGAATATAAAAAGGACTTGTGAATAGTATCATAAGGCCATCATTGCAAGCAAGGCACAAAATAAGAAACAGGAGAGCATTAACTGGTCTAATTTGACTTTTAAAACCAATACTGCATATGAGGTAGAGAGCTTTTTTAGGAAACGCATCACTAACATATATTAATAAAATAGTTGTCAGTGATATATACTGAAAAATTACTGTCTTGTCTGGGTGGCTTGCTATTGTGCTTCCTGGGGTATAGGGTTATCAGATTTCCGGTCCTAGGCTTTTTTGCTGATTACCCCTAAAAACTTGTATGTTGCTACCCAATCCCTGAATTAACAGGCTAACGGGCGCTCATGCAAGTAAATTAAAGATAAAAGTGGGTTTGCTCGCTCGTCCGGATGGGTAACATGGTCTTTCCAGACCTTGACCTTTGGCCAGTTACCCATAGAACTTAATATGTGACTACCCAATCCCTGAAATAACCGGGTAACGGGCGTGCATATATATATTTAAGCTTTGCCTATGCTTGTCTGGGGAGAGATGTTATCGATACCTCAGGTTTCCGCGGGACCTAAAATCGGAGGTGTTTTTAACACAAGGTCGACCAGAGATCCTATCTGGTGCCACGGGAACCAGTAGCCCCTAGGACATGTCCTAGACTGGTTATTGGTGAGGCCCCTTCGGGGATCACGTGGTGGCTATGGTTAAAACCCAAAGATACGCGGGAAGAGTTATGGGTCGGATGAGTGTGTCTGCAATATGGTGCTAGTGATCCTGTTGTAGATGCTATCTTCAGAACATATATCTCTATTTGCTGTTGCTATTAGACAGGGCTGCCCTGACGCTTGCGGTTGGTGAGTGTCTATTAAGATAGGGAACATCTTACTGCTGAGCCATTGGGGTGGTAGGAGGTTAGATAGCTCCAGCAATTTAGGAAGGTGTATGTACATGGTTCTGCAGCCTGTACAAAATTTGCTACTATGTCACAACTATTAGAGGCAAATGTAGAACCGCACCCTGTATGTGCCCCTGGAAGGGACGACTGGGACGGTGGTGAACGGCTTTATTCACCCAGTGTGAAGAGCACCGTCAGGTTGTGTTTAATAACAGGTACTGACATAAATCTTGGACATATGTGTGTCCATGAGAATGTTGGACTAATTTCTGCACCTATAACTATAAATTCTTTGCTAATCATAAAACACGTGCTATAGAGATCAATCTTTATATTTTTTGTGTGGGTTTTTTTTTACAAAAGAACATCACATGCAAACATCGAGCGTAATATTGAATAATACCGAAGTGGTTTTGATTTTAGTCGAAAGTTTGAAGCAGTAAACTTTGTGTATCTCTGTCGTTGGTAATTTTCACTTTATATTGTAGGACTTTCAAGTGGAAATCATGTAATGTGGCTCTAAAGAACGGATCAAAGAAGTTTTCTGATACTTTTCCAATGAGTTATTTTTTCTGTATATTATGCCACCAGCAAATTTTGGTGAGGAAATCATAAATTACCAATTAATGTCTTCAAGTCCTACCAGCCGTTTTAGCATTAAATTGAGCTAAGTCCAATTATTTGAAAAGCAAGAGAAAAATATTTTATTTATTGTTTTCAATATTTATTTAATACATTATTTGGAATATTATTTAAGTTATTGTTGTATATTTAAATGTGTTGGCATGCATTTCAAATATATTGTTTAAAGTGTACTGATAAAAGTATAAGCATATACACAGCCATGCACACAGTAAACAGCAAGAATTTTTTGTATTTTGTTGTCTATCATATCAGAATTTGTTTGATAAAAAACACACCTATGATTTATCAAAAGCTTCGTCTCTTTCAATGGTGAAGCCAATTAATGCAAAAAAAAACACAATTAATTCCCTTATGTGCCCTGTTTGCTGATTGAGTTAAAATACCATTGAATATTGTAGGGTATCAATGGCTAAAAATTAAATATATTCGCCACAAAAAAAACTTTTCCTTTAAACATCACTTACATGCTGTTCAAACACTTGTCTTTCTATTTATTTCAGTTGTGTTGCATTATATTTGGTGCCACAAAATATCCTTGTTTTTTTTTTCTTCTTTGCTGCGCCAAATTTTCCCATCGCGCTTGAACTGTATTTGCATTTTTTTCTTATTGAAAGACTTTTTAAAGTTTTCAAATCGTAGAATGGGCTTGCAAAAAAAGTTAAAGTATTGAGTCTCTTTTTTCATGAAGTTTATCAATGTCATGTTACACGGTCAATTTCATATGAATCGTTGTACTAATTTTAACTATTTCTTGTGAAAATATAAAACCGCTACCGATTGTAACTGCGTTGGTGATGATGTTGCGGTATCTTCTTCATAAGATGTTTGAACGTTTTAGTTTTCCCTGCTGTTTTCTTCTATGTGTATATTTTTATGATGCCTATTATGATTGTATGATAATGTTGTCGTGTTGTGGCCATTAAAAAGTGTTGGGTTATTTGGAGAAGACATCTGGTTTTGTGGTGTTTGAAAATATAAAAAGTTAAGGAAAGAAAGATAAAACTTTAATTTAATTTAAGTTAAACATTGTATGCGAAACTGAACTATGGATTCATAATGTGGCTTCAAATATTTGACACTGAAAAATCAAAATTTTATTGTTTTGTATTCGAGAGAAGGACGTGAGAGATTCTTAAAAATTGAATATATTTGTATATTTTAAAACTCTACAATCAAGCCACCGCATTCACCAGACTTTGCTCTATTAGAATTGTATGTGTTCCCAAAACAACAAAAACTCATAAGAAACATGTACTTGCAGACATTGATAAAGCAAGGACTGCATCCCTGTCTAATTGATCCTTCTCTGATGATTTGTTCAAATCAGTAAGCACTTCAGCTGAATACTATTTGCTGCTTTCTTGCGAGTAAAGATATTTCATAGAATGTTCCGCAATATAGTTAAAATTAAAGAAAAATCACTGGGAGCCAAAAGTGATGAACAAAGTTGATGTCGTAACAACGTGTATTATGATTTTTTGTAAAGAATTGTGACGTAAATCGTCTTTAATTTTAGTGCGAAATTAAAATATTATTAAATGTGATTTAATAATTGATTGATTGATTTTATAAATGGGAATACGATTTTCTACTCTACCATCATTTGAGGGATGGGAAAGATTGCTTTTTTGTACAAATGTCACTAGTCTAGATGACGTTGTAACACTATAATGATTATGATTAATAGATCTCATCATGGATGATATAAAATTGCGACCATTAAGAGTATAATGATTTAAAATAGGTGTTATCTTTTGAAAAATTGTGCCACATTTGGTATATAAATTCACAAGATCTGATATGAAATAAATAAACGTACAGTGCCAGATCGCATATAGCCAGGGATAAGGGGTGTCTCTTCTACCCCAAGGGAACATTCCTAATAATACACAAATACAGCAATCATCTTCTAGCATGGCGCGTTCAGTTGGCATTTCGATGGAGCTTTAACTACCGTAGACACCTGACTTGAGACCATCGGCATCAGACAGAATAAATCACTCTACACCCGGCAGCCTAGGTAAAATGCCAGAGTAAAAGCGGATTATATATGGGCTTACTTATTGAAATTGTTTGTAGTCCAGTCGAGGCGCATTCTATGCTCTCTTTATTATTTTTATTAAAAGATCCAATAATATTGAATGAAATTCTCCTTGTGTTTTATTTTTTTATATATCTAATGTGAATGAACCCCTTCACATCACAAAATATAGTTCATAAACTATTATTGTTTTGTTTGGCATTGGCTAAAATAATACAAAATTATATTTTCAGTCACTGACTTTAGACCCTAAGAGACCATAAAAACTAAAGTAAATGTCACTTGACATGCTGCATAAAGATAAATCTGAAATCCACCATATCAATTGATCACCTTTAAAGCTATAGAAAATTTTAGTGGCAGATACTCCCAATATAACGTTTTAGAAGCCAACTTTTGTGTAAAATTTTTTTTAGTTTTACTTCTTTTCAGCATGTTTATACCCTAGTTAAATAGAATGTAACGACCGCAAATAAATATCTTTGAAAATTTTGTGATTGGGCTATTAAAAAATATATATATATATAATAAAAATAAAAAAGATGTACGTATTTCCATATGTCACTTGTTTTCAAATTTAATCCCCTTAAATAATACAAAGTGTCACAGGTTCCTATGTTAAACTAATTTAATTCGCTTTTCATATTTATTTGTATATTGTTTTCTATTGTACACATACAAAATCTGTTGCGGTAGAGATCACACAGTTGCCGAAATACACAGACTTATAATAATCAAAAGCAGCATATGTTATTGACAAGTCCATTAAAAGCAGCCCCATATTGATTTTAATTCAAGATAACAGAATCATTAAAAACCAAATGTATTATATTGAAATCATACAACTACATACGTACAGACATTCAAATGTACTCATTTATAATTTAGTATTAAATGTCATTTCTGGGTATAGATTCAACAACAAGTTAAAGCTGCAGGAGAAAAAAATATTTTAATTGACCCAAATAATTAAGAAAAACTCAATATCATAAAGGTCTTTGTATAAGATTCGTTACCGAAAATACATCATATGCACTCTTTTTTTAACTGGATGGTTTCATAGTTTGTTTGTCTTGTTAAAAAGCTACAATCCAAAATAGAGCAAGAACTCGTAGGAAATAAAGCAAAAAAAGAGCTTATAAAAGTTTTATGACTAATAAATTGTTAACATGCAAACAATATTGAACGAAAATGTCAAAAGATAAAAACCAAATGCCGGCAGTTACAGCTTAACAAGTATACGCTCACAGAAATAATGTAAGACAATCTTAATAATAGTTCTCAAGATGATTTGATATAGAGATAGAATTTATCACAACATTTACTGGTGCTTTTCATATCATCAGTACACTTTAGTCTAATAAAGTTCCAAAGGCATTTTAAGTCTTTAATTATGCAAAAAACTACAAAAATTATACAGGAATTCAACTTAATTAAGTCATATGTTTCTACCTGTGAATTACTAAATATTAATATATTCAGTGAATAATGTTAAATGGTATTTTTATGGCACATGGAAGTGCTTTAAAAAATTTAAGTAATTTTATTTTCGATTTTTTTATATGAGTAGTTGTAAAGCCTTATTGATATCATTTACTACTCGTATATGTCCCGAAGGTGTTGTCAGAGATCGGCCTAGGCTACATTATCATATTTCTAAATACCACAAGGTGAATTTAGTACCGTTCGTAGGATTAAAGCTTGGGTGCCGATATTGATGGAATAACTCGGACGAGTGATGGATTTTTTCAAAAAGCGATCTTTCAATTCCACTTGATTGGCCTTCTGTAGTAGGAGTGACCGACTACTCGTATACCAACCAACCAAGTAACCAGTTAGATCTAAGGTTTTGCAATTATTATTATTTGCTTTAAAGGACATCTTAAATAAAAGGTGACTCCACCCACAATAATCAACAAATTGAATAAATTTGGAACAATCTATCGTCATTCTTCATCCAAATCATTCATCAAAAAAATACGACATTTATGGTAAGTCAGTGCATTAATTCGAAGTACTTATTAAAAATGTAAGAAAATCTAAAAGTTGTGATTTTTCAAGATCATGTCATAAGTATTTGTGGTAGGAAATGGACCCAAAAACAACGGTATGTGGCCCAACTAAAACGCACGATGTTAATTGTAAATACAACAAACAGTTTTCAGGAAATTTTCTTAATATTTTTGTTACATTAGAATGATCTATGACAATTATGTGTGAAACAAAATATCGTCCAAGTACTTGCCATGGCTTCGGTGGCATACCTCTATCCGATTGTCCATTCAATGACTTTGAAATATAATTGAGGTTCGATGTCATTTATGTGCCGAACTATCTCCTCCTTGAGATCTTGAGTTGTTCTTGGCTTATTGAAGTACACTTTTTTTAAATATCCCCAGAGAAAGAAGTCCAATGGTGTCAAATTACATGATTATGGCGACCAATTAACATTGCTACCACGGCTATTGAATTTATTGAGCAAAAGAGCGATTATTTCATTGGCTGTGTAGCAAGTGGCACCATCCTGTTGCAAGCGCATATTGTCCAGATCAATTTTCCCAATTTTTGACCACAAGAAGTCCATTATCATCTGGCGGTAGCGAAAACCATTCACGGTCATTGCTTGGCTGACCTCATTTTCAAAGAAGCACGGGCCGATGACGCCGGCAGCTCATAAATCGCACCAAACAGTTACTCTTTGTGAATGCATTTGTTTCTCAATAATCAAAAATTAATTTCATTGGCCCAAATGCGGTCATTTTTGTGTTAACAAATCCGCTGAGGTGAAAGTGTGCCTCGTCGCTGAAATAAAAAAAAATCAGGTAGCGCACGAAATGCATTTTGTTTTGAACGCCCATTTTTGTTAAAAGCTTCAACAATCTTAACGCACAGCTTAATTGCGTACCTCTCCATGGTTGAATTTGTCAAACACTGAAACATATTAATGTCAAATTAAGTTGGGCAAAAATTTGACTTTTAAGGTTTGACTCACAATTAGTATCGTGCATAATGGTCGGGCTGTCATTTATTTTATCAAATCTTGAATGTAAAAAGATGAACCAACAAATTATTACCGAGGACTTTACTAGTCCTGATTCTTAGAGTCTAAAGTGCCATAAAAATATACTAAGAGTATACTAGGACTATGCTTTTTCTGTATGCATTTTAATTTATTTAATTTTCAAGTCAATTTTAACCAATGTTAGAACGAAAAAATTGTGTTTTACTCAATAAAACATGATTTTTATTGGATAAAAATAATTAAATTACCTCTTTTGCGGTACTTTTAGCAGGTAAAGAAAAGCTATTGAAATAAAGATAAAGGAAATAAAATGATATACGTGTAATTCATATCAGAAATAGTTCAAATCGTGATGGGAATAGGTAAGGCAACTGCTTCTCTAAATACAGATTCAAATTGCATTGATCTAGATTTTAAACTCTAAAGGCCTTTAATTCTGCATACAAGAATCTCTGGTTCTTGTTAGTCCGTCCAATCTCTTCATTTTAAACAAGATGACTTGTACAGTAATCAGTCTTCTTGCAACCAGCTGAAATAATCAAGCCATACATAATGTCACAGTTTTATCCCTCTAATAGTTTTATCCCTCTACCTGCACCTACCTAATTATTACAAATCAGCGCATTGTCTAAAAATTAAAACATCAAAACGATATGATGCTCGTGAAGTGAATTTTTTTATATAAAAATAAGTCTTTAAATGAATTGATTGGCAAGTAAGTGGTACGTCTGAGTGATTTTATTTAAAATTCGCACTATATCGCTAATAAAAAAAGTTATTTGCCCATATTACGGTTGTCGACGCCGACGTCACACCAAGTCGACATCAATATCTTGGCAATTGTGGAATCGTTATCGAGAACTATTAAATATTATTGATATGATATTACTACTACTACGGCTTATACAATTACAATTGGCCATTAATATTAGTTAATTATTGCCTACAACGAGTTGAGAACTGTTGTCTTTTTTTACTGTCGACATTATGTGACGTCGACGCGACAATCATAATAAGAGGGATTAATTTTTTTGCAATTGCGTACGTATGAGTGATTTTATTTAGTATTCGTACTGTATCTCTTTTTACATAAACTTTATATTTTTAATTACGTACGTATGAGCGATTTTTTACAATTTTTATCAAGTATTCGCACTGTGTCATTAAGAAAAAACTTTTGAATGCATTTGTTATTGACTACTACGTATATATGAGGGATCTTATTAATTATTTTCCTTATATCTTCAAGAGATAATGTTAAAATATCTTACATAGATAGAAGTCATTTGACTAAAAAACAGATTTTGTCTGGTAAAATACTCGTGTACATGCATTATTCTTTGATCTCTAGAAGTTCTCCGGACTCTTAAAAATCAATCAAAAATCAAGGAATGTAAACGATATGCATAATATATTAAATTTTTTATATTTTTCCATCGATCCTATAAGGAGCATAGGGCTTCGATTGCATAAAGTAATTGCAATTGTTTGTCTCTGTTAGGTGATATTAATTTTTTTTTTATATAAGTAGGAGATGATATGAGTTAAATTTTATTCAACACAAATCGCCAGTACCTGCGCTGATATTTCTTCGAAATTTTATTGCATCGAATTTCATATACCCAGCGATATACATTTAAAAAATTTTCACTATTTAAGCAAATTTATAATGCACTTTGGAATTTATTCAAGTTTATTCCAATTTAAAGAATATGTGTGCTCTGTACAATAGCTAGTATTAGAAATAAGAAAGTGTGTTGAAATAAAATAATTCATATATGGGATAAATTATTGTAGTTGCATTGAAAAAGCTAACATTTCCCTTCACAAGCCCCCAGAATGTCATTTATTTACGGAATATTTCATTTTTTTCTTATAAATGTTGCATTGAGTTACTAAAACTTAGTTTAATCAATGGAAATTTTAACTTTTTATTATTAATAAAATTTTATGTTACTAAAATTAATAAAATTCTTAAATATTACTATTTGTTATCATTTTTATTCAGGTGAACGTAAAAAAATACAGAATAAAATTCAAAATATTCCGAAAATGAATAAAATAAAATTTTGAGTGATTTGTGAGTAAAAAGTATAGAAAATATTATAAAAAAACTCTTTCCTAATTGGTGGCAAATATTTATAGTTACAAAAATCTGCACAATATAGTAGAATGGATAATGAATGAGCCAATAACAAAATATTTAAAATATATAAGGGTTTTAGTCTATTAATTTTTTTTTTTTTTTGAATACTTTTGTTTTCACAATTAATCATTAATCAGTCAATATTTTATCACATCTTGCTAAGCTTAGTTAGTATCCGAGTCATGACAGTATTTAAAATAGGTTAGGTTAGGTTAGATTGAATGGAGGGGTGTGATAGCCCATGTCATACGACATACACCTAAGCCAGTGAAGACTTGTTGTGCGCTCCCTTGGGTTTCACCATAACATTATTGACGCAAAGGTCTAGAGAAACTCCGTGTCACTCACAAAGTTCCTTAATTTCCTCCAGCGTATTCCCCGTAATCGGCTTATGTCCGGTAAGATGTCCCCCCAAGATATCGGGACCTTATTTGTGAGAAGGCGGGGCATTGGCACAAATAGTGTTCCAATGTTACGCTCTCCTCCCCACATGCACTACATTCATCTACTCCCGCTATTCCCATGCGTTTAAGATGTGGCCGTAGTTGCGAGTGCCCTCCGATAACTCCCATTATTCTACTCAGTTCGAGCTTGCTAAGTCTTAGCAGCTCCCTCGTTCTTCTCTCGTCTGGATCTCCCCATAGAATTTTTGTATCGATTCCCATGGTTCCGTTATTCCAGAGAGTTGAATGGGCCCTATGTGCCCAAGTCTTTATTTTAGTCTAAGTGTAACATTTTTTTAGTCTTACAGGATTGTTTTATTTATTTAATATTTTTAGTAGCTAAAGTTTAAAATCTTATTTTTTGCTTGATTTATATTTTTGTTTAATATTTTTGTAATATATGTTGTCTTGGACTTATGCCTCTCTTTTATCACATCTTGCTAACCTTAGTTTTCCACTATTCTATATATGTCATGACAGTATTTAAAATAAATAAACTTTTTGCACTTGATACATATTAGAGATTAAAGCAAATCAAAGTAAACTATTTAATAAATGCAAGCAGAATTATTACACGAAAATTTTTTTGATACAAATTACAGCGATTTATGGTTTTCAAAACTTATTTGATATATTTCACATATGAAAAAACAATTTTATACATTCTAATTCACAATGTAAATGTTCATAGATTTCTGCGATAAGATAGGGGAATTGTTCCATGAAGATGCTGCAAGGAAAATATTACACAGTGCATGTTAAGGAAAATTATAATATTTTAATATAAAAGAAACTTCCAATTATATACTATGGTATTAAGCCAATGATCAACATTTTGTTCCATGGCTAAAGATTTCAGTAAACCTTTGCAGCTCTAGGAAAATAAGATTTACAAATAATATAAATAAAAATTTAACAAAATTTTTATTTACATTTTTTCTTCTTATGATTCATTGTTATAAAATGCAGTTAAAAAAAAAACAAATTTTCCATTCATATATTGACACACAAAGTGTTACAAGTGCAATTGTTTGTTAAATTGTTTATTTCTTTCCTTCAATATTTCTCTCTATTTAAATCGTTTTTAGATTTTCATATTTTTTTTGTTGCAATTTAAATACTGACTTTGCCACTGCCACAAAAATACAAACATACACTGAAAAAGAATGGTAAAAAAAGTAAAATGCCATGTCTGTTAAATTTGCCTATGGGTAACTCCTCTAAATGGTGACCAATATATTTTCCTGGTTTCGTACATAAATCGTAAATATTATTTTAATTTTTTTAAATGTATTTTTGGTTTGATTTGCATGAGTCTAACACAAGTAGCTAAACTTGTTAACAAATTTTTCACGCATTTTGGCCAAAAATTTTCAATTTTGTTGTTAACGGAATTGTTTTTCTATTGGGAGAGTGTGTGCGTTTTTTGTTTGGTTTTTTTTACAATTTAAAATGACATTTGCCAAGATAAACTATCGACCTGTAAACGTGAACCATATTCATGCAACACCATATTTCTGTTTGTGTGTGATTTTTATTTTCTTGCAATTCAAACAAATTGCACCTAAATTTCAAAATTTTGGACCACACACTGCACTGGATAATTATATTTGCTTGAGAAGTTCAAACGTTTTTCAACAGCGAAACTTTGTTTTGAATAATAGCATTTAATTTTAATAAATGTTGTCTTTCCGAAAAAAAAATAATGCGTAAGATTTTCCTATGCACGATTTGTTAAGGTGCTACTGAATTTACAAGCAGTTTGGAATAAAAAAAAAAATAATGGTTACAAGAATATGTTTCCACATGTTGAATTTTTTAGGTTGTGCGTGTGTAAAGTTAAATCACGATTGTGTGTATTCGATTGGAAATTAAGCCATTAGATTCTTAAGACTAATTTATCAAGTTTTGTTGCACACATTTCTTAAACATAAAACTTCATTCACTTTTGGATTTAAATAATGTGTGTTAAATATAAAACAAAATTTTGTTTCTTACAAATAGTAGAGCATTTACGAATAACAATTTTTATATATTATAATTTTCTATTTATACATAGACTCTGCAGCAGATTATAACACTAGTCTGGTGAACTAAAATTAATTTAAAGGACTCGAGGTATATGGCTGTATTTAATGGTGAAATATTTGATATCCTGTAGAGATTACCTTCATAATATGAGTTAAATATACTCATACAATATCGGAACTAAACATAGAAAAAGATAGATAGATAGACATAGGGTCTTTCCAGTCAATATCATTATCCAATATTTATCATTGGACTAAAATTTAGAAAATTTAAGATTATCTCTCCTAATGCTTTGAACTGAAAGAGGAATTGTTAAAAAAATATTTATTTTTGGATAAAAGCCGACTTAGTAAATGGTTTTTTTTTATTTTTTATGTATGGTGTATGCCTACTGTTTATATAGAAATAAAAATGTCACTATAATAATTTTTCAAAATCAAAAAAGCCTTAATGTCAAAAAAGTTTCGTATATTTATTTACTCCCTCATCTTGCTTGTAAAACTTTCTTGTAAAAATACAAAAAAACTTAAAATGATGCCTAATATTTTTGGCCTAAATAAATTTTAATTATTTTTTATAAAAATTCTAAGAACTCATTTTATCTACCATGTTTGTCTTCTTTTTTTAACAATAAAAAATGATCTCATATTTCTCAAAGTTACGAAAAAAGTTTACTTTATGTTAAGAACAAACTATACCGCGAGCCTTATTAAATTTGTCTAATGCTGACATTTCAAATCCGTAACGAAAATATTATTTTAATATGAAATCGTTCATTTCATGGGAATCGTTTTGAGTCTCAGCGACCAACAAGTGCTTAATATCGTATGTGACTTTTCAATACAAATGAAATATTATTGATGAGATTAAGTCGAGTGATCGAAGGGTTTTGTAAACAATTTCATTCGGCTTAAGTGTGGCTTGCCTTTTTATTTGCTTTAGCTTGAGGAATTAAAAGTTTTATATATTGTGAAACTTTTCTTGTTATTAATTGTAGGCGACAATTAGTTTAAACAAGTTTTCGTTGAAATAAATTTATTTCTTGAAATTTGTTAAGATCAAAGCGGGTGCTTTTTAGTATTTATCTGCTTTTATTTTAGACAAGTGAAGGATTATTACTCTAGATTGACAAAAAAAAAAAATACAAGGAATTCCAATTGCTGGTAAGATTGTATGCTACAATGAACTTTAGAGGGATTAAGACCATTTGAAATTCCGTAGTTGACGTTTTTTTTTTTTTTGTTTTAAAAAGTAACTGTTATTTAGTGGCAAGTAAAGTGTTTTCTTTTTTACCTTTTCACATTATGAAAATTTTATGTCTCATCTTCTTTCTTTTTGGTGTGTGCATTTAACATGAAATTATGTGATTTATAGGCATTATTTAAGTTTTTTTTTTTTTTTGTTTCTTCATCGTTCACTTGAATGTTATAAGAATATGCCGGCAAAGTCATAAATAATTGTTATTGTTTTTTGAGGATTTTTTGTATTATGAAAAAAAAAATTATAGGGATCGCTACATCATATGACAAAAGTTTTAAAAACTGAAGAATCTTAAAATGCTTTAAGACAAACTGTGATTTTTAAGCTGAAAGCAGAGGATGGGAACAGCAAGTTTTTAAATAAAAAAAATACATTCTTCTGATGCTTTTTTTTGTAAACCTCTAATTCCTTCTATATATTTTTCGTTTTAAAATAGATCTTTAATTAATTAAGTGAAAGAGACAACTGTGTAATTTTTCTAAAGAAAAATTCCAAGCCGAGAGTGTAAACAAAAATAATTTAATTATAATTTCTTAAATTTAATGTGACTTAAGGCCACTGTCTACTGAATTCCAGCAGTGTAAGTTAAAATAGGATTTGTCCTGAACATAGTGAATAGCACTTTGTTATTTGCATCTGATGGCCTCCTGGAATTGGGTTAATTTTTTTAAAAAGGTACTGTAAAAGTTATTCTATTCTATAAGCCGATTTCCACGCATATTCGAACTCCTTTTTCCCTCAATCGCAATGAACCCTTTTTGAGAATCATACAACAATCAAACGTCTTACGACCACTATTTTTCTTCACTTATATTGATAACCTTCAAGTATAAATAATCAACTGCAGTGTAAAAAACATATAAATCAGCCTTGAATTATATATCATTCTAACTTTTAAAAGGGGTTTCGGTCATCTAAGGATTCCTGCTGAACATCAGCAGTTTCTTAAAATGAACATTTTTAAAAACGATAGAAATTTTCCCTATAATAAAGTGGAATTATGCAAAGGAAATATTTTCTTTTATTTATTACTATACGTTTAAAACTTACAAAACAAACAGTTTCTCTCTCTTTTCAATAAAATTTTATATGATTGATGGCAAAATTTAACAAAAATTTACTGAGCCGATCTTATTAAAATATCTACATATTTTAAAATACTACCGCTAGAAGTTACTTTAAGACATAGTGTTTAAGGTCAAAAAGTAGTATTTTCAATTCCCGAAAGTCAAATTTAAGGTACCTATTTTCACAGGCGATCTTATGGAAAAATGGTATTTTGGCGATCATACCGGAAAAATATAAGAAATAAGAGAACTTCTCATATAAGATGACACTGACACACTTTATTCTATCATAGGTCACAATTAGTCAATTTTTAAGCCTTGAGCAAGGTATGAAGGACTTGTTGGTTTGATAAATGTGTTTCCTTTATGATTTTTATATTCACAGTTTTCTGCAAGTTTAAGCTTAAGCCCCACTTAACAAAATATTGCCTTAGTAGAGCCAAAAATTGGTTCATCCCTTCGCTAATGTTCCTTGCCCAAGCGCTCGAAGTTTTTTTCAGTTGGTGGTACAATCTGGTCAAGTCGTGAGTAATGTGGCACTCCTTTAAATATTGAACTGTCATAAGAGAAAACCTCCCCTGTTAAGACCACAAAATATTGGTAATTTATAAGACTAGATTTAATATATGCCTATTAAAAATTCTATATTATTGATTAATATGAGATCGTCATGCTAAACTGTATCAAATTTAGAGCCCTGGTAAGGCAGCTTATATCAGAGTGTATCGTCGAAAGTCCCCAACCAAATTGGAAGTTCTTCTAAATGTGTATGTACATGTTTATTGCTGCCTCGAAAAATTGCTCATGTAGCTTTTTAAAGGCTGAGAATATGATAATTGATCGATAGCCACTACTCTCATCCGAATTCAAATAAATCTTTAGTATGGAAACAACAAAGGCAATTTTCAATATTTTTTGAAAATATCCAATGTTGAAACAACCACTACGCCCCACTCTCTGCCTTCACTAAAATGAAATCTGATATACCACACCATATCGAAAACATAGTCAATCATTGTCCCATTATCCTACCAATTTGCTTCAAAAGAGTCATCATGTCTAAGGATGCAACTGCATCACGTGTCCTTATACTATGTGGGTCAACATATTTTGTTTGTGCAGCAAATGGTACATATTAACCAATAAATTGACCTCTCCTGCATTGTCAGAAATGGTACAACCTACTGGGAGGTCAGCTGCAGACTTTATAGTCCTAAATGTCTGACTATTATTATTATTATCACGCTTAAAATTGGATATGACATTTATTTATTTATTTATAATTGCTTTTAATTTAACATTCTAAGACAATAAGTTTTTTCTTATTGATATCTATGGTCTAATGTCTAATAATATTTTATCTGAACGTATCTTTACATCTGAGTAACGTCCATGTCAGCCGAATCGTTTGGTCAATAAAAACTATTATGTGGAGCGGAATTTTCTATAAACCTCTGCTTTTTTGGAAACTTTTAGTATTGAATACCCCACATCATTCTCAAAGGCTATTTCCATTGACAAGATGCACTAATCAATTTTAGTCCTAGTCATGTTCCTGTCCACTGGTAGTCCACAATGGCTAGATTTTCTGACTATCGCCTTATCTTTTCTGTTATAGTCGTATCTAGACGAATATTCCGCCATCAGACAGTGAAAATCTTTTCTTCTGCCTTGTGGTCAGATCCATAATCAAGTGGTCTCAGTGATTGCGAGTCAACAGTAGACGTGTACGAAAGGGTCATAGAAAACTCAAAGTAGGATGATGCTCCTTCTTCCCTTAAGTGCAATTTATAATTTGAAACATGGAACAAAGTATTTCCTTTTCATTTAGGGTACTTTTGAAGTCGACCTCGTCCTTTTAAAAATTTTCCATTTGCCTTCTAGTTTTTTTAAATACTTTGAGGACTTTAAATCTTCTTTGGTCTTAGTTTTATATATTTTTTTAAGTATTTATTTTTTTTTCTTTCTTTTATTATTGACTGTAAAGTGTTTTGATGCTTTTTCCTTTCCCTCATGTTGCTGTGTGTGCGAGTATGACTTTTTCCTTGATTGCATGTATGTGGATTTATATGAAAGTCTTTTGACTTTATTTAAATCCAAATTTAGTTGCCAAAAAATAAAGAATATATATATTTATTTCCAACTCATTCATTCAATGATTGTTTTTCTTTTTTTGCTGTCTTTTTTCATATGGAAGTTCAAAGGTTAAATTGTGGGAGTCACGTTTTAGGGAATGTTTTTAACGTCTTTTTGGCGAATTTCAGTTTGTTGAAGTTTTTAATACATCCAGTCGTAAGTTGAATATTCTTAACATACAGGCATACGAATATATCTATATATTAATTTACATGCATGTGAACTTATACATGGAAATATTTTACATATTGAAAAACATATTTATAACTCATCTCTAAATGTGAGTGTTAAAAAAAATAATTTAAAAAACTTATTTTTTTTAAACTATTTGAAATAAAAATTTCTGTTTACAACTGACGAGTGCAGACTCTTTTCCAACTAAATAATTTTTATAATCATTGATAATTAGACAAGCCACCCTTGTTCCTGCATTATTGTACTACTTTTCGATAATGTGAACTTGTATTATATTACATAAATATAATACAATTATATTTCAAATGTCCTAAAAAGGTCATATTACACTTAGAGATGGGTGTTGTTCCATATTTAGAGAAAATATTTATTATCTGTTTGATTTACTAAAATCCCAAGCATCAGAACTTTACCTCGATTGCTCAGATCATGCTTAATTTTATAACAAATTTAGCAAATTTTATTAAAGTTGATTTTGATTAAAAAAATGCAATTGAATAGATAAAACCATTTAAAACTCAAAGCAAAAAATAATCTTTATTTCGCTCGCCGAATACAGTCTTTAGTACTTATATGTATTTCAATGCATTGTGCCCCACCTGTTATGAGGTAGATAAGGAAGATACGGCTTTTCATCTTCTATGCGAATGTCCGATATGGAACTCTACGAGACATAAAATGTTTGCAAAGCAAAATGAACTTTCAAAGTTATCAAAAATCTGTTTAGATGACCTTATAAAATTTTTCTAAGTTAGGCGTCGGATATGATACCATTAAGTGGTTCTAGCCTTGGATCTCGATACTGACAATTAGCATTTTTTTGTCAAAAGTTAATTAAACTACTTTAGTTGACGGCTGTTCATATTTTAATATGAAGCCATGTATACCAACCACGAAAGTCTATAGAATTTGGTACATATACTCGATTCCTTAGAAATCTAGCAGACAGATAAGGTTCATTATCCGGTATAAACTACGATCTCAACAACATTTTATGTCTTGAGCAAATGGAAGCGTTTTACTCAGCATTTAAATGGCTAAAAGTGATTATTTTCTGTTGTATTCTGGTGAATGAAAATATGCCGAATACGGAAATCACAATCAATTCATCTACCGAGCAGCCCTCTTTTTTGCTTTTTCATTTGTGGTTTTGATCAAAATGTTAATGGGCGGAAATATGTACCCAAAATTTTGCTTGAATACATGTCCATGCATATTTTGATTCTTATTAATGTATTAGAAAAAATAATAGTAATTAGAAAATTTTTGTCAGTCTTTTTCTAACAATACGTACATCATGCAAATTGTTAATAATTAATATAAACAACAAAATTGGTGACATTTACTGTAGGAGGCCCTCAACTTATTTAAGGCACCTTGACACAAATTGAAATAAATTCCACTAACAAATACTTTATTTTCTTAAATTAAATTTTTTATTGCAAAAAAAAATCCTAAAAATTTAATATATATTCGCTAAAATTTATAAGTCTCTTAATATTTTAAATTTTATTTCATTACTATTTTACTTCAATAATTAATTATAGCTCGTTGATAATTCTGCCAAAATACTTAAAGATTAATTCCATTTGAAATAACTCTGTTTTGACAGATAATAAATCTGGCTTTCCTGTAAATTTCTTTTATATCAAACCAAAGGTTTTAAGAAATTTAAAATTAAAACAAAAATTCATTCAAGATCATGTGTTAAATATCTGGCTTGTGCCATAAGGTGTATGACACAAATAAGGGCGTTGCTTTTACCACCTGTGATGAATAACGTTTTCTTTGTGGCTTTGATCCTCCAGTTTCATCAATAAAATAAACCCCCCACATGCACATATTAAATACACAGTCATTCTTCAATTATGCTTTGCATACTACAAATATACAGGTGGAGGTGTTTAATTTCTTTTAAATGTATTTTTGTATATATTTGGTTTTAATTTTTGTATTTTTCTTTGCTCTTGGTTTGTTTTCTTTCCATTAATTAAAACAAAGATTTGCACAATTGGTGGCCATTTCTTCATTTTAAATGCTTTAAATTTTTAACGTGAATTTTGAGTTGCAACATTTTATTCTTTTGTTTTATATCTCGATAATACTATACTTTTTTAAATGTATTTGAGAGTAAGACAAACGCCAACTCACAATTAAGAAAGTAGACACTCTTTTAGTCGTTATTCAGCATAATGAAATTTTTTCGAACTAAATTTTGCTTTAATTCAGTTTAGACTACTACGACTAGCTTATTTTTTATAAAGCTTTAGTTTGGTCTAGTTTTTCTCTATAATTTCTGTGGCATGTCAGTTAAAAATGTAATTCCATAAAAAGCAATAAAGTCCAATAGTAGTACAAATTAAATTCATTTCTAATGTATTTATTAAAGACCTTTCATAGGAAATGTCTATATTCAGTAGGCTGGAGTACCTTGTGTCTTTCACAAACTAAATATTTAAAATTAAATTATCATAAGCCATTTTTTATTAACTAGAAGTTGATTAATGTATGACAAAATTTGATAAAAAGGAACTTACTTGTTGTCTTAATTATCAGTTAGAGAAAAATAATATTTCCTTGTAAATTTAAAGATCAGTTGCGAGGCAGTATTGACCAGGTAACAGTTGTCACATGATCGAACTTATTTTTTAAATGTGGTCAGGCTTACATATTGTTGCAAGTTTTATATCTTAATTTTCCAATTGCTAGTGAAATATATGAAACTACTTTTTAATGGATTTTTCATTTCCTTTAAGAACGCATCGGCCATTGATCAGTTGCAAAAAGAAGTACATATTTGTGGAATATCCAAGCAATATAACGCCATATTGTTAAAAACCAATAAATTAAAAAAAATATCATCAAAAACTAGAAGACAACTGCATCTCTCCCTTTCTCCTGAAACGTAATTAGTTTTATCCTTAAGGAGTGGCCATTAATCATGCAATTGATTACTTGGAACTATTAAAGGAAAGAATGTAAAGACTGTACTGTCTGTGGATATTCGATTTGATTTTTTTCTTCAATCACTAGCAATATTCTTCAGCAGGAATATCAATTCTTACGGGAACAGTTTGGCTAAATTCCAAATTTTAGGTTTTTTATCTGTCTTTGATACTTGCCATGCTTAAATCAAGCATGGATAACTTTGCTTTTTTAAGTGTACAATACAGCTTGGATTACTGTTCGTAGAACATATATTTTGGCAAGAATGTCGAGAATTATAAGTTAAAGGATTTATGAACTGTAGTCGAGTTTCTAAAACTGGAGGTGCCTGAAAAGATCTCCTGATACTATTGTAATGAGCAGACGAAAATACATTAGGATCAGCTTAAAAAAATAAATAAAAAATAAACTACTAATTATTTGCTTTTTTATTAGAAAATATTTATCGTTACTTTGGAAATTAAACCTTAATTATTTTTTATTATTTTAATTCTAAATTTTCCGCTGAATAGAAATCAATATTACAAACATTTTGATTTAAATTAAAAAGGTATCAAGTGGGTTTTGTTGCGTTTTGGTTTATTTGCTTAACTTATTTATACATAAATAATCTTAATGCTCATATCAAAAACGCATGTTTACGAGCTCTTTTGCATAAAAAAATGCAACTTTATATTTCTGCTGCAGTTTTAAAACGCTAAGCAATCACGCAATTTGCTGCAAAAGCGAACTAAGTGAGAGAGGTCGTACGACCTGACAAACCCACCACTGGTAGATAAGGAAACACGCGCGACCATTTAAATTGATGGCAGACAGTGTGAGAGCTTTGAAAAAACAAAAAAGAAATCTGTGTTTTTTTAACTTCTTATTTGATTTTTGTCATGCTTTTTCAGTGTTGTAAGTAAAAGCCTACTTAACTGAGCTTTCTGTGCTTGACAATGTGATTTTGTGATTTCCTATAAAAGACGCAAGTCATGCCAAAGAAAGTCAGTTGTTGTTTTTCGTGTAGTTTTATTTTCGAATCGGCATATTTTGTTCTTGAAAACAGGGTTTGGAAAGGGTTCACTTTTGAAATTTTTTTTCTTACTTCAATTACACGTTCGCTGACACCTTGAACATGAATTTTTATTTTTAATTCCATTTATTTTTACCCATTGAAACTGGAATATAAATGAAAATTTCACTTTATTTAAGTGCTTAAAATCAGCTTAAAGCTTCTTCCCTGATGACTTCACATTTCTTGGTTTCGCCTGGGAACAAATGGATTCGGATTCCTTGCAACCTTCCTTAATTACATTGTCTTGTGTTTTAAACTTACAGTTGGGGCACTTAGATCTCTATGAGTTCTTTATCCTGGAGTAACAGTGGTCATACAGAGGACTTTATTTTGTTGCCTTTGCACTTTCTGGTATCCAATAACTTATTATATATGATAAAATTATTTAATTTTTATTTGAAATTTTGCACTAAATTGCTTAAATTTATTGAATCGACCTCGAGTCCTGCTTTCATTAGCTGGGCTCAACATTATCCTGCTTTTATTCTTTCTGTTTAATAAAGTTTTTTTTAATAATCTAATAAACGTTTCTGCTATCGAAAAAGTAATGTTACATGCCGCTTGGGTAATAAGGTTCTCCTTAGGTTAGGTTAGGTTAGGTTAATTGGAGGGGCGTGATAGCCCATGTCATACGACATACACTTAAGCCAGTGAAAGCTTGTTCTCCTTAACTTCCCTTTAATAAAAATAATTAGAAAAAATTTGCTACCTTGACAATTTGACAATTCGAGAACTCAAATTTAAGCTAAACAAATGAAAATTTAAACTATTACTGCGATCTAATTCATCTGTTCATGAAGTGGGTGCCTTGAGCTTTGTAACTTACGATCATGACGTTGCGAAAAAATTCTGGATGAAACTTTGTTAAAATTTAATCAAAAGTTCAAATTAAATATATAGTTTTAAAAGCTGGACTCAAGTTGTGATACCGGCTTACCAGAGCTGAGCTTAGCAGTATAACCGATAACTTATATTTATAAAACTTTTCCCAAAATAGGCCTTATAATACATACAACGTATTTAACCCAAACCCTGGCTAAAATCAAAACCACTAATATTTTCTTTTAGCACATTCTTGTTGATACATTTTGCAGAAGGCACCATGCCTCTTATAATGATAATTTTGTTGTTGTTATAAATGTTTTTTATTTCATGATGTCGTCATTCATTACATTTCGCTGCTGCTGCTCTTTTAATTTTGCTCAAGTTATTATAATTTTTGGTAACCAAATACAACAACCATTTACTGTAGAAAACATTAATGTTGCAACAACGGCAACATATATAACAACAAGCAACCAACAACATAAAGAAAATGTTTAAAAAAAGTAACTCAATATTTTGCAGTTACACGTTAATTTAAGCACAAATTGAATTAATAAAACATGTTAAACATTGTGTGCGGTCCAAAAATATTTATTAATTTATGCACGAATATCGCCTGCCACCAATGGTACTAAAAAAAATTGAAAAGTAAGTAAAAAATTAAACAAAATCCGGCGGAAAAAAAATTTGAGAAACACACACTTCAAGCTATTAAATCTGAGCCAACATTAAAATAGCTACACTGTTTCCCATATTAAATCGTTCAAAGAGGCAGTATTCAAAATTTTTTAAGTCTTAAGGCTAATTTGCTTAATGTTTAGGTAAATAGATCGATAAGAGCAGCAGCATAAAGGAAAGCAATTTATAAAGCATCTTTTCAAAAACGTTAATTTCTAAAAATGTATTCGTTTTATACAGAAAGTACTAAATATAATTTTTAAAGTTTGAGATTTTAATATTTTTTACACTTAATTTTTAACAAAAATTTTACCACTTTTATAGATGGAATAAAAATAAAAATTTCATATTTTTAATTAAATATTTTAAAATCTATAGCTTCAATCTTAAGGATGAACTTGAATTGCCTGAATAAGAATACTTTCCCTCTTCTCGTTTATCAAATGAACTTGAACACTTTTGCTATATTTTGTTTGTGATTTTTATTATATTTCTGTGCGAAACCTATTTTTGTTTGCAGTTGTAATATAAAGGTTGACAAATCGTCTCATAAGACTTGTGCCTGAAGAGGAGCAGTTTATAAAAAAATTTTAATGGTGAACAAATCTAAATTCCATTAGAGTTAAATACCTTGAAATGCATTTCGATCGAGAACTAATTTAGATGAATCATATTAAATAAAACCACAGAAATATTTGATTTTAGAACAAACAATTCTGATATTGAAATGCTTAAATAAATTTTATTAAAAATCAGAAACTTGGAAATAAGTGCTGGGAAAACCACTCTGGTCAAAAATCTGCCAATTCCTAAAGTCGTCTACTGCTATTTAATATAATTAAAATTATTACTAATACTTCTGGCTGTGAGCATTTTTTATACAAAGAAAAGTAATACTCTATTGCTACGTTTTTTGCATGTGTCAAAAAAGCAGAATCTGGGTAATTATAGGTGGCAAGTTATAGAAAAAAAATTTATAGAACATATGGATGTACAGCATGAATAAAGTAAATATTTTCTAAATTTGTATACGTCTCATGCACCATGAGAAAAGATCAGCTGTTTTTGGTGGTCAAGGATGACATATCATATTCTATTTTCAATGATATCGGTAAAAATGTTTGTGTGGTGTATATCAGTTTTCTCTTCTTTTGCCTTAAAAAAAGTTTTCAATAAAAGAAAAAGCCTTAGTAATAAAACTTTTAAGAATAAAATACATTCAAATCCTCTGTTTACGTAGTTCGTTACTTCTGTAGGGTCCTTAAGGAAATTGTGTAGCAGCGCATTACTTTTTTCTTGCAGCACACGTTCTTTAGCAAAGTAAAATCAAAGTTTAAGAAATGAATTAAGTAAGAAAATCGGGCGTATTGATCGCATTTTAACTGTGTAAACGCAATTTGAATTTACAACCAATTCATATGCGATGCATTTCTCCTTTGAAGAATTTGTTTTTTTTTTTTGCTTCTTGCAAAGCATAATAGTTGGTGTTGTTTCAGCATAAAATTTGTTAAAGCTTCTTAAGAAACCAGAAGAAAATTTTAAAAACTGACGTGTTTGGTTTGCATTAAATACATAAGGAGTGTGTGCAAAGTAAAACTTCAATTTCTATATAAACAGCGCCAAGTAAAATTCTATACCAACCTCCAAATGTTTTTCGAAACCTTAATAAAAATCATGATTTTACATTTTGATTTTTCTTCCTTTGGGTTTTTTTGGTATATGAGTTACATAAGACTATAAACCAAATGAAACATAAAAATTAGAACATGTTAAATGTTTTGTATAAAATTTACATGAACATGCAACAACATTTATAACTGTGTGTCATAATGTTACTCAGTTGTTGCTTAGCTGCCATATTTTGTGTGGCAGTAATATGAAACAGCAACATCAACTTTGCCGGCAAATATTGTTTACTTTTTGTTTGATCTCAGGCATGCACTCTCTTCTTTACTCTTTTTCTGCAGGATCTACATACACTTGAGTGTGTTTAACAACCTGTAAAATAAAATCAAAGGGTCTTTAAATTGACAACTGATTTGTTGTTGGAGTTGGAATAAAAATACATTAAAAAAATACATTATAGATTTTTTGTGTATATGACACATGTTTTTTTTCATTTATTTATTATTTTTAAGTTAAAAATGCATGTAGTACTTTCTTGATTCCTTCTGGCGACATGTTGACATTATTTGGTAACAACACTTTTTTAATTTTAGCTTTTTGGCAGAGTCAACTACTAAGCCAATGGGAAATTACGGTATTTTCTGCTGCTTTTAATAACTTTTGCTAAACTAAGAGTGTATTGAAATTAATAATTATATTCTTAATACAATAATCAGGGAAAACTTCATAAGCTCCATTGGAGAAATGGTTTTTCGAGAAACTAAAAATAAATTTTAAGTGCTTCAGTTCTGCATTTAAAAATTTGTATTACACAAAAAAACATCCACTTACAAGAAATCAATATGTACATGTTCCCTTTTATTTTTTATTAATATTTATAACAAAAATAACACAAGTTATTATTACAATTTAAGTAGAAATTTAGAAATTGTTCAGGATATATTGAATGACATTAACGACGATCCAAATTTCCTTTAAAGGGTAAAAACTGGTGACAAATCATGTGTATATGGTTATGACATCGAAACCAAGTTACAATCGTTCCAATGGAAAAGCCAAGTAGAGTAAAGACCTAAAAAAGAACGCCAAGTTCCATTAAATGTCAAGGTTTTGCACACTGTTTTCTTCGATTACCGTGGCGTAGTGTATCATGAGTTCTTGCAACATAGTTGTACGGTTGCTAAGGAGTGTGTGAAGTAATGCGCCGCTTGCGAGAAGAAATACGAAAAAAAAACGTCCGGAATTGTGAAAAAATAATTCATGTATTTTGCATCACGATAATGCACCTGCTCACTCGTCATTGCTCCTTCGTAATTTGCTGGCTACCGTATTCACCAGATTTGCTCCACTGCGTCTTTTTCCTGTTCCCAGAATTGAAGAGACCGATAAGTATATGGCGAATTGCGACGATTGAGGATATAAAAATCGATTCGCTGAGAATGCTCAAGGCCATACCAAAAAGTGAATATCAGAACTGGAGGATTGGAAAAAACGCTGGCACAAGTGTATTATATCTAAAGCGGTATCATTTGGAAGGTCCGTTTACAGATTTACAGTAAATTTTAGACTGTTCAAAGAGATGTTTATGGAGTTTCTGTCTACTACAGATGAGCTGCTGCAGAAATGTCATATAAGGCAAATCGATCGCAAGCGTATTAAAATTGGCAGCAGCTTTGCAATTTTATGTTCAGCGGTCCTACCAATTGATCCCTGGAAGTAAAAATATGCTTAAAATTACACAGACCATGGTATCGAATTGCTGTTTTGTACTTAAAACCTCAAATCTGCATAAACTTTAAATAAAACAACTGGTATTTGGAAAAAAAACCAAAATATTTTTAGTAACTCTAAAAAACTGCCATACAGCATTTGAAAGTAAAGTTGTGTTTAATTAAACATTAAATGTCCACCGAAATTTTTGACATAACTGCCAGACGTAATGCATTTGGACAGACGACATTCGATGTTTGAGAGGCACCCAAGATTAAACATTGTTTGGGAAAAGACGATTATCTGCGATAATTATATCACAGATTTTTAGGCAGTGGTTGGAAAGTAAAAAAAAACGCATGTGGTTCATTTGACGGAAAGGATCGGAAGAAAGACAAATTATATTTGATATAATCTGGTTTGAAATTAGTTGCATGGTGGCGTTTGCTTCTATAAAATATTACATTCTCTCAACACACTTCCGAAATGTTTTATTTAATGCAAAGCAATATTTAAATCATACGACTTCAAATAGGATTTTGACAGAGTTCTTGTCATATGCTCTTATCATTCTTCTTACATCCATTGGAATTGTATAAAATAAAAGCAAATAATATCTTCGACTAATATAAGCCGAGTTCTTTCAAGAAAAACTGCATTTTATTTATATTTAGTGCCTTTGTAAGGTACCATTTTTTAATTAAAAAACATACACAAAAAGTTTTTTATATGAGCTTGGAAATCTAAAATAGGCATTATTAAAAAAATTAAAATATATAGCCAAACTTAATATAATATGTAACTATTAACTTGATACCATTTGACTTGAATTTTTTTGATTTGGTGATGATGGATAGATAATTAGTTACTGGGTGTTTAAATTTTACAAAAAAACATACTCTTGAATGATTCCCGATTTCTGATAGTGCGAAATGATAAAAAATATAACAACAAATATTTTCACTTTTTTCAGAAAATTAAAAGCCTTTCAAATTTTCTCGAAATTGTCACAAATTTCCTAATCGTTAACATTATTAAAGAAAACAAAATAAAAACTGTTTTTTTTCTTTGCTTTAATGTCCCTGATTACACATCATATTCATAGTTTTTACATACAGGGTAATTAGTAAAAGAGGCTTGAATTTACGTTTAACTTCGTTGAGGCGGAAAAGTATTCAAATGAATATAAAGTTCTGCTGCATTTTATTCGAATCAAATTTAATATCAATTATTTCAAAACTTTTTGCTGCCATATGAAAAGCATGTAAAATAAAGTCATTCATTTATTCATTCATAAATAGTTAAAAATTACTAATAAAGGAAAAGCTTAATTATGTATGTTGACAAATACTCAATGTATTATTATGAATTAAACGAACGATTTAATTTATTCTAGTTCAAAATTTTTATACTTATTTTATATGACGTTTTTCAAGGTTCATTAGCTACATATAAGATTTATAAAACATTTTAGGTCTATTATATCTTAGTATGATTTCTAAGGTTGAATATATGAATTTTGTAAGCCATACATTATGGATATTGATGTAATAATTAATAAAATTAATAACCTTTACAAAATGCCATGAATAATTTTCGTAAAAAAAATCGATAAAAATTTGTCCATTACTAATTTTTCTCATCTTAAACCGTTATAGCTTGTCCAAAACCAAATCAAATTTCCTGACAACAACCAAATGACCATTAATCAAACGGTAAAAATGGTCAAATTTGACTACAGACAAATGAAAATACATACAAAAGTAGTAACTTACATACACATACACATACCAAAAATGCCGGTATACATACATATTACGGCATACAATACGACACAAAAAAGAGAAGAAAAATCACGAAAATATTAACCAAAATACAAGTTGTGACAGAATAAGTTACTGAGTGAATGAATGATTGGGTGAGTGATTGAATGACTGTTATATTGGTGGCATGTACTACCGTAAAACGTAACAAAGTCACGATTTGCATAAACAGCAAACAACAAAAAATAAACTAAAGTAAATACTCACAAGCAAATAAACATAATCGTACAAGTAAAAGCTCCCTGTACTCAAGCTGAAGTTGGCTTTAAGCTAAAGCAAAAAAGGCTAACAAAACTAAAAAAAAAAAAAATTTAAAAAAAGAAAAACAAACAATATTTTTTGCATATAAAAACAAAGTCAACGACAATTAAAGGCATATAAACAAAATATATGTATTTAATCTCTTTTCGTTCCTGGTATATTACATGCTTCACAATTGTTGCCACAATCACATAACAATAACAACAATAACCAGAAAGGTTACACATTGAACTGTCATTGACACACCGTTGTTTAGTAATACGTAGACAAACAAATAATTTTAAAGACACCTGTAATATTTTTCCAAAAAAAAAAAAATTTTTTTTTTGGTTGTTGTTTTTTGTCTCTAACTAAATAGAGAAAATGTAAATCGTGTTAGCGGAATTAAGCCAATTATTGGTCACGTAATATTAGAAACAATCCTTTTCTTTAAGCCAACTTGCTGCATTATTTAAGAATCACGTTTGATACCAATTTGCTGCTAAATTTTGTGGTGTCTTACTAAAGCATTTGTATGGATTAGGGAAGAAACCCAATAGAAATATGTGAACGCAGAAGCCAGAGAGAGAGAGAGAGAGAGAGAGAGGAGTTGTGAGCTAAGAAAGCCCATATTCAGATCAATTAAGCTAAACTATTTTTAGTATTACTAAAGAAAGCAAATTTAAGATAAAAGTTCCAATCCAATTCAGCAAACATGCCTAGAACTATATGTAAGAATAAATATTTATAAGTCAGCTGAAGATATATAAATTAAAACAATTAAGATACGAGTAGAAAAGCGGTCAAAATGTCAATTTCCCTTTGCAAACTATCATTATTCTACTGCAGGATTTGCTTTTCTATAAGTGTTTTTGTCATGTTGGTGAGTTGATATTCCTCAGGAGTTCATTTCTCTCAGCATTCGCTTTGGACTGTTTATTAGTTGAGCCTGATCATGTAAATCTTCCTTCGCTAAAACATGAATCGAGGGCAAAAAGTAGTTATTTAAAGGTAGATCCAAAAATTATTCCTTTTACGCCGTGAACTACTAGCAGCCAAAATTCCTTCATAATTAATATAGATGTATTTAGTTTGGTGAGAGGCTCCTTGTATACCAATAACGTAAAAAGCGTTAGGAGTTGAGTAGAGTTTCGTATAATAAGGCTTAGGGGCACGTATGAACTTAAAGTAAGATCTAATATGAATGGAAAATTAAGTGTTGTTGGTCAAGTGTCTTATGGAACTCGCAAAAAAATGATTATACGAATCCCTACATTGCGACAGAGGATTCATTTCACCCAACAAACATTTTTTATTATAATAGGCAAAATATGCCTCAATAGCAGATAATGATGTGATTAAATAACATACATCGACATTTAGCAATAGGTGCTGAAGTAAAGTTTCTGTGTACTGTACAACAAATTCTCGCGATAACATTTTTGCATCCTTAATATGACAATATTTGTATTTGCTCTTCCGTATTTCAGAGGCTTGCATCTTGATTTCACTTATTTTAAGTTTAACCCCACCTAATGGTTCCTCGGTATAGATTTTATTTTTGTGTGTAATTTTCTATTTTTGGAAGTTCCTAAGAAAAAATACACCCAGTCGGGTAAGTGTACTACTGCCTACATTCAATTTTAAGACAAGAAATAATGTCTTCTCTGGGGAATACTGCTTATTATATTGCTTATTATATTATATTACAATTTGCGACATATTTCGATAGATCAGTAATCGCTTTTTTGTCCTTAAAGTTTTGCAAAATTCAAGTCGTTTCATCGGGATAAAATTGCAAAATTTTAATAAAAATACGAAAAAATATGTTAAACTTAAAAAACTGGAAATATTTCTCAATAGTACCACATTCGAATTTTGTATAAATGTATTTTTCAAACAAAAATTTAGGTCAAACCAAAATGACAATAATTTAATTCGAATCAATTCTCAGCGTTATAAATAAACGATTAAGATTATACAGCAGAAGCTGAAATCACTTAAGAAATAAATAAATCTTTTTATAGTGACCTCTACTTTTCTTAAGAAAAATCACAATAAATCACCTATTTTTAATACATTATTATTAAAAATATCTGCCTTCTTCTAATTCTATGTGCATATTTATATAAAGTAATTCCTCAACACCTGATATATTTGTATGAATTACCTTTTTTATGTACAGAAAGTAAAATATGCGTTTTTTGATATTGGGCCAGTACTCAGGAGATGGCTCTTATTAATGTGCTAGAACTAGGAAAATAGGATAGATAGGGTGAGGAGGATAGCGGGAGTTGTGCTTGTGGACATTCGATTTGAACCTCTTAATGCTGGGTATGGCAGGAAAACATCTGCAGGGGGATCGTTCCACATACGAGCCGTTGGGTCAAAGAACGAATTGTTTCTGTAATGTGCAGTGCGATTTGCTGTTGTATCGACCACAAATGGATGTGTCCTAAAAAGCGATGTTTTCTTATTTTTTTGTATTTTATGTTCCTAAGTTTTAACACAGAGATGTAAAATATTTGAAATTGAATAACTTTATGTCCATAATTTGTATCAATTATGAAATTTTATATAGAAAAAATCAAATAATTTTAAATAGAGATAATAGATTGGGTTTTTTAATATATCAAGTGTTTATTACAACAAACTCGGATTTTGCAACAGCCTCGATATGAAAATATTACAACAAGCTGAGAACAACTTGCATATACTATTCATATACATATTTAATGCCTCTAATACAAAGATTTTCTTAAACACTTGCTCCTCTTAAAAAATTATTACACTGTAATTAAAACAAGGCTCCTTAAACAATCACGAACAATTTGGTTTTTGTAAAGAAAATATTTTGCACTGACCTACTAATAGAGTTCGTGTCTTAAATCTTTTGTTTCAGTGCTGTTTCTGCTCATTCACCTGTACGTAGATGTGTCGTTTTTATCAATGTCTTATCGTTGGGAATATTTCTCATTGTTTCTTCGTAATAGCGATTATTATTTTTCTGTATTTTTTTCATGAGTTCTAAATTAAAATTGAGTGAATTGTTGTCAAATTAATAATAGAATTTATGGTATATTTATTTATATAAAAACTCGAGCTTATGGTGACGGTAGTTTGTTAAAGTTATATTTTCATTAGACACACGAGACAAATTATGAGCAAAAATTATTGCTTAGCATGTAAACTCTGCACCGCTGTGGTTGTTTATGGCAGGTTAAAAGGTGAAGCACGAGTCTTTAAATTAATAAAACATACATTTATCAATACAGTAGAAAAGAAATAATATTTGTTAAATTCTTGCTGGTACTTTCCACTCAATTATTTTAACATATAATTTCTTAAAGTTATTTGATGTACGACAAATGGTAAATAGTGTGTATCTCGCATTATCAAGGTGTATAAAAGCTCCACCTTAATAAGCTTTCATTTCTTGGTATTAAAACAAAATTGTAATTTTTATATGAAACTATTCCCAAAATAATCTTTGACATGGCAATTGAAATGCGTATCTAAAGAAAACACCTTCGTTTTCTTGATAATCGAATAAGAAAAAACAATTTTTATGTAAAATAAACAATATATCGTGTTGTAGGAGAAAATAAAACTTTCCTTCCTTGTCCATAGATGCTCGTACATTGTAAAAAAATATATCTTCTATACATTTGTCTACATGTCAATTTTATTATTTTGGTTGTTAGGAAATTTATTGAAATTATGTTAAATGTGAAAGAATTTTTTTGTATGACTTATTGCTTGTGTTATAATGCATCACATATTTTTTGTTAGAAAGAAAGCAATAAACATTTGAAGTCTGTGTTGTTGCTGTGGCTGTTTATTGTCGTAATCAATCAATTGTTAGTTTTGTTGCACTTATGCCAATAACACATGTGTATGTATGGTATACATATGTAGATATTATATGTTTGTGTGTAGAGTATTTACATGTATAGACATGATTTGGTGAATGTAGGTACATTACACAAGTGTCTGGCTGTATCGGTTTTTTTTTATATTTCAATTTTTGCTTGTAGGATAACCTGTTGTTGCATTTAAAGGGACAGGCGTATCAAAATATGTTAATTTAGGAAATAATGCTTGTGCTTTTACAATAGACTTTATTTTCTTTTTAATTAATAACAATAAAAGAGAAATTTTAATGGATGTTGCATTTTTCTATCATGTCTTAAGAATGTCTGTCTAATTTGACCTTTTTACTAGACATGAATTAAAAATCATTATATACACATTATACTCGTATGCAGTTGGATAAAAAGAGAAATTTTCAAGGCAGCTTTTGTTCGTCAATTGTAACTAAAATTATTTTCTAAGATCTGCATTGAATGAAATATTATTTTTTATGTTGATTAGATTAAGAAATATATTTTACCATTATCGTTTCAGATCTGAAATTTTTTCACGCCATGAAACCTGGTATTTTGAGTGCATAATGATACATTTTAGCAAAAACAAAAACAATTATAACAAAATGAATCGGTCAATTATGAAATTAAAGCAAATATTAGACATTTTGGCATAACAAATGATACTTTTTCGATATGTTGTGAAATTAAAAAATTTAAATGGTTTGATTATATATAATAAGAAAAGGGAATGATATTAGTATGTGATGGATGTGAGGATTAAATGCCATTTGTTAAAAAATTAGGAAAATGCCGAATTAGTCAAAACGTGATTCCTTAAGCCAGTATAATTGATTTTAACTACTGTTTCTATTTTTGGACTGAAAAAGGATAAAAAATATTATGGTATAAATTAAATAACTTATAAATTTAATAGTACTTTACTTAATATTTCTATTTAAAATACTTTATATTTTAAACCGTTCTTAACCTAATAAATTTCAAATTATTGAATTAAATATAAACTAAATAAAAAATTTTTGTTAGTTGTACATTTTATTTATTTATCTTTCTATTCTGAATAGCTCTAAGTTTTCAGTAGTTTCAAATAGTCTACTTTTCTCGAAGAATTATTTTAAAAAATTATAACTTAAATTTAAAACTCTTTTTCTCTATATACACAAATACCTCGAAACTAAGAAATGTAGAGTCCATTCCTATAGAAAGGTATCCTTTACAATATTATAAAAATTGATACAATTAATTTTTATTTTTACTCAGGCGCTTGGTCTAAGTGAATAAAAATAAAAAAAATTATATACCTTAAGTCCGAGGAAACTAATATATATATATATATATATATATATATATATATATATATATATATATATATATATATATATATATATATATATATATATATATATATATATATATAATTATTATAATTATGTTTCCGATAAAGCAAGTAGACGCTTAAGGTGTTTATTAAAAAACTTATTACTAATTACAAATTTTAAAAATTATGTGCAAAAGGAAATTTAAAAAAAGAAACTAACTAAAGTAATTTTATAAATAAAAAAACTATTGCGCCGTTGAATTGTACACAATGCCAGCAGTGCTCAAGGTCCTTAACCTACATGGTACAATGTGGTAAAAGCTCTGCAACCCAAAAAAAAAAAATCACTCTACCCAATATATTAGCACAGAAAGGTGAAAAATGTGGAACCTTAATCTCATAAAAGATCATATATAAAGAAAAAAAAGTTATATATATTATATAAAGATGCATCTAAAATTTAGAAGGTATGTACGAGTAAAAACCTTGTCAGTAAAAGCCTTTTTTATGGCTTTACAGTCATTAGAAATACCAGATTTCTTAAAAACAAAATAATTTTCTATAAAAACGATAACACAGTTGAAATAGACAATCAATTTATTTATAAGAAGGGTATTCATTATTTTTTTATGCGAGGGTAAAAGCACTCGTTTAAATAATAAGTTGAAATAAATTTAAATTAATAATTATATTTTTTATTGAGTAAACTAAAGCAGAACTATAAAAGCTTTTAAATTGAATATAAATCCTATTAATATATCTGAGGCAATGAAAAATTATTTCCTTAAAAATAACTTCCAGGAATGCTATCAATCAAAATTTCTATACATTTTTATTGTTACACATTAATTGTTCAAAAAATTTAAAAATATTATAGCCTAACCAGGACCAGGGAACTAAAACTGGTATTTGCAATAATACATGATGAAAATGGCTTAAAATTAACTTATTTTAGTTCAATCTTCAAATAACTGTTGGTTCTATAGACATGCTTTGTGGAGTTTTTCCATCAGCAAGAGTATGATGTCGTATATACCACAAGCCGGGAATAAAAATTTATTTACTTCTCCTTAACTTCAAAAAAAAACCTTAACAAACAACAATTGAATTTATGAAATATTTATTAAAATAAAAACTGAGATTCGTATAAGTTTTCGAGTTTTGAGAAAACCTGCCAAATAAATATATGCGTCCTTCGGTCATGAATGGGTTAAAATTTAGTAATTCTATAAAATTTTTCTCTTTTGGTACTTCACTTCTCACAATTTCTAAAAATATTAAGTTTCAAGTTTCAAGTTTCAAGTTTATTTTTTCCAAAAACGTTATAATTATTAATTTTATTACTAAAACTAAAGCTATAATACAAAAAATTCCTTACATACTATTAGTATTTGTCAAGGATGTCAAAGTTATTTTCATGTTAGTACGTTTAATATGTACATCTCTTATTACAAGTTATGTTCATCATTATTTAAAAAATTCCCAAAAAAAGGAAATAAAAAGGGAAGCCATTAAATTAAAAACTTAGAGACTAAAGACTTAAAACTATTTAAAATCTAAATATTAAAACTAGTATGTACAAAGAAAGGAGAACAAAAACAAAGAAAATAATAATAATACAACAAAACAAGGAAAAATAAAGTCCATTCACATAAAAGGGAATATAATTAAACAAAAGTATTGTGCAGTGTTGTACACTACATCAACTATGTTTAGAGTACGAACTCTCCTATGATAAAATAGCAGGTCTGCACCCTCATAGATTAGATCACCACCCCTAAGAGCCAATAAATCCACCGGTGAAAGGTAATTTCTACTACGAACGGTCCCCAGATCAGCAGCCATTGAGAAGCATTGGCGAACTAGTGGATTGTCTAATGAACGCGCACCTTCCAAGAATTTAATCGCACTTCCGATCATAAAAGTGTCTATCCGTCCAAAGTCAATTGAGTCATAGATTGTCCTGCAGGATGGTCTCCGTAACTCCCCACTTGGTCCCATGCAGGGTCTTAGACTAAGACAAGAGACCAGAATCCTCCTTTCCCATCTCCTAAGCCTTTCCATCTGGGATGAAGAAATTCCAAACCAAACTGGAAAGGCATAGGAGATGATAGGTCGAATAATCTGCCGATATAGCAAGAGACGTAATCTCTTGTCTAGTCCATCCCTACGTCTCAAAATATTCTGATATGCAGAATATGTCCGTTTCGTTCTCTCAAGAACATCGTCAATATGTCGGTAGTATTAAAAATTTTCATGGAAGGTGACGCCTAAATATCTCATTCGGTCCGATACCCGTATCATGTCCTGTCCAATTCGTAAACATGGTATGTATGACCTACAGTTTTTGTAAATATGTCTCCGTCGTCCCTTAAACATCATGGTCATAGTCTTTTGAATGTTCAGGTTAAGTCCCCATTTCACAAAATAGTCTGTCAGTACAGTCAAATATTGGTTCAGTCTATCATTCACCGACCTTGCCAAACCGCCAGATGAAGCAATCAGAATATCATCAGCGTACACTAAAAGAAGATCATCCTGAGAAGGCTGAGGCAAATCAGATATGTATATATTATACAGCACTGGTCCAAGTAACGATCTCTGTGGAACACCCGCAGAAATCAAACCCTCCCGAGAGAGACTATCACCAACGCGTACCCTAAACGATCGGTCCTTTAGAAAGCTATAGATCATCCGGCAGATGCCCAAGCCAAATCCCATATTCATCATTTTATATATGAGACCATTGTGCCAAACTGAGTCAAAAGCCTTGGCAAAATCCAAGCTAACGGCAATAGTTGGGCATCGCCTGTTCAATCCCCTGGCAACATAGTCCGCAAGTATCATCAGTGCGTGCGTCGTAGAAAGTCCACTCCTAAATCCAAATTGAAAGTCCTTTAAAATGTCCCTGTCAATAATAACGTCATTTATTTTTGCCAGGAGAAAGTACTCAAATAACTTTCCAAAGGCCGACAGCAAAGAGATCGGTCGGTAACCTTCACTCTCACGAGGATTCGATCTTGGTTTCGGAACAGGAACCACCAACGCCACTCGCCATGCTTTGGGAAAATAGCCAATATTTAGGCAGTGATTAAACAAAATCGCTAAACACCGCCATGCCACATTATTAGTTTTCCTCAAAACAAAATCAGGAATACCATCTAAGCCACTGGATCTTTTGTTTGATCTTCGTTTTAGCGCATTGCCGATCGATATTGAATTAATAAATCCAAGTCGGTTCGCATTTCCGTCAAGTATTCCCCCATCAGCCAATACAGTCTCCCCAAAAGTAGTTATAGGTGTTGTCATGTCCAAGGTGTCAACATACTCCCGTACAGCTAAACTAAATGCGTCGTTGCGCCCCGTTTGTCCCAGCTGCACCTGAGAGAAACGATTCGCCATTAAATTAGCTATTCCAGGAGCGTCAGAAACAGTCGTCCCGTCAGTATTCATCAAATTTCGGATCATGGGACGAGCATTTAGGCCCGCCGCTGATTTCACATTTCTAAACGTTCTGTTATTTAGTCGTATATTCTGTAAGAAATGTGTCCAGTGGTCACGCTCGAAATTGGCTATAGCACCCTGTATTATTCTGTCCAAATTCCGCAAGTCCGCTTTCAACATATTCCGTCCTTCCGGGTCCTGACTTCTGTGAATTCTACGTCTCAGTCGCTTCTTTTCGTCAATGAAATTAATAATATGTTGCGGAAGCTTCAGCAACCCTCGACCTCCTGTGGAGACTCTCGGAATGGCACAATTCATGGCATCCTGAAATGCAGCATTCACTGCTCCCACGCAATCATCAATTTCAGTCTCAGTCACATTCCTGTCAAGTGGTAGTCCAAACGCAGCAAGGTTCATAGACAGTCTGTTCGTAAATCTACGCTTGTTCATATGATCATAGTCATATCTGGTGGAACGTTCCCTAGTCAAGCAGTTGCTCGAATAGAAAATCATTTCCACCGCCTTGTGGTCAGATTCATAGTCCAGTGTCCTAAGTATATTAGAGTCCACAGAAGTGATGTCTACAGTTGTCAGAAAAAAGTCAAGGTAAGAGGTAAGTCTGGTAGGTCCCTCAGTTGGTCGAATTTCCAAGTCCGGATTCGAGAGTAAAAACTCCCGAAGGTTGCGTCCACTCGCATTAGTATACCCATCTCCCCAGTAGGGATGTCTTGCATTAAGGTCAGAACCAATTATTACACTACAACTCTGTGTAAGTCCTTGAATCGAATCCAGGTCCGATGCTGAGAAAACATCGAGTGGCCTCAGATACATAGCTATAACAATTAGGTCAGACGAATCTGACCTATGTATGCGCACAGATGTATTCTCAATCGAACCCGTGTCAAGAATAATTTCCTCACAATGCAAGTCATCTCTAATGAGGACAGCAGTACCACCGTCCTGTCTTCCCTGTCGGTCACGCCTAAATATTTTGTATCCCACTATGTCAAGTCTATGGCGGAAGCTGAGGTGATGTTCAGCCACCAGCAGTACGTCCGGTTTATGTTCGTCCAAAAAAAATCCCAAATAGTGTCTCCTATGTCTTGAGACAATAGAGTTCGCATTTATAAAAATTGCCTTCAACAACTCAGCCATCCTGTCCAAATGTCATCAACATACCCAGTAATGCCCGGGATCTGTCCTCGTCACTGTTAAGCCCACGGTATTTAGCCGCAAACCCACCAATCCTGTCCAAACACTTCAGAAGTCCCCCTCCAAAGAAACGTCGGCAGTCGTTCTCAATCTCGTTGAATTGAGCCATAGCCATCTCAAGCGATATGTCGTTGCCAGTCTTCTTTCTTTGTCCTTCCGTAGAGTGTTTCCCTGAAGTCACCGGAGCCGTACGCTCCAAGTTTGCTCCAACTGCCGCTGCAGCAGCATAAGAAATGCCAGCCTTAAGCTGGTTCCTACCCACAGGTCGAACATTGTTTCGAGGTACCGCCCTATCTACCTTCCTGGCCTCCATTTTCTGGAGGAGCCTTATCCTATGCGGACACTCCTTAGAGTTAGCCGCATGTCCCTCAGTGCCACAGATAACACACTTCAATGGGATTCCAACTCTTCTAGAAATCTGACCGGTAATAGGGTCAGTAATTATACTCTCCTCAATGTTCTCCGCTCTGGGAGGAATGGTACATTTTGCTGGTCCGTGAGAACCCCCACATTTCACACATCTATACGGCATGCGGCAGTTGGAGCTAACATGTCCGTATCTCTGACAGTTAAAACACTGCGTTACACCAGTCCGTCTGAATTTCCTAATAAAGACCTTACAATGTAAAATGTACTTTACACCGTAAAATTTTTCAATGTCAGAGTCCCTCGAGAGTCTGACAACCCACTTATCGCCCCCCAATTTTACAAGTCCCAAGATTTGAATCTTGATCTGCAGACCGTTAAGGTACGCAGAAATTTCTTCCTGCTCAAATGAGTCAGGAAGCCCCTCAATCACCAATGTGAATGGCCGAAGACCCCTAGGGGTGTATGTGTAAAATTTAACATCAAGTTCTTCCAAAAGAAGCTTGACCTTTTCAAAGTCACCAAGGGTACAGACCCCTATGTTGGCTACCTTAGATCTAATGATTTTAATAGTGAAATTCTTATGTCCTAAACATCGGTCCATTTGTCGTATTAAGTCCTTTACGTCCGCGTCATATGTTGTAATAGTTGGTATCCACTTACTACCTTTAGCCTTCTTAGAAACTTGCATATCTTGCTTATTGCTAGACTTTACTCGCTCAGCTCCACATTTTGGGTCTGAACTGATCTGATCTATTTTATTTTGCTTCTTGCCTACATTTTCGCTAAAAAGAGCTTTTTCGGCGACTTGAAGCTCTTCCTCATCAATTGTCCCCATACTATCAGCTTCCCCTAAGACCTTTCCTTCCACATCATCAATTCTCTCCCTGAGCTTGTTGTTCTCATATACCAACAAGCCAATTTTTCGTCCAGCATCATCCAGCTTTTCCATCAGCGTGGCATTAAGCCTTCTCAGACTCTCTAACTCAGATTCCTCAACACTTTTCGTTCTCTTCCTCTTTTTTTCAGAGGTACTCTCCCCAATGTCATCCATAGTGGTGACTGCTTACAAACTGTAAGCAATTATCAAAAAACACGCCCGATACAAAAGCAGTTGCCGAAAAAACACTTGTCGAAAAAAAACACTTGTTGTCCTGAAACTTGTTTGCCTCCTATGGGCTTCTCAAAAATTTGTATTGGTACAGCAGAAAATTAAATTTACAAAATTTTCACCAGAGCCGATGTTCACTCATCGGCAGTACACACACAACTCTAAAAAAAAAAAAATATTAAGAAATAAGGCACTATATATATTACAAAATGGTGCCTACTACGCACTTCTCACTCTAGCGCCTAAGCTTCACAAATAATTTATGCAGCAACTTCGTGTTTGTTCGTGTTTTTATTGTTTTCAATTATGCTTAAGTAAACTTTTGTGAACGTAAAATTCAACTCAGTTGGGATTTTAAAACGAATTCTACGTTCGATCGTGCTTCGTTGGAAATTTGTGCGAAATAATAATTTTTTTTAGGGGAAACTTAATATTTTAATTAGAAGGTAATTTTATCCCTTAAATACTAGTAAGATTTTAATTCTATTTCATCATATAAAAAGATTAAAAATTATTCGGTAGTAAAGTAAATTGGATAAAATTTGTATTATGAATGTGCATTTCTTGTTCGGTTAAAAACAAAACCTAGAATTTCTAGTCTTGGCCTCTTAGCACTGAAAGCTTTTAGAAGTTCATAGTAAAATAAATAAGAAACGGTTGACCATTATTATTTTCTGTTCAACAAGAAAAGTTCATTTTAAAAATTTCTTATATGTATATGCTTTTATATGCATATATAGTATAAGGAAGTTGCATTCATAATATTATAAAGTCATAGGTGATATGTTTCGTTAACGTATTTTTTAAGAGTTTTGCTAAAAGCTCGCCACATAATTGAGAAAATGTCCCAATCTAATACAAATATTGTTAACATAATATGAATCAATTACAAAGAACTTAATCTCTAGTGGCAGAAAATCTGCTTTAGGGAAAAATCTCTAAAGTGAAACACACTTTGTTTATAAAACTGCCAAATTTAGCAAAAGAAAGCTCCTTTAAAGATATAATAATAAATTGAGCTTCTTTATATAATTTGGTGGTAAATTTTGTTTTTAAGGACATATAGTAATATTTTTTTTGAAAACATTTAGAGGCTATTTTTTCATTTGATTTAATATTGTTGCCATAATTTTTTTATACCTTTTGATTTTTTTTTTGTATAGATGGCCAGTTTAACAAGATATAAAATATTTATATGGTACTTTATATGGCAGGTAACCATTTAATTCCTTTTACATAGTAGTTGAAATGGAATCATACCTAGAACTTACAAAATTTGCAGTTTCTCACTATTAAAGTCAGCATAACAAATGATAATAAAATATTCTTTCGAAGGATAAGTGAGTTGATTTACATCTTGATAGGGCACTTCAAATTACGAGGACATTTGCATGGGACTGCCGCTGCTAAGGAATGAATGCAGCGCATGTAGGAAGGACGCTAAGGCAATCGAACACTTTCACTGTAATTGCCCAGATTTTGTGCAGACAAAGTTCCCAATTTTTTTTATAGATACCACATCAGTGGTATTGAGTGGAATTGATTTGAAGAAGAGCCCGGATTTAGTAGGGGGCCGTAGGTTTTCGATTTTCTATGTAGGAGCGCACAATAGGCATTTTTACTGCCATATGTGTATGTGATGAATTCGAAACAAAAAATGCGCATCAGGGAAAACTACTAAGTTTATAAGCCAAACTTTATGTGGGATGACAGGATATTGTTCCAAAGAAAACCCTTCTTTTTGAAGTCGATTGATATTTACATAAACATTTCTTGTGACTTTAATGACATATGAAGACATCCTTCCTTAGAATGCCATTATTAAATATTTGTTTAAATCGATATTTAAACAATTTGGTTGTCCATTTGATTTTTGCCAATACTGATAGTTTGAAGTTGTTTTTCACAAGCGTTTCCTTAATTAATCGTAATGTATTTTTTGCATACGTAAAGGAATTTCATAAGTCAATATTTACACACACACACACATCTATACAAAACACAAAAATCTACCTGTTATCAAAGAATTCAAATTGCATATAATTAATAATGGCTTTTTATTTTTGCCAGCTTTTATCTGCTAAATGTGGGGTTATTAGTAAACTTCAAAATGCTTTTAATAAACTTGAAAATAAAAAAAATTTATCACATATGAGAACATTTGTGATAATATATAAAAATATTCCACGCTTGTAATATATTTAAAAAAAGTGAAAGAATTTATATACATTTGAACGTATAAAATCGTTTTTAAAACAACTTGACTCCAAAAACATTTGCAATAAAAATATTTATATCAGTATGTTCAGTATTCAAAAAATATTAAAAAACCTAAAATAATATATTTTTTTGTCCATAAACAAAATCATCCTTTCATCTTTATACTCGTACTGATATTCCAAAAAGTTTTAAACAATAATAAAAAAATTCAAACTACAACAGTTTATAAGCTTTCGAAAAATGTGTCAAGTTGAAAACGTTTTAACATTTTTCATATGATGACAATCTTTCTCGAATATATATTTTTTTATTTTTTTGGTTTCTTATTTAATACGAGTACTGCTGTGTTTTCACTTCCTGTGAATTTTTGCGGTTTCAAATAAAAGCAAAGTGTTTACGCAGTCTTTGTTGGTCAGGGGAAAAAATCAAAAATACTGAAAAATATTTACCATTCAATAAGTGATCGGAAAAAGAGATGTGTGATGAGCAAAATGTCCATTGGTAAATTCTATTTTATTTGTAACATTATGTACCATTTGTAAAAGTTTGCGAAAAGTTTAAAAATATCAAGGGTTCATATGTGGTTAGTCTTCAAAAAATTGCTCTTGGATATTACCTCAATAGATTTCTTCTTTATAAAATCTAATAGCAGCTTAGTTTGAAAATCAGTTCGAATAAATCTTAATCTTTTATTACATTCATTGTTTTAATCCTGCAGTGGAAATCTGATTCTCTTTCCTTTTTAAGCTTTCATAAAAAACAAGTTTTTCGTTCTGGATGCTTTTTGAACATAATTAAGGTATTAAATAATTTTTCCAAATTAAACAATGTAATTAATAAAATGTATTCTTTGTTGTGGGACTAGCTGTTCATATGCTTTCAATGCGGACATATGAACAATTAAGACTCCAAAAATAACACTCAATATGTTAAATATAGCAAAGTTCCAAGCATTTTATAAATTTTTAAATTTAATAATTTTTTGCCAGAAAAGGAAAAGTACCAAAAATATGTACCAAACGGCTTTTCCCTTCCATCGAGTGTCCCAAACTTTAGAAGGAATTGCTACGCACAGTTAATTTTTTTCACCAGAAAAACGTTTGTCTTAAGCAACAGGAGCATATAAAAGCTTATGTTGCTTGCATTTTATTTAATTTTTTTCTCATTGTTGCTGCTGTTTATTTGTATTGAACTTTTTATTAAAACAAGTGCACAGCAGGGGTTGTCGTTATGTTCAATATTTTTCCTTATTATTATTTTTTTTTTAGCTGAAAGAGAAGTCAAAATTTGCCTTCTGATAGCAGCAGTGCAATTTATATTTATTTACTTTTTTATATTTTCAACAGATCAAATTGCCGATCAATTGTTATGGCGTATATTATGGTAAAGTTTTTATCCTTAAATAAATGTGTATGAAAGTATGTTGGAAATATAAGACATATTAATGCAAACAATACAAATTCCTTGATATAAATAAATACCCTCATATACCACTGATCATCTGTTTAAGTTTTTTATTTGTTTGTTTACATTAAATTTAGTATAATTTTTAAGTTAAAAGAAATTGCTTGAACATTTGCATGCTATTATTGCAGATATTGTTTTTAATTCAAACTACTTTATATATTATACCTTGAAGTTCCTGTAAGGAACATAGGGTCTCAACAAAGTTCTTTCAATTATCCCTTTCATTTGCAATATGGTCTGTTTCTCTCCAGTCGCGACCTGAATTTCTTATTTTGGTATCCAGCAATCTCTCTCTAGTATAAACAGTCCTTTTAATACGTCGTTGACTCCTGGTATTCCAGTTAAGCTAATGTCGTCGGGTGGCTTTCTAAGCATATGGCCAATACAGTGCCACTTAAGTTTAAGTAACTCCAAATAGATGGGTATTTGGTTAGTGATATTCCAAGGACACAAGTATGTTATCTATTTTTGCAGGCTAGAATATACGCAGGATTCTACGGAGACATCTGTTTAAAAATACTTGAATGCTACTGATGTGCTTGGGTGAAGCATTCTAAGATTCATTGCCATATAGCAATAAAGACTTCACGTTTGATGCAAATATTCTGACTTTGGTGCTGGTAGAAAGCTGGGTAGATTTCTATGAAGGATTTAGTATCGCAAAAGCCCATCTCGTCTTCTTTAATCTGGTTTTCATATCATGAGATAAGCTATCGGTTGTTGTAATAATGCAAAACAAACAACAAAAAGTTACATCTTCTACAGGAATGACAGAGTATTTGATGCATTTATACGCAATGTGTTGGTCTTTTTAAGGTAAATTTTAATTCCCTTCCTTTCCATAATTTAAAATAATACTAAAAAAATAATAATCAATCCAAGCAAAATAAAAATATTGTCTAAATTTTGAGAATATGTTGCAATATGACTTGCAGTAGGAAACTTATAGATCTTCGACAAGGCTTGAAATTTTTTTGATTCCAAATGGAAAGGATTAGGAGATGAACTGGATAGCCTCCACAGGATGAGATACGTAGGTATTGTGCAGATCGATGTGTGGAGTCATTGATATTGCTCTTGTAGGTGCTTTTATGGTTTCTAACCATGCACAATCCTTTATACAATATATTGATGAAGGAATGTTTTTTACTACCATTTAGTGTCTAGAGACTGTTCAGATATCAAAACATCTCTCTCTGGTAGACATATTTATGTTTGGGGACGTTAATCTTTTTGACGGTTTATTTATCCTTAATGGCATCCCACAACACAAAAAAAGTTCATTAGAAATAATGTGAATTTATTTTAGCTAAAAATAGATGCTTATATTTTGTTTAGGCTTCTTTCACATATTTTATTGCAGTTGAGATTAACATATAAAGCTTTTTGATAATTTCAAGAAATTTTATATAAAATCCAATTAAAATATAACGACTGGCATTACAATGTAAAATAGTATTTCTCAAAGTAAAAACACACACTAATTGCCTAGTTTTCTTAACTTAAATGAAAATTAAGTTAAAACATTTATGCCGGAAACAATAGCAAAAAGTTTAAGCTTTCAATAAAAAGTTTTGTTTCAATTTACCATATTAGACAGACAGTCAACAAAAAAAAAGGAAAATTGTTAATAAAATATTTTTATTTCTTAGAAAAATCCAGATCAATAAAAATATATTAAAGAAGGTTAACATTAATATTTTACTAAGTTCTAAAAGCTATAAAAAGTAAATTACTTAAATTTTATTTCACATTATTTATACCATGTTCACTGAAAGTAAAACATAAGACTTAAGAAACAAACTTTATTTTTAATTAAAATTGATTACAATGAATTTAATTACTTTTGTTAGTAAGAAACGTAATTTTAACAAGCCATAAAAAGTAAATAATATTTAATAAGATGTTGGAAAAATCAACAACAATTGTCTACAATGAGCAACAACTATACATCACACTTAAGTTAACAATCAAGTGTATTATTAACAATATGAATTATAAGAACTTAACAATATCGCCGACAATTAAATGAAAACCTACGCAACTTGTTTCGAATTTCTTTTTTTTCTGTTATTTCTGTTGCTTTGAAAAACGGAAAGAAAAATTGAAAAAAGAAAGAATTACAGGGTTATGAGTAAATGTAGTTACAACATTTTATTTTATAGGTAATTACAAATTTATTTTAACTATAAATACAATACTAAGTTTCATATAATTTCAGTTTCCATTATTCTTAGTCTGTATTTTCATTAAACATTTTTCTGTGAGATTTGTAGCAATTAAACTTTATTTGCCCATGTAAAATAGAATATCACAGCTGAAATAAAAATCTTGTATAAACTCGTATGAAAATTTATATCCTGGCAGTTTTGTTATCCTGTTTGCTTTCATAATTCTCCTCTCAGCAAATCATAATAAATTCCTTTGACCAAATTTCATGCAAAAATTCGTAGTGTAAGTCCAACCTAATGGTTTGCATACTATTTGTTCTGCAAATTGTACGATATGTAAACGAGTGCTATAATGGTTAAATTGTGAAATATCAGGCATTTCCGAGCAAATTCTCATAACATATTAATAGATTAAGATTGAATTAGTGTCGTTGGGAACTTCTTCATATAAATAACTAATTCAAGAGCCAACTATGTCAAAGGTCATTTCAATAATACATGATAAAAATTCGAATGCAATAAATGATTCAAGTTACAAAAAAAATAGCTGGAAAATCTTTTTTGGAATATAAAACAGGATTATCTTATGGCTTGTATGTAAAAATGTTCATAAAAAGAGCACTGATAACCCAGTTTCACCAAAAAATAGCAGATTCTTTTGCGTAATATTTGAGAAAAAGAGTTTTTGTTATTTTCAAAGTTCTTGCAATATACAAATATGTAAATAAAAAACTACAAAAAGAAATTCGAGTCTTTTTAAGGACACCAATTTTATTTAAAATCGGTGACATAATCTACAGATACGTTGTATTTAATTCCATTAATTTTTCACAAAATTTACAGAATTTTTAAAATTTCGAGTGCAACAACTCCAGGGTCGTAAGTAGGATTGGAACGGTTTACACATCGTAATATGTGTATTTATTCTTTTAAAAAGAAATCCAGTCTGCGGCAAAAATTTTTAAAATTATCGATATATAGCCTCTGCAGTATTAAAATGCTGACGGTATTTGCTTTGCGTTGTAATAATTGATCGTCAGGAAACATAATACAATTTTATAAAATTCTGTATTAACTGCAACAAAAAAAATTAAAAATATAAAAAATACAAAAATTATAAGCATTTCAAATCAGTCAGTCCAAGTAAGCCCACTCTGTATATTTCAAAACAAAATGTATTGTTCATTGCGGCTTTAGCTGTTTATATGCCAACATTTCATTGGTCGCTAAACCACATCGTCATTGAACTTTAAGCAGTTTGTAAACATTCAACCTCGAATACTTATATTAAACAAACAAATACAATATGAGAATTTTATATTGTATATGATTATTACAAAATACATAATCATAATGATCATGCGAGTATACAGTATAGAATTCTCATATTGTTTATTTGGCATAAGTATGCGAGGCTGAATGAAACTATTCAAATTAATCTGACGATTTGGGTTAGCGACCAATGATATATCCGCATATGAACAGCTAAACATTAATCAACAATATATTCTTTATAAACTGTAATTATTTGAGTAGAATATCCCAAAAAAAGTAAATTTCAATATTAAGTATTCAACATATAATTAAAAATATTTTGCACCAAATACATTTGTTTTCTGTGTTAATCTTTTTCATTTATTTGTTCACACAAGAAATCGTTGTTTGAAATAAATTAAGACTATGATCATAATATGATGGAGAAAAACAACAATATAACAATGATTGATTATAAAAGAGTTATGTTTATCTCTGAAATGAGTTTGATATAAATATTTGATTTAAATTTAAATCAAACAGCTATGAATTTAATTTTTTTCCGTAAAATTATCAAACCCTTTGTATACAGTCAACCATTTCTCTCTGTAGAAGATTTTTCTTACACATTGAAGGTGGTGTAGACGAAAGCAATGATAATGATTTAAGAAAAAGCGGGTCTTAAATGCAACATCATGACAATACCATTACACTTGACCATCTCTCGTAACAATATTTTTAAATCATCTAAAGAAATATTTATAGTATAAAGAGATGGTGAAGCAAAAAGGCTATTCCTAAAGAATAAACAAAAAACTTTTATTTTTAATATTTTTTTGCCTACAGAAGAGAACATTTAACAAACGGCCAGCAAACAGCACACGTTGGAGTTGGTGTAAATGCACTAGCAACAATTTCGACTATGATTACTACTCCTAGAGATGTTGTGCTGGAAGATAGACGCAATATTTGGGCAGTTGATGATGCTGTACGTGGCACAATACAAGTATTTGCGCTTGTGTTTAAATGAGTTAGTGAGTGAGTGATTGATTGATTGGCAGCATGAAGTGCTTTTTATTGGTGTTATTGTAAAATGTGAATGATGTTGATGCTGTTGCTGTTGCTGTTATTTCTAAGCCTCTTAAAGTTGTTGATGTTAATGTTTTGCTTAAAACTACAACTGCAACATACTGGTCCAGTGAATCATTGGTGTGATGGTAGTTGTTGAAGCATTTATGTTTTTACGCGTTTTTATACATTTTCCATTTGCTGAACACTAAACCTATAGGAAATTATCTTTATTGTTGCACGAATGTGTAACTGTGCATGTTCGTATTGATTGCTAAGAAATAATAACTTGTACCCTCATTGATTAGTAGTTTTCTTTAATTTTTTTTTTTTTTTTTGGTTTTTTTGTTCTTTCATCTTTTTTGTACAAACTTGCATTACAAAGCAATTAAATGCCGCTTTTATCACAAAAGAACGCATAAGAAATGCTGCTTGGCTCTTAGAACTCCTGGACTCTACAGCAGAGCTTCATTAATATGCCAGTCTTAACTTTGGAATTCGTAAAATATTTTGTTTGTAATTTGCTGATGTCTTAACAAAATGAGGCACGATTTTTTCTTTTCGTTCGTTATTTGTTGTTTACTTGTTGATTTTTTCATGATTATAAGTTTTTCGTTTCTCTGGTTTTAATATCATCATGCTTAAGGCTTTAGAAATAAGCTTATTGCAACAGGTGGATTCAAGAACGCCTAAAACTCTTAACAAAAAAAGAAGCAAAATAAACACAATATCCTCCTCACCGTCATCACAATTTTAAGGCCTCTGAAATTTAAATTAAACATTATGTGTTTAAAGGCATTAAATATCAAAAAATATTAAAATTAAAATTTATTTAATATGTAATTTTATTATATATTAATTTTTATTTCTAATTTTTTGTGTATAATTTTTACTTATTTAATATATATTAATTTTTATTTATTTTTATACTTATATTTATTTAGGGATAATATGCCTCATCAAGTCGCAATTTTAGTTTACAGCATTAGCAAATCGAAATAATATTTTTTTCTCTAATTTTTTAAGTGTTGCCTTAAACTTATGTAAAAAGTTAAACAATTTACGTAAAAAATTGTCAATATGTAAAGTAACTGTGAAAGTTTTTTCTTTTTTTTGTAAGGGGCAGCATGATTTTAATATAAATAAGGTTTAATATTATGAAGTAAATTTAACCAAATATTCCCCTTTGATTTATATTATATATGGCTTTAAATCGCTAAACACAGTATAAAAATTTATACTACAAGGACCTTATTTATTTAAATTTTTTACTATTTAGTTACAACTAAAATCTATCTAGACAGTTGAACAAAAAAAAAGTAATACAAAATTAATTATTGTTTAATAAGATGATAAAATTACCCTTAACGAAAAATCTACAATATAAGAAAATTAATTAAATTAATTGGACATCCTACAAAATTGATAAATATTTGAAAAGTTTAATGTCAAATAATGGATTGACAGCAGTTCGAAGTATTGAGATAGATAATAAGGCTTATTGAACCTTATCGCGTAGAATATAAGAATAACCATTACCATCAATTTACTTTAAAATAGAAGACACATTCCACATAGTCTTCCAGCCCTTAAGATGTGGCAGCTTACTGAGAACAACATGACTAGATAATGCTGGGAGATTTGGTGGATTCTAATAAAGCCAGAAAAAAAAACTATTTTTGCACCGATTTAATATAATTACTGTGTATTATATGTATATGAGAGATCCTATACAACGGATGTATGATCTGAAACAGATCAAACCAGGGCGAAATAAGGTTGGCGTTGCAACATATTCGTCTTTTAATATCTAAGCCTTTCATTTGATAAAACCAAAAATAACTCTCGATCCTTGTTTACTATTATTAAAACGTGTTTGAAGCAGATAAACTAAGCACATAGTAAAATTTTAAGGTACAAAATCGAATATCCGTTTTCAGGCTGGTAATTTCCAAATTCACAATTTTCGTGTATATAAATTCCTCTGTAGAATGTTATGTATTTAAATTTTTTCCAGTTTAGCCCTATAAAGTTTTATATGAACCGTGAAATAAAGGTCAAATCCTTTTTGAAGGAAAACAATATCTAATATATTCTCTGTGTTCATTAGGACAATAAAAATTTAATCATGTTAAGAAGATCATTACTAAATGGAATAAGCGGCAGTGATCGAAGAAAATTATATGGTAGTACATCTATCAATTTGGGTATCAAATTTTGAAAAAGACGGAACAATTTCCGATCTAATTATAAAGTGGAAGTATTTAAATGAAAACCGTAGCAAGTAAAATTTTTTCAAGAGTAATTAATATTTTAAGTTGTCAAAAGCAATGCTAAAATCAGTATGCACCATGTTAGTTTCCTTTTTCTGCCCAAAAGCTTCAATTTGCAATGGCTGAAAGTGGCAATAGATTTGTTGTATTAGACCAATCTTCATGAAAACCCTGTTGGACTCCAGATAAAAATGACACTAAGGAGAAATGCGTTCAGTTACCAATTCTTCAATAGCTTTTAGAATAAAATAAAAAAGGCAAATGAGAGAACATGATGAAAATTTTGACCTGAAAATACATTTCCAATAACTACGTCAACGAAGCTAAAGCAAAGTTTTTTTTGCTATTTGGTGATCACTCCCAGTAAAAGCTTCAAGAACTTTTCATCCTTCGACGTTTGCAGCCAGGCTCTGTGTTACCAAACCGATGTACGACGTGGTGTGTTCACATCCCGGTCTTCTGAAAGTGCTGGCGTTATCGATGTTGGTCACTATCAAATTGTTTGATATTAAACACAATAATTGTTTGATATCTATTTATTATTAGTAACACGATAAGAAAAAAAAGTTGAGTATTTACTTACCCATTAAAGTGAAGCAAACCACAGCCTTTAGTTAGATGTGAACCCCACTTGGAAAAACAATATACTACAACTAAGCTTGCAGTATTGATCATGAAACATGATTATAATAAAAATAATTATCCTTTTGATTGCTTTATTTGTACTACAGTCATACCAGTAAAATTTCTAAAAACTTAAATATTATACACAGTTCAAAAAGCGTTTGCAACTACTTTGTTGTTAAGAAACATTTTTTAATTAAAGAGAAACTATTACGGCTTTCAAATGACAGATGAAATTTAGTTGTGCATCCTTAAAACGAACAAATCCTTCCATTGAAATTTTACCCTCAACATGGATTAAGCTTAGAGCTCAAAGTTATTTAATTCTATTTTGTATGCATTTTTATAACAACAATTTCACACAAAACAACATTTTGCGGCCGTTTCTTTATCGATCATTTAGTTTAATTCCATCTTTTTTAGAACAAAAAAATTACTCTTTAAATTTCTGCAGGAGCTTTTGCTTTTATTCTGCTAAACAATTTTATTGGATTTTTTCCTCAATTCGCCTTAAGCAGAACATTCTTTATTGTGTACGAGTATTTTGCGAGTGAGATTTATTTCATGAGTTTAACTAACCAAAGTTCCAGCCTACTCATCGTGCTTAGGATGTCTGTCTTCTGGCCGTCTCACCGGTTGTCTGTTGCTGAAAAATGTACGAAAGGCCAAGAGTAAACAGCAAGTGCGTCTGGTATGTGATAATGGGATGATGGTAGTATGTTGATGATGCATTCCCTTATTATATTTGTTTGTTGTTTGAAGCGATTTAATATATAAGTCGTGTGTTTTTTTTTTCTCTCAATCTTTTTTCTTTCGTATATAAGAAATGCTTTACAGACGGACTTTAATATAATCTTGGCTTTAAACTAAATGATTCAAGGTTGTTTTTTATCGTGTTTATTTTTTATTTTTTATTACTACTTCCATCTCCATCATTCAAGTAATTGTTAGTGATGAATGCTCTGAGGGTTTTGATTGTTTGTTGCACTTGTATTTATGTGAAGCCTGGGAATATTGTTCTGTTTTCTTTTTAAGATGAACTGTTAAGGAATGTAAAAGATTAATTTATAAAACGACTAACGTATTGTGTTCTATGCGGGTGATGTTATACGGAGTAAATACATTTTTATTTAACAATAAAATGTTAAATAAGCGTGTTTTGTTAAAAGAGATTCAGTTCTTAATTGAAAAACTTAAAGGCATTTTTAACAAAATCTAAGTGTCATTGGCCAAAACAAATCAACACGGAGAGAAACAGCACCCAATTTGATATACTTTACGATCTTGTGGGATATCTTTGACATAATACAATTTTCTCTACAGATTTAGGTCTCCTTCAGAAGAATCATCTGTCCTTTAGAAAAATATTTAAACAGTTTTTGAAATTTCAAACTGCCAGAGTTCTGCGGCAGGATTCGAACCTGGGACCTTCGCACTACAAGTCTTGTACACTTCATACTAGTCTACGAAGGTCAGTTCATTACATTGGTAGCTTAAACCAAAAATGAGCTCAGATGCTTTAGTGTAATCGCGGTGAAATGACACTCTTTAATGATCATTTTTGGCATTGCCACAAGTAACGAATCTTGCTTTTTACAATGAAAAACTATTCACTGAAAAAACAAAGAGCAACAAAAAAAGTAACGCAAACAAATATTTGTAAACTGAACAAATTAAATGTTTTGTTTTATTTTTTCAGATATATAATAACTAAACATTGTTCTTTGTACTATGAATAAATCAGTTATTTGCAGAGCGAAAAAAAAATTTAAGAAATACTGGGTTGGATTTCAGACTCTTGCTGGTGAAAGTGAAATCCAAGTCCAAAAAAAGGATGCATAAATTAACAGGAAGTGCCAACAAAAAAGATCCAACTTTGCCACAGTAAGAATTATGTACACCAAGAAATATTAAAAACTTTTCAAAAACCAACTAATCACAAAAAAATGGTACATAAATATAATCTCAACATATATTGCATCAATTAAGCCGCTCCCTTCTACTTTTTTATTAGTTCAGCATTTTTAAAACGCTATTCGGCGTTTGAATTTTTCTATATTTCGTTTTTCATTCAAATCAGTCAACCAGCTCCTGGTATTAAAAAGGTCAGCATATTAATCCTTCGATCTTCGAGTTAAAATTTTAAAGGTTGGTAACTTATAGAACAGCTATTGTTTTTGAAAAAAATCAAAAATCCTATTTTGAAATATTAATGTTCCGCATTTCAACAAAATCGATTTTTTATCCTTAAGAGAACCATGGGCAACACTTCCAATTACTAATATTTGACTTGTGTAGTAAGTGCCACACATCCTTGTAATATTTATAAAAAAATGGTACATATGATTTCCATATGTGCAAACAATAGGTTCACAACATTTTACGCAATTGGATAAAACACGTTCAAACATCATATATTGCTATATGTACATATATTTACTCCTTATAAAGTACTAATCCAAGTAAATAAGCAGGAATATATTTGATATATTCCTCTAAATGCTAGTTTTATTTGTACACGTGTATGTTTTTAGGGACCCATTTGTTAATGCAAAACTTGATCCCCATTGATGTCCTTAACGAAATCCAAAAGACGCACTGTATCCTCAGACATATTTTGTTTTTGAATGATTTATAAAAATAGACGTTAGATTAGGTTCAATAGTCAGCTTTAGCTGACCTGGATACATAATTTAGTCCGTCTTTGATACCCAAGACAGACAGTTAAGAAAAATTGTAACCGTCAGATTAAAAAAAAAATGGAAAGCAGAAAACAGCCAGTACCTATAGCATCGATCGTGTCTGCAAGCTTTTGGCTACTAGTCTAGTATGCTTTACCAAAAAAAATTTGCTTTTACGCTTTTATATAATTCATCTATAGAATTTCGTTCTAAAAGTGTGTAAAAAGATTGAAATGAATTGAGTTCAATATTAGTATTTATAATAAAGATTTTACTTTTAATTTTTGCCTGACTGAATACAACCATTAAAGACCAATGGACGTTTCATTATGTATAAGGGTGTTGAAAGAAAAATAAAATAGATTCACATTGAGTATAATTGTTTGTTATGTTTATTTGTATAAAAGCATTCTAAACCTACTATGATTATGTATTTTGTTATGATTCATTTACAATACTGAATTCTCATATTGTATTTGATTTATATGGCATAAACATACGAGGTTGAATGTTTTCAAACTGCATAAACTTCACTGATGATTTGGTTTAGAGACCAATGAAATTTCGGCATATGAGGAGCTAAAGCCACAACAAACAATGCACTAATATCTTTATATTAAATGAAAAAATGTGGCAAATAGTTCTAGGTAAAAATGTGGCTTAAGTTCAAACTATCTACAAGCTTATAAAAGATTTATTATTTTTTTGTTGCCTATTCATCTCATCACCTGGAATCTCCGCACTTGTATATTTTTTATAAAAGTAGAAAAAAATTAGAAATAATTAAAAATTTATATTTCTTACAATCTTGCATAATTTAATGAAACACCTACACTAGTTTTTGGGAATACACATGTACACACATTTACAAATAATTATAACAAGAAGTCTTCCGATAAGTTGATAGAAGAGCCACCATATGCACTTGCTAGAAGTTAAACATAATCTAAAATTTTCAAAATTTATTTAATTTTAAATATTCTTTAATTGACCATTTGTTTTTCCGAAGCACTAGACATGATTTGAGAATTTGTTGAAAGAATATGTCACAGGAACCGCATTAAAAATACTAATAACTACCTACAACAAGTTTCAATGGCTGCAGCATATCTCAATTTAGTGTTATAATTTTCTTAGTGGCTGAAAAATCCTTTAAGGTCTGCATAAAGATATAAAAAGTCACTCTGTATCAGGAAATACATTTCCCCTAAAGACCCCTGTTGTTATATGAAAACCCTCTTTAGTATATTAATAACATTTTCTATTAAAATAGAAAAAAATCCTATTAAATCAAAGATAGTTATGCAAAATTTTCAATAGATTTAAAGGTGTTTTAAACCAAAAAACAAAACAAAAAAACCAAATCAAGTAACACCTGAATCAAACAATACGTTTGTATTACGATTTTTTCTTAAATCCTTAGACAATTTATATTCATATGAACAAAACAACAATAAAAATACAAATTGAAAGTATTTTTATTGTTCCTATTTTATATCGATTTATGTAATAGTTGTTTGTTCAAATCTCCCACTATAAATGTAAAAGTCAATGGTAAGTAAAATGAGCACATGGTTAAGCATAATTTTGTATTTTTGGTTAAATTTATAAGTTTTAGTTGAAAATAAAATCAGACCACAAATATTAAAAAAAAAATAAATAATAATAATAAAATAAAACGAAATTCTTTGGAGATGCTTTATAAAGACAGAAATAAATATGTGAAAATGCTAATAAGCGTAGTAAGCTGGAGCATTGACAAAAAGTTGGCTAAATCAGGCTAAAGTATTTAATGCCACTCTCATTTGTATGTATAAGAAGTAGAGTAAATTTTTATTGACCGAAAATTTCTATTCAGCTGTACTTTGTTAAGAGTAATTTTCTGCAATTGGTTTACAGTCTACAAATCTATTAATGAAAATCTATTAAAATGTTTGTGCAATATTTTCCTTGCTGATTTACGACATTACACGAATATTATTTTTTTGATCAAAAGTGTACAAGGTTTCGTTAAAAAAAAAAAAAAAAAAAAAAAAAAACTTGTAAGTAATAATAGGGCTGTGGTCATATTAACGAGAGTTTGACTACTCCATAGTGTACTGTGGGCAACTCAGTCCTCTTAGCTTCAAAGAGCTTTGCACTGACCATGGTTGCTGTCAAAATAGTCTTCCCCAGAGGGAAAGGTCATTGGTAAGTTTATCCACCATTACGCCATGGTGGGCTGACATCACAAAGAATTCTGAAATTGCGTGTACCGCGTAATCGTTAAATTTAGTTTTTGCAATCTGAGTTGCTTCTAGAATAACCCTTCTCAAACCCAATTTCCTAAGTGCCTAAAGTTCATGGTGAGCCATCTCGCACACTCTGTAATCACATGGACTTCTACTGGCAGATTGTTTTGTGGTCAGGCAGGCGAAAGAAAATTTTGATTCTTTTATAAAGAATCCTAAGCCGGACCTTTTTCTTAGTTTAGAACTATCCGTGTAGCAGCATATTCCGACAGGTACCTTCTCTAATCTCAGGTTGATATCGGAGAGTTTTTTCGGTATTGGTATCTCACACTTCCTCAAAAGCTCTTTTCAGGTGTTTTGTCAGACATATCTGACGTTCACACATACCCATTCACAGCTTCCAGTTGGATCCGAAGACTTCATATATTCGCATTTAGACGTTTTGAAACAGAAGCTATTTCATATATTATACGAATATCTATTGGTTTGACATATAATAATCTAAAGTACCCTCGTGGAGGTTGTTCTAATAGCACTTCTTATAGTAAGGTAGCACATTTTCTGAACCTTCTCCAATATCTTTGTGTGAAACTTCTTCTCTATTGACCTCCACTGAACTGCTGATACGTCCAAGTTTTGCACCCATAATTTTCTTGCAAAGCGATCAGCTTAAGCTTGCATTTTCCCCTCTCTCCTATATATGCTGTCACCATAACAGTTTCCGATCTAGATCCCAAGTATTTTATCTTATCGGATATCCTAATTGTCCTTCCGATTAAGCAAGGCTCAAAGTATAGTCTAAATTTAGTATTCCTGGTAAAGAGACCTATTTTTGTTTTTCAAAGCTGAAGTTTAATCTTTTGGGTAGAGCCCAGATGATAGTATTATATTATATTTTAAAAACTAGTGATAAATCCTTTTATGATACTACCGATTATTAATTTCTTCTACTGTAGTTGAAGTTAGAATGAAGTTTACCTACTATATTTAGGTTTTTTTTTAATATGTCCATCTTTCCTTGATGCATTGTTACAATCGGTTTAAATCTTTTTTATAAATTTTAATTCATATCGTATATCATATTTTCCCTTCTAAATCTACTAAAATAATTCTTAAAAATGACATTATTATTAAATATGAATTATTTTGATTTCTCAATGAGTTATTAAATAAGGACATTTTTATCCTCTTCATCGTCTTCATATATGCTGATATTCAAGGACACTTAAATTTGATCTTAAACTCTTCTCATAATACAGTGGTTCTCATAACAATAAGCATCAATGGATTATGAGAAATATAAAAAATTATCTTTATGATACAAACCCTTGTGTAATATAATGTTTACTTTATTTAAAACAAGTGGAAATTGTATAAACTGATTCATACATCGTATGCCATCAATAGTTAAATTGGAATCTTTTATTATAAATTATGCTTTTTGGGTTTTATTTAAAACCAAGAGATAAATTAATAGTAATTATAAATATTTATCAAATTCGTTATTCGAGATATTCTCCAAAATAACCAGTTTAATATTCCATTGTTTGTTGTTGGCTCAGCTAGATATATGCCTGCATTTCATTGGCGCTAAACAAATCATCAGTACCCTTTTAGCCAAATCATGATTGAAAGCTTTCAAAGCTCGTATACTTATGCCACAGACTACAAACAGTATATGAGAATTCAAACAGAACTCAATCATATTTTTCTATTTGTAATCAACAAAAACACAAAAGTATAAATAGCTTTAGAAAGCTTTTGTACAATCACAACACAACAAACAATTATAATTGACTTGCGTCTTTTTGTTTTTTCTTTTTAGGCCTTTATACAATTAATCGCTCTTTGGCATAAGTATACGAGCTGTGAATGCTTTCAACCATGATTTGGCTAAAAGGATACTGATGATTTGGTTAGCGCCAATCAAATGCATGCATATATCTAGCTAAGCCAACAACAAACAATAGAATATTAAACTAGTAATTATAAATTTTATAATTACCAAAACGTATTAGTATGTGTCCTTCAAATGGTTTTTATTATATAGGATCAAAAAAATATTATACAAATTTTAGGACAAAATTAAAAGTTACAATCGCTACTTATATGTGACTGGGACTTGCATGAAAGTCTAACAAATTAAAAAGATCCTAAATAATCATTAGTAATGATTTAAAGACGTTTTTAAATGTTAATTATATTGTTAAATGCATTTAATTTATACAAACTTGATGAGCAATTATATAAAAATTACATTAATTTCAAATAATTGTTCATACCAAAATGCAACCTATAAAATATTTGCTGCTAACTCAAATAAATTTTCCTCTGTTCAAAAAATAAAATCATTTTCCATTCAACTGTTCCAAAAAGGCATCAAATTAAAACAAGGCTAATAGTTTTAAAATTATTACCATTTAAAAATTATGAATAAAGCCTTGAAGCTTTTCTGAACGAGTGCTTAAGGAATCGATGGTCCTACTTTAGCATTTATTTTACAAAGAAGTTTACAAATATGCTGATATATCGCATGCATTCCTGAAGATATTGATAAGTTGATACATGTACTTAAAGAAACTTAATATATATTTTTTCAATATATCGCCCTGCATTAACTTTCAACATTCTTCGAAATCACGATTGTTTGATAGTTTATTGAAAAATGTTTGAAATTCTGGCAAAAAGTAACAAATTTAATAGTAGAACTTTTTCCCATAGTTTTCTCTTCCTTTCTTAAAAAAATAAACTTAATGTAAAGCTTTATTTAGAAGTAACTTCTTTGGAATTTGAAAAATTTTTTAAACGCACCTGTCAAAAAGTATTACAAATAAAGACATTTCTTTAAGAAAAGAATTTCCAACCTTTTAAATTTTGTATAAACAATTGTGAAGAAAAACTTCAAAACAAATTAATTTATGAGTTTTTAAATCAAACTTGACCATATAAATGTTCCCAATGATCCTATAAGGAGTCGACTTGAAGTGTAACTGAAAAGAATCAGCCCGGATTCACCAAGTAGAACCTTTCAGAAGTTTTGCCTTATAATTGTTCCTCTTGGTCTCCCAACCATAGAAATATTAAAAATGGTTTTAACTTTCAATTTTGTCTTTCAGTTGTAAAAAAAAGAAATTTCCATGCATAGAAAAAAAATCATAAGAACTCAAATAGATAGCAAAGCCGATAAATTTGTTTCTATTTTTTTTCTTCGTTGCTCAATGTCAAAATTTGTTCAGTTGTTTTAATTAATTTCAAATATTTTCCTTTTCTTTGTAATTTTGTTCTGCTATTTCGGACGTTTAGTAAATATCGAGTTGTATTTATTTGTTCTACGTGTGAGTTTACCTGTTATAAATTGGCCTTGATATACAGTATTTCTAGACCCTAAATTCACTTTTTGTTTATAATGTATTCGCAAAACTTCCTCACAGTGGATTTCAAATAAGTTTTGGTAAGAAAGTTCATGATATGTGTTTTAGAAATGAAAAATATCACACTATTTTAGTATAAAGTGGAAAAAGAGAGACGAATAATTGCAACACTTGTTCCCATTATTCTCCGCTTGAAGAAATTATGCAACAATGATCTCGACAAAAAAAACATATTTTTCAAAAATAAAATAAAGGATTATACACCGACAACAATGAATAAAGTCTGTTTCCACAGAAGATGTATTTGTGTGGTTTGTTTTTGTCTTATTGAAGATTTATGGGTTTTGCAAATAATTTTTATTTTTTTATTGTTTACCACAAAGCACAAACGATTTAGTGGTAAATTTAATGGGAAACAAAAACCTCTTATTCTTAGAATAAAATATATAAATTTAACTGAAAGCTTTTTAAGGTATTTTGTAGCAAAAGTAACTAAAAGATCGAAAGATCTTTTGTTGACTGAACAAAATTTTGAATATTTCAAACTGTTTTATATTTAACCACAAAAATTAGCTAAATGAAGTTTTTCGATATCGTTTTCAAAAAGTTTTTAGTAAACCTACCGCTATCAACTACAACTAATTACATGATTCATTGGTTTTCTAATATCAACATTTGTTGGTTAAATAACACACTTTAATTGCTTATGGTTTCTATAATTATAGAGCTTTGCTTCTATTTTTCTTAAACGTTATTTTTCTTAGCCAAACTCACCTGTTTGCTTAAGTTATTATACGTTTTTTTTAAACGTGTTGCTTCAGGCTGTTCATGCTCAAGCATATTTAGATATTTATAACTTACACCACTTTTGATAATGTCTGCAATTTAAACAATAACCAAAAAAGTGTTTGCATGAGTTTTTATCACCTCAAAACTTTATTGAAAACAACCATTTTCGATTGGCTTACTATGATAATTCAAGTAAATTATAAGCAATTACATGTTGTTGTTATATCGTGAAGCTAAAACAAACAAACATGATGAAATTAAAAAGATTAATAATACTATGGTAATAGAGAAAAAAAATTTAATAAATATTTCATTTCTTATATAAAGCACCAAGGTCAGTTTTGCGGTTTAGAGAACAAAAATATAATCAATTTTAGGATAAAAAGAGCTAAAAACAAAAACTTTGAAACTCTAATATTGAAGGAAACGGGTTTTTGTCTTAAGTCTTTTGATTTTAAGCTTTAAAAAAATACAATATTTTGAGGCATTTGAAGAAAACATTTTTATTTCATGCCATTGAAATTAAACGATTTAAGGCTGTTAGCCGATTTATAGCTATAAAAACTTTCATCTTAATTTCTTTTAAAGAGCGAGTAATTTTTTTAGCGCGTGGTTTCAAATAAAACAAGACATTTTCCACAAACAATTGTGTGTAAAATTAGAGAAGTTTAATTTTTCTAGTTTTTGATCATTACGGCTACAATAATTGAACAATTTCTTTCTAAATTTAAAGCAAGGCTAAATGAAGTTTTGAGTCGCTACCATAGACATGTATTACAATAAAGTCTTTAATAAAATTTATCATAGTGAAATAGAAAAACGTATATTGATAACAATTTGTTTTTATGCACAAACTAAGATGGTGGCTAAAAGCATTTCTAAGGTTTTAGATAAAGTGTGGCATAGTGCCTTTCAATTAGAAAATAATATATTACTTATTGCTGATAATTTCTCTTGATTTTTTTAAATATTCTAGCGATCCTCTAATGCGAATTGCTATAAATAGGAACTTATTAAACAAGTCCTTTTCTGTATAAGGTTTTCATCATGTTTATACCTTTGCAGATGACGAAAAATGTAGCTGTCAACCTTATTTATTTAGAAATAAGTCAAGCCTTTTGCAAATCGGAGTCATATAAAGCATATTAAATGAACTATTTGAGCGGTTGGCTATATATACTCCCACAAAAAAGAGACTACATATATGTTGGTGGTAGACATTTTACCTCAATGGTCACACGGACATCTTCGATAAGATGACTCCAAATTTATAGAAACTTTAAATTTTGTGACATATACTTTACTCTATCTGATCTTCTTTCCAGTTGCAACATTTACATGTAGAACTAGAATCGAATATATTTTATTGAAATTAGAAAACCTGTTCCCCAAACAGAATTTTTGTTAATGAAAACTTCATATTATTTTGTTCCTCACAATTGACATCATAACAAAACGCACTATACGTTACAGAGGAAATTCATCCTTTAGCTGAGCAGGTTTTATGTATAACAATGTCCTTGAAACGATTTGTTCCATTACTCTCTTCTTCAAGTGGCATACTGACAACCATTAGTCCCTCTATTTAAGACGATTTAAGAGTATCAGCAGAATGCACTGCGTGAGTAGGGTCTAGGGAAGACCAGAGATACGAATTTCAAAAATTTTTAAATTTCTCGAAATTGACAATTATGGATTTTGTTAACTCATCAATATAGGATTAAAAATATTCTTCTTAAGCAACTTCGAATTTCGAACTTTACTTATTTATATACAATAAGTCGTAATGAGATCAAAATATGAATATAGAACCTCTGTATATGAAAACTAATGTAGCGGTTGTTACAGGACAGCACTTGCAGGATGGTATAATAAACATAATTAATATATTCCATTTGAATATTTATTGCCTGTTGTTGGCTTGGATGTTCATATGCCTGCATTTAGTTGGCGCTAATAGATTCACCAGTACTTTTCAGTCAAATTATATTTGAAAAGTACCGATGACTTCCATCCAAATTATCTTTATTTACTACTATAAAAAATTTCTGAAATCTTCAAATATCGCATGGCACCAAAGTAACCAAATTGTTACATTTAAAAATTTTGAATTCCGAGACCTGTAAGAACCACTACCATTAGTTTCTCTGTAAGAAAAAAAGCGTACACATGGAATAAATTGAATAAATTTGTTTTTAAAAGTAAAATCGCATTATTATAAAATAGATTTGTTCTAATTTGTTGCAAAATACATATTAAATATTTGAGATTAATGGTTGCTCAAATAAAATTGCACTTAAGTCCTCTTGGCGTTTTATTTTCTGGGAAGGATCAAAAATATTTTTATCGTATAATTGCTCCTATTTAAAATTTTTGTTTCTTTACAGGATTTTGAGCTGCTTCCTAGTAATTTTGCACTTATTAAAAATGCGAAAAATATCATTTTTCATCCTTGAAAGAAAAAAATATTATTATTGTTATTTTTAAGGAAACGTCTTAAAAATAGCAGTAAAATTTTAAATTAGTCCCTAATAAATAATGTGATTATTTTAGTATTTGGGACGATTTTCCGTCATCCCACGTCAAATTTGGTTTGTAATCAGTCCGGTTTCGGCTTTGTGCCATCTTCAGTGTTCTCTTGATTATTTTAGATTAGAAATATTCCCTGTTTTTATTCAAAATTTTGATAATCTTTCACATAAATAAACCCATAATTTACTTGTTTTTTTATTTTTTTAGTTCAAAGTTTTTACGAGTACCTTTTTAAGGATTTTTTCTGGGTATATGTAAAATTGCTCACTAAAGTTTTAACAAAACATTTTATTTTATTTACAAAAAAATTTTTTATTGCCCTATATCAAGGTTATTTTGCATTTTATTCATGCACTAATATGTTAATCCTTTAAACCTCTCCCCACTGATATCATGGGCGTTCGCTTACTCCTATGGAAATTGCTTGATGTCAAAACATTACTACACCCATATGCAGATTAGCTGCCAACCACGAAAATATAAAAATATAAAAGTTTACATGGTTCTTTATCACAACGACAGGTTCACTGCTGACTAGCAAATACAAGGCCTTAATACCTAATAAGTTGCAATACAAATCTTAACAAAATTCTGCCATGAGTATTAACTTTTTGTAAAATGTAACTTTTAAATCTCAAAATCGTAACAAAAAAAATAACTCTTGCTCTACTTCAATGGAACAAAAGCAATATTGTATTCAATTTGCCTGTTGTGTAAAAAAATCGTATGTACGTATTTTTTCGATAAAGGCTGTAACGATCATTTCATTTTTTTTCTTTGAATTTTTATTTATTTTTGCGTTCTTGCTATTTTGCATAGCTTTAAGCGAAAATCGTGATTATGCATTTATTTCAAGAATTCTCCTTTTGAATTTTTTGCAGTTTAAATTGAAGAAGATCTTTTTTATTTAAAGTTTATTAAACTTGATTTCATATCATACTCATACGTAGAATCGTTACTTTTCTGGTTGCTTCATTATACGAGTACTTGTGCAGGTTACGCTTGAGTTCACCTGTTAAAGCCAGATTCCTGTCTGGAGATTAAAATCACCTGCCTTCTTCGTATATACTCGAGATTTAATTTTATTTTATTTTTTTCGTTATTTTTGGTTGTTAAAGCTTGCGTAAGGCACCCACGCATTAGCCAATGTGGACCTTTCGAACGACAAGTTTCATTTTAAAGTAGCTTTTGTTGAGTGTCTCGTACCAATCCAGCAACATTGTAAAGTTATCGTTATTGAAACACTAAAGGCTGTTCAAGACCTTTTTTCGTTACTTTTTTTTAAGATGATGGCGTTGGCTATTCATACCATTTTGGGTTTTGGCCATGTTTGTTTGTTTTGTTTGTGAAGTATTTTGAATTTTCCGTTAGTGGCATCATGATTTATTTATTTTTATTATTTTTTTTTTAATAAAATAAAAACTTTCTGTTACAGATTTTTGCGGAGTCTATACAAAACAAAAGACTTAAGCAACATGCTAGATTTGATATAGAAAATGATGAATTTACAAATTTCTAAGAAAATTTCTTTCCATCATTTATTAGCTTTTCTTATTGTTGTTTACATATAATGTAATTTTCCATAAAGTATTTATATCAGTCGGAAACAGTGGTAATATATTTTAATATTCAATCTCAATTGTTTGAGGTATTCTAAAGATCTTGTGAGTTAAGGTGACCATGTGTCTGTTTTTATTAGAACTTTCTAATGATAATAATTTGAAACTAAATTCGGAGCATTTGAAACATGTTGTACTTAAATTTTATATTCCAAAGTATTGGATTCTTTTGCTAACAACACTGATTAAGATGTATTAATTTTATTAACTTTTATAAAAATTCGTTTGAAGTCTTGTTGTAGTTAATCTTTTAATTCATTAAATTGTACGTATTCACAAAGCTCCTATGTGATTGGTCTTACATTTGCCAAAAATAGAGAAGTAATTAAATAATATTACATAAAATTGTATTTATATAAATCAATAAATTACTTTACATTTGTATACCAGGCCATTGTCAGATTAAATAAAATCAGTTCGCGTATAAAGTAGAAAAATAAGCAATTAATGCACTTCTCTTGGTGACAAATACTCTTTGTCTGATATCACTATTTTTTAAATATTATCTTGAAAAAAATCTTTTATTTCATGGAACATTTACCTGGTACAGGGATGTAAACAATAACAAACAAAATTTTACTTATTTGAATTTTACTTATTGAATTTATAAAAGTCCATCTCGGACAGACACACTTGTAACATGGACAACTACGAAAACTTCATATGCGAGGTATGTTCAATAGAAAAGGTGAATTTTTAAATTTATCGGGATACGTGCATTCGATTTGCGATTTTTTTTTATGCTGGCGCACTTGTCTCGAACATATGTTTTTAGTTGAGTTTTTTTGGGATTTACTTAGTTTGATTTGTGAGAGGCATAACAGTTTCTGCTGTGAAAAAAAATGGATCAAAGAATTTGCATAAAATTGTGTGTGTAAAAATAGAATTAAGTAGCCAGAAGCACTTGAAATGTCGAGAGTGGGATATAGTGATTGTACTTCTAGTCAGAAAAGAGTTACAAGCTTTTCATAAGAGGTCGAGAAGATGTAAATGATGACGCCCGTCCTGGAAGCTCCATCACATCAAAATTTTATTAAAAATGTTACGAAAGTGAGGAAAATTGTTATCAACAATCATTGCAGAGCATATTGCCATACATTTTTTTGCAAATTTTGAGCATGAATCGTAGCTAAATTTGGAAAAAAAAAAAAAGAAACATCGCACGTGAATCGCTCAGGAAATATTAAATGACGTCAGCGACGATCCAAATACGCTTAAAAGTTTCATAAATAGCGACAAATCATGGGTATATAGTTATGACATAGAAACCAAAGTCCCATTGTCACAATGAAAGAGCCAGGATCACAAAAGCTCGCCAATTTCGATTCAATGTCAAGATTATTATTTTCTTCGATTACCATCACGTAGTGTATCATGAGTTCTTGACACATAGTTGCTTGGTAAATAAGGAGTATTATCATACCGTAATCATGCACCATCCACAGCATTTACAAGATTTGCCACCCTGCGACTTTCTCTTGTTGCTAACATTGAAGAAACTCATGAAACGACGGAGTTTTGTGACGATTGAGGGGATAAAAACTGAACTGCGAAGAGAGCTAAAGGGCTAGCCAAAAAGTGAGTATCAGCACTGCTTTGAGGATCGGAAAAAACGCTACCCCAAATATATTATAACTAAGTGGGAATACTTTGAAGAGGACAAAATAAATGAATAAATGAATATTTTCTGAGAAAAATGCAAATCCACCTTTTTATCCACATATATAATTTGAGGATTCAGTTGGGGAAATGAAATATATTTTATGTGAACTTAAACGCCAAGTTATATTTGTCATATATTTCGTTTGTGTCTCACTGCAGCGTCTCCTATTTTCCCAGAAAAGCTTTATTTAGCGGTTTTGTTGTATCTTCTCTTTTAGTTTTTTACATAGTTTTTTTTTGAAATTTTAGCAATTCAGCTTAATACTGTACTTTTGCATTTTATGTCAAAAATTTTATTAAATAGTAAACAAATTATTCAAAATTTAGTTTTTATGTAAAATGCTATAAATACAATATTATACAAATGCCTTTTTAGTTGATGTTAATGAAGAGCACAGGCCAGTATTGCAACAGAGGTTTCATTCAGTATAAAATTGTTTAATATTAGCACGTTGTCTTAAGTAATTGATTCTTATAAATACTTATTGGATACACCAGTGGTGGTGTATTGGGCTGCCAGTGGAGAGATTTGCCCGTGAGCAGCTCATCTTCTGCACTATAATGAAGTTAGAGTCCTTGTTACTAAAAAGTAAATTGAGATTATATTTGTAAATAGTAAACAAACAAATAAAATTATCAAAAGTGCCATAATATAGCAATTGATATTACAACTGATTTATATACATTCAGAAAGTCTAATAATAGTCCTCTCAAAATAAAATAGGAAACCAAACTAACAAGTGATTTATTTTTAAATAGTCGAAGGTTTTTTTAAAATATAATTAATTGCAAAATGTAAATAAAATTTTTAAGTGAGACTATACATTGTATATTTTAGAGAAGAAGATTAGATTTAAATGAAATTAATCTGAAATTTAGTACAGTTTTGAAACGACATAAGAACGTTGTTTAAAAAACTGTAATCATTATTAAAGACATATTCCGGTCATTCCATTAATATGCAGGCAAAATCCAAAATTGTCGTAAAAATAATAGATTTCTTAACACTATCTTTTTTACATAGAAAACAAGTATTATTTCTTCAGAGTATGTTGATTGAAAATTATGGCATTAATTAATACACTTTTACTTTTTTCCACCATCCTTTAAAGCAAAATATTTATTCAACAATTTAACAAAAACGCCCAACCTTAATAAAGTTTTCTTGGGTTATAACAATTTGCTCTAATTTTTATATGTTTTTCGAATTGGTATTTCTTGTTTCCGACAGCAAAAAAAATGCAATATAAATGCATTCATAAAGCAGTTAAAAAAAGTATAACAATTGTTTGAGAAACTGTAATACATTCAAATATTATTGTTTTTGAAATTGTTGATTTTTTTTTTATTTTGGAGCAGTCATATTTGTTAGTTAAATATTAAACATATTTATGACTTTTAACATGTAGTTAGCGATAATATCATCAATAAAATAACACATACTTACACTCATTTAGGACTGCCAATTCATGCATACCAAAAGCTTTGTGGATTACCTGCCATACATAGTGAAATGTAGTAACGTATACCGATTCAGTTATTCAAGTATCCTCATACGAACTTAATAGATTGGGACATAACAAAACCCATAACAGGTTGTTTAAAATTAAATAAAAAAATAATAACAATATTAACACATACACCAAAATTGTTAAAGAAAAACCAAAGATAGATAAACACATGTTAGAGGCTAATTTTCGTTAGTGTTACGGGGCGTATATTGCACTGATTAGTTCGTAACTAACTTTACTAACAAATGGTTGTTTTTTTTAGGCAGCCACACCTCGAGTAATATGATTGTGGATTTTCTTAATAAGGATATATAATAGAATGCTATAGTCCGTCCTATGCAAAAAATAAAATTAAAGGCGTTTAAATTTAAATTTTGTTAGACATATATGAACCCATCCGTAGTATAGATCCTGCACCCTAAAATATTGGAATAGTCATTTGTTTTATACAAATATTTTTTATATGGTATAACAATTTTAAGTTCCTGTATTAAAACCAATGTGAAATAAAATATATTCTTGAATGCCGATATCCAGTAAAATATAGAGTAACGAACACACAACATTAGTTATCCCTAGTCATATTTAATCTTATATATAGACTGAACTAACTCGGTTCACAATAATTAACAATTTAAGTCTTCTTAAGGTGAATTCACCGGTTCGTTCTGAACGTTCCGAACGATTTTTTTTTATATGTAGTTTGACGTCTCTATTTTTGAGAGAGTGAGAGAAAGAGAGTAAATTTAATGCGGAACAATTTTTGCTTGAATTGGTTTAATTTTAATTATCGTCCCGAACGAATTGAACTGTGCTGCCAGATATATAAATTTTTTATGCAAAATTGAAATGAGCTGCTACATCATATTATATGTACATATGTATGTATTATAATATACAAATTTAATTGTAAATTTTTTATATTTATTTAACTCAATAGCTATTAGAGCATGCACTCGACTTAAATTCATTTATATATTTTTTATTTTATAAAAATTTGCTTAATTTAGAACACAGCAAATTGCAATCATCTGCCACTGTGCTGCCTGCTTGTAAAAGTAACACACAGCATTTACAGAGTTGTTGCATATGGTAGCTTTGTTTCTACAGAATATTTGTTCGACGCGGGTGAATCTTCTGTGAGCAAACTCTCAGTAAACTAAAATTGTCTCTCAACGAAAATTTCCTGCAGAACGAACCGGTGAATTCACCTTTAGTGCCACATAAAAATTTTGGCTTCTGCAGTTGTTATATTTTAGTAGCCCATGAGAGCGCAAGTGCCCATGAGAGCGTCTCAGCCGAGTTGTCCCTAATAGATAAGAATATTTTTACCTTAAAGGACACTCAAATTTCTTTATCATTGTAACATATCACATATTTTAAAGGCACAGATTTACCAAATAAAATATCTTGATCATTATTAATTCTCAAATTGAGTGATCATAAGAAAAAAATTTTCTATATTATATATCGAAACGGTTCCCCATAAGAGAGACTTTCAACACCATATTTATTTTAAAATTGAATTTAGTAGATAAGGCAATTAAGTTGACCTGTATTAAATTTTATACGTATAAATATTGCATCTTTGGGACTCTTCAGTGTTTGACGAGGACCAGTAAGTATATTTTAGTTATTGATATAATTGATACGTAATATGAACACATTTTTGTTCGCTGGCCCTTATAATCTATTATTTTTATTATTTTATCAGCGATATAAACATATATTCCAGTAAATTGTGGCATAATCCTTGTAGACTCTTGTGAACATTTAGGAGAAGTGAATCATCAGCAAATGCTGATGTTTGAATATCATTCGATAATAGAAGGCGAGTTTCATATATAATAAAAATTTAAATTGTTGCACTGAGGCTTCAGTGGAGCTGTGGAGAGTTCAGAAAAATGCCATCTTCAGTGATGATTTTTTATCCAGATAAGTAGTTCTTTATTAACTTCTGAATGGTTGAGTGGATATTTTCATTTAGTTTCTTGCTTGGTTCTTTATTTGATATTTTACCAAAGAACTATTCTGAAGGACTACTAACTCTGGTACATTCATAAGCTTATGTTTTTGTTCGATAGTGATATGTTGCCTCCTAAATCAAAATTGACGATATGCTAAACATCAATTCTTATTTGTTATAGAGAATAACTCATTCATGTAATTTCTTAATAATTCTAACATATTATGTTCTAAGCTCAGAGTACTGAAAGACTAATAACTGATCCGGAGAAGTGCAAATTCAGATCATTTTTATTCAATTTAAGAAGGCTAGTCATCGCAATTACTTTAAACGTTTATTAATCGTATTGAAAACTATATTTAATGTGTTGCAGAGAGTATTTTTTTTGTTTAAAATAAAATTTCAACAAATTATTTGTCTCAAGGATCCACCGATGTCTTGCATAGCGTCACAACTGGAATATATTCACAATGTATTATTTCCCATGGAAAAGCAGTTGCTTGAAATTATAAATAAAAATGTAAGTTTGTATGTAAACTTTATGAAATTTCTAATAATTTCTTATTAAGAAAGAATTTTATAGAGGACAATAAAATATTTAATAAAACATTATTCAGCTTATCTTCTTAAAAAGCTGAACTATTCTTTTTGATGATTTGGAGCTATTAATAATGTCCTTTTTTCATAAAATTTTTAATAATATTTTGAGAAGTCGTGAATTTTTTTTTAAATACCTTTTGACACTTAAAAGTTTTTCCGAGTGAAACAGGTAATTAATATTGCGACACCAGTCTGAACTCAGTAGACTATTCAAGCACTTTAATTGTACACTTTTCTTTCTAGACAAAAGTTAATTTTTCCTTGTAAGAAACTGTCATTTACATCATCATGTTGACGAAATTAAATAGATGACTATAGATATTTCCTTGATTTATGGCATGATGAAAAAGTTGTTAAACTTCATCATAGCCTCATAACCGATAACAAATAAAATATAACTCCCACCTCCGAGATAACTAAATTTTGGAGCTGCTCGACTTAATGCTTAAATGAAAAAAAATGTACACTGGACCATTGGCGCAATGTAGGGATGGTTACATTGTTTTATAATGAGATGTTCTCAGATGAAGTCTGGAACATATTTCTTACAAAGAACGTGCAATGATTATGAGATAAAGATTTAAATATTTCACACTTATGCAATTTTTATTATCTGAAAAAGTTTCCAGATATAGTTGATAGAATGGGATGAACGTGCTTCAAATAAGCTTTGAGCATCTTTATTTTGCCCGTCTTCATTAAACCGCAATTAGAAAAACTTGAGAAATAAGTTTATGAAAGACATATAACAAGTTTGGCAAGTCTCTTATATATACTAACGATAGTAAGCGATAATTACATTCAATAAATATTTTCTAGTAAACAAGGTATAGATTAATAATTCTCCATTTTCGTCTGTCCCAACGGTCTAGCCTTAAACGTTTTCCATGCGATAGATAAGAGAACTGGATATGTAGTCAGTGTATAATTCTGGAGCCTAATGGCTGTCTTGACACACAATGAAATCCTGGCCAACTGCTTAATTTTCAGCCCCAAGCAGACATGAACTTTTGATAGTTTAGTGGCTGCCATTACAAATAATTTCATACTTCGAGTTCTTTTGAGATTATTATTTAGAAAAATTTATTAAAGTTCTAGTAACATGAAAGATTTATTTGGCAAAAAAGCGCTACATACTTGAGGTTCTCCTTATTATTAAAATTGATACGTAGCAACATACAAGTAAAATTTCTTTTTAATGAAGAACAATTTCTTTTTATTTCTATCACATTTAAGTGTCGTTGAGTGTACAAAATATAAAAGTGTACTTTTATATTTTCGAAATGCTCAAATACAATTTAGTATTGAGAGTGTAAAAAAATATATATCCAAATTATTTAACTTAGTCATACATACAACCACACAATGCAAACATAAATGTGTATGGATATTTTGTTTATTGCAAAATTAGGCTAAAAATCTTAAATCATACTAGAAGTTTTAGCAAAAAAAAAAATATAGTATAAATAAATAAAATACACCTTGTAGATCTACTACTATTTACTATGAAGTATTTTGGGTTTGGTCTGTTTAGTTGCAGACGACCACATGTTGGGGCCATGTCTAGCTGCTGACCAATTTCAAAATCATTTATGCTTTTAGTTAAAGTATTATATATAAAAAAACAAATTTAGCCATGCACTGTTTGTGTAGTTTCCTCGCCAGCATTCATAATTTATTTATTTATTTTTTTATTTTGTTGAAAATTTCAAGTCGGGACCAAAAATAAAACAGTCTATTCAATTATATACGTATCGCTCCTTTAATGCAACATGGACGTATTTGAAAAATTTAAGTGTTCGGGTTAATGCTGAAAATGTTTTCCTTAATAGAAATCAGATGCTATAACCACAGTGTCCATATGGACATTACAGTAAGCAATTCTTAAATTCGACAGGATCATATCTCAAGAAATGAAATACCCAAGAAAATATAATCACCTATATCCTCCTATATATACAGAAGAAAATTGGAATTATATCTCAAACTAAGTCTGAGCTTTGATGTAAAAACAAAAACCAAGGCATTTTGCCAAGTTAGTTTTTTTTAACAATACATCTCTGTTGCATTAAAGGAGCGATATGTCCATATATCCATTCTTATTCATATGTTGAACAAATCCTTTTTGGCTTCAGAAAAATCAATCGATTTTTGAGTTAATTAATTACGATTTATTGACTGCATGTTGTTGATTGCTTTACGATGAAAACGTAAACGTCATTTAATGTTTTGCTTTTTCTATTTCTGCGCTCGCTCTCCAGCGTTTTGTTATTGATTTACAGTTTAAGTAATTGTCGCGTTTTTTGTGCCAATTCATGTTTAGCAATTATTTAAATTTTATTTTTCTTTTCACTGTGGCACATTGATTGTTTCAACAGTGATTTTTCTTTTCGATTGTTGATTTGCTTGCTGCTATTGGTTGTGTGGCAGTGACATGTGTAAAATGGTTCGGTTTAGAGAGATATAAATTTATGGTTTATGCTTTTGTTTTCTGGTTGAAAAGTTTAGTAAAAAAGATTTTTGAAAAGCGATAATGTTTTTTTTCTTCAGCTTAGCTTAAATTTTAATAATGCAGGTGGTTCGGATTTAGGTGGGCTTCAGAGTGATGCAAATAAATTTAAACAAAGGATTTGTAAGTACTCATATGTATTTTAGGGTAGACTTAATTAAATGGCTGCATATAAGATCTATAGAGAATGCTATGAAATTTTGGCAAGAATTTTACGGTCTTAAATAAGTTCCTATTCCACAACAATGGACATGAAGTTTGAATAAATATCACAATAACACTGAACGACGAAAACAAACTTTTCTAAAAATCACAAGCTTTTAACGACTGATTCTGGTGGATGGATCAAAGAACACTTAGAAACATGTAGATGTTTGGAATGTCCTTAAAATTTGGGAGAAGTCCAAATTTCCCCTTATTTTTAATATTAATAATAGATGGGCATAGAAAATTTTGCATATTTAAGGTAGTCTCATGAAGACAACGAGAAATTTTTCATGGAAAACTTTAACGCTTTAATTCTACACTTTAGCCTTCAACTATTCGATACAAGGGATTTTTTACCTTATCGTGTAAAAGGACAAGTAGCTCCTTAAAAAGTGATATGTCAGGTAAACGTATGCTGGAAAAATAATCGCCATAAAGTTTCATTTTATTAAACCCACCAAAGCTCAGAGCTTCTTAATTGGAACATTAGAAATAAGTCGAACCACTAAATTAATTTAAGAGTTTACTTTTCACAAACTGTATGTATGCTCCCATTGATCCTGTAGGGAGCATAGGGCCTCTATGTTGTATGAGGTTTCGTTAATCATTCTATTTTGGATGAGCGATTGATTAGTCTACTGCATTTTAACCAGATGATGAGGCTGTCATGCCTCTACATATTCTACGTTTGTATAGTGGAGCCCTTAATATAAGCATAGCCGTCCGTTTACAGCCACACAAATTAGTTGAACAGACATAGCGATGTTTCAGGCATTTTCATGTCGAGAAATAAAAATTGAAAGAGTGGTACTCATCCACCTTGTCGATGTTGCCAACAAGGCTAACATCCGCTGACTATCCGGGACCGCTTATTTGTGAAAAAAGCTCGCAATTAACCAATCTCATTGAAGTAAAAGTTTTATTTCGGTGGTCTTTTTGGATTAACATTTCATTTGCTTCAATCCGTGCTATAATTATTTGTTTTCAAGAACTTTCACAACGGGTCCTGCTAATCTTTTTGTAAACGTATGATGGATTAACAGCTTGATGCAGAAGGCTCAGCGAATCTCTTATTCAAATATATATCGTTTGGTAAGTTTTTCTCGTGACAATGAGGCAGGACATATTCCATTTTATGCATAAACTATTCCTTAGATCCAATACTGATTTATTTGAATAGAAAATTCCAAGCCATAGATCTATTTATATATGAGCCTGTATTGCAAGATATTAAAAAAAACCCCATTTTATTTACAAATAAACTTAAATGTATTATTAAGTGAATTCAATTAATTGCTTGGATTAAATATTTTAAATAATTCGAAAGCAACACGAAACTTCTTTGTCTGCACTTATTTAAACTTGTGATTTTTCAATCATAATTTACCTCAACATCATTTAAAGATTCCATTGCTGGTGAACGAGAGCAAAAATGACTTTAAAAAAATTTTAGCCAAAAATAAACAAAATTTATCACTCTGATATCAATAACATATCATTAAAAGTCAAATAAATATTAAGGAAAAAAATTAAAAAAAAAAAACAAAACATCGAAAAATAAAAGGAAACATAAAATACACACGACGAAAAAAAAAACATGAACATGTAGTAGATTTTATTTTAAGTTCGAGCGTTTCTTTTCTTTTTTTTTTCTTGTGGCAACAATTTTTAAAAAGTACGAGTTGTGCAGTTGTTTATTTTTTGGTCTTTTTTTTAAGTTTATTTTGCTGTTAACTTAAACATGAATATTACCAAATTACTACTTGGTAGTACGTACGTGCAAATATTATTCGATACATTAAATATTGCGATCATATTTCGTATCATATAAAATGTGCATGTTGCAAGAAAAACAATTCCCAAAAAAATTTTTTTGTAGGTACAAATATTAAAGAGGGACAGAGTATAGTTTTTTTTTGCATGTGGACAGCAATATGTTGTGATCAATATTTAGTTAAATGATTTATCTCAACTCTTAATAAATCACTTTTAAAATGTTTTTAGCGATAAAAATTAATCAATATATTTGGTGGCACTTCAATAAAACACACAATATTTATGAGTATATCCAATGCATATAATACAACATGATATAAATACTTAGTTATTACAAAATTATACGATAAATATAGAAAAAAGTAAAGAATACAAGGCAACACATGCAGATATAAAGCATATATACGAGGGTTGTATTATCAAAGAAAAGTGTCTGGTAAAAATTTCTAATTTAAAGAATTCCCATTCCTTGTGGACTCATATAAGAAATTTTAAGTTTCTCTTATATCTTGTATACAATTAGCAACGATCTGAAAGAGTACTGTGGACTGAAAAATTTAAAATAAATTACGATAAATTAGTAAACCCATCTCCAGCTTGGCATTGAATATTGGTTCTTCATATAAACGGGCAAATAGAAAAATTAATTTTTATATGGAAACAACTATGAACATTCTTAATAAAAAATTATGATAAGAAAATTTGAAATCTGTACAAGGTGGCGCTAAAGTAACGTTGTAACTTAAACTGGCTGCTATTGAATATGACAGTAAATATCACTATTCTTGGGCATTTTTATTATTATTGTTACCGCTTATCAGACAAATTTTCACTGTAAATTTTGTTACCGTTTTCCTCGTCTTTGTGTTTCAGCTGTTCCATGTGAAACATTACGCATTTGGCTAAACGCCTCGTGCAAATCGGATATACTCTAGATATCGCAAAAAATAGCTGGCCTCGTATTGCTCGTTTGATCAAGAATTTTGATGCTGTTGCTTACGTCGATGACGTCGTTGTAAACTTAAATAATTAGCGCTACAGACAGATGGTAAACGACTCTTTTTGTTTAATGTTGCTGTATTTATTGTATATCACTTTTTGTTTCAAAAAGACGCAGCAGCCGCTCAAGCAGCTCGGTGTGTGGTAGAGATCTTAAAAATCTAATTTTTAGGTCTAGTGATCTTCGGCTTTGGGAATTTGAACTGGTCGTACAGATAGCCAGATGTAACAGCATTAGATTTTATCGTATTTACCACAACAAACCACGAAATTTTTGAGTCTTGAAATCTAACATTTAAGAAAAAAATTTCCAATTGAGAGCCAGAACTTTTGCGAACAACAATGCGGTAAAATGAGCGCAATAGTGCATCAATTCGGGAGCTGGCCATTTGAGCCACAAATTTTTTTCCTATTATTGTCACACACACTTTCATACTTTTAGATGAAACTTTTATGGAAATAGATATTTATAACAAAATGAAACACCTTTTTATTTAAACAATGAGGGGACTGTTTCTGTTGTTCAAAATCAAGTAATTAAAGGCATAAACAAAATTACAATTAAGTATCGGGTTATATATTTAATATTTTTTAAAGAGCTGTTATAACAAAGCTCTTAATTTTATATTTAATTTTTATTTATTTAGAAAAAGCTTCGCTATTTGCAAATGTAGGTCGTTTAGCAACCCAAAGAATTTGTAAAAATAGTTAAAACTTACTAAAAAAGAGGTGTTTCAAATGTTGCCACTGATCCAGCATTGTGGTGTGATTATGGTCGTCATAGTCGACTGGCTAGATTTTTCAGGAGACTAGAAACGTTACAATGTGGTCAGGTCTGTGCATCATCGCAATATACACACCGAGTCCGAGTTTGTCGATTTCATTCTCGCTCGTCTCATATGGGGCTCGAAAAATCCAGAAGTGAATGTGGGAAAGCTAATGATTAAAATAATTTAATTATTTTGACAAAATTTAAAAGTCTCACCAACATACTAAAAAGAGTATATATTTTGAATTTTTAAGCAGATTTTTTGATAATTAAAGTCATAATTTGTCTTCTTTTTTCTTATATTGAATTATTAGTTTCAGTTATAAATTCAAGGAAAATACTATTTTGTGTAAATCCAAAAAGTACAATACTTGCTTCAAAAAAATTTGGAAGAATGCACTAAGCGATACTTTGGATGCAATAAAAATACTTTCCTCATCATAATTCGAAATTTCAATAGTTTTCCGAATGGCAACTTTTGGAAAGTTGTTAAAAAACGCAAGAGAATATACAAGACTTATTCACTTAAATTTAAGTTTTATTTTCTTTATTCCTGTAACGACAAAACTTTGTAAATGCTTATAAGACTATAAAAAAATAATCAGCTCATTTTCGCCAAATGTACCCTCGTTTTTTAAGCACTTCCTTTCATTTGCTGCTACGCATGCTCAAATTTCTGTGTGTTTTCAGACGGTTTATATAGTTCAATCTTAATGAATAGAGGATTAATGCAACAGTGAAATAACCACAAACTACAATAACAATAGCAACAAAATAAACACTGAAGGCAGCAATATAAAGAGATGGAGAAAAAAAACAATAACAAAGAACTTAAGGAAATGGCAATTACTTTGTTTGTTAAGTTGCATGCAACTTGTTTTGTTGAACACTCATTCATTTATTCATTCATACGTTTGTTCATTATTTTTACTTACACAGCAAATATTACCATTTAGCAATAATAATCATATTGAGATTTGTTGCTTTTAGTGTCGTAAATATTGCTAATCCTTTTGCTGCTTTATCTGTTATTGCTCATTAGATTTTCTGAAGCTGATGGTGAAGTTTGCTTTTTGTTCAAAATGCTTCCGGGCTAAATTGATATTTTATTTTGTATAGAAATCAATGTCCAGCAACTTGTTGTATTTGGACGGTTTTTGAGTTTTTATAATAAAAATTACTTGCAACTTTTCACTTTTAATAAATGTCATATGAAATGTTCGCTTATTTTGCAAATAAATTTAAGTTATAGTGGTTTAATATAAATTTTTAATAAAATGTTAAGCATTCAAAGGCTTGATTTGCAAATTTTTATTCTTTTGTTTACGCATGGCAAGGACCAAAAATCATCAGCGCCTTGTATAGAGATAATTACAGCTCATACCATCATAATTGTTGATGTATAGGGTTCTCTACTATTTGAAAATCCTAATTAAATGGATTTGTTTACCACTGGGAATAAAGATGATTCTGAAAAAGGCCAAAGGTTTTCTTTGCATAATTTTAACATAATGAACAATTGCCCAATGGCCCTAATTTCTTTATATCTTCTGGAGTAAACAAAGTGCTTAAAAAATTAAGTGCATAGACATAACGAGATGACCAATATACATTATTAATTCTGTAAGTTCACTATTTATATCTGTATTTGCTCTCATGATGAACATGAGAAGTCTTTTTTCACAAGTATTAGAAAATTATCAGCAAAAGCAGACTATTATCCCAGTAAACGTGCAAATCGAAAACGATAGGGGAACACACCCAGAGATTTAAAGCAAATAAAGGGAATCTAATATATCTCTATGAATGGATATTCTTAGATGGATTTAGAATATCGCTAATAAGCACTTTATTTATATATATCATGCATGGCATGGAATATAATTTTATTTCATTAAAATAAAGTGCAGTTCACCTAAGAAAAAAGCAAAATGCAAGCGCTGAATATAATTAATATGATAAAATGAGAATCGTATAGAAGTGACTTTGCCATATGGCGATATTATTAACAAATGTTTTAAACAGGTACTACTGTCGAAAGTACCAAATTGAGTGAATTTATATACGTAAAGTCAATTAAATGTTTACATGACTAGGAAAGTTACATTAGAAAATATTAGCATTTGTACCCGTTCTGTTTTTCACAATGGTAATAATGCTTTTCAAGGTCTTATCTTATATTTCCTCTAGGCAATGCATATAAAATAGTACAAGTAACTATAAAAATGTACTCGTATGCATTATTATAGATTTCGGAGTATGTTTTTCTCCATTAGCCCTCTTGGGAGCATTTGGCTTCCACAAAGCATCTTACACGAGTTGATGCAGTTGTTTTATTTCTTCCTTGTATCAATTTCGTTAATCTGTTGTTGTTCCAGCTAAATGATTGGTCTACTGTAGCAGGTCCTAGGATAATGGGGCAGCCATATGTCGCAGCCTAGAAACAACGCCTTTTGTGTATTTGGGTATAGTGGTGAAGAACCTTATTGATCTTTGATTCCTACTTTTTTTCACAGGGTATGCGGGATGCTTCTTGGATGAATTTTTGGACGGGATTTAAGTCATTTAATTTTTAAAACTCGAAAAATCATGGTGAAAATTTTTGGTCCTCTGCTAGAGAACGAACAGAGGGTACTTGGTTTTGTAGCAAGAACTTTAACCACTACACCACGCAACTAGATTTCTGAGTATAAGAATTTATAAATGAAATGGAAATGCCACAATTTCACATAGTTCTCAAATTAAACATTTTAGGTTTGGCACTAATTGCTACTCGTTAAAAAGTTAATCGAAAAAAGCTTGCAAGTGCCTTGGCTTTTTAAAACGCTTCAAGTGATACTTTATTTCTCCTGATCTCTTATTATTTGCATCAGCTATATCCATCCGAAAACGAACCGTGACGGTACTACGAGTTCTATTTTGAAAGTATTCGGCTGTGAACAGGAGAGGGCGAAGAAGTTAATCGGTGGCAGTTGTATAGCCAACTCTATGGACCCATTAAAGCATCAACGCATTTAAGGGTGTATTTTTATTTGATCGTTACTAGAATGTAGTGTGCCCTAAGGCAATTAGGAAAATGATTTCCGAAACTTGTTTCTTTTTACAAACTACATGTTTTTCATTTATATCACAGCCATTCGTAGTCGATCAGTCACCAAAATTTTCTCTATGCGCAACAGAACATGTATTAGTGGAACAATTTACATGTAGAATAAACTCCCTGCAGATTTCTTTCCTGTAATTTTTAACGTGCAGATAATTTTTCTATATCCCTTTCCACGATTTAATTTACTAGTTCCATCAGAATACATTTGAGGGGTAGAACTCATTTTTTGAATGTTGATCTATAATAACAACAAAAAAATATGTGAAGCCTTTTGCATATTAAAAAAAGTTTCTACGATAACACCACTAATAAATTGTTGTAAAAACTTTATCTATATAACACTGCAACATTTTCTTTTCGTTATTTCTCCCCGTTGAAATTTTTTCAAATTAGCAAACAATGCGTTATAAAAGACATTAAGTCATTATCCTTATTCTTATTAACTGTTCCAGGAAAATTTCTTGGATGAACTCGAATGCTCAACCATCTATTCAGGACATAGGAGTACTTCAAATCATCATAAACAAATAATCTCTTCAACCATAAATCAATATATTTCAATTAAATTTTTCACTATCCCAAGTTGTTCAATTTCTTCGTTGTTTGGATAAAATTTTATACACCTACATAATTTTCGTTAGTGCAAACTTTGATTAAAATCAACATGGTACGTATAGTTTGGTTTGTTAGACCTCTTCTTAGTTAAAAAAAAATTATAAAAAAACTCAATCACTCAAACCAATTTTATTTTTTGTGTGATGCTGTAACTACAAGAGAATGATGGAATATTAAATAGGTCGAATGGATTGCTACCAAAAAAATTATAGATTCTATTGTAATAACTTTAAGCAAATAGTCTTATTTCTTAACGAAAATAATGCCATCTTTTTTTTCAAAACAAAATTGCAAAAATTTTCTCATCTTTATTTTTATTTGCAATTCTGTGATAAAAATTATGGAAATTTCTTTGCTAAATGAAATTTAACAGACTCTGCCTTCCTACGGAAAAAGAGGCTGAAGTGTTCATTATTTATTTTAAATTTATTAAGAAGGAGCGTACAACTAAAGGAGAATTATTAGTTAATTTTTTGGTAGATAAAAATTAAAATGTTTCACTTGTTTCAGAATAGAAATCCTCACTGACTTTCTAAATACGAGCCGATAAGTGTATAGTAAATTTTGGATTTACCAAATGCAAAAGCAAACCTTATTATATGACATTTGAAGTAATTAAACAATGATACCACTCCTAGATCAATCGGACCCGGGCAGGGCACTCATGAGGAAATATTTCTGTATGCATGTTTCTAAATTATCAGAAAGACTGGCTTATGATTTTTTTATAAAAAAGCTAGAGAGCGAAAATTAATCGTCTATCTGATCATAATAGGTACTTCCAGAGTGAACTTTGTGAATTTACAAAGTGCACGGACAGCCAATCGGCAGGTAGAGGAATTGTGTCTCAGAGTGTTTATTTTAAAACCATCTTCGATTGTAAGGATATGATCAACGATTACCCGGTTTATGGCTTAATATGTCTCGTTAAGGTACCTGTCATCATGGCGCAAATGGATACAAATAGTGTACAAATAGTGTGGCTATCACGGCAAAAGCATTGCAAATAGTGAACTTGACCAAAAGGAACCTTATTTGGGCTACGAAGGTGGATATGCAATATTGAACAGAATTCGTACACAAGCCGCTGTGTAATGGCAAAAAATTTGGGTAATGTGACTAAAATCAGATGTAGAGAAGACGAAGGGCTTTTTGGCCCAGGATAAGTAAGTTTATGGGCGTCTTGAATATTCCAACTTACGAATACATTTGAACGGATCGGCACTGCATAGGACGCAAAATTTTCAGCGTACAGCGAAGACTTTGATTCAGTAGACTTCTTCCTCTTCCATTGCGCGGCTTTTATGCAGGCAAGATTCCGATTTCTTGCAGATGACACCTTACCAGATATTACTCACCCCAGGGTTAGAGACTTGAGAGAATTGCGGAACTGCCTTTGGTGCTCCTATATGATATAGGAGTATGTTTTTCGTGTTTTTCTTGTGATAAAGCACCACAGGATTTCACTGCCATATTTATATGTTTTTTGGCATGAGGTGAATCTAAGCTTAACTCGTATTGAAAATCGATATACATAAAAGAATTTAATTCCATCTTATTTAAAAGCACATTGTAAGAAAAATGGGAGGTTACCAATCTGCAGGAATGCACCAGAGTAAACTCATGGAAGCTTTGCGATCGTTTGGGTAGGCTCCTTTATTAACAGCTAGTGAATGTCACTAGTTGTAAGAGTTTCTAAGCTTCAATTGCAGTTTTAAGCAGTGAATACTTCAGCCTTTTGTCTTTTTATTCTTTTGTTCGCTATTTGATATTCAGAGTTTAACGCGGGTATTCCGAATGCACCATATTATAGACCCAAATGTGCAAAAGCTTTTAATATTAATATATATTTATATATTTTCATAGAATTATTAGGATTTTGCAATTTAGAGGTTGCCTTAGAAATAATCTGGTATATGCGGTTCACTAACACATTTTCTCCCCTCATTGCTGTAGCATACATTTATGACACTAATGTCAACATTTTTCCTTATACCTGTCTTTTTGCTTAATATTACAATTACTTGCAGCGAATCAAACAAGAAAAATAGCACAATGGACTAATTCTGTATGCACTTCCATACGGGGACGAAAAACCGAACAAAAAGTAAACAGGAAAACAATTGTTGGTAAGTGTAATAAATTTTCTTTAATTTCTCATAAATTTTACTTTGCATAAAGTTTGAATATTGTGTTGTTAACGCCAAGAACAATACAAAATAATAGCAAATATAACAGCAACAATACTAGCGACAACAAAGATCAACATTGACTGCAGCAGCCGCATTTGGAAGACCACTGTAGCAGCCATAACACCCGCTATAATTTGCATATGTTATGCATTTTGTTATCCTGTTTGCATACATCTAAGGCCTATAAAGGCTTTCTACCATTTTTTTCGCGCATACACAAACAGACATTATCATATTTATGCAGATGCAAGTGGAAGTGGGTTGCTTTTAGAGACGCCAGTATTAGAAATTAAACAAAATATTGCTCCAGCGGCATGGAAGAGATACAAAACACTTGAGTGCTAAGAAAACATGACACTTTCTATTCCATATAGTTGGTTGGACTTTATTTTCTTGATACGAACTTAAGCAATATCATCAACTTCGTTATTTCTGAATTGGCGACATAGTGTCCAAAAGTGTAGGTTAGTGAACATCATAAAAAAAAATTTATACAAAAATAAAGAAAAGTATTTTTAAATGATTCGAAACGAATTTTAAACACCATCAGTCTTATATGTTCCCAATCAAGCACTTACCAAAATTGTAGTTTTATTACTTTGGCATAAGGAACAGTAGCTATTGGCAAGCCTGCAGCCTTTAAGGATGTGGAATCTATTACCAGTGCTAAATAAATTATATATAATAAATTATACATATGTATATCGATTATAAATCGATTTGGAAGCTATTTGCAATGCAATTCGATGAATAAATATGAATGTAAAGAATGTCCATTAATAACCAATGATCTGCAGTTATACTACTTCTGCTTCATAATCTCATTATATTCATGATGTTTTTGGATTCTCTTTTTGGCAGGGCCATTATATTCGACGAATAGAAAAATTATTTGTTTAGGCTGCGGTCAGTAGAGAATTGTTGATTTTCAAAATGATCCAAACCATTTAGTAAAACTAAATTGCGTACTGTGAATAAGAAACCGACCGACAGCGTGTGAGTAAAGTAGATTTTAGTTGGGTTAATATATTTCTTATCACTTCAAAAGCATTTGGCGCCATTGTTATTTTCCTAGAGTAAACTTTTCTTTGTTTTATTAACATTTTGGCTTAAATACACATACGCACTACCACATTGCAAGTCGTTTCTTTTTATAGACACACATGTGTATTTAGATGTCATATGATCTCTGTTATAAGAGCACTTTGATCATTCATTACCTTCATTGTTGCAAGTATATACATACATACGTATGTATGTATGTATGTGTTGGTTTTATAGACGACAAAACAAAACTGTAGTTTATGGTTGACAGCAGCAAATCATGTTTATGTCGCCGCTGCAATGTTTTCGTTACAGTCTTTCTATTGTTGGTCTTTCTATTCATCATAGATTTCTTAAAGTGAAGTTTCAACGAAAAAAAAGCTTTAATTTTATATACTTAGATATCCATATATATATATGTTTTTTCTTCAAATGAACGCCCTTTTGGTGCGTTGTTACTACATACGAATAAAAAAATCTCTAATGGTTTTTATCGAAAATAAGTAGGCATTTGAAGCACTGTTACTATACGTTTTTATAATTTTTGCATTTTTCACTAAAATTTGCATAAACTGCTTTGCAATATGGATTTGAGATCATAAATTTGAAAGTGGATAACGAACCGTATGTTTTAAAATTATTAAATGATGAATATATGGTGCGTATAATTATATTGAGGGATATGTGGATGAGGACATATAAATCAGATTTCTGTGGAAGACCTTTGCAATAAAAAGCCTATTAAACTTTTGAAAATTTATAAAATAAAAGTTCTTTCTTTAAATTATTGGAAATAAGTGGAGATTTCAAGTAGAGGACAAACCAAGTAAAAGTTCTCTCACAAGTTTATTAAATATGAACAAATCGCTTGTTTGCTTAAATAACGTCAATAAATAAATATTAGCGGAAATCGCTCTTTGTTGAAACTTTCCTTGTAGGTATTACAAGTATAGGACGTAGGCTTATATTGATAAGCTTTTTTGCTTAAACGGGATATTTCGATTCTATATGATTTCTTTTCTCTAGTGGGAGCAGCACCATATAAGAGAAATGTTAAACTACAGCAACAAAATGTATAAAATTGAAAATCCTTACAGTTGAGTAAATATACTCATATAAAAATCATAGCCTATAGATCTTGTATACACAGTGACAAATGGGAAAGATTATACCATCATATTATTTTTTATTGAAAATTGTTGTGGTAGTATATTAACTCATTTGATACTCCTAAAATTTTTCATATTTTCTGACTTTAGCAAGCAATGTGATAGTACAAATATTATATTGTAAGCCTGGCATGTGTATATAGTATGTCTGTCCTTGTGTCAATTATTGGTATCGCAGATCTCAAGCGGCTGAAAAGACTTGGATTTAGATGCCGGAAAAATGCTATTCTAAAACGTTTTCAACTGAATTTACCATCTTATTATATTTGGAAGTATTTAATAATTGAAAAAATCCTTTGCTAAAGAATTAACCTTAACTATGTTTGATTTTTTACGTTCTTATATGATTAGAAATAAAATTTTTACACTAAAAATTCTGAAATAAGCATTTATCAGATCAAAGATTTTTTAGTATAAAAAGCAACGTATACGATGGAGAAATATCCTTTTTGGAGTCAAAGGTATTACAAAGTATTCACTTGTTAAATTAATCGGCACATTATGGTTTCTTTTTAGTTGTCTTTACACGATGAGACTTATATTTCTTACAGCTTTACAGTAATAAAAAAAAATTATTTCATTTTCGATATCAATTCATGTGTAACTAAACAAACATTCTAGAAAATATCACCTACGAAATTTTACGACGCCAGCAACGGGCGCTGTAACCATAAGCGGTAGTCTTAAATTGAACACGAGAATGCTCAAATAAATATATTGGAAATAGTAACTAATTAACTAAATTTTAAATTAAACTCCAGTAGTAGAAAGGAGATTACAAGCAAATTTATTCAAAAAGCAGATTATTTTGTTTCAGTTTATTTTCAGTTTTTGCCTATAGCCCAAATTTTGTAAGTATGATATTCTTTGTTCTATAATTTACAAAAAAAAATATTTTTTCTATTAATTTTTAAACTTTGTAAATAAATATTAGATTTGTTCACACTTTACATAAAAATCTATAACATGTATCCTAGAATCTGATAGTACTATCAAGAAGGAGCATTATTGTGTAAGATTTCCATTGATTTTAGCGTAAATTCCAAATTTCAAGTCGTTTTCTGTAAAAATAAAATTTTCGGGTTATAACGTCGTTTCAGCAAATTATCGATAGCAAGCATCGATTTCTTAATAGAAAACACATGCTCCAAATAGTGATGAGAAACTTTTAATATACAAACGATCATAGCATTTGTACATAAAAGCCAAAAATCGTTAATTAAATATTTTATGCATTTATTTTTAAGAAATCCCGAAAATTTTATAAAAATACTGCCTTTAGGTTCCTTAAATGCTGCCGATTTGGATCATTTCTAATAATTGCATCATGTTCTCTTTTTTGATGCCCATTCATCGATTTGGAAGTTGTCTTCATTATTTTAAGAAAAGTAAGTTTTATTGTATTTAAAAAAAATTTACTTCTTGTTAAACATGAGTTGGTTATTAGCCATTTGGAATAAATTTGAATAAAAAATTTGCCAATAGTTACGACTGAAAAAGGTTCAATATGTGTAAAAATAATTTTAACATTTAGTGATTGAATAAAAAATAATAAAAATATTATTTAAAGAAAAATTTATTTTATTTCCTGTTTCGATCAAATTTAATTTATACTTGGAGGTTAAAAGCTAGTGATGTAGACTAATAGACCAAAGGTCGCAGTTTCGATTCCTGCCGATGCCTTTTGGCGCTTGTGCAGACCAATCTCACAGTTTGTATTTGTTAATTTAAAAAATTAAGGTTTTCGAAAAAATTTTATCAACTTGACTTTTTAAAAAGTTTAAAAAATTCGTTATTTGATTTTTTTGAGGCAACCAAAATGTCATTCCAGGAAAATCCTTTCCATCTTCTTTATTGACAATCAATAAAAGTATCAATGTCAATTAACCATTGGTGGCTTGAGGCAGATTTTACTTTCTTTATTAATTGAAATATTGCACAAATTCGTTGCTTATAAAATACAAATCTTCTTTATGTAGAGTTTTGCTTGTGCTTATGCAAATTTGTTAGAAAATATTTGCCATACGTGTATGTTTTGAAAATTTTTGTTTCAAAAAATCCTTAAGCCTTAAATTGAGTCTAATAATTTTAATTACGATGAAAAATTGGTTTTTCTGCTCAGCCAATGGCCATTCAAAAATAATTTTATACAACGAATTTGTGAAATAAATTAAATTTATTAGAGACATAAAAAACACCTCATAACACCATTTCATTCCCATGACGAAAATCAATCAAAAAAAATATCTATTAGCACCCTTTTCGTTTATTGCTAAAATTATTCCGCTCCGACTGCTCCAATGATTTCAACCAACCAAACAATTTGAACAAGAAACGTTTCGAATTGGTGGCAGTAATGAAATAATTGAACGAAACCATACCAGAATATAATAAACTCTAGAAGAGCCGTAACGAAACAATATTGAACACTTCAGAACGAAATGATGGACGAACAGGGAATTGTTTGTTCTTTTCAATATCGGTGAAATTATTATCATTTTCTTAAAATAGCAAATAAGTAACAATAACAAACACGCAAGTAAAACGAAATTAGTATCACAAAAATAAGGGTGACTCAAACAACAATCAGCAGGATAATCAAAAGGATAAGCTAAAACAAAGTTAAGGGAGTGTAATTAAATAAGCGCAACGTAGGCATTACGCGTTGTTATTTACTCGTACAACAACGCTGATGAAATGGCACTTGCAGCAGCAAATTGCCGACTATTGCTTTTTGTAATATTAATACATTGTAGCAAAATTATTGCTGTGGGTATCAAGAATGAATGATGCGTCTGTTTGTATTTGTTCAATATGAGCACCAGCAGCGAAATTACCCGTCATTGTCAGGTTGTATATTTTTCTTTTGATAATGGAACACAGAGTAGATATTTATGTGAATGTTTGTTGATGGTTTAATGGTTTTGCTTTTTCAAGTGGAGACATCAACAACACTTTGCAACGTGGGAACTATATTTTTAGGGTGGCTGTTGGTGGTTACTTCGTTTTTAATTTCAACTATCATTTTGTTATTGGTGGTTAATATTATGGATTTTTTAAGTATTTTTATGTGTTTGGATTCTGTTTCCTTTAAAACTAGATAGTGCACAGTGAAACTTGAGGAACATTTTAGGAAGAAAATTTACAAAATAAGCAATATATATTTATACTCTTTACCTTTGAAATTTCTTTGGAAATTTCAAGGGGAATATCGTTCAAAAATCTTTATGCGAAAAGTTTACTATACCAGAAGTTTTCATAGTCTACATTACATTTCTTATTGAAATTAGCACATGCAACAAACTAACGCTTTATTGAGTGCTTGGCCAGGAGGTCCATATAGATAACAGGAGGGCTGACTGTGTAGTCAACTGGACTTCTAGATGATTTAACATTGAATAAGAGTCCTGCTTGGTATATTAAACAGCATGGTTTGGAGAAACTGCTAATTCATTAAAATTTATATTACTGATCGTCTCTGGCAGGCTCTAGTTTGCCTCACACAGTGAAAACAATTAATAAAGCTATTTCGGTACAGATACCTCTTTCTCTTCCACAAATACTAGCAGAATAGTTAGAAAACTGAACTGAAAACTAATTTCATATTATAAAAAAATTGTTTTATTTACCACTAGCATTAACTCCACATCTGTAAGATTTTCAAATTTGCCACTAGTCGCGATTTATTTTTTTTATGGGAAAGTAAGTTAAAATTGTTGGTTGAAGAAAAATAAAGCAGATTTTAAAAAATCAATATTTATTCTAAAAAAGAGAAGCAGTTGCAATCAATTTTCCAAAAATTATAAAAATTGTGCATGCCCCAAATTAATATTTTTTTACTTGAATCCTAAGTAGTCATGTTTTAAAAACAATAAAAATTTTATTCCTTTTTCCATTTTTTTCACTAGGCAATTTTCAAGGATATTTGTTATAATTTTAACAAACATTAAAATAAATTTTAAAGTATTTGAAATAGATTTGAAGTACATAATAATAAATAAGAATTACAATTATGATTGTAAAGACCTTGTTCTTTCTAACGTTTATACTTCATTTTCGTTACAATTATTTTTTTTTTGTTTGTATTATTATGGTTTATTTACAGAAAATTTAAGTTTTCGTATTATTTATAATCTGAAATCATTAAAGATAAAGGGGTATTAATTTGATATGTTTTATAAGTTTATCAATTTTCCAATATGTCATTATCCTTCGGGTATCTTTTTAAAGAAGAAGCTATATAATAGATTATATCGCGAAGTCTATCCTTAATTGACTTTTGCAAAAGTAAGCAAAATAATGAAAGGATGAACCAAAAACACCCCCCACTGTTAAATAAAATTTAATATTTGGGCAAGCAAATCTATCGAGTAGAAGAGGAGTAAACTCCGGATAGGACTTTAATATTTATAGCATCATGCTCTTAAAAAAGGCATTTAAGCTCTTCGAAATGAGCATCTATTTCTTGGTAGCAAGTTCGGATTCCATCAGAAATGATGTTTATTTTTTAATGTTTGTCATTATTAGAGTAGAGAGAAAAAGTTTATTTTGCAACAATTAGTTTTCTATAGTTCCACACAAATTATCAGGGCCCTAGTTTACTAGTTAATCATATTGCATTCAAACATAATCACTACTCCAACCAATATTTACTGGAAAAGGAAGACGGAAAATTTTTTTTTCATCGGTGATATTTTTTTAATTTTTCATTCTGAAGAATTATTGCCATATGTGTCAAAACCAACTCTGTTATCGGACCATAAAATTTTTGCTGAACATGGCATTCTAACATTAACTTAGGATTTTACTTTCCAATAAAAATTAAAAGAGATTGCCTGAAAATTCTGTGATATCAACGGATGTCGAACAGGAATATGCCAGTTTTGAAAGTCTTTGCAGGCTTAGCTAAAGGGCGATCCAATCAAAACGCACAATGTTAATTGTAAATAAAACAAAAAAGTTTTTAGAGAATTATCTTAATATTTTTCATTATGATAGAAAATTCTATGACAATTATATGTGGAACAAAATATTGGCCAAATGCTTGCCACTGCTTCGGTGGCATACCTCTATCCGATGTTCCATATTTTCAATGACTCTGAGACATAATTGAGGTTCAATATCGTTAATGAACCGAATCATGTCATCCTTTAACTCTTCAATTATTCTGGGTATATTGACGTACACTTTTTCTTTTAAATGTCCCCAAAGAAACAAGTCCAACAGTGTCAAAACACAACATCGCCACGACACTAGATAATACGGTCATTGAATTTCTTGAGCAAAAGAGCCATTGTATCGTTGGATGTGTGGCAAGTGGCAACATCTTATTAGAGCCACATCTTATCTAAACTTATATCTTTCTGAGAACAAAAAGGCCGTTATCATCTCACAATAGTGAACACCATTCACCGTAACTACTGGGCCGACCGCATTTTTGACGAAGTACTGCCCGATGATACCGCCACCCTTTGTGGATGCAACGCTTTTCAGCAATCACTTGTGGATTCTCATTTGCTCATATGCGGCAATTCTTCTTTTTAATTAATCCAAGGAAGTGAAAGTGTACCTCATCGCTAAAGATGAAAAATCACGAAATGGACGAAATTGATTTTGATTTGAACGGCCATTTTCGTAAAAGGCTTCAACAATCTTAACGCGCTGCTCAATTACGTACCTCTCCAAGGTTGAACATTGAAACAAAGAAATGTAAAATTAAGTTGGGCAAAAAACTTTATCTTAACCTTCAATTTGGTGTCTTAAGTAGCCAATCCTGCTTAATAAATGAGAAAGTCGTTAAGCCTTAGTTGTCCTACGTGCAATATAACGAACAGTTTGAAAACTATTTTTCAAGAATATTTTTTCAATAACATGATAATCTTTAAACTGAGTAGATATTTTTGTAAATCCTGTAGGGTGGCTACTCCAAGCAAGCCACAGGTAAATGGCGATATTAAAATCAAGTCATGGCTGATTTCTGCAGCAGATTTAATGGTCAACATTTTAGCTCTACAAAGAACAAGTTAAGCATGAATAAATTTAAATTGATCATGGAATTAAATCAAGTAAAAAGTTTGTGCCGATATTTTAAATTCTTGTGTGGTTTCCGTGCTTGGGTTCAAAACCAATATCAAATAAAAAATATGCCAAATTAATATATGATATGATAATAAAAGTCAGGATTTGAATGTTGCCATAAGTATTGAAAATGTTGAAATCTAGACTGTTTCATGATCAAAAATAGAACATAGCAGCCCTTCCTGGTATGGCTTGTATTCTAAGCCGAAAATTATAGTCCTGAATCTGTTCTTGATTCGAGCATTTGTGTACTTGGCTTGAGAAAATCCATACTTATCATATTTTTAATACCAATTTGGATTCGATTTCTCTTTTGAGTGTAATTTATCTTCTTTTAGGAGCCACATGGTCTTCTATATTGATAAAAACCTTTAAAATATATTAGGAAATTGTCATTTTTGCGGCATTCGATTCTAAGACTCTGGTGATCTTATGTTTTGGTATAACAAAGCAGGCTGGTAAGACTCTCTGTGCGTGTTAAATTGTTGTTCATTTCTAGTGCAATAGTAAACAGAACCATATGAACCATATTTGATAAATTTTTTCACATCACATATCAAAGAGTTAAAATTACAATCTTTATTTAGATTTTTCGTGAAATTTTTGTCTGTGTAATATATATTTCAAGCTTTTCAAACTATGAATTCAATTAGATTCTTTAATTTTTTTTTCCTTAAATTTTTACACTTCGCCTCACAGTGATACACCATCGGCATCAATTATAAAAAATATCTATATAAAATAAAACTTGTCAAAAACCTGGCAACAACATAAACTTGAAAGTACGAACGTAACGCTTTAATTTTAAATACATTATCCTTATGTTATCCCGGCCACTTATCTCGATGAGATTTAAGGCTGCGCAGTTACATTCGTTAACGAAACTATAACGAGTGGTGGTTTGCATCTACTGTCTACTTTATTTGGTGTTGGCCACTTGTAGTTGATGTTTTTGTCTTCTGGTGCGTGTTTAGTCATAATGGTATGTGTGCGTGCAACAAAAAAATAATAATAATGGTGTGAGAATTCATTTTCAGATACTTATGAGAAGCTTAGCATATGCTTTTCCGTATTTATTTCATATCCGAAAGCGTGCTTATGTTTGTTTGCATTTAATGGTTTAAGCAGATTTTGGTTTTTGCTTTGAAAAATGGATTTATTTGTATGCACTGTCTATCAATTTTCAAAGACATTGTCATCTTTAATTTAAAATATTTCTTTCATGTGGCACGTGTCGGTTATACTGGGCTTCAACTAACCAGTGTTGAAGTATTAAACTTCTGCAGATTCTTTATAGAACCTGTCACAATCATGCTCTGTGGCATACGTCTCTTTGGTGTTATCTAAGCAAATATTATTGGGCTTTTGATCATGGCTAGATTTCAGTGAGATATACTGGCAGATAATAAAAATTCTTTAGAGTTGAAATTTTGTGCTGTAAATGGTTGTCTTAGTTATTTCAGCGTGTACACAGGTGTGTCTAAACCAGGCCCGAGTACCGACCTTTTGCATCAATTTTCCCTTTTGTGTAATTTCATTCAAACAACTAAATATTGCCTGGTGATGAGGCAATTATTTTGCACAGTGGTTACCAAATAACGACCAATACTGCACTTGCCTTATCAATTCAACGATTTTTGCCTTCCCTACTAGTTGAAGCCATAAAACAGCAGCTGATGACAGAATATATGTAGAAACGATCTGTACTTGCTTTTCTATCCAAGGCAATCAGACCTGCTACATATCTAAACAAATGAAAATATGTAAGACTAGGAAACCTCTACGTACGAGGGACCAGATTTGACTCACGTGAGGTGGTTGTAGTATTAATTAAGCAACTGTGTAGCCTAACTTATTCTGTTGCATTATGAAACTTTAAATAGCCCATATAAATATAAAACTAATCCAAATAAAAAATTTCTTAACCTGGCTAAAGATCTCGTCTCGAAAATAAACTAGTAAACAAAAATAAGAAAATCGTTCTAAATTTGATTTTTTTAGTACAAATATTAATCTACCTTCGACTTCTTAAAAAAACTGCGAAAAATCTCATGGCGTTTTTGTTTCTAAAACAAATATTTATTTTTTGGCTTTTCAAAGAAAAAAATTAATGAATTTAATTTTTTCAATTGCAAAACTAAATTAGTAGTGAAATTTCTTAAATAAATAATTTCTTAAATAAATAATATTTGATGTGCACATTTACATTAGGCTGCCCTTATTTTAAATGTCATTGTGGCCAAGATAATAAAAGCTTTTGGTGTTTAGAATGCATTGAAATTAAAGGTCGGACTTAAAAGCCCATTTCATAAAAAAAAATTTATTGAAACAAGAAAAAGAAAATGGAAATTATGGTATTGAGAATTGCTTAAGCAAATCAGTTGTTCCAGAATGGAAACAGGAAAATTTCATTTCCGCCTGCATCATCATCATCATTACTTATCGCGTGAATCACCCATACGTTTTTGAATGAATTTTTCTTGTTGACTTCCGATCAAGCCCAAGTCCACTCATGAGTCAAGCATTAAAGACTCCAAAAAGCCAAATCTAAAGAAATTTTTAACGCTTAGGTTTGATTCGAAAACGTTTGACTTGATTTTGCTTTTGAGTGTAAATGTATCAGTCAGCTACTGTCCCGCTTTGAAAAATGTATGTAATTTGAAAAACAAGTTTTAGCAATAATACTAATGATGTTCGCACAGACAACATTAAACAGATGAATTTGAACACATACAGACACACACTCGCACTTAATCAATAAAACATGATTTTAAGCCATTTCCGTTTCCTTAACTAGCGAAAGGTTGCAAATACGACACGTGCCAATTAATAAAGTTTTTCAAAGCAAAACAAAGATAACATTAAAAAGAATAATCAAAAATCATTCAAAATAAAAGGCTAATGGATCTAGCCATATAAACCATTTTGTTATAAAAATAAAAATTTCATTGCTAAATAAGGAATAATTTTAAAAGAAAAGTCTGGGGAATGACAGGAGATAAATCATGATTAAATTAACAAATAATCACAAAACATAAAAATGACTTGATATAGTTATCGTAACGCGTAAAGGGAAGAAGTATTAAGGGAGAAAACTTAAGAAGAGAATAAATTCTTTGATATGAAAACTTGAAAAAAAGAAATTCAGGTACTTAATGCATTTTACGAAAAACACTTGCAATTGAAATCCTGATGGATCTGTTTGAGTTTGTGAATATTTCCAAAGACAATACATTTGTCTTATAATTTCGATGCTATTAAAATTAAATATTTTTTTTATCGAAAAAAACATTTCGCTACTCAACATAGTCTCGTTTAAGCTCGATACATTTAGTCCACCGTTTTTCTTCTTTTCTTCTCAATATAAAATATTAAGATTTCTCAAGGCTCTCATTATAGGCGTTTATATCAATAATGAATAAACTTTTCATTTTATCTCAAGTTCTTGCTACTAAAAACAGAAAATAGTCGCATGTGGTTAAGTCTGGAGAATATATTGGATTGCGTAGCAGTTCGTAGTAAAATTCATGAAATTTTAATGATTGTGTCTACATCAAAACGATGAGTGGAACAGCACTTTCATATTCGCTAGATAAGGTTATATTTGCTCCAAGTCAGTACAGAATTTTTTCAAAGTTGTAATTTCCGGTGATTGCTTTGTCCTTTTCAAGGTAATCGATGTGAATGAAACATTTCGCCATGAGCCATCGCATTGTTTTTTCTTAGTTCGCGTTCATCCAGAAAAACCCACTGTTATGATTGTTCTTTGATCTTCGGCGTATTTTGATGGATCCGTTTTTCGTCACAAAATCTCGTTCAGAATGTGCCTGAGCATCATTAAGCACTCCCTTAAAGTGGTCTTACGCTAGCGCTAATGTATGTTATTGTGTCACCAATTAGGCTGATATCTTTTTGGTATCAAAATATTTATACAAAATGTGATGTCTCCACTTCATTGAGATATCCCTAGTCTTAACTAACTTACGTTATTTCATCTGTCGATCGTTTAATATTAATCCATGAGCTTAATTGGCTTAATAGAGTGCTTTCATAGACTAGTACTAGACTAGTGTACTGAACTAGTAGTCCGAAGGTCGCAGGTTCGACTCCTGCGCAGACTCCGAGAGTTTCTGGAGACAAGCCAGGTAGCTTTGTATTTTCTTTCTGTTAATTAAAAAATAATAAAATAATAATAATAATTTCTTTGTAGGACGATCAACTGAATGCAACGGAAATAAGTAAACCACTGCAGTTACTATGGGGAGTATTTATCAATCCTTTTTTGGTTTCGATGATTGTTTTTTCACGTAAAAATTACTGTTTGTTGTGCACTAAATTTATGCTTTCCCCCAATATCGCTAAGATTTACAAGGATGTCTGCTTCCAATTGCTGTCCAAAATACACCAGTAAGCGCAGGATACGAAATGTTTTGACAGTAGTCATGTATAAAAGAATTGATAGGAACATTATGGCACTGAAAGTTACTTCGCTGGATAAACAAAAAGTCAAGGAAGTATCAAACTGCCCTCTTGTTCTTTGGATAGATTGATTTAATTATTGATCGCTCCATAATTTTGCAAAAGTTTTATATAAAGAAAATATTTTTCAAAACTCTTAAAATAAAGAAAAAGAAAATATAAGTGCTTTCTTTTCCATTCGAACAATTAATCTCAAATTTTTTTAAAGGCATATAGAAAAATAAAAGCCAGTCGAAAGTTCACTTGAAAAAGTTCTCTACAACAATTAACTGCGTATGGCAATCAAATTAAAGGAGACGGAGAAAAACACTTGGCTATAAAAGATGTTGACGGCGACAAAGACAGGGGACGTGGCAACGACAACAGCTGCAAACAGCCACAGCACTGATTATGATGATGCTGTCTCTGGGTTTGTTGTCTGTTTCTGACAGCGTCAGTAGTCATTTTTATTTCGTGTTAAGATAGTGCAACAAATTAGATTAAATACAGACAATGGCATAAGGTTGCACAAAAAAAAAAAGAAATGCTCTTAATGGTTGTGGTGTGGGTTTCTTTATTTAATGCTTTCATGATATGGGTGTCAATTACAGTGCAAAAATACAACAATAAGAAAATATATTAAGAAAACACATCAACTATATTTGACTTCGTTTAAGTTTTAGGCTTTAAATAAATCAACAAAACTAATTAAATCCACAACCGAAAGTAACAGGAGGAGTAAAGTATTTTTTTTTTTGCTCTGTTAAACGAAAGACAAAAAACATGTAATTTTTAACAAAAGCCAAAGAGATGTTTTTTTATAGTCTGGCAGAAAAATAAAACGTGCGTGGGAATTAAATAAAACTAAAGTCATAAACTATAAAGTGTCCTGTGTAGACGAAATTTAAGAGTAAACCTTAAGCTTAAGCCACTAATTAATGTCTTAACATGAAGATCTATACGAGTTCAGTGGTTGCAAGCTTTTTTATTTTTACACATCACTTGGAATTTTTTACAATAAAACTAAAACGATGCGTCACCAAAATAATAATCCTATAATATACACTTAATAGCAGTTATTCTTTTTAAGGATATATACCCTTTATTTTAAAGCATTTCTCATCGAAAATTTTCAACTCATTGTTAAGCATTTTAAATTGTATTAAAGCTTTTCACGAATTTTGCCAACACGAATTGGCATAAGTAAAAAAGATAATTAAATTTTACAAAATTTATGGAAATTTCATATATAATTAAGTTAATGTTGCCAAATCTCTGCCAATAAAATGAATCAGCCATGGAACAGGTCAAATAGTAAATCACGTTCTTAACATATAAAAGCCACAAAATCATATACAAATATAAGCTCATATGACCATTTAAAACAGTTCCTACTACCTAAGCGAAACATTAGAGAAATCTAAACTAAAATAGTTTTAAATTATAATGAATACACCACCCCAGTAGACCCAAGAAAGAGAAAATCAAAAAAAAAAAAAATAAAACAAAACCAAATAACAGCCAAAAACGTGCTCAAGAATGTTAACAAACCTCAAAATTTCCTTAAGAAGTTCCTTAAGAAAGTCAACAGAAAATGGCAACAGCACAATAAAAAAATTGGAGAGACTATTGCATTTTGTGTCTTTTTTCTAAAGAAGCAGCCAGCACCCACATAAAAAGAACCAATTAGTTTTAATTTTATAAAAATTCATAAAAATTTTGGCATTTTTGTATATTTTATTTTAACGTCTGTTTCTTCTTCATCTCTAACAAACCATAAAAATTTCAATTATAGCTCATAATTGCCATAATAACACCATAAAAATAAAAATTTCTTAATGCAACAATGAAACAGACCTTTACGTTCCCAGATGATGATGCTCAACCGAAAAAAAAATACTTGAGAGACTCATAAGTATGTGCAGCATAAAAAACGTAGAAAGGAGGTGGCAAAAATATAAGTCTAATTGGCTCTGATAAGAATAGTTGGCTAGTTGAAAATAGTTTTTTTTTAAGGACACCTGAGTTTTTAGCAAAAAGAAAAGAAAAAAATATGTGTATTTAAAAATGAAAGAAAGAAAAGACTTGTCGCTTGTGTAATAAGTTAGAACAATGGCTAATAAGCATTTTGTTCACAGGTTAAAGTTATGAGACGGTGTTTAACGACTTCAGTTTATGCGATTTGATTCTTGAAACTAGAAAAATTTATATATAATGCTTACCTAATGTAAATGATCTGTGATTTCTGTTTAACTTTCAGCTTTATTCATAATTTACAGTGAATTGATCGAGTTTAGAGTCCAAAAATTGGAACAAAATCTTTATTAATGTTTATTTCAATATTTTGCTTCCTCGGGTACATTTAAAATTATTTTATTAACGAAATTCCTTTTCTTGTAAGTTTATAATGAAAAACGAAATTGTCAATAACGAAATAATTATTATATAAGAAGCAAATATTGTTTAATCATTTACAATATTATAAACTTATTTTAATTTCCTTTTCTATTCCTATAAAATACGTTACAGTGATTGTAAGCTCCACTACCCCTATATATCCTTAATGTAAAACGTTTTTGTAGTTTATTTTTATATTAAAATGCAATTTTTTTCCAATATGTGGTGAATGATTGAAGTGTGCACAGTATGATGACAATATAAAAATAAGCATTGTAATTAATTTTGTTGTAATTATTGAACATCAAGTTAAAATAATTAGCTGAACGTAATAAAAAAAGAAAAAGCTCGGCGAAACTGAAGGGTGATTTTTTTAGCAACTCTCTTTTGGCAGCTCAGCTTTTTTCCTGTAACATGTTACTGTTAAGCATATGGAGTTTGGTCTATAATTTAACCATAAATTGAGTTACAAATGAACAACGCTTGAAAATTATTGAATTTCACTATCAAGATCCATGCTCGGTTAAGATAGTGCATAGTCTACTTTTCTTTTATTGGAAAATTGTGTTCATCGACGAAGCTCATTTCTGGTTGAATGGATACTTGAACAAGCAAAATTGCCATATTTGGTGCCAGAGGTATTGAAACCCGAAAAATGCATTGTGTGGCGTAGATTAAGGGTTATTGGAAAAATTGGACCATACTTTTTCAAAGAAGACGAAATGACGACGCAGGAGGTGATCGTTTGATTTAACATCTGTTACTAATTTTTGTGGGGCTATGTTAAGGCAAATGTCTATAGAGACAACAGTTGACTCACTGGAAGCCTATATTGAAGAATTTATTTATCGGCCGAAATGTTGGAGAGAGTATGCCACAATTGTACCCTGCGTATGAATCATTTGATTCGTAGGCGCGCACAACATTTACATGAAATCATCTTTATACATACATATACTTAAGTCGTTCTACTGACTTCATACTTTTCTCTAAATTTCAAGTGCTTTTTTATCAAATTCGAAAAATCTAAAAATTCAATCTTTAAAATAATCATTTCAGCTTAATTTATCTTAAAATAAATACGCACTTTACGCTGCTTGAGGAATATGACAGTAACAAAAAAGGAAGTTGATTCTTCATCTAATGTAAATGCAGAGTGGCACCTGGATAAACAGTTTATCACTTTGGTACGTCATCCAACTACTTCCGGAAAATATTTGTGCTAATAGAACCTCATCATTAACTCTTCCATCATCATGCTTGGAAGACTGTCTACCTCATATGATTAAGCAGAAACTCACAAAAGAATTGGGAATTGATAAAGTATAACTAAAAGAAGTTCAATACTTTTTCGACAAACAAATAAGGAATTTCGGAATAACTAATGCCTGAATAATCCGAACAAATATGTTAAATATTGCTAATAATTTGTTTTTATTTTGCAGGAAATTAATAAATACTATTAAAGGGTTTTTAATAATGTAAGATAAATCTGAAAAATTAATAAAATAATACTGCTTGATGACAGAATAAAGTTTGATGTAATTGTATGGTTTTCCATTAATGTAATGAATGTCTGGTATAAAGGTTTCTTAATGATTTGGCTTGAGCACCAGTGAGAAATATGTATCGTTTGTGAATATTTGATTGAAACTATAATTTATGTTTATATAATAAAAATAAGCTGTATCTGTATCAAATAATTAATTGTTATTTAATAACATATTGTTTTCCTTCCACAAAATACCCAACATATTAATATGTTGAAGCTTGTACATAATTCAGTTTAAATCATTAACAAAGATAATTTTCTAACGAAAATCCTTTGCCAAAATTATTTAGACGTCCGCTAAAATCGCGTTTTTCTGAGTCAAAATCCTTGAATTTTCATGAATTTTTAAAAAGGGCCTTTTACTGATTCTCTTTCAGTTCAACTAAGTTTTACAGCGTCTCTGTATGCATGTGAACTCAGTGCCGCTATTGCTAACATGGCCGAGGTGTCATTACTTTAACTGTTGAATATGTCATGATTTCTAATTTCGAGTCTGAATTCAGTCGATAAAAATAATCAGTAACTAAAATTTTATGTAATAAAAATGAGCTTCATTTACATATGAATCTTTATTACAATATATAATTTAATGTGATATGAATAACATTCAAAGTACCTCAGAAAAAATTAATTCTTCAGAACATTTTAAAAGTGAGTTAAAATATATTGGATTCACGAAAGAGGATATTTTTCAATGAAACCTTTTGTTGAAATCACTGAAAAATGTTAGGAATTGCACTACTTCCAAATCAAAATTTCGGGACCTTATTGGCTTCCTTGAAAATCCTTTTTTTATTGAAAATATATTCATGCAACAAAACTTTGTTTATAAAAATAGAAAAATCCTTATTCTTGTATATCTTTATTCATATATAATCCCTTATTTATGTACATTCTCATATATAGTTTTTCGAAAAAATAATAAAATTGTTCCAGATTTTGCTTAAAAACTCTAACCGTTTATAGGGCACATAAACCAGTATTTAAGAAAAACATTTTTTTTTGCTAATAAAGCGCAGGTTGGTTCTCAAGAATTGGATTTTGTGTTATGCCATCTTTTATATTTAAAGTCATAAGCCAACTATTTAAACAATAAACAGCCTACCTGTTGTTTGGGATCTCCTTCTCTGCACACATTATTTGCCAGCAACAAGTATTCCCTGGGTTGACAATGCGCTGTTCTAAAGTATTCCTGTTAGATGTGTGTGCCTTTTTACTTAAGCTTTTACCTTTTCGTTATTCGGTTCTTATATAATTTATCAGATATAATTTTCCAGCATTATTGTTATCATACATACATATATTTGGTATATATATTTTGGGTTGCAAATGTTTCTACTCCTTGTAACTTGGTGCAACAGTTTGTGTATTATTATTACTTTGTTTAGTATTGTTAATAGTCGTAGTTGCTGTTATTGTTACCAACTCTGTTAAACATGATCTTTTATTAGTTGTGGTTTATAGAGATCCTTTATTTTGTTATTGTTATTGCTATTGCAGTTGTTACTGTTGTTGCAAAATAAGCACTGCTAATAATAGTCATTTATATGGTTATTTTCTGCTCTAGTAACTTGTTGTTAGCAAAAGCTTCTTTGTTGCCGTAAACAAACAATTGTGTTTATATGTAATATTTGTTCGTTTAGAGATAGTGAGGAATTGATAATTTCCTTTTTTTGCTTGCTTGTTTTTACTGCCTTTCGAACAATAAAAGACAATAAAAATATTTATTGTTTTTATGTGCAATTGTATTGTTTCAACAGGATTAAGTAATTTTTCTTCAAGCTCGGTTGACAATTAGTAAACTCAATGCAAAGGTTAATATAACATAAGATATAAAAAAAATATTTATATAAAACTGCTACTAAGGTAAAAACTGATCTTAGAAGTATGAACTGCATCCAGTGAGAATTATTCACCCTCTATTAAAATATTTTACATCAATATATAATTACATTAATACGGCAGGTTGTCATATCGGTGCCCAAACGAAATTTTGTTGTGGTTTTGCCTCCTTATAAAACGATATTTAATTGGCGATAACCAAGTCATCAGTGAATTTTAAATGATTTGTGAACACACAACCTCTTATGTATGTATACAAAGGCAACACATACAATATGAGAAAGTAAACATATATGATTACATTTTTTTAATTTTTCTAATTGATTAAATTCTCATACGGTATATATTGATTTTTGTATAAACAAACGAGTTGGAAAGTTTAACCGTTTTAATATGACAACAACACACAATAAAATTTTGAACTTTAAACTAATACGCATATAATTTCGAGTACAAGCTTTAAATAATAAATTATTAGACTAAAATTTTTAAAACCAAAATGATCAAATTGCTCAAGTCCTTTTACTTTGTGGCAAATTCAATTTAACAAAAACTAATTCCAACGCTGCAAACAAATGTATTTTTGATACAGAAAAGAAGTTGAAAAAAAATTAATTAAAGAAAATTTGTTAAATGCAACATAAATTTGTAAAGCAATTTGCTGGTTAATTGACAAAGCATTAAATGCAACAAAAAAATCGAGTAAAGCACTAAATAACTGCAAACATGCACCTCTACAAAATTTAAGCCAAGTAAAAACTACCAGAGACAGAACTAGCAAATGCAATGTGTTAAAAAAGTAAAAAAAAAATATTCAATACCAAAAACATTTATTTTAACTAATAAAATCATAAACAACAAATAGACTTTTTGGCCAGAAAAAAAATAAAAAAAAAATATCTTGGACTCTGTTCTTTAGGAAAAATAAAATTAAACAAGTAACCAAAAAATATACAGCAGACATTTCCATGACTCATAGTCAAAACCGCAGACACATGGCTGGAAAAAAAACTGCGCAAATATCTAGAGGTTTATTAATAAGTTAACTTGTTAAGAGTTACAAAAAAAACCTTTCATGTAAAGACACATAAATATGTTTATACGAATATTTTAATAAAATGAAAAAAATCAAATGGTTAAGAAAACAAACAAAAAATAATCATAAAGTCTCGCTTAGACATGCAAGTGCATTTTTACTCGAAAAGCAGCAACAAGAAAAATCTCTGGTAAAACGTTAAAGCCTTTAGTCATATTGTTGAAACATGCATACATTTACATACACTTACAACTATTAACATTTACAGACTATTATGTTTCATTTTATGTAATGAAACTATGTTTACCAATATGTAAATGTATGTGTAAAGGCTTACAGGAAAATTTCCAGTGACGTTCTTATTGCGTAGACAAACCATGTACATAGATATTTAACTCTCAAGTGAACACCAGGTCCTGGCCAGGCACTTTTCAGATTTTTTAAAATTTTTTGATGACCCTAAAAGTTTGTTATGAATTCCTTAATAAGGGTGTTTTTGTACAAAATTTTTATTTTTATTCTTTGGAAAATAAATTTTTGCTATCAGTGAACATTACAATTACTCTGAAGTAATTTTTTATTCATACTTATAACACCAGGTCCCAGGCAGGTCTTGCATGCGAAACAAATATACGTATACATATATACTAAAAAATTTTATGAAATCTTAATTAGAAATTATACAGATAAGCGGCAAGTTTGGAGTCCAATTACTTTGGAAGAATTAGATGGTTTATTTAGGACTCTAGGTTTGCAGTATAACTGGCCAAAACAATAGATAGCCTCTCTCAGAGCTCTGAAAAACGCCAAACATTATTCACGTGACAGTGTTCTTGAAGAGGTTTCAAAATCACCTGCGCTGTATGCAATTTGATAGTAGTCGTTCTAGGTCATTCCGGTCTCAGAATGACAAAGCAGCACCAATGCGAGATATTTAAAACTTTTTAAACATGAGCCTATAAAATAGTTAAAATCCGCAATAAATTTCTTACGTTCATAGAGAGAAAGAAGTTGACCCAGGATATTCTCATGCCTTCGAAACGTGCTAAATATGCCATCAAAATATGGTGAGCATGAGACGCATAAACTCATTTCCCTTTAGAAGGTAATATTTATACTGGCAGCTGGAAAACGATTTAATGAGCCTCTCAATGCAATACAAGGATTCGAGCAGAACAATCGTTGCTGATTACTTTTTTACCACTATGGATTTTTGTAAACAGCTGATGGCTATTGGACTGGGTTTTATTGAAACGCTCAGAAGTAACAACCGATTTAGTCCATTAGATATGAAAAAAGTCATCAAAAATGTGAAGATCTGTCAAGTGAATTCGAATTCAATGATGGTATAGCAATATACTTTTATATTCCAAAAAATAAGGTCGTTATAGTATTATCAACAGTTTACTACGATACATCTGTTATGCGATATAATAAAGCTAAAACAGGTGTAGATGTTGTAGATCTCCGGCTTGGCAAATACACAACTAAACGAAGGACAAATCGAAGGACATTGGCACCTTTTTCACAACATGATTAGTTTCTTACATAATGTACAACGAAAATATCTCTATGGAAAGTAAAGAAGGTGCCAGAAGAAAATTGTAGTCTCGACTTTATTAATCTGTACATCTGCCACGTCCGTGTACAGAAGAATGTGGTAAGAAAAAAAGTTAGAGTAAATTAGGTCAGTAGATCAGGAATAGAAACTTCTTTAAATAGAAGCATTCAGTTGGAACGAGTCAAGGGTAAAATATTTAATATACGAATCTATAAATATTTAGAGGCGGTGAAGCCAGGGGCAAAGTCTTAAAAAAATAATTCCAAGTGCACCAATCGTAAGCGAGTTTCATAAAAATCCATTTTCCTGCAATATTTCAAATGCAGTAGCAATAAAATTTTATACAATGTACAAAAACTGCCAGAAAGGCCCTGCAGTTCGTTTATCTTAATGTATTAAGATGTGTTTGTTATTCGCTTAAGGGTTAACAGGAGATAAAATATTAGAGTTACAAAAGTTTCTTTAATATTGTAATATTTTTCCATTTAATATTGCGTTATTTGGAAAATGTTAAGCATGATTGATTGACAAAAAGATTTGTAACAATTAAGAAGAATTCATAAGATGGGCTTAAATTATTTTAGAGATCAAGCAATTGACGATACCAAACGAAAGTTATTTTAATTTATTGCCTCTTCAAGTATATTTTACGTTATTGCTAGAGTTAATGTCGATGTTGTTGACGGCGTCTTAACGCCGAAAATGTGATGGTGAGCGTAAAATTTCATTATGCTGTTATTGCAAACGCCATCGACGACATTAACACAGCTGTACTGCATTGAATATACAGCTGTTCTCTTTTGACTGTTTCTCTCGCATATACTTAATTTGAAGGGCAGTGGTTGGTCCAAATTTGCTGTATACTTCAATTGTACCAAAACATCTCGCAAGAGGGGCTCCGATTCAAACTCAAGAATATAGGATTAGGCATTGGATTTTTCTAGGATCGTTTATAGCTCTCTTTTAGAGCCTATTTCGTAGCACCAACCCTACTGGCAGATCCTTTATAGATTTACGCCGAGGACATGCTGGTTGCTTCTTCGAAAGTAAGAGCAAAAATTGGAAGGAAGTTTGTCAGAACTTTACATAGAATAAAGCATGTAAAAGTAATTTTTTATAATAATTTCAAATACTACCTTCATATGACTGATTATATGGAAGAAAACCAAGATCATATATTGTGTCTACCTGCATAGACTGATGTGTACTGCTGGTTTGCATAATTTAGTTCATCTTGGTTGAAAATTTTTATCATTCCAGATAGACATAGGTACCTTTGAACACCTTTGCCTATATTGATCTATTCAGCTTCTAGCGAATAGATATATTTATGGTCAGTATAGAAAACAAGTCTAGTTAGAGAATGTTTCCTTACACTTAGGAGTCTGGAGACTGTGCATTAGTTAGAAATTAGTTGAAAGAACCTTAAGTTTTTAAATGGTAACACAAAAATTTCTTCCTTTTTAATTTAACTTTTGGGTCTCATATTAGTTTTTATTACTTTTTTTGTCATGAGAGACGTATTTAATTTATACTAATTTGTTTGTCTAATTTTGTTTAGCATGTAAGAAAATTCTGTGATAGGTTAGGTTAGGGTAGGTTGATTGGAGGAATATGATAGCCCATGTCATACGACATATACCTAAGCCAGTGAAGGCTGCGATTTCTGTGATACTGACTTAAGTAATTTACAATTTTCTGTATAATTTTGCATTGAATTTTTAAAAAATAAGACCTAAAACTTGGAAGATATTAGATACTACCTGAACGTGTCCTTTTTGTTCTGGAAACATTTCTTCATAAGACAAACATCATGGTCTCAAACCAAACTAAATGACACCATAACCAAAGCTTATACATACGCTAGACGACATCCAATAAAAGTATGTGAAAATTCAATAATAGCCCATTCAAGCGGGCCTTCAATTCTATATCACCAAAACCATCAAAGCAAATCAGTATCACTTAGAAATGAAACTTCAAACAAAAAAATCCCTCTACCTTTATATGGCATCAAATTAGAAATTGGTAATACATTTACTTGTCTTGGTAGAGCAATAAACAAAAATGGCGGAATAGCAGAAGGTGTGGCAATATGCTGGGCACAAGGAAATACATTCATATATATTCCGAAAAATCTCCGTTTCTAAAGACTGGACATACTTAACCTATCAGAAGAAAGTTTGCTGACTTAACTGAACTGTTTGTGCATTAAAAGCAAAAGTACTTAAGGTGGAAGATAGTATATTTTGCGTTATTGAAAAATAGAACAATAATTTTTCAAACAAATGTTATTAGAATTATGTAGAACTTTAGATTTAGTTATTATATGCAGCGGAAAAGGGAAATAAATTTTTCAGCAACAAATTTCTTTTGCAACTGCTTTAAAAAACTTTTTGTTATTCCTAAACTAAAAAAATTAATTCTTAAGCAAAGACACAGAGAACCATATGAATTAATATTTTATGTATTTTATAAAAATATATAATAAAAAAAATGAAATATTTCTTTACATCAGTCCAATTTATATCTCACTTACAGGGTAATAAAGGCTTACTCAGCTATTGACATTTTTTTTCTTTTCAATATTGGCACACGTCTGTCCAGGTGTTTAAACTGTTTAGTTCTTATATGCAAAAATAATCATGAAAAAGATTTCCCTTGTCTAAGATAATGTCGTTAAATGTGTAAAATTAAAATAAAAATATAACTGGAATAGAAAATCACCGAGCGCCAGACTAAATTTAAGGTGCAGTCAAAGCAGATATTGAAATATTTATTTAAAAAAAATTTAAATTTGCAACAGTCACAAAAAATATTAAAAGTAATACATGCAAAAAACAAAAAAAAAAATAACTATTTCTTAAGCTGGTGTTTCATTTTTAAAAGCCAAGTGTGTCTTGTTGTCACAAGCAATTGAAATTAATATTTTGTATTGTTTTGTCTGTTGAGTATATTTTTGCTCTTAGCTTTTGTCGCAGTTGGAAAACTCTCGGCTTCTTTTAAAATTTTTCATCATTAAAAAAATTATCTCAATACTTTGGTTGATTTTTATTAAATGCACTTAAATTTGTTGTTTCTCCTGGCAAACTCATTAATTATTTGTTTTTTGTTTGGGTGCTTTATTTTCACACACTTATGCATGGAACTTAGAATATACACAGATACTGGCTTAGTATACTTAATTAAGTATGAATGTTTAACATGTATTTAATATAAATCATACGCTTAGTGCAACAATTATAGTACTGATATTAATTACAAGTATATTATGTGAAGACAATTTAATTTATAATTTTTTATTTATAAAGAATTTGTGTAAAAGAGTCACTCCTTTTATGCTGACTGTTGCTAAACGCAATTTTTCCCATTTTCATTTTTTGCAATTATATATAGTTTTCAGTTATTTTTACGTAGTCTATATATAAAAGTCTCATGCTCTACCAATGCAAACTTTGACGTATATATACAATATTTCCATTGATCCTACTAGGAGCATAGGGCCCCTTGAAGTTTCGGTAATCAAGCTATCTCGGATGAGTAAATGATTAGTCTACTGAATCCTAATCTAATGATGGGGCTGCCATCATTAGATTAGGAGCCATCAGATTGGCTGTACATATTCCACGTTTGTATAGTGAACCGATTAATTTTTATACAGACGTCCGCTTGCTTCTGCACCAATTACGTGAACAGACACAATTTTAACATTCAAAATTATGAATGAGACTCGTCATGAGTATTTGCCATATGATTAATAACTCTCAAAGGGCTCATGTTGCAAACCACATCTCCCCTGCGGACTCGATATCCACACACAAGGGGACCTCTTATTTACATCGAATTATATATTTGATAGCTTCGAAACAGCCGCACTGGCAAAGATGTCAGCTGTTAAATGCATGTCCTATAAAATATTATTTATTTATTAAATAACTTGCTCTTAACAAATATGGATGGCTTAGCAACCGCGTAAAGCGTAAAAAAGTTAAAACTACACAATTGGGGTTCAAATGTGTCCACTTTTCAAGCACTTGGGGGTGATTATGGTCGTCATAATCGACCTATTGTGAAAGGAATTGGCAAGCGTTACAGATGTCGTCAGGACTGTACATCAGTGTACTGAGCGCACTCCCGAAAATATCGCTTCTGCAAGAGAAAGGGTAAGGGATAGTCCGAACTTATCGATTCCACAACGTTATCTGCAATTGGGCATATTTGACGGATCATTGTGGTATATTTTACATTTGTATTTGCACCTTTTTCCATATTAAATTGAACTCACGCAATAATAGATATAATAGCAAACTGACCAATGTCAAAAGCATAAATATGCTTTTTGGGTGCTATAGCAACAGGCTTTTAATGCATGTTGCCGGTTGTTACGTCAGCAAACAAAATTGTGGCTTAAAAGTCTCTAAAAACCCAAAAGTGATTGTGAAAAAGCCATCGCATGAGGAAATACTAACCGTTTGGTTCGTGTTATAGTCTGGAGGTGTCATTGGGCCATAATTGTTCGAAAACGACGCTGGAAGAAACGTTAGCGTCAATTCAGAGGGCTATGGCCGTATGATAACAGAGGTTTTTTGGCCTGCAATTGAAACTTATGAGCAAGACAGTATGTGATTTCAACCAGATAATGCCATGAACCACACAACTTAAACCATTTCACCTTTATTGTATGAAAAGTTTAAAAAACGTGTAATTTTACGTTTTTTCGACTTCAATTGGCTATCAATATCATGCGATTTGATGCCGTTTGACTTTTTTGTGAGGCTACGTCAAAAACTGTTTCTATGCAGATTATTTTCTAACTTTGAAACGTTTGAAAACCAATATTCGTCAAGTTATAGCCAAGATGCCACCCAAGATGTGAGAAAATTAGTCGATAACTTCTTCAAAAGATCCACTGCTACAACCAATCTAGAGGCGGTCAAAAAAATGACATTTTTTCTTTCGTACATAATGGCAATGCCCAAGCATTTTATATTTACTTTACTTTTGAAATCGACAAATGGTTAAACCTGTATATGCTGATTATAATTTTATTTACTCCTCAAACCAGGACAAGGACCAGTAGAGACCGACTTAACCATTATACGATTATGCTGACATAAATAATAAAATGAAGCGTTAGCAAATGATATTCAAAAGGAGGAGAAAGGAAAATATTTAATAGATAAATGATCATTACGATCCATTTATGTGCATTTCATATATTACAGAATCAGCAAAATTATTCTTATCAAAATAGTGTTTAAACGCTTATTTATTACCTTAAGCTTTTCACTATATAAACTTTTATCATTTGTTTGACACTATAACTACAACGTTCAATATGGTTGTTGCAACAATATTATAACAAATAATATTTTGTAATTAAGTGCATATTAAAAACTTAACAATGTCATTACAAAGAAAATAACTAAAAACAGAAAATAGTATATAAAGATGATATATCAGATCAAAATTTATTAGGAAAACAATTCAAGAAATATACAAAGAACATAAGGAGTAGCAAAGGAGGGGAGAATGAACTTATTTTGTACATTATTTGCTTTTTAGCAAATTATACGTAGAAATATAAAAATATTATTCCTTGTATTATTGCAACTTACAGTGTTGGTTTTGACGAGCAACATAATAACATCCATCCTGTTGACTTCACTGGCCAGATTTAACTCTGTATTACTACTAATAAATTGCAATGTTGTAGCACAAGCTGCAAACAACATTATTCGAAATAACGTCAGTCATCTTAGTCGAGTCGCAGAAGCAAGATCAAAGAAAACACCTATCAGAAACGCCATAACATTTATTAGTTAAATCTGTAACTTTATTCAAATAAATTAAAATAAACATTTTTGTATAAATCTCATGTTTTGTCACTTAATTTGACTTTTCTTTATACATCCGATTAACATAATAATATGTATAATATGATCATTATGGCAAACATTAACGATAGTTTGGAATTATGATGGATATCACCTTTGGATTTCCTTTGGCGTAAGCTCTTGTGCCACACTAGAAGTTTGAAGGGATATTTATTGTAGTTTCAGATAAAACGAAATATGTTTGAGTTACTTTTCATTAGAATTTTAAATTTTGTTGGCATTTATGGAGATACTCAGATCATATATCAGATGCTATTAAGATGTCCATGAGTCCTGAACAGTGTTGTTTTAATATTAATAGCTTCTTCTCATCTCTCTCTCTCTCTCTCTTTTGGCTTGTAATTTTTTACTTCTAGATCAAAAATCCATAAGAGTTGATGTTTTTGGCGGTGTACTTAGAATCAATGCACTAAATAGGTCGTAATGATTACGTCCATTTATTGGGTGATTGTCCTTGGACTAGACTAGATATATTCACAATTGATACGGAAATAAAATTTCTGGAGGCTAAAAACGATGTTACAGATTATTTTCATCGGATTGTGAATCAGAAACCTGCTCTAATAACCAAACATCTCTCCGAGCAGACTTGTTAATTTAAACGAGATTCAAGTAGAATAATATGTGCTTGAAACGCAATTGAAAGAGTGAGTGTTCAACACGAATCGGTAATTTCAGGTCTTAAATATTCATTATAAGTGTATTGCTTGTTATGGCTTTAGCCATCCATATGCCCACATTTCATTGGTTGTGAAACCAAATCATCAGTAAACTTGAAACAGTTTTAAATGTAGGCATATAAACAACTAAGGACACAACAAACAACACATTTTGTAAAACTATAATTATTTAAACAATTAGTTGAGGAGAATATCCCAAAACAACGAATTTCAATATTGAGAATACATTTTAAATACTATGGTATTTTATATTCCTTTCCTCTTATTTAGTTTAGGTATTATTTAGTTATTAGTTGAATAATATTTCTTTTCATTTAGTTATTTTAGCTCAGTAGCTTCCCATTTTATTGTCTTTTATGTGAAGCTGCTCTTTAATTGAAACAACAGAATCACCAAAAACTATTTAGACATAAAAAGTTCTACTTAAAAGAATGTTTTAGTTTAAATTATTTAAATTAATTTTATTGGGGAAACAAACTTTGTAGTTGATGATTATACTGAAGTCAAGACTGGCCTAAATACCATAAACATGTACTGATTTTACTCATAATAAATATTTTTTCATTAATTAAATTGTATTTATTTATCATAATGTAATTGGCTTATTAACTATAAAGCGTGCAAAGTGATATTGGCAAGAGTAGCATTATATAATGTACTTAATATTAAATTTTGCGAAAGTATTTAAACACAAAAAGGCAGATGAAATAAAAGGCATTATTAACTTACTTTATATGCGTAATACAAAAAGCAATTATTGAATCCCATAGATCTGAAATGCCCTTAAGCATCATCACGATTATGAATATTTTGATTAGGCGCATTGACACAAAAACCTTTCAAGTAAAGCCTCATAATTTTGCCTCGCAAACATCTTTGGACAAAAACATTTTGGATGAAGGCCACCGCTTGTATACAGAAAATTATCTGAAAGTTTTATAAAACGCAGAAGTGATTATCAGCCCATGAGCTTATTTATTATATTTCGAGCTTATAATTAATGAATATAATTTTACTATTAATTTATTTACTATACACAATGAAATATGTAAAATGATTTCCTCTAATAATATTTTTGCAAATCAAAAAGTATCGAACTTTACTCCAATTACTTGTACTTAACCGTCAGATTTGCGTAACCAAAAATTGGTAGTTGCTGATATTAGTTGTTTCTTAAGCAAGATTTGTAGTTTGTGGTTTCTCTTAAATGAACTTGGCGCATCTAAAATCATTTTATGAACCTTAACGAGAAAGCACAATGAAGTACAAAAGATTTAAATAGTTTTACTTGTATTCTGATATCGATTAAAATTTTATTTAAAAACCAGGATTTTATCGCTTGTGCGTAATGCGACAAGATCAGCCTGCACTATATTGTGTTTCGTTGGCGTCAAATGTTTAATTTTTTTTGTCTTAAGCGGTATTTGTTTCATATAATCTGGCACTTTAAGAAACAAAATTTGTTTTGAACTGTTAATTGTATCAGTGTTATTTTATTTGTGGGATCGAGCTGAAATCCCATCAGACTCCATTATAAAATGAAATTTAATTTGTTTTTGTAATGATAAATGACAGGAGTGGTATATTTTAAATTACTATTATTAGGAACACGTTTGCGGTGCCACTACTTATCCCATCAGGACCCGCATATACTTATAAAAAAGTTCAAAAACATAGAGATATTACGGTTTTTTAATTACATGTGCCGATATATACTTCATACTGTTCTGTTAGCTTGACCTTGCATTTTGCTCATATGGTCTTAAAGTTCTAGATAATTTATACAATATTTTGGTTCACAATGGAAATAAAGAAATATAAATTCGTTATACAAGTTACAAATTATTGGAAATCTTAAACAAACTGTGCCAGCAAAGGGTGTAACAATTACAGCAGAGAAAATAACTCACATGAATCGATATACTTTTGACATGTCCACCAATATTTAAGTGTTTTTTCCCCCATTGAAATTATTATTTTGGAAAATACAACTTACAGACTCCTTCATATTGTTTCCAAGAAAAATAATATTACAGAGCAGCTCATACTTATCCAAAATGCTGTCACAATTTGGTTATTCAGTGTGGATTTATAATAGTTTTTTACATTATATTAAATCTAGGAAAAAAAAAACTAAAATAGAATTTTATTCAAAACTTTAATGGCGAAAAACGTTCTTTAGAAAACTTTTAGTTTATAAAGAAATTGTAACACTTTATTTCTCTTCCCGTCACCTGCAACATAAAATATAGACACTTGCCTCTTTGATTAAAACTTATTTTTTGGCAAAACAATATCTTCCTCTTTCGTACATTTGCGATTGCAAATGTTTTTACTCTATGTGATTGAAGCAACAAATACAATTTAACAAACACAACTTCTTCAGGTTTAACAAAACAAATATTCGTGATTTCTGATAACCATCATTTGTAAGTGCCAACTGTGTTCAAAATAACAAACAAACAAAATACAAACCAGGTAACAAAGAAATGCGGAAAGCTAATCAAAAGCGCGTTACAAATAAAACTCCTAAATAAACAAAGGGTAACTGAAAACCAATACTCCAACGAACTACAAGTAAAAAAAAGCTTCTTGCCAGAAAAAAATTACTACCAAGAATAATATTACAAGGAGAAGAAAATGTACCAAAAAACACCTTATACACTGAGTTAAAAAACAACAACAATCTAACACCAAAAAACAAAACAAAAAACACACAAAGCCAAGTTCAAAATTTTAAAGCTGCAAAAGTTGTTTTTCCTTTTTTTTTGTTGTGTTTTTTCCTCATGTTTTCTATGGTAGCGGCAATAGAAACAAACAAATGCGTTTTATATTGCAGTTAGTTTGCTACCCCATTCGAATGATATTGACTATCAATTGTCAGCTACTTGAAATACATAGAAATGTGCAATTTACTTTGAGAATGGCTTAACAGAAACATGTTTGGAAAAACTATCACTTATTGGCTGATTAACTTTTTCATTAATGTTGAGTATTAGAAAGACATTTCTGTTAATTACAACAAATTTACTTAAATTTTTCCTACGTTTGTGTGTTTATTTGTTTGCTTCTTTACTTATTTAGTTTTTATTTTTATTTTTATTCTTGTGCTTAGGTCGTGTGATCTCTCAAGTACAAGGTTGTTAAAGTAAAAAAAACATCATCTACTTGTTCCACTGTAATGTTAGCATGAAACGAGTTCGTGTCTTAAGTCTTTTGTTTTTTTGCCTCATTGTTTTTGATAAGAAATAATCATGTGTTATTTAGAAATAACAACAACATTAAACAAGATACAAATGTAATGTCTTTGTTTTTTTCTGATATAATTGAAAACCAAGTGAGAACTTTTCGAACTATTTCAAAATAAAATTATAATGATTTTATGCGGAAGGAAAGAGGAGGAACAATTTGTTAAAAAATTACATTTACATACAATTTGGTATTTTAAGTTCATTAGACTTGAAAAAAAATATATTGTAAGTCTAATTGAGTTGTCTGTGTTGGTTATCATAACTTAACATTATATATTTGTTCCATTGTTTCTTTTTTTAATTGAAAAATATCGTTACTCTCTTTCATATTGACATATTAATATTTTACCGATTTCTCTGATACTTTCAATTACACTGCTTTAATACGAGTATTTAAAGAAATCAATAGTAAGCAGCCAGTCCCTCAAAGTTTTTTGCTCTTGAGAATGGCTGAAGCTAAGCGCCTGGTGAAGGAATCTCCAACACCAAGAAATGATCGGCTGTTGATATATTTATATTTTAACAGAGAGCGTCAGTGAATACTTACATGCAAATTCCCGAGAGCAATTTTTTTAAAAAGAAAACGTTAAATATATCCTATTAAACAACACATTTTATTGTTTTTTATATATAATAAAATTTGTTTAATTAAAATTTTTTTTGAAAAATCTTAAAATACTAAAAAATTTAGGAAATTTATTTAATAAAAATATGAAACATATACAACTTCATTTTTACGGCTTCTAACAATATTCGTAATGTTTTGGTTTCTGAAAAAAATTAATATTTTTGTCATTTCATAAAGAAAAAATTAAACTTGTTTTTCATATACATTTTCATTAATGCCAAGTCTCATTCAAAATGGGTCCAACAAATTTTTATCTTACAAATATCTGAAACAATAATTTTCTATTATTCGAGTTATCGTTATTGAACAACTATATTTAATTTAAAATGTCCTATATACTACTTCAAGCAATCAGCTTTTCAAGGAGAAGCTTACTGCAACTACAACTGCAATAGTAGTCTGCATAAAAATGAATAAATCTTTGATGCAAGTACCTCATCGGGGTATGTATTAGACGGCAATATGGTCTAGCTTTAAAAAGTATAAGTTTATATATATTCTTGTGTTTATATATATATATATATATATATATATATATATATATATATATATATATATATATATATATATATATATATATATATATTATATATATATGTTTACGTTGCAGTTGTTATCGCAGCAAAACTATTTTCTATAATTAATACGTTTGGGTAAATCATGTTAATTATAGTTAATAAGAAATAACATTTATTTTGTTTCAAAGTATCAACTAGTGTAATTTAATTTTTTTTAGCAACTACTATATTAAAAATCGTGCAAATTTGAGAAAAATATATTTTGATTATGCATTTGTATGTTTCTGGTATCCTTGAAGACTAGTAGTCAGAGGATAGCAAACTCGCTGTCTGCTTTTCACTTTTGTCACAAAGGGACCAGAGCAGGTACCGAAGTGATCGAGAGCTGTTCATATATTTCTAACCAATATCTTATGTTTAGCTCATATATGTACAGGCATATAAAGAATTATGTTTTATTAATCGATTAAAACAAAATTTGTTTATCAAGATTTTTTGTAATTGACTCCCTTACAGTACTGCTTGCTTTATTCGTATAAGATGACGCTTACAAAAGAACAAATATGTCAAAGATTTTACGTCAGTACCTGTCGTAAACTTAACCTGACGGTGCTCTTCGCACAGGGTGAATAAAGCCGTTCACCACCGTCCCCGTCGTTCCTTCCAGAGGCACATACAGCGTGCGGTTCTACATGTGCCCTTATAGGGACGACATGGTAGCAAATTCTGTACAGGCTTGAGAACCATGTACACATACCTTGCTAAAGTGCTGGAGCTATCTAACCTGCTACCATTCTAATGGCCCAGCACTCACCAACCGCAACCACCAGGGCAGCTCTGTCGAATAGCAACAGCACATAGAGATTTATGGCCTGAAGAGAGCATCAACAATCGGTCACTTGCACCATGTTGAAGACACACAAATATATTAAATTGACAACTTTTAGACATATTTGCATAAAAAATTCCCACAACAGTCACAAAAATATTAAATTGGGCGTAACAAAAGTTAATATTAATTTGTATTAAAATATTTGAATATTTTTCTCTAAATAAATAATTGAGTAAAACTGAAATATTTCATTTCACCCATACCCTTCAAAACCCTATTCCATATACACACCTATGGAGTACTTATGGTCAATAATAATTGGAGGTGTCAGGAATGAGACCTCAAAAAAACAAACACCTGAAAGTGTTCAGCACAAGTAAACACAAAGTAGATATATTTGCAATGAAAAATCGGTCTTTGTTACCATATTTGAGTCCAAACTATTTTAATAAAATTTCGATTAAATTAATATGTTAAAAAATCCTACATATATGTACAATATAAAAAGCTTAAATTACACCTTGCATACTGTGAGTTTTAGTGTATCAGGTTTATAAATCCTCTTTCGACAAATGACAAAAAATCAAAAAATAAAATCAGCTGCACAAAGTAATTTTTATGACAAATTTGGTAACATTAAATAACAAATTTTATTACATAAAATAAAAACGTATGGTAGAAGCGGCTCCTTACATATTTTTCAAGCATTTCAATCATATTTGTTATCAGTGGCTCCGTCACGTCAATCATCTATATTGATGAAATTGGTAACAGATAAAAATATAAAATAACCAAATTAGTTGGGAGGTAATATACACTATATAAGCAGTGTCCAGGAAATAAAGCCCCCTGCATAAAAGGGCTCTAAGTGCCATTGGGCAGTATTTGTTCGAAAGCAGCGCTGGAAGAACCGATACCATTAATTCAGGCGCCATATGATAACTGACTTTTGTTGGCTTATATATAGGATATATAATTTCCACCTGACTTTATTGCATGTAAAATTTTTGGAACGGGTAATTGCACGATATGATGATGACAATTGGCCATAAAGATCGTGCGTTTTGATGCCGTTGGACTTTTTTTGTGAAAGTGTGTCAAAGACCGTGTCTACGCGGTTAATTTTGGAAATGGTGCATCACTTGAAAACCAACGTAACTGAAGTTATCACCCAGATACCGGCCGACATGTCAGAAAAAGTGGTCAATAGCTATTTCAAAAGGATCCACTGCTGCGATCAATCTGGAGACAGTCATTTAAATGACATTGTATTCTATATATAATGGTAACATCTTAACATTATAACAAAGTAAATGTTTTATGAAAACAATAGCTGAGTATCTGTTTTTCAATTCAATTTATTGTACTTCATATAATATTTACATTGGCATTTACATCTTAGAATTATATTTAAATAGTTCAAGCTTTGCACTTTTTCTTCTTAATAATTTATAGTAATTTAGAAAATTAAATACATAGTTACATTAAAATTTTATTGGAGGCAAAATTTTAAAAAGATCTATTTGAAAATTTTTTTCTAATATTTTAATTAAAACTACTTAACTTAAAGCCTACATTCTACCTAAGCTGATGTCAAATCATTGATATGGGTGTGTTCTGACCAAGAGCATCTAGAGTAAAAATTTTTAGTTAGTTTATTTAGTCTAAAAACGACAGTATCTGTATTCGAAATCGGATGAAGCCTAAGGGTTGAAAGGGAACCAAGGAAGATTATATAAAAGTTTTAATAATTTGTTCTGCGCGATTTGAAGTTTTTTAGTATGGTATGTTGCACTTGTAGCCCATAAAATATTAGAGCCTGGTCAGTTTGAATATAAGCGTTTTATTTTCAATATTTAGAGAAGAATTTCGGTTTATAAAAGGATAGAGAATGCGTGTTAGAATATTCACTTTATTTATTGTGTATTGTACATGATCTTTAAATTTCATTTTTGGATCGAGAACTATTCCTAAATATTTTACTTTTTGCTCCCATTGTATTTCCGTGTTTAAAAAAATAATGTTTCTTTGGGGAATATAACAAGGTTTTCTTTTCCTTGTAAAGTATATAGTCTGAGTTTTATTTGCATTTAATGTTATTTTCCATGTATTAAAATATCTTGTTAAATCATCTAGCTCCCTTTGTAAGTTTGAAATAACGTTTTCAGAGAGTATGTCGGAACATAATATTGCTGTATCATCTGCAAATACTGACATGATGCAACTTTCAAGTTGGGGTAAGTCTGAGGTGTACAAGTTATATAAAATCGGGGAAAGAAAAGAGCCCTGGGGACAACCTGCGGTTATATTAAAACTCTCGGAGCAAGATGATCCGATATAGACTTTAAAAGAACGCCTCGACAGAAAACTTTCAATTATTTTTGTTAAAAAAACAGGGATTATTTAAATTTACTTTAAAATAAAAATAAAAAATGGATAGCCCTATATGAAGAAAACTTCTGGCTAAATTAAAATCTGAAAATGCTTTAACTTGTTAATTAACCTAAGACATGCTAATTATAATTATGGTGGTAAATATTACCTGTGTATATTTTTAACTACTAGAAATTTCTCAATAAAAATTATTCAAATTATTTTCAAATCCCAAATCATAAACTATCTTATGAAGCAATTGTGATCGAGGTGGAAGCCTGGCATTGCTGTGGCTTATACGAAATGAGTTCTCTGCTTTAGAATTATACGTTTTATCTTTACATAAGTATATTCGTACGTAAGCAAACTATCTTATAGAAGTTATTATTTTTGTAATAAAATAATGCAACCAAGCCAAACAAAAGACTTAAGACAAGTTCATTTTTCAAAGCGCCCCCAACTAAAAGTTGTAAGTTTTTGAGTTAAAAGTTTTCAGGTTAAAATAGTGTTCTTTATATATTTCCAACTGCTTAATGATAAATAAATCAAGCACTTAAAGTGTCAACAAATCTTTGAAAATCTACTCCTTTATTTTCCTCTTTTTTCTCCATCTTAATCACATTATAAACTTAGCAAATGATTTGATTTTTTTTCTTTATATATTTTTATTGTATGAAAGCAAATTTGCAGCTGTTATAGGAAAAAAATTGTCTCAATTATACATACGTTTCCAGAAGCAAACGCACACAGCCTTTTACCTTTAATACAAAAAAATGAATATTGTCTTTTTTCCCCAAATATATGAATAACAGTTGCTCATGTTTTATATGTGAATATGAAAAATTTATTGTCATATTATCTGCATCATAATTACCCACATTAGATTTATTTTGCCCTATAACTACTTACAAAAGCAGCAGCACGTTTATTCATTATTTAGTATTTTGTATTTAGTTTCAGTAGACTTTATTACTCGTTTGTTAAAGATTTCTATAATGCAACATACGTGTACAAGTACTCGTGTTTATATTTATTTCTTCTTTGTTGCTATTTTTGTCATTCTATGGCTTAATGTGCTTATGCGGTACACATAAAATAAACGCAAATAAATAAATAAATAAGTATATACATATATATGGTATGTGTGTATGTATACATGTATTTATAAAAAATAGGAGAAAAAATAAACAATACTATTGTATGCAAATTTTTCATATAAAAACATGATTCATATTTGTTATTACGTGCAAGTAAAGTAATGGGTATCTGAACTACTTGCTCGTTTTGATCTGAAAGAAAAATCTTTGCTGGATATTTTGCCAGCAAATAATGAAAATTAAAGAAAAAAAATATTAACATTTATAAATTTAACAATTGTTGGAAGAAAAAAAAAGAGAACTTATATGATTCTTTTTTAATAATTTAATATATTCACTTATTTGTTAATTTTTTTCTTTTGATTTTATATAAACCCACGCTTTGCTTAATTTATCTTGTAAAATATAATAAAGCCGCTGTTTTTACAATTCCTCTTAATTTTACAACATTTGTAAAGTTTTTTGTGATTATAATGTTTCATTTTATTTTTATTTTTTTATCAAAATAAAAGATTTGATATGTTAATTGACACGATTATTTGTTTGGTTTATTGATAAAGGTGTGAAATAGGATTAGATAATTTTCTTCAAGCTAAACTAAATTATAAGCAAATAAAGGTTTTAATAAATCAAGTGTTAATATATTTTCTTTCAGCAGGACATCAAAAGTTTTAAGAAACCTATAATTCCAAAAGAATATTTTAACCGATACAACTTTTCATGAAAGGCATACTTGTTGTATTAAAAGAAGGGCTGGTTTTTAATTATTTCCGAAATTAAAAAGTTTATTATTTCAATCAATATTTTCTTGAAAACTATATGCTTTAATTTGCTTGTAGCATTTAACAACGTTCTCAGCCTTGCTTGATGTACTTAGTTTCACAAATTAAATTGGATAAGCTTTGCACTCGGAACTTCATTAAACAAACTTTGACTCATTGTCCATTGTGAAGCCACAAAAACTCTGCGTGAGCAGGTTTCTTACATAAAAATATTATATGACACCTTGTAGTATTTTAATGCATTAAGAGATCTTTATATTCTTAAGAATCCATAAAAATACAGCATTTTTTGGCTAATTCATTAGAAAAATATGTTTTTAAATCTTAATTATCAAAAGCCATTAATTATGTCAAAAGCCATTTCGTTTAATTTCTAATCTTTGTGCCATACTGCACCATCGAGGCATTATTTAATTTTAGCAGACACCATCATTAATATTTGGCTCCTATTTCTGGATTGTTCGGCAATTACATACTCCATACTTAAGCGACGCTGCTTTTCTTATACGAATTTATTAGACTTCACCTCGTAGTTTTTCCTTCCCAGTCCTTTCCTTAAGAATAATATCGCAAGAAGGACATGACCATGTTTCTTCATTCTGGATCCCAATCAGTCGATTAACTAATCAGCCATTCCAGTGAGATAAAATTTCCAGTTTGATTATGGTTTTATTTAAAAAAAAGGAATTATAAAAACGTTATAGCAACACAATTTCCATAAAAATGATAGCAGAAAAGATTTGGCAATCACTCTTAAATAATCTGCTAAGATGTCTACTTAGAAAACATTGTAATATCGTGAAAGTAGCAAATTCCGTGAAAATATCAAAATTTTAGACGTTCATAACTTTTAGAGTCACATATATCAAATATCGTGACTTATCTACTTCTCGAGGTTGTATAATACTATACGTCACGGCTTAGCATCCAGGTTTTGTAAGCTTTAAAGTCTCCACGTACAAGATTTACTGTGTTGAACCTTGTATTGACCGGACGTATTTTAGCTCCAACTTGATATCTTTCCAATGTAAAAAACATTACTTAATTGTAATCTCTTATAATAAAATGGGAGGAATAATATCAATTAAGTTCACAACTCCTTGCAATAGATACTTTCTAGGAGTAAAGATAAACCGTTGTCTTTTTTAATATCTCCAGCACCTTCACTTCAGCATTTGTTCTGGGTTAATACCAAATTACAGGTCAAACTCCCTTTTTATTAAAAACCCTTTGGTCTAATATTTAAGACATTGTATTATAAAGATATACAAATTTTTCTCTTACAGCGATTGCACGCTTGAATTTCAAATGGTATAGGAGACTTGTCTGTTCATTACTCATGGGCTGAAGGTCTGAGACGCAATCCATTTTTCAGCCAACACTCATCGTAGAGGTAAATGTGCTGATAGGATATTCTATACAATACAATAAAACCTCCCTGAGGTCTTCTTGCAAATGATTTTTAATTACAAATATAAACAAATTTAAAGTGTGGTCTAACCATTATGTACAATGTTAATTGTAAGTCACACCTTAACGTCCAGATTTTAGCCCAACTTAATTGAACATTTCTTTGTTTCAGTCCTTGACAAATTCAACCATGAAGAAGTACATAATTGAGCAGCACGTTAATATTGCTAAAGCCTTTTACAAAAATTGGCACTCAAATCAAAATGCATCGTGCACTTCCTGATTTTTTTGGTCTTTATAATCGACCAAAAGGCGATGCAGAGGGACTGTTTGGTGCGGTTTATGAGCTGGCGGGGCCAACGGACCGTAGTTCTATGAAAATAAGGTCGGTCAAGCAGTTACCGTGAATGGTGTTTGCTATCGCGAGATTATAATGGACTTCTTGTGTCCAGAAATTGAGGATATGGACCTGAACAATATGTGGTTCTAACATGATGGTGCCAGTTTCCAAAAAGCCAACGAAACAATGGTTCTTTTGAGTGAGAAATTGAATGGCCGTGTTATCTCAAGACATGGCGATATTAATTGGCCGCCACAATCACGTGATTTGACACCGGTGAACTTTTTTTCTTTGAGGATATTAAAAAAAGTGTATATCAATAAGCCAAGAACAATTAAAGAGCTAAAGGCTGAGATAGTTCTGCACATTAACAACATTAAACATCAATTATGTTTTAGAGTCATAGAAAATATAAACCATCGGCGAGCACTTGGCCAATATTTTGTTTGCTTATGTCGTAGATAATAAAAAATATTGAGATAACTCTCTGCAAATTTTTGTTTTATTTACAATTAACATTGTGCGTTTGGGTTGGACCACCCTTTAGAAATAACCATTTTCGCTTATTTTAGTTTTAATGAATAATTTCTCATTGCCTATACTAAGCGTTTAAAATTTTTGAAACTATTTTTAAATATTTATTACAATTCACTCTCATGTTTTGATAATGGCACTTTATATATTTGGGTTCATGCAAAATTTAAATCATAAAATATCACAACAACAACAAAAAAATAATGCATGTGAGCCAATAACCCATTATACTTATCATTATGATTAAATACATAATCATTAACAAAAATAGTTGTGCAGCCAACGCATTAATAAAATTACCAGCACACAATTTACTTAAGCATATAGAAACATCATCTACTCACTTGCAAAAAGTAAGACTTGTCTTGCCTTCACTTTGTGAACGACGCAACTATCACGTTCGTGTGCCAAATAATGACCAAAGTGGAAAGAAGCGTCTTTAAGATGCTATAAAAGCGACATACAAGTACATACATGTATGTTGACGACACAACACAATATTAGCTGCCAGTAAGCGAACATATACTAAGTGCCACATCCAGAGGCCTGGAGCTAATGTTGGTTGGATATTTGATCTAGTAATAAATCATTCAATCTATTTAATTAATGTGCATCTAAGAACATTTAGATGCAATTTATTTTAATACGATAATTTATTAATTTATTGACTTTTAATAAGCTCAAGCTTGCAAAGGAATACGAAGGGTAATACAAGCAATAAGTGAAGAGCATTTTTAAAGACTAAACGAGAAAAAATAAGATGACCGTTCAACAACTAAAACGATATCATTAAGAAGTAATAAAGCTCGTATATCAATTTTGATTTAAAGTGCACAGTGGTACTCAGAGATATGGAATAAAATCCATATTTAAAACTTTTAATAATAAGTGTTGTATATATAACATTAAATATAGACCTGAGCGATATATCAAGATGGCATTATGAACACATTTTTTGTTTGTTTCAGAGTTGGAGAGAAGCGAAGTTTGATTCGAGTATGTGCCACAAGGCAAGTTGCTTGATGGGTTATAGCGCTTTGCAGCTTCTTCGCTTTTGTTAATTTTTATGATGTTTCAATACCTTTTTCATTGTGTATGTATTTTGGTAATTTTTTTGCATTGTCTTTTATCGTCAATTTCTTTGCACTTGTTGAAATTTCATTTGTGGTATAAGAAATTTAAATCTAAAATGATTTTGGTAGCGAAAAATTAATTTAAAAAAATTTTATTATATTTCATAAGTTCATTGCAAAAATTTTGGAATTTACAAAGGAAAACTTATAAGAAGTAAATATTAAGTGTCATAAAAATCTCTTCGCCTGAATCGATCATAATTATAAAGCTTTTAAAAAATATTGGAAGGGTTTCTAAAGAAAAAAGAAATCTTTTTTTTAAACACTCTGACATTTTACCATTGATATAGAAAGCAATGCTATCACTTCTAGATTTGCTTCGTTAATGACATGAATCAGCCTTATTGTAGCGAAGAATTTTAATCAAAACAATTATCTTAAGCACTCCATCAAGATACCTCGGGCAGGTTTTTAATATTAAATAATCATGGCTGAGATGCTTAGTTTAAGGATCTTGAAAAAATAAAGTCCTTTTTTAAACTTGGAAAAAAATATATTTTTTAATTGAACACTTTTAATGAACGAAACCGTTGGCTAATTTTTTTGTTGTGATCGGTTTTATTTGAGAAGGTTTCAACTTGAGCAAGAATATTTATTCAACCTAATGACAACCAATAGATTTCTCTCACAGATTTATTTCTCCATAATTTTTTTTGTGTAATCCCATTGTGCACTTTATTAAGTTTGCATGTTACGATTTTATTTCGCAAAAGTTTGAACAATTTATTGCACATATACTCACATTTACTATTTAAATTTTTATAAGTAGTGCTCGTCAGTTAGTCCTTCAAATACTTTATAGACGAGCTTAATAAAAAGTAGAAAATAACAACAACAATAATTACATTAAAAAGCACCTTGCATTTACTGTTCAGTAGTTTCTGATTTCTTCCTCTTTCCACATTTCAACTTTACAATGATGGTTGCAAATGGATGTTTAGAGGCAAGTAAGTAAGTGAGCAGCCATATCTTATGCCTCCTTTGATTCAGGTGCTAAAAGATTTACGAGCTGACAAGCGTTAAAAGTGTTAAAGTGTGTTGACAATTATTTTCAATGTGTTTTTCAACTGCTAATCAAAGTATTGCATGATTTCTTTCTTTCTTATTAAGTCACACACACGCTTACTTCTATTTTAAATTGCTACACTTTGGTGCTACACTTGTAGCTTAAAATGTTGTTATTTTTTATTTATAAATTGTCATTTAAAGTGATTTCATGCAAATCATTATTTTTCATTTTCGTTCCTCGTAGCTTTTATTATTTTTAAGTGAATTGTAAATAACTCCCCCTCTTTTGGGGAGCAAGATTTCTGGAGTAAGACTCGCATGTTGTACTATAAAATAATCACATTAATTGACATGTTTTGAAGTTGGAGAGATGTTTTAATTTTTCACCAAACATTTCGCAAGTTCTCATGGTAGAAGGCTTCAATACACTGTAAGTGATCTTGTATGAAACATAAGAAATACACGTGGAAAAAAGGTTAAGCTGCGTGTTAATACTGTTATTGTTGGTTCCAAAAGAATTGAAATTAGATAAACAAATCATATAAATTACACTTCATTTTTAAATAAAGGGGAAATTGTTGAACTTTCTTACAGTCCAGTCTGAGGAATTTTTACCAAAATGAGAAGATATATTGAGTTAAAAAAAATATATTGAATTACTGAATTCACAAGTTAATGTATAAGTTGTATGCCGTTGTAAAATACAATAGTAGACAAATATTGATATTTTTTTTTCAAACATCAACACTTACAACTTTTCTCCTGGTTTATAAGTGTCGTATGAAAAAATAATGATTAATACATGTTGTAAACCTCTAACAGATTTTAATATTAAGTATTTGAAATAAAGATTGCATTTCCAGTTTTTCCTGATTAAATACCATCAATAATAAGCAAAGGCCATTTAATTGTATACATTTTGCAAGAAAAATAATATAGATTGATGTTGAGTATAATTGTTTGTCGTGTTGTTTAAATAAAAGCATTCTAAGCCTAATATGATATTGTATTTTGCAATAATCATATGCGATACATAATTCTCATATTGTATTTGATACATACGAAGCTCAATGTTTTCCAACTGTTTAAGGTTCACTGGAAAATAGGGACTGCTTAAATCAGAATCTAATGCTTAACTGATGCATGTGTTTAATAATGAAAAATCATTATTATTATTACTTTTTGCTGTGTGAGGGCTAAGAAAAAACAGACAAATATATATCTGTAATTTTGGTCCCTAGATTATGGATAAAAGGAACCATTATTAAGTTTCAAAAAAAAAACGATTTGACGAAATGCGATAACTGGAGGGGCATACCCCTGCTTAATACTATTTATAAAGTAACTGCTATAATAATAAATAACAGACTGCAGTGTGTTGAGCAGTCACTGCGAGATGAACGGCCAAATCGGAACTGTGTAGAGCAGGCAAATACTCTTCGTGTCATAATAGAATAGTCTATAGAATGGCGCACACCGCTTTATTTAGTCTTTGTCGACTTTAGAAAGGCATTCGATTCTATAAGTCGTGGCGTAATATGGGACGCATTAAAAGCTAAAGGCGTACCATCGAAAATAATAAACTTCATCAAGGCTATGTATACCAATTCTACACTAAAAGTTTGTCACAATGGGATGATAAGTGAATCCTTCTGTACAAACGCAGGGGTGTAGCAGGGTTGTACTCTCTCTCCATTACTTTTTGCCGTGGTACTTGATGAGATAATGTTAAAACTACGCGCGAACAAAAAGGGTATTGTGTGGGGATTTCGCAAACATCTGGAAGACTTGAATTTCGCAGACGACATCTGCATCATTTCTCACAAACTCAACGACATTCAAAGCAAAGTGGATGATGATCTAGTCAAGTTAGCAAGGGCCGCTGGTTTAGAAATAAACATTGAAAAGACACATGCAATGCGAGTTAATAACGTCATCGATAACCAATTCAGAATACAAAACCAGACGACTAGATTTGTAAAGCATTTTTGTTATCTGGGGTGCATGATGTCAATTGATGGCGGCGTGGAGGCAGATATGTCTAGTAGAATAAAAAAAAGTCAGGGTAAACTTTTCGTCGCCTAAATAAAACGTGGTCGGGCCCTATAAATATTACAAAGCACAAAGTTCCGTTATTCAACGCTTGCGTAAAATCTACACTGATTTATGGAAGCGAAACTTGGCTGATGACAAACACTATAGCCCAGAGACTACAAGTATTTATAAAGAAGTGTCTATGAATAATATGTCGTATATTTTGACCAAATACAATCGCAAACACTGAGCTCTGGCGGATAACAAAAGAAGAACCAATAGATCGTCAAATAAAAGGAAGAAAGTGGAGATGGATAGGCTATACTCTCCGTAAACCTATTAGTAGCATTACGAGCACCGGTCGTTCAAAAAATACATGGTGTACAGCAATTTGAAATGAACTTAAAAAAGTAAAGAAATCTTTTGATGAAACTGAACTAATATGTATTGATAGAAGTGGGTGGAATTTGATTGTAGAAGCCCTATGTTCCCAACTGGAATGAACAAAGGAAAAAAATTTTGAAAGTTGTTGTTGGATCAAACCACCAGAAAAGAAACCTAGATAAATACCTTGTAAAATTAAATGAATGGATTTGAACTCAAAGAGCTGTGTAACAGTCAAATTTTTTTTGTGTGTGTACATACGAGATAAACAGAATTTCATTCAAAAACGTGTGTGAACTGAACTAAAGCCATGTGGGCATGACAATCAGCTCTCAATTGCATTTATTAAAAATAAATTCTTTTTCACACTTTATTACTTTTAATTTAATTCCGCTGGAATTTCGCACAACCAAATTAAATGATAATTGATTTAATTTTAAATAGAAAAATTAAATATAGAAAAAATTTGGAAAAATAAAACTAAATATCATTATTGCATTTTTAAGTCAGTGTAACATACACAACTTTATAAAGTTAAACTTAATATATAGAAAGTAAGATGCTTTCAGCACGTAAAATATAAAATCAGAAATATTTCATTGTTACAATAAAATAAAACAAACGTAATTAAAATATTTTTATTATACACTCCTTAAGATCATTCCTTTGACTCGTATCGGAGCGATGGGAACTGTGTAAGTTCTGTAGGTGATTTTTTTAGCCAATTCAGAATATATTGATCTTGAATAGATTTCCTAAAGTTAGTTCTATGACCAATTTCCTTCAAACTGTACCACAATGTAAAATTTTTCCTATTGTGACAAAGCGTATTATAGTAACAGGTCCGTTTCATGTACTCGTGAAGTATTACAATTAGAACCATACCATTTTCCCAAAGGAAGAGTCAAGTTCCATACACTATTTCGGTTCCTCTCTCCTAAAGTAATATTTAAATTCTTTAAGGGAAGGTCGTAATTCAATATTTTAAATTTAAGAAACAGACACTGATATTTATGCATAATATTTCTTTCTCTGTAACTTGCTTGCACTACTTTACTTTTCCAAACTCTAAACTTTTCTTGTTGCTTGTATTTTAACTTCACTTGTTTTGCAATTTTATTTTATTTTTCAGTACATGTTTGTCTTCGCATGTCTATCTAACTATTTGCCCGTTGTGTCTGTCCGTCTTTTCATTTGTACTCATATGTCTATCAACTGTTGGCCCAGACAGTCTTTCTTTCATCTACGTTCATTTTATTTATTTTTCCCAACACTCTGTTACAAATGATTTATATTTGTCGTATTGTTGACGCTTATTTAACTAATTTCTTAACACACATTTAATGATATCATTAAGTTTCCATTAAATATTTTTGCATTTTTTTTTCATATGTACGTTTGGCTGTGCCTAGACTGTATGTAGACTTTTGTGTTCTCTGGCTTCGAGGACCGTCTGTAATGGAAAATGGGTACATTCGAGTGAAAGGTTGTGTGACTGTGAGCAACTGTAACTGAAGCCGTGTGAGCACCGTAAAAATTTTGCAGCAAATCACTGATTGATAACAGGTTCAATAAGGAGAAACAGAGCAAAAATTTTAGTTTAACTGGGTGCGAAAATTGTGATAATTGGCATTAATTGAATTATTCAATAATTGATTATGTATGGAACACTTTTTTTGTTGTATTTTGTTTGGTATTTGTGGGCAGAATAATTTCATTAGATTAGCTAACGAATGTATAAAGAAATTCAGGGAATTTTTATATGTCAGTCATTTTAAACGTTGGACCGGTCTAATCACTTACTGGTTGTGGTAAATTAATATTAATGTCGTTTAACTATAATTGATATGATTGTTATTAATAGTGGGAGTTTTTGTTTCCTTTGCTCTAAAGTATGGAATAATAAAGATTAAGTGTAACTGTCAGTGACTTTGTTTCACATCTCTTTTAGCTGGTATGGTCGAGCTGAATCTGAATGTGGCTAATAAGATTTAATGCCATGGTAATGGGGTATAAATGCTTAAGTCAAATTAAGCTAAAAAGGAGATAATAGCATCATTACAATATTCCACTTCAAAAGTACCTCGTAGAAAAGTTTTTTTTTTTGATGTCACATTTTAATGATTTTTTTATAATTTCGGAGCAATAACTCATGCATTGGCATGTGGTGGTTTGTGATATGTGGAATATTCCATCAATTACTACAAAACAAAGCTTAGTCTTTGATTTAAACGGGCTGTGCATTTTATATTTGGTCTTATAATCATATTTTTGACCTTATGGTTAGAAAATAAGGATAAAATTTTCAATGTTATAAAATAATAAAAATTGGCAGTCCTTCATACACCGGTGAAAGATTTGGTCATTTCCCTACAGCAAATGTCTTAATATGCCCAAATAATTTCACTTTTATTATAAGCAGATCATTTGCTGTTGGCGTCAATAGGAATTGTTATACTTTACTTCCAAATGAACTTCATTAATTGGCTTATTATAATCTGTCGTTTGTTAAGGTCATGACATTATTTGACTGATAAATAGTTTTTTATTATTATAACTTTTTTTTAACATAAAATTGAGCAATTATTTAAAGCCAAGTTCATTACAATTTATCGTGGGGTTTATTCATATGAAGTTGGAATATTTATAAAGTCTCTGCTAAGCTTAGTCCTTGAGAAACAATTTCTAGTTGTCTTACAAAGGCATAATCTATAACTACTCAAGAGTCCTTAACACCTAAACACACATTTGCCAATCTTTTAAGAAAAATAATATTTATTTTACTGGTCGTTTTAAAAAACCAAATTATGTTAAAAGCCACTTAATAGCTGATTTTAAATAAAATTACCTTTAACTATCGACAATTTTAAAGATGAGTTTCTATAATGGACCTTAACCAATTTTGAAATACTGTTAAAGGATGAACACGGTCTAAATCCTTCAGTATTAAGTTGCTAACAATATACATATATTATCGGATACTTTGAACGAAATAAACTTTTTCCATTATTTGAGCAAAAAAAAAAAAAAAAAAAAAAAACAAAAAAAAATAAATAAATAAATAAAGGAGATTTTACAAATATTATTTCCTTTATTGCTTTTAAATTGTTAAATTCAACATCCTCACTCCTTTAATCATTCTATATCAGATTAACCCTATAGGCTTAAATATCTCTTGAATACAGTAAATAAATAAATATGGAAGTAAATAATTAACTTGATTTTAATACATTAAACTGCCACCAATCGCATATAATATCCGGACTTAAAATGAAATTATGTTCTGATAAACCAACTTGAAAATTTTCAAATATTGCAATAAACTAGAAATTTGGATTCAAAAAATTTTTCTGCTATTGTCACAGATTTTTTTCACCCGCCTTCAAATAACAAGGAGGTTATCAATTCGTGTGCATTTGTTTAATTTTTTATTTTCAATATTTGTATTAGCATAACTTTATCATTTGTGAACCGATTTAAAATTTTGTTGTGTTTCAAAGCGTTTGCTTGCAGGTTGGTCCCATAGTATGTTTTTCGAGTCAGACGGGGGATTTTCCGCTGAAATATTGATTTTTGCCTAATTTCTTATTAATTTACGAATTTTGAAAAAAAGTTTTTTTATTTGGCAGTTTTTTTATGTGGCAGTTTGCTTTCACAGAAATTTATTTGGAAATCTAGCGTACAAAGGGGCTTCTTAAAAGAATGATTATAATGCAACTCGGACCTATTTCTAAAATTTTTGTTTAAAAAGGTATTTTAATCTCTCCTGGGAGTAAAATGTAAATTAGAATTGTATTATTTAGGGTTTTAAACTAAGCCATAGCTGCATCAATTTTGTAATCTGTTCGATTGCCTTCTTGTATTGAATGGGAAGGAAGTATGTATAGGGTAACATGTGCATATTTCGTGTTGTAGTACAAGTCATTTAAATTATTTGTGTTAAAAAAATTTCTTATATGGTAAAGGACTATAAAATTACACAAAAAATTCATAAATGTGTGAAAGTTCCCACAAAAAGGAAATAAAAAGGAAAAGCTCTTACCGGAAAAGATATACCTTAGAGTGTTATTAAGTTAATAAATCTCATTTTTGCGATGAATAGAAAATTTAACTAAAAAATCAAACCATTTCAAAATCTAACTTACCTCAAATTCCCTTAATGGTCAACGCTTCGCCACATACGATTGGATCATTAGTTATTTTTCTAATTATATCAACAATAAAGTTCCCTCATCATTAACATGAAATAGGCTTTTAGCAACACACATACATATGTAAGTATGTAATTAATAAAAAAATACGCAAAAAATTTCTATGAAATTTTTCGACAAGTTGTTTAAATTCTGTGAACACAAGATAAAATATTAAGAAAAAAAAGCCATACAAACAACCATTAAAGCTAATGGCCCGTATTATCAATTCGTTATGCCTAAATTAACATGAAATTTTTCACTAAGTATGTGAATAAATATGTATGACTCAAAATAATATTAAAAATTATTTATGCAAAATATAATAATACTTAGTCATTTGCCAAACACAACATGTGTATAGCATGTGAAAATTTTTAAATTAAGTTAATTAAAATTTAAATTTTCAATAAGTTTTTTAAACATAAATCTGAACACAGCCAAGCCTTAGGGGACTTATTTTTCTTTCATGAGACTCTGGGTCAAGAAGTTAATGAGTTTTATGAACAATTTGAACGTAATTCATTAACTCTTAAGCTTTGTACACACGGTTGTCAGATCTTACAATATTGTAAGACCTGGCAACATACTAACAATGTAGTGACAATGAAAAATTGTCACCCAGAAGTAAATTGTGTGTTCAGACGATGGTAAGAAAATCTTACAATTTCATTGTCAGTTAATTGTCTGACAATGAATTTATGTGCCAACAAAAATTGTCAGTTCAAACGATTGTCAGATTATTGGATGACAAAAATTGCCAGATCTGTTGTTAAGCATTGTCAGAAAATTCAAAGCATATGTCAGAAAATATTATCTGAATTTATGTATACATAACACAAAAAAAAGTTAAATTATTAAAGTGTGATACATTATGGAAAAGAATATAGCAATTACCACAATTTTAAGTGCATATTTGTTTGAAAGTAGTGAGGATGAAGATCCAATAGTAAAAAAACGTCGCAAAGTTTGGGTAAAAGATTGGGTTCGTCACCGCCAGGAGGAGGGATTTTATTCCAAACTGCTCATCCAATTAAGAACTGACCAGCCGGATTTATATCACAACTTTCTACGAATGGATTCCGAGCAGTTTGATTATCTCCTTGGCTTAGTAACTCCACATATTAAAAAGCAGGACACCAACATGCGCAAGAGCATTTCAGGTGGTGAGCGACTCGTACTAACTCTACGATACCTGGCTACTGGCGAAAACTTTCAGTCACTGCAATACCTTTTCCGTATTCCAGCATCAACGATATCGAGTATTATTCCGGAAGTTTTAGATGCCATTTATAAAGTTCTTGTGGATGAATATGTCAAAGTAAGCTTATTTTCTTCATTCATACGTACTAGTATAAAATTGATTTATGTATATTTTTAGATACCAAAAACATCAATAGAAATATTTTTCTGACAATGGTGTTATTGTCAGGTGCATAAATTTTCGACATCTGCCAATAAAAAATTACCTTACAATGTCTGCCAATTATCTGACAATGCCTGCGATAGGTGTTCTCACGGTTGTTAGATGTCTGACAATATTGTCGTCTTACAATGGACTGACAATGGTTTTTCTGACAACGTTGTAAGTAAAAAATTGGCAGTTCACACGATTGTAATACATTTTCAGACAATTTTACTGGCAATATTGTAAGATCTGCCAACCGTGTGTACGTAGCTTTAGTATCTTAATTTGAATACAAAATATTTGTTCAAATCATCGTTTATTAGTCATACAAGTTCTGAATATACTTATGATATTGATTCTATCACGTAAATAGAATTTTACAATTAAAAGAATTCTTATAACTATTAACCTAAAGTAAACAAATTTTCTGTTGGAGATTTACGTATTAAATCTATATGGCCTTCAGTTAATCCATAACATTGGTGTTCAAGCGTCAGTCTAATTGTCATGAATTTATTTCTTTAATGTCACGATCCCTGGGAACAGTGAGGATTCGGTGTAGCTCGCTACCGTAAGAGCCACTCTCAGCGGGTTCCAACCCTTCTCACCTGGTGTACGGAAACCCAAAAAAAAGATGTATAACCTGAAAATTAAACCTAAAAGAAAACGGTTTAAATCAAACTCACAAATTACGTACCCTCATACACTATACAAGAAACAATTTAATTAGTTTGTCGAAGCTAATATAGTGCTTCTATAGTGCCTGCCCTGATACTTCCATTGGTGTTTGGTCACATATGCTTTGATAAAATATATAGTGGTCTAATCAATATTATGCCAATAAAACAATTCTGCAAACCTCATCACTTAAAGGGAAACTGGGGCTATGAATCATGTTGCTGGCTAAATGAATGGAAACAACTTAAGTATATATAGTGTACAGGGCTCTCCACTTTTCGGGTTTGAAAATAAAGTGAACTAAAATACAAGATCTTGCTAAGATCTTTCCATTACGTACGTAATGCAATGTCATTCTAAACACCACCTCTTGATTGACTTCAGAAGTGGATCCTTTTGAGGAAGTTTTCGACCACTTTTTTGCGCATTTTGAGCGGAATCTCGGCGATAACTTCACGAATGTTGGTTTTCACACACTCCAAATTGCATGATCTTGGTGGCAAATTTTCAGTGCCAAAAAGGTGCAATAAAACCAAAACCGGCCATGTTGTATGACTCGTGGCACCAATTCGTTGAAACCACATATCCATATCCAGTTCATAATTTTTAATTGTAGGTCAAGAAAAAAATCAATTATCATACGACCATAACTCTCGAGAGTGGACGGTAATCGGTCTTCCATCGTTGTTTTCGAAAAAAAAAATACAGCCCAATGACTCATCCAGGCCACAATGCGCACCAAAAAAGTAAATTTCCCCAGGCAATGGCTTTTTTACAATCATTTTTGGTTTTTGGGACTTTATATGGATGAAGGTGCAAATCTAAATCTAAGATGTACCATAATGAGCCGTAAGATAGTCTCAATTACAGAGACTGCCGCGGAATCGATAAATTCGGATTGTCCTCCACACTTTCAGTGATATTATCGGCAGTGCGCACTTTGCAATGATGAACAGTCCTGACCAAATCTGTAACGCTTCCATTCACTTCAAGTTTTGTTACAATTGCGCCAAGTTTTTACGATGAACATAAACACCCCATAATTCTCGAAAAGTGGACACATTTGAAACACAAAATTTAAATATTTTTACGATTTTTTGGCTGTTAAACGATCCATATTCGTAGATAAAAAACATTTTTTTTAATAAATGTTATTTTATATTACAGATATTGAACAGCACACCGGCGGATTTGAATCTATTAAATGGAAAGTTTTCTATAAAACCGCTTTAGTTTGCTATAAATTTTATATACTCGCTTATCTGCCCCTAATTTTATAACTAGTCAAGAGATGTAGAGTAGTTTCGGTATCCTTTTTATTCAAATCATATCGTACTCGTACAATGAAGTTGCCTAGAATTTTATAAGTGTGACAGTCTTTTTTTTTAACAAATACGATGGATAATGTTAAGCAATAATACATGAAGCTGGTGTAGTACTTCAAGGCTCATATCGAATTGTCCAATAAAGCAAAAAATTTGTGTTTTATCTGCTGTTAAAGCTAAAAAAAAACAAAATATTGACGAATTGTAAGAGCAATTCAGTAATAAAAATTGAGCCAGCAATTTACAAAATAAGCAAAGAAATAACAAATTTAAAGCCTTTAAGGAGAGAGGGAGTATGTTCTTTTTAAAGCATTTTGGACCTACCGCTGTTAAAAACTAATTAAAAACTGTTTATAAACAGGTCGAAAACTCCCAATCAACCGACAAAGGCCAGGCACAAGCAACGTTGTTGCCTTCAAAGACTAGTTATATGAATAAACTGGCACATACTTGACTACAATGATGAAAAATATACCTAAACGAAATCTTAAGCTCTAAATAAAAATTAGCATAAAACCGTTAATATTGTAAAAAAAGTTTTTGTGGCTATTTTTTCATTTACAAGACCACTTGTACCACCTAATGTGTGTTTTTTTATTATTATTAATTTTTTATTATTATTATTATTATTATTAGACTACATGGTGATGATGATGGTGTGGTCTTTTTAAACAAAATACTTGCGGTTTCTTAAACAACGCTTACAAATACAAAAAATTAATAATCTTAATATTTTTAAATAAATTTTTTACAACACTATAAACTAAATTAGCTTGAAGAAGACAATTTATCAAAAACGAAAAAAGTAGTATATACTCGTATAGCTAAAAAAATAATTAAAGAAAAAACATAAAATTTATATTAAAAAATTCACACAACTATTAATTTTTTTGGCTTTAAGTTTGTATGTACATTTTAAGTTGTCCTCTATTTCTAGACTACCATCTTTATTTTCTATGACTGCTAAGATGTTTAATTCAACTGTGTTGAAAATTTTAAACAATAATTTGATTGCCACCACCATCCATTTCATCTAAAAGCCCAACCATGTAATAGTTGCTTGAAATAATATGTGTGAATGGTGGTCGATTGTCTGTTTGGTAGTCGTTCCGTCGTCTATCTGTACACACATACGTGTGTAAGTCTATGACTTAATAGGCCTCTGGAAGCCAATAAAAGCTCTGTTGGTGGTCAACATGTTTGCTGCCGAAGTTTTTATCCTACATAGTTTGTTGTTATTGTATATGCTTTAATTTGGAAAAGGCGATGATGTCTGTGAATGATGTTTTCAACTTCATGATTATTATTATTATTACAATGATGATCATTATTATCATTTTCCAAAGATCATAACTATATATTTTTTTTATAAAATAAAAACTTTTTTCATTAAAAACTTTGTTGCAAAGTTCTATCACCATCCTGGTTGTATATTGTATGAGATCTTTTGCTGTTTTTCTCTTACAATATTTTTATTTACCTGTAGATGTTGCCAACCAAGTGTTGTGCTGTTAAGACAAGATCATTAAAGTGGCATATAACATGTAACTCAAGACATATATACATACGTAAAGTGGAATATAAAGTTAACTAGCGGACGATTCTGGCTATTTCGTAAAGAGAGAAATGGTGCCAGATATTTGAAATCAATCATTTGAAAAGCTTAATGGGGAATTGCTTATATATGGATATTTTGATAATTATATTTACAAACTAATTTATTATAACAGATTTATAATGGACAATTAAAAACAACTTACATTAATATACAAGTCTTAAAAATGTGGTGCGAACTTATTAACTTTTATTTCAAATATGAGTTAATTTCTTTATTATTAAATTTATGGTTGATTGGTTAGTATATGTGGCTTCCTTCAAAACCTTTCAGAAGCAATCAATAAAATACTAGTAGGTAGTGTACTAGACTCGTAGTGCGAAGGTCCTAGGTTCGAATCCTGCCGCAGAACTTTGGCAGTTGTGTTTGATAATTAAAGGGAACGCACAACAAGCCTTCACTGGCTTAAGTGTATGTCGTATGGGATGAGCTATCACACCCCTCCAATCAACCTAACCTAACCTAACCTATATATTTTATGTTTTAAGAGGAATGGAGAGTAAAGAAAGTAACAAAATTTATATTTTCCAATTGTGTGATATGCGTCACGCACCCCTTAAAATACATAAAATTTTTATCGATTACAGGATGAACTAAAGTAAGTTCACTTCGATTAATTTTATAATGTGATGTACGGCATAATTATAGCTGGAGAAAAAAGTTTTTATACTATACCTAAGGAACTCTATGTGTTTTTCGATTAGAATACTTAAGCATGATCAATACGAGTTTTGTAAACATCAAAAGCCAACAATAATTGTTTTCTAAATGAAGACCTGGTGGAAGGCAGGCTCTACAAGAGGACTTCACTACTTTCAATATATAAGCCCAAAGAGCGTCAGATGATTAGTCAGCCTTCCGTCAAGTTTTCTATATCAACATGAATCCACGTCAATATCTCTAAAGATCTAACACACACTTCAAGGATAGATTATGCTAATAAACCTTAACACACTAAGCCAGGGAAATATAATTTATTCAAATTAAAAAAGTTTTTTTTTATATTGTTATAAAGAGAAAAGAATAAAAGGGCCACCTCAGAATGGATGTAATTAAGCTGAAAATTCTTAAGAACTACACAAATTTATGGCATATTTTTTATAACTTTACCATAAAAATTATATCTCTCCTTCATTTGAAGATTAGGATTTCTAACGCCGTAAATACATGTAGTCCATTTCTAAACGAATATTTGTTTCCCATTTATATAATGATCTACACTCCATTAGAGTGCAAAGTTGGTACTCAACAAAAATACAATCTGGTAACACTTTTCTAACTCCACTTACAAAAATATTTTCACTTACAAAAAACCAAATAACATTGACGCGTGAAAAGGAAAAAGTACCTGTTCTATTAACGAAATTCAGTTATTCTCACACCGCATAGAACAATATACTCGTACATTGTTAAATGTCTACTGAAGGAGAGATGATGAAAAAAAGTAAAAACCAACTAAAACAAGCGAGAGCCGCTACCATTAACGACCACAAAGACTAGAAGTAGTATCGAAGATTTCAACGTATGGATAACTAGACAGGTCTGTCGGTACATGCGGCAGTTAAGAAACTACTAACATCTAGTGTAGTAGACTAAAGTGCCGCTTAACTGACAATTTTTGATTGAATTCCCACACGAGTTGTAAAGGCCGTCTTCATTGCAACACACAACTGCCACAATGATATTTTAACTCATTTATATGGATATACTTACATATGTACATATACATATACTTATGTATGTTTGTATCATGTGTGAGATTTGAGAAAAAGTGATAGACATCAAAAACATAAAAGACGCAATCAGTTACTTTTTTTTCAATTTATTTGTCTGTAAACACCACACCACGTACTTATGTGAAAACTTAACTAACGAGCTGGAACTTTAAGTGTCAGCCTCCTTTTCTAAACTTCAACATTAGCCTGGTCTAAAGACTTTGGATCAGTTGAGGCAAGTGTATTTCTTCAAATGCGCAGTTAGTTTGAAAAGTTCTTAACAAAATTATATACAACAATAAACAAACTCAAGTCCTGCGTGAAACTCGCGAGTAGACTTGCGCTGAAATATTGTTTGACAAACAAATGGCAAAGTTCTAGCATCATCCATTGCTTTAAAGGAGAAGATTGAACACCTCATGAATGGAGTTCAGCCTTGCAATATTTCAAGAAGAGCCAGCATGGAAGTTTAGATCTCTTCCCTGCTAAAAATTTATACTCATGTTTGGCTCTTAGAAATGAGGATAAGGAAATTTTTAATATCTCATTACAAGTACATTTAAAGGACTTTTGAGTTTAGTTTCTTTTTTAAACCTAAATGTTTTAATAAACAGGTAGGTCGTCAAAATCAAAAATACGTTTGATTATCTAGATATACAGTATAAACTTAGTAGGCCCACTGCTCTATCACTCATCTAGCCAAACACCACCACCAACTAGTCACTCAAAAGCGCGACATTTTAACTAGTCAATCCATCTATCAAACGTATCAATTACGTTGACAGCGCGCGTTCATGGCGCGCTTTTTTTAATTTTTTTACCTCATTTTATTTCGTTTAAGTTTTTAGTTTTATCCTGATTTTATATCTTAGATGGCATATCGTCAACATAGCCACCAATCAAGCCAACTACCATTAAATTTGAATAATATTAACGCAATACTTGGTGTAAAAAGTGGAGGCAGAAGTCAGCGTCATAATAACTTTTCTACACCATGGATCTACAATAAATGCACAATGTTTGCTTTTTATATACGTGTACATAAGTACATATGTATGTATATATGTATATCTGTAACCATATGTTGCGCTGTGCATATCAATAGGTAATATGACTGGCGATAAACGCAGATTGAGTTGAAGGAAGAAAGAGTAAAGCGAACGGAGATATGTACACTATAAAAAAATGCCACTTGTTGTCACCAACGTCCAATGGCTTTATAAATTGTAAATTATTCTTATATTAAAAGTATTGACCAGTTTTCTGCTCAGTCGTTCCCTATTCCAGCAGCTACTTGTTGTTGCTTCAACTGATTCAATAGTTGTTTTTATTATTATTGCTATTTTAAAATTCTAATGTGGTTTTTCCCCTGTTTTGCTAAATCTGATAAAAAGTTGACAGATAGTTAAGTCTTGTTGAGTTAAGAATTTAACTAGACAGTTGGTAGATATCTTTCGTGTTAGTTTTTCTGTTCTCACACACATCATATTAAACTATGATGTTTTGGTAAATGTAGGAGAAAAAGCAATTTCTCAATAAAATAAAATAAAAAATATTTTCATTCTTAATATTAAGATTTAATCATATGTTTATACATTAAATATCATAGAACTCTACTTTTTAACTTTAAACATTTTGGTGCATAGATGGCTTATTTACCAGAGATTTTTAAAAAATGAAAACCTTGCTGATTTCTTCTTTGGCACCCCTGCCGACAGCATTCTATTTACGAGCTCTGTAGAGACTATCCAGATCACGATTCAATGCCAATCATTATCCCATTGTGTTTTACTCCATGTTTAGATAAGTCTTGTGATATCCTAACTGAGATTTATAATCTTATATAACACTGTTTTGATTTTTTTTAAGGCCTAATAAGTCACCTCCAGCGGTGCGGGACTGCTGGCCAATTTTCGTATGAAAATTATGAAGAAAACATTTTCGTTTCCAGCGACCACTTTATTGTAGAAAGGGTTTATATTTTATGTTAGCAATTATTAGGTATACAAATCTAAACCACTTAACTTTTTTAACATTCAATTAATACATATTTTTCATTGATTTGTGTATGAAAGTAAATCATTGTGCAACGATGCTCCTGTCATCAAAATGCATTTAGTATTGAAATTTGTTGAATGCCACTTCCCTTATTCGCCGATAGGAGGGATGTTAAAGCAGCATATGAAAATTTATAAGATTTCTTAACATATTTTTTCCACAACTAATTCACTCTAACTTTTAATGGTCAATAGACGAAGTTTCATGCCACAAATTTCATGAAAAAGTACCTAGTATAAATACGGTTTTGGGCTTATTTCTAAGCAGATATAGTGCTTCAAATATAACGAATATATTCAATTAGAGACTCAAAGTATTTTACATTATTTTACAGAAAAGACAACTACAAAATTAAAAAACTATAAATGCATTGAAATCAAGATGTTTAAATCGAATTCACATTTTTTTAATTGCTTGACACAAATTTCAAGCAGCATTTTTGTCAGGGAAATACTAGATCTTGCATCTTTCAGCATGGAATGTCTTTTGCTACTGTCAGTAGAGAGTTGCTATCAAAAAATCAAATGGAACAAAATGTGTTACGACAAATTCTCTAATAAAATTGAAAGTACAATAACCATTAGTACCACCATTTAGAGGATAGAACACAGAAGAAAGGAAGGTAATTTTTTCACTTACCCAATATTTTTTTAACAACAGCTGAAGTTGAAATTAAATTAATTATGAACAAACGCCATTAAAATATTGCTTAGTCGTTAGCGGTAGATTCTAATTTAAAACCTTCTACAACGAACAGAAAATAAAGTGAGAATAAGCCTAATAAATACATATATAATTGAAATTAATTGATACAATTAAATTCAATTTAAGTTTTCCTTATATAAAAAATACAAACGTTCAATAATACAAATCTCAAAATGTTATTGGCGAATTAAGCTTAATTTTGCTCTTAATTTGTACCCAATTTTCTGAGACGCGCAAATTTTTATGACGTTCAATGGAAACGAATTAGTTTAATGTTGAAACTGCCTTAAAATGTTTGCAACAATTTTCTTTAAATGTTTAATTGTTACTGGCTCAGTACGTCTTGCATTGACTGTGTGTCGTTGCTCTTAATGATTGCACAGGAAATACGAGGTTTAGCAACAGGTTGATGTACTTGTTTTCTTTCTTTTTTTTTGAATTTATATATTTTTTCTCGGATCTTGAACGCCCGCGCATTAAACTGATAGTGTTATTATCTTTAGGTGATAAATGAAGACTCTTTTCGATAAGTAATCGGTTTTTGGAGTAACTGAAGAAGGGAAATATAGATTGTAATTAACTAGAATGGCAAGAAAATTTTTACAAAAAGAAAAAAAAAAAAACAACGACAATGCAATGCAAATTTCAGTGGAATAATTCTTCCCAGCAAACATTTCGGTTTAATTCTAAATAATAGATTAGTCAAAGTCAAGCAACTATATTAACTATGCGATTGCAAAATGTTTTCATATAGAAATAATAAGTTCACAACATCCTGATCAAATGCTTAACTTATTTTTTAAACCTGTGCCACTCAATGCTTGTTTAAAAAGATACATACAAACATACATATTTTAATATAGAACTGATTTCTTTAAATATACGTAAAACTAGCGTATTAGCGACAATTGCCAAAATATGCACATGGAACAAACAAATACAATGAGCATTGGCCCATTTTACATGTCGCTTGAAATATGCTACTCCTTAAATTAAACATGCGCAGTCGCATATGAAACGCCACACACACATGAGCAAGCGCATGAGCAGACACCTGACTACCCGATTTTACAACGGTTTGTTGTTATATTTTTAATTTCTATATTGTTAACTTGGGGAAATTCAAAGTATAATTTTTGTAATTACTTATAAATAGTAGTATAGAATTAGCGATATCCATCTGTCCGCCTCACCCTGTCTCGAACGTCACCTGATTGTTATACATCAGACATCAGCCAGACTGCGTTCTGGACAGCAGAGACGGGCATCGTTAATTTGATTTTACTATCTACATACATATATATATATTGTGGGATCGCAAATAACTATCGTAGAAACTTCAAATGTAATAACAAACCTTTGGTAAACATCGTAAGCATATGCCTACTCATGCCTGTTCATGAGGCTGATCATAGGCCTTCTTATGTGTCATTAAAGTTTCTAACACATACATACAAATAAAAAAGCGGATCACAAAATACGCTGCAGCAACTTCCCTGAAGGACACATGGGGACAACTGTGCCCAAGTCACCAGTTTTGTCGACTATTTTGGTGACTCATATGTAGACACCGTCAACGGAGTTATCAACACTTTTTTGAGAAATTTCTGAGAGCACGCTTATGCCTCTTCATTTTTTAATTGCGTTTATTTGTTATATGATCTACAGGGAAATACAAGTTCTACGGTCGTCATCGTCAGTAGTTCCAACGTCAGTAGTGGATTTTCAATGACAAGTGCCTGTTAAATGTCAACAGAAAAAAGCATTGTGTGGGGTATAATTTGTCACTAGTACTGGTGACTTTATCAATAGTGAATCACTAGTGAGATTTTCTTCAGGGTTACTATTAATAGTGAAAATGTATGAAGTATATATTACGCACACTCATACTAACTTTTGTCTGAGAAGCAATTGCATTTCTTTAGGATAAATACTTTCACCCTTTACTTCCTTGGCTTCCTTGGAATCACTGCTTACTAAGTTTAAGCCTAAAACTTTAAACTCTCCTGCTACTTCATATTCATAATATAAATACTTTTATACAGAAATAGACAACATCTTGCAATCACAGCTCCATGTTAAAATCATTAGCGATGATTCAAATTTCTATTGTTTCCATATTCTGGGTATTATTTAATTGTTTGAAGGTTTTTTTGCACTGTATGTAAGTGAAGGACACAAAAATATGTGTGCCTGGATTTTTCCCTGTTTGTTTAAAATGGATTTTTTACTATATTTGAAGGAGACTATAATATTTTGAAACATAGACTTTTGGAATATTTCAAAGTGCGTTAAATTGTAGTTTACTTGAATGATCTAGAATGAAAGTAATCACAATACCTTTCAGAGACCAATAATATTTATACAATGGAAAATGAAATCATATAAAAGATTTTTTTAAATGGATTATGTGAACCGTAGATTGATAACCCATTAAGTAGAAGAATCATATCAATACAACGGCACAAGGAGTTTTATGGGGAATGCCAGATGTGATGAACTTTTTAGACGTGCCGCCAACTGTTGAGTTCCACTTGAATTGATTTGCGCATATTTGCCACTGCTGCTGGAAATGGGTAACAAGAAATTACTGCAAAGTAACTAGGAAATTCTCTCTTCAGCTTAAATAAATAGAAGAAAAGTATAAATATTTGTGTTTGTAATAACTGGATAAAGCCTCATATGAAAGCATTTAAAAGGATAGAACTTGAACTCGAGAAAATAAAGGAATATAGTAAATTTTTAGACTTTTCATGGATTAGCAAGAAGATGATTGGTACACATGGGTTCATTGAATTTGGAGTATCTTTGCGACATGCAAGAAATTATACTGTATTTTATGCACTTTAAACTCTGACTGATTCGACCAGGGGCTGTAGGTCTTTTTGTTGTTTCGGCCGTTTTCTTACATTCTTGCTTTGTTTTTCAAATTTTTGTTGTTGATCAGACATTGAGGGCTCTAGCAAATTGTTATAGAATTGAAGTTTCTTTATTTCATTTTTATCACATATCAATTAGATTAAAATCAAGCAAGAACCCTATATCTATATACAATAAATAATATAAATACTAATATTGTCTAGAACTTCAGAGCCTCTATAATACGTAAAATAGGGGAAAAACTTAAAAGAGTGATTATAAGATTTTAAAATTAAATGGGCGTTCGCGGTGTAACGAAAGTAGTAGAAGTGTATTGTAGCAGATTTATCAAATGCCTTTTCATATGTTGTTATCGTTTATTACAAAATTAACTCACTTTGATTCAAATTGGGCACCTTGTAGTAATTAATTTTAAAAAATATTTTTAAAGTAATAGTATTTGATAATAATATTAAGTTTTGGCCACTAAATCTTTGTTTTTTTTTTACTATAAAAAACTTTTGATTTTCACATTTTTCATCATTAATTCAAAGTTTAGAAAAATGGAACTAAACCGATTACTTTAATTAAATCTTTTTTATACGCCTAAAATATTCCACAAACACTTGTGGCACTAATAAAAAATCAGCAACAACGTGTGCGGTAAGAACAACTTGCTAATGCCAAAAAAAAGAGAAGTAAAAAATACAGGAAAGATAAAAAATAATGAGATCTTATTCTTTGGATGTCGCCAGATTTAAAATAATTTTTCAATAGAAAACGAAACCTGAAAGAAATTGAAGCTAAACAGAAAATATCCCAATACACCGCACAATAACGAAAAAATAAAATAAAAATACAGACAGCTTAAGCGAATATCTCCAGCAAGACATACATATACGAGTACGACTATATGGATATAAATTGGGTGCGTAGTTATTGATGATGGTGAGTGTATGCAGCGAAAAAGGCAACCTTGAATATCAACAGCATCTATGGATTTCAACTTTTTCTTACTATATGAACCTGCGGAAATATCTCCACACACTCCTTGCAAAGATATGAGAGTACCAGCAATATAAATATTTATAAATTTTTGTTATTATTTTTAGTTTGTTCTATACTCCTCCACTGTCACTTGACAACAGAACGAAGGCGATGCATAAGAGCAAATAAATGAACACAAAGCAAACTTGTTTGATGTAAGAAGAACTGAAACTTTAACAAAAAGAACATTTTAGTAAAATACTTGGAAACGGTATTGAAATACTCAAGTCCAGTCACCCGCAAGAAAGCAAAAGAAAAAACAACATTAAAAAAGCGGAAAAGAAATAAAAACTTAAGCAGAACTGATCAGTTTAAAACTTCTTAAGAAATAAGGTTGTAAAATATTTTTCAAGTTACCCTTTAGGCCAAATTTATGAATATTTAAATTTGCAAATATGAATACAATGGAGAGCTTATATATATTTAAATAGAATAAGGGTATTTCTAAGGACATCATTACAAATAGCCGGAAATATATTGGCATCTACTTACTAACTGTCTGCCATTGCTTCATGTAGGGCATTTCAAATTCAGGCGAAACGAAATGTATTGTTACGCATTCATAAGATCTTTGAATTCTAAAGGTCGGTGGAATTACTTTTCATTTAAGCTTATATTTCCTTTATTATGAATGCGATCAAACCTTTCCTTTAATAGTTTGCGTGTGTGCGTTTCGTTTTCGTTTTATTTTTGTCTCTCTGGCCGTCAGTCTTTCCGTCTGTCTAGAGCACTGTCTGTTATATTTATGTATTTTTTTTTCATAAATTTTTGCGGACTTGTTGATGTCGATATTATTAATTTATTATTTAATCAGTTGGTGTGGCTTGACTCGCCCTGAATGGCATTTTTTATTCTTTCATACAAGCTTTCAACTTTCCATGTTTTATTTGTTCTGTTTAAAAAAAGAAGGAAAAATAATAACGATCAATGACTGTCCGGCCGCAGCAAGTGTATTCCAATGTATTTAGCTCTTTCTGTTATTGTCCAGATCATCATTTAGTCAATGTTTTTTCCTGAAACTTCTTATTCATAACGAAATGAACAAGAACTCCTTTGGTGTCCATCATAAACGCTTAAGTTGCGTTTGTGTGTTTTCTTGTTTCAAAAGAAGTGGTTCCGTTTAAATTGCATGACACAACACTTAATTTTATATTTGTTCTTTAACATTTTTATGCAGGTTGTTTAACGGAGTAATGCAGCAAAAAGTATACAAAAAGAAAATGACACAAAATCAAAAAAGAAAAAATTAATAAATAAATAAATATTGAATAAACCTTCCTTTGATCACTGATCAATATTGAACAGGCCACAATTTAATAATGATGACACTAAAAAATTTATTGCAATTTATTACGTCACCTTATAAAACTGATAAATGCGATAACGATCACACTGTTTAATGTTTATGCTCAAATATTCTTGTGAATTGTTAAAGTTTTTTAAATTTTCTCAGTAAATTGGTTTGTTTGCTTTGTAAAGAAATTAAAACAAGTAATTTTTAGATTTAATTGACCGATGATGGCTGTGGTTAAGCACCTGATAAGGGGCGTGGCACATTACATATTAAAATTTAACATTATTTTATTTCTTATTGAAATATGCAAAAGTAAGTTTTGCCATTACGCGTCGTACTAAGGGTATGATATATGCTAGGGACAGGGGAAGCACAATAGATCAACAATGGTCGCAGTGCAAAAGGCCATCCTGGGCCAAACCCCCATTACATTACATTACATTACAAGGGTATGATTAATGACAAATACATTATTTTCAAATCATTATCCTTACTAACCGATTTCAATTTATTGATTAAGCAACTGCATATTGTTCGATTTCTAATGATAAGCTTTTTATGATCAGGGATTTTTTTCCTTTAGTGTCCGTAGGGAGAATACAGGGTCATAAACTGTACATTAATAAAATAATATACTGTTAACATATGTTGATTTATAATGCCATAATACCTCTAACACCATTATTTTGCACATCATCCTGGGACGTCCTGTTCCACTTTCTGGCCATTTTTTTACTTTCAATTGCTTCCTGTAGTTACCTGTTGTAAAATCCTCACCAAAAATCCTGAAAAATTCTGATCAAAATTCAAATTTATATATTGCGTCTAATAAAGCTAATGCTTCTGAGGCACGATATAAAGAAATATACTACAAATATTGGATTTCCTATCATATATTAATGAACTAAAAGATTTCGTATACCATAAACTAGTATTGATATTTGTTTCCAGTGTCTGTAAGAACTAATCAATATTTCTTTGGAAATAATGCTCAGGGCCTAGAAGCTAAAGAGACTGCTGCCACAATATAGATAATCTCGCTATCCCGTCCTACAAGAAAAGGAATGCTTAGCACGGTTTTCGTGTCATCATAATGGGGCATGAGCCAAGAAGTCTAAGTCAGCTTGATGGAATGCTGACTACCGCCCTTCCCAAACCTATCCTAAGATACTTTGTATATAAATTAGGTTTATGAAATGCTAGAATTAGTTAAAGTTATTAATTAAAACGATGCTTAGAAATAAAAAAAAATTCAAAACCAAAAATAAGTAGGATTAAATATAAAAAAATACGGGAAAAGTTTTTTTTTTGTAACTCGGTACGTCTTTCAATCATTACATGTAAAATTTGTTTTGGAAATATGCCGGTTTTTCTTTTTTACATTTTTTACTTATATTTTTCAGAAAAATAATTCCTCTAAAAATTAGGATCTTAATAAACCGTGAGACGACCTTTAGTTCGAATATTTTGACATACACTAAAAGAAAATCTTCGGCTGGAATACATTAATAATGAATAATATATTCCAATAGATTTTTTCTTTTTCCACATATTCCTGATACCTTTAGGGTTTATTTCCTAGTGGTACTGCGAGGTACCACTTTTTGTGCTCCAGGGGCTTTACATGACTTGCTAAACTTTTGCTTTTTAGTTTTTTCCTTAAGTTAATCATGAATATTTATTTAATTTTTGTTAAATTATTTCGTCTTAGTTTTAGTTTTTGTACGTGTGGAATGATCACTGATTTCAGTGTATATAAAGTTCCTGTCGTTCCTTTAAAGAGCATAGGGCCTCTCATATTATTGGAGGTCTCGTTAATCGGATATTATCAAATAAGCAGGTGATTATCCTACTACATCCTATTCCGGTGATAGGGTTGCCATCAGGGCCAACATTTTTGCTGAGTATAAAATACATTTATATAACGAACCGCTTAATATAAGAACAGGCGTCAGCTTGCAGCTCCGACAACTAGGAGAACAGACGATACAGACGCCTATGTTTGACGGGTGCCAATTACATCGCTCAAAGACCACCACATAGAGGTTTGCGGGTCGATTTGAAGTGTAGTTTATAACAATCACTCTGGATTCACCACGTTTTGCCTTATCATTAGACCCCCTGGTCACTAATGTATAAATTTTTAATAATAATTAATATATTAATTTAAGCAAATAATTACATAAAATTACTATATATTTAGAAATATATTATTTTCTCATATGATCTTTTATTATATTTCTTTTTAATAAAACACGGAATTATTTTTTAATATTTTATAAATGGTGCTTTTCAAAAACGTTTACCTCTTTCAGTCGCAATAGTGTTTTCTTTGACAATTATTTTTTTATTAGAGCAACATACTTTTAAAAATGGCAATATACATTGTCAAAACACACATCAAGTAATATGGTGTAATTAGTGAAAATTACAATCTATATGGGACACCGACGATGCTGTATGGAAAATCAAGAAATTTTTTGGTATGGGTAGACGTGCACGAATTTAATATCACGCATTTTGACCATGTCCATTTCACTTAATGAATAAGTTTATGCCAGAAGGACTAAATTACTAAAATATTTACGTACAAATAACGAAAAAGATCCCTTTTGTTTGATAACCAATATACCAATAAAATGAGTTTCAATTCATTTATCTATGTATTTGATACAGGTATGATTAAGCAACTAAAACATATTATGGCAATATTAAACATCCTGCTGACGTCAATTTAACATTATTTAAGTTGGCCACATGACCGAGATAATATTCAAAGTTTAATGGTATTAAAGAATATATTTAATAAGCTGAGTTACATAGAAATTTATAATTGTTATATTTGTATTTAAATTTTTATAAATAATTTGAATTTCTTGAAGAGGACACCCGCAGGGTGTGCAAATATTGAATATCATTATTAATTAAAAATAAATAAATTCTCTACTACAAAAAACCTCAAGCTCAATAAATAATTCAACATATTAATTGTTTTGTGTGTTTTATACATACTATATATATTTATATTTCTAAATTAAAATAATAATAATAATGAATTATAAGATGGTCATGGAAACCAGTGTCTTTAAAAAAAAAATTTTCAAAAGTTTGTGTATTATATATGTATTTATTGATGTTAGATAAATGTTTAGGAAATTAATATATTAATGTAATATAATAATCTTGAATTACGAGTCCCTGGATGAAGTAAACAAACAAAATTTACGTTATTGTGATAAAAACATGTCATGCCTGAGTAGCTAAATAAAATAAGAAACTAACATAATACTAAAAGTATTTTAATATTTATATTTAATTAGTAATTATAAAATTAACATCGTATATTTGAGAAAGATATCTTTTATTTTTTACTTTAAAATATGTGTTGTGCTTTGACAACATCATTTCATAGATGTAATTCAATTTTATTTAAAAGCTATTTGGGTTAAAATGCACGCACTTTTATTCAAATATCAGAAATGCATTTATCACCTCAACTATCGTAGGAAATAAAAATTTACATATTCTACGCATGCGTAATGGCGAGAAAACATTATATTCTAAATAACAAAGTTATACAAGTCTAAAGATAGGAAACACACAAAAAAGGCATTTGCATTTAAATTTGAAAATTGCTTAATTTAATTTTTATTTATATGCAATTTTAACAACCAATAAATTACCATGGGCAGCAAAACTTCAAATTGAAATTCAGCAAAAGAAACCAGAAAACGAAAACTAATCCATTATTTAACACTAATTGCCAAATGGTGGTTTATATTTATAAACGAACCGATAAACATTTTTTATTTTCATTTTTATTATTATTATTCTTTTTTTTTTCTTGTTGCAATTTTTCTCTTAAAGGCATTGCGTTTTATGCCATTTAAGAATTGTAATAAAAATTCATTTCAACTCGTACGAGTGAATACTGGTGCAGTGTAGCAGCCCCATTCAAATAAACAAGTGCGTTAAAAATTAATAGTCTAGTAATTGAATGTAAAATATCTTGCCAAACATGATGTTTTATTTAACCAGACACATCGTTCAAGTGGTCGGAGGGCTGTCGAGGGGAATTCCAAGTAATTAAGATGTTAAATAAATTGTTCACATAAAGTAATTGATTTAACAAAAAGACATATAGAGAGGTAAATAGTGTGTGAGGGGGAGAGAGAGAGGCAGAGGGGAAAACAATCAAGTATAACCGCACCAACTTTAAATCGAAAATAATTTATGGTTTCTGTTTACAATTTCGTTTAAAGTTTTAAATGTAATGAGCGCTTGGAGTTTTTTCATCTTATAACAAAATCCTTTTCATTTTGCAAGAATTGTTGGGGAAAAGTTAAAAGGCTTTATGTTATTTCAAACAAAAGAACGTTGTTTTCCATTTTTTAACCCAAGGACAAAATCACCTGTACCCGTATAAATATAATGAACCTGCTGTAGGCTCATTATTATTGCCAACATTAATTTTGCTTTATTATTCTTTTATTTTATTATTATTTTTTTTTTTTTTGCTTCAAGAGTCTAAAAGCTTAAAAATAGTAAGAAACGTGAACAAGCAACAAGCGGCAAGCAATAGCTAGGACTTTTTGTAAAGGTGGTTATTTGAAATCAACAAGATCAGCACGATCGACAAGTGCGTACAGTGGGCTTGATAATTTTAAGGGACGAACATATGTACATTTTATAACACTGACGAAAATAATGAAATAATGCATAATTGTATGAATTACAATTAAAAATATAAAACAGGAAATAAAACGATTGTGGGAAACAGCACGGTATTTGCTTTTTAAACTGTAAGAATACACCAAATCAACGTTTAAATACAATATTTAATTAATACATTAATTTATTTATTTATTTATTTATACTCACATATATAAATAGATCTTTTATATATTAATTTACTTATTATTGTAATAATGTTATGTTACGTAGTTCAACAAGCCCAATAAAATTGGGTTTAGAGTAAATTTAAAAAAAAACCCAAATTCGAATCTACAAGTATTTTAATATTTCTAATGCAAAATTTGCGATATTACTCAACCTCTATTTTCATTAATTTATTGAATTATTTATTATGTTTGAGGTATATTTTTAAACAAAATAAATTCATTTTCAATCACTCAATATTTCTACACCCTTTGGGTGCACCCAAAGGCTGAAGAAATATTGAAAAATTAAAAATAAATATATTCTATTTAAGAAAGACCTCAAATTCAATAAATAATTCAATAAATTAATTTCGAATGCAAAAAAATACTAAATAAGTACCAACAAATTAATTCCAAAATATATAAGTCCAAAACGCAAAAATGTATAAGAAACGCGCGCAGTGCATAAGTCCTGAAGAAAACTAAACGTTTTTTATATATTACAGGGGGAACTTAACACTGTGTAAATGTTGCGGAAAGCGAATTTAAGTAAGTAAGTCCAAAATTGTCTTCTAAAAAATTATATTATTTCAAATGCGCAAGAGTACAAAGTTTTTGCTGTTTTCATGCAATGAAATAATTCCTAGAAGAAAAGTAATCTTTTTTCCCGAAAAACACTAGATATTTATGAAATTTTGCTCTACGTAAAAAGTAAACAATTTAAGGAGCTGTAACATTTTTTTTAAATCCTTCTTTTAGCAGTTATTTAATAAGGACCTTTACTGGTAACAAAAATACTAAATTTTTCACATAAAATTTTTTTTCCCTTAATTAACAATTGAAACTATTACCTTCACATAAGAATAAATGAATAATGACAAGTTTCTATTATTTCCACATTCATCGTATTTAAACATAAAATAATCTTTTTTGCAAAAAAGAAAACAACGGAAATATCTATTTTCACAATTCGCTTGATAATAATCAAAACGGCATTATGCTGCAATGACAAGCCTGGGTCTTATAAAAGATCCTACTATTTTCGGATCCTTTGATTTTCAGCAGTTTTGTAGAGTTTGTTTAATAAAAACAGACTTTTTATTAGATCATAACAGAACACAACTTAAGAAAAAATCCTCCAGGATTTCACCCTTGATTTAATAAAAATAATTGATTTAATATAAACTTGAATTAAAATGAATAAAATGTGAACATGAAATTCTGATATTTACCTTGGAATTTCTAAGATGAACACTAGATGTTAAATGTTCTTCGAACATGATAGTTGAAGTCAACTGATCCATTAGTCAGCACGATATGCTAGTAAATATTTTTTAGACTTTAGTTTATGCAAATCTATTTAAAAGTATTTTTTTTTTGCTTCTGGTAAACAAATAATAAGTGCTATTTCATGTTTGAACCACGGCTTGACTTAGGGACTTGTAAGCTTATATTAAACATTTGGATTATTCTGAGTCGTTTCAAAATCTTACTGCCTCTAAATATTACCCTTCCTTCAGCCACTGTTTGGCATCCAGCCAACGCAATTGTTATGGGACCAGAAAAAATGTATGTATGTAATAAAAACAATATACGTTTCTTACTTTTTTTTACCCATAAGCATGTCTGGCTAAAGTCGTACAAAGGAATATATACTTTTAACAGCAATAACAGGTACTTGAAATGAAGGGCCTAAAGAATATTTGAAATGCCTTTTATTCTACACATCATTATCAACAGCAGCATCGTAGCCATCGTCATCATTTAAAAGCATCAGCATCATCACATAAACACAACCCACATGATCGCTATTTAGTGTAAGTCTACTAAACATTTCTGGCCAATAATCCTTGGTATACTCACCTACAAAACGGCCCTTAACACACCAGCATAATAGAGCAGTAAGTGGGCACACAACTGAATATAATATTGCGTTCGTTCATATAACCACCACCGCCACCACCACCAACATCAATCCCATCAAGACAACGACTGGGGAAACATACCAAACTCCAAACAAAAAATTGAATTGGCAAGATCATCATTGAAAATAATACTCGCATTTGTAAACGTGTATTGCTTCAAGGGCAAAAGTAAAACAGCTATAAAAAGATCTCAAATCCAAAAAAAAAAACCATATAAAAAAATCATCTAGCAGGTTGTTTTTGTTTAGAAAAGATTCTTAAGAAAATAAAACGTTGGCTGTTTTGTTCTTCTTTTTCTAAAGACACGATTTTTAACGAGTTAAAGATGGAAAAGAACAAGAAACTCAAAAAAACTTATTTCTTTCGAAAATTTAATACAAAAAAATAAATAACGCATCATGAGCAGAACAAAAGATCTTTTATTGAAACCAGCAAAATACTTGTTACGAAGTAAACGAAAAGAACGCTAAATTATATAAATATGCTACGCATTGAATTGTTTGTTGTTTTTAAAGATTTTTGTGGTTTTGACCATATTACTTATATGCCGCAAATGAATGCGTAGTGGATACGTTTTTTCATGTGGCCATTCAGATAAAACCAACAAAAGCATGAATAGAACGATCCTTAAAAAGATTTGCCACAAAATTTAACAGAATTGTAATGGGAACACAGAATTTTTCACAATCGATGTCTTCTTGATAATTTTTGAAATATTGACCATCTGGAGAGAGACAAAAGCTTGTCCCATCTCGAAACTCACTATTTTGCCCGATGACTAAATTTAGAGAAAATTTAAGTGTCGAGAATAATGATAATACAAATATGTATATAAAATTAATATTATAAAAGACAGAGAGAGAGAAGGAGAGAGAGAGGGCCCGCAGATTGTCACTATTCGACAATAGTCTCGAGAATAATGATAATACAAATATGTAAAACCCAGAGAGCCTGAAGCTTGTCGCTAGTCGATAATACTCTAATTTCGATTCTCGGAACCCACTGTTTTGCTCGATGACTAAAGTTAGAGAAAATTTATGTGACGAGAGCAATAATAATACAAATACATAAATTTAATATCATAATTGCAAGAGAGCCGGAAGGTTGTCGCTAGTCGACAATACTCTCATTTCAATTCTCGATGACTAAAGTTAGAGAGAATTTATGTGACGAGAGCAATGATAACACAAATATCATAAAGGCGAGATAACCCATAATTTGTCGCTAGTCCACAATAGTCTCTTTTCGATTCTCGAAACTCACTATTTTGCGGAATGACTAAATTTAGAGATAATTTCAATGTCAAAAATAATGATAGATAATACAAATATGCACAGTTAATATCATTAAAGCGTAAGAACCCGAAGCTTGTCACTAGTCGACAAAACTCTCATTTCAATTCTCGAACACACTGTTTTTTCCGATGACTAAATTTAGAGAAAACGTAAGTGTTGAGAATAATGATTATACAAATATCCTTCAGACAAACTTTCTATTTTTTAATTTGAAAAGCCATTAAGGAATAATTTCAAACAAAATTTCATACAAAAACTCGATTTTCGATTTTTCCAATTTTTCGACTTTTCTGGAGGGATTTTCCAAAATTTTCTTCCATAAAAGCCTTTTCCTCGCAAATACGAACAACTGACAAAAAGTTTTACAGAAATCGGCCAAGCCGTTCTCATTTTAGGAATTATTGGATTTTGCCACGCCCCTCCGCCCTCCGCCCACAGACCGAAAATCAAAAATCAGACTTCACAGTGTCACCCTCCTGAGTATTCTGAAGGTTCCCTGAAAATTTCGTCAAAATCGGCCCAGCCGTTTTGGAGCCATTACGTTACATACATACATACATACATACATACATACATACATACATACATACACACATCCTATTTTATATATATATAGATTAATATCATAAATATGAAAGCTTGTATGTTTGGATTTGTGTTACTCTATTACTACTATTAAGAGGATGAAAGGATGTGATAGTTTTTCACTTCACTTAACAGCTTTCATTTCTATAAATGATTTGACCTGACCTCATTTTTGGTCCATAACATACATTAAAGAGTTTTATGAACTCTTATTAAGGGGGCATTTTTTGGTACCCAACCGCAAAGATTTGTAGTATTTTTAATTCTGCAAAAGACTTCACCAAGTGAAATTAATAAGTAGAACAAAACCTAAATTGAATAAATTAAAAATTTATTCTATTTGTCATTCAAATTGTTTACTGAACAAATTCTATTAACACAACTGGGATAAACGAGAAATCTTACATTAAGAATAATCGAAATTAAACACTTTTATGTACGTTATTAAATACTACATAATTACTGTGATGTATGATTGATTGATGTAATTGATGATGTAAAAAAAAATTCAATGTGCTCTTAATATAGCATCCAAAAACTGATTTTGTTTCCAAAGAAAATGGATATTTTCTGGGAGGTTATTTTCTATAAAACTTATAATTGGATTAAACGAGCGTAGCACTTCTTCCAGCTTAGACGCAGTAATTTTTTGAGTAAAATAAGTCCATTCTTAGCCATCTTCATTGCTTTAAAGAACTTATTTGTCTTTAAAAATGTCCAGTTGATTCTATGGAAGCCACAGGATGTCCTCTATTAAGGCTCACGACAATCATCTCTATTTTGAGCACTGAATTATAAGAGAAAAGCTTCTAATTACTTTTCCAAGTTACTAAGTTCATTGATAAATATTATTCAAATTATTTATACTAAATTATGGAGAAATTCAAATTTAAATACTTTCAAATTAAAGTGGACTTAAATTTTTTTTTTTAGAAATTGTAATTCAATCGATTTATGAAATTAGTCCTAAAAATTCTGTTGTGAAACATTATACTGATGGGAACATCAACCACTAAACCACACCATCAGATGGGTTGAGGGCGCGGCTGAAAACATCAAGGTACAAAAGCATCATCTTTCGTGCAACATGCGTTGGGTTCATTAATCGGAGAAGACGTACTTGAAATAGACACTTTTGGAAAAGTTGAAGGGATAATGAGCATATTTTGTATATTTTACCAAACTTAAATCTTTCTTTCCTCTCATTTGTGAGGACATTAGACATTAATAAGCATATTTCTCCAATCGAGTCTTATATGATTTAAATTTGAACCTATGGAGAAATTTTATGTTAATTTAGTACAATTTTTTAACTCCACTCTTGAGTACAAGTTTAGCAAATTTCATTTATCATTCTACGATAATTTAACTAATTTTCTTATTATGGAGTCCATAACCAAGGAAGTTGTTGCTCTCGTGATGTTAGTTAGAACTCTGTTTGCGCGTGACCAGAGCCATTCTAACTTTCAGCTTTTTTCCACAGAATCACCTGATTATCACGGCATATATTTTCTATAATATTTATTCAAATAAAAGGAGCTTTTCCATGGCAGTATATATTTTTGACTGCAATTATTCATATAAAAGGATCTCTGCATAAAAATTTGTTTTGACATTTTATGTTTAATATCTCCATCTTCAGAAGCGACAGGACCCTTGCATACTTCTCTTACACCCATTTAAAGTATTCGTTTCGAAGAATCTTTAAATACTTTTGATTTTGATAATTAAACGATATTTATTGCCAATTTTCTCTATAAATTAATAGACATTTCTAAGAGAATTTAATATATTCGGCAATATTAGACCATTGCATAATGTGTAGATTGTTCACAGAATATCATCAAGCATATTTGAAATAAACTTTCAAAGATCAACAGAAGAATGATCTTGAGAAAAAAATTCGAAAATAAGCGTAAAAAGCAAATAATACAAAAATTACAACACGAAATACATTCCTACAAAATGAACAAGAGCATCATCAACGCATTGTACTTTTAGATCGAATTGAAGACGATGATATAATGATGATGGTCCCAAAAACCACAAACCCGCAGCAACAAGTGTATAAACTTACAAGTGGCTAGAATATGATCATTGATCTTGGCAATCGATCGTTCGTTCATGCTACGTACGAACAATAAAATATTTTTTTTATTATTTCTACGTCGTTAAATATTTTTCTACATTATTTCATTTCTAAGACTGAAATTGTTGGCCGTCTTTCAAAAACCGAATATAGCAGAAAGATGATGATCTTTGAATAAAAGGTCTTCTTTAAGGAACCATGTAGTTTATGTCGGTTTTTGTGCGCATAAAAAAATTTTTTAGAATACAACAACAATTGGATACAATGTGAAACCAAGAGAAAAGAACACGATCTTCAACACCTTCGACAGGTTAGACAAAACAAAAGTGGCAACAATATTGTTCATCTTCCTTCAAGTAGTTTTTAGTGCTATTGTACATTATCTTGCTTTAGACAAGATGGAAAATTTAACAGAAAAAAATTTTTGTTAAAATTTTCTACAGAATTATTATATGAAACCATGTTTATTGTAAAGTAGGTGCGGTATTGGTTATTGTAGTTTTTTTGTAATTTTTTTCTTTCAGTGTGTATGTTGACGGTAGAGTCTTGCTGAGTTTAGTAAACAAAACGTTTGGGTGCGTAAAAGTTCATTTTAAACGTGTGAATGTCATGCTCCCTGAAATTTAATGGTCATATTTTTATATTATTTTTGTAAGTTCCACTCAGCATTTTTTTGAGTTGTTGTTTTTGTGGTTTGTTCGCTTTCTATCTTCATATTATTTATTTTTGCAGTTGTATTCCATGTTCTAAGTGCAGCCGTTTATACGCCAGAGATGGGATAGAATTAATTCGAGTAACTGATTGAAAGGAATTTTTCATTAGCCTAATTAATTATTCTTAGTCTTTCCAGCCACATAAGCTCGTGAGCTTAGGAATATTGGATTCCTGATGTAAATCTAGTTCCTCATCTGAGCTGGTAAATTCCTTGTCTCAGCTGATTTTTGTTATATTTTTTTACCCAACAGTATTGCAAATTCAAAATTTTTCCTAATTATTCCTTAATGCATTTGAGCTATTTCTCTAATTACGCCTTTAAACAGAATTTTCTATATAGTTATAATTATTAAATTTATCCCCGTAAATATGTTCTGAACTCTTCTCTACTGACGGAAAATGATCTTTCTATTCTATCAATTTCAAGTACAGAAACTAATAGAACTTTTTATCATTTCTTACAAACTAGATTCCAATTTAAGATTTGGAATGCACAATTCGTCATGTAACAATACGTTTTTGACACACAAATACGTTTTCGACACTAAAAAATACTTTCATGATACATGTGAATATACTGCAGCTCGCAATAATTGTAATTAGAACATTTTTTCGAATACACATTAAAAAAAATCGAGTTTAAAAATAACATTGGACATTTTTGATATTTTCTTGTATAAATGATTTCTCATAATATTGTATATTAGGATTAATTACAACTAACTTTATTATAAGAAGGAAGTAATTTTAGAGCTCATGAACCAACAGCAAAATTATGGCTGTGGTATGAACTTACAAACCGGCTCAATTCAGATGTGCAAAAATGGCTAAAAGTTTTGCATTTCATTAAAAAAATCTTTAGAAGATCCCACACCTTATGATTACGCTGACCAGACTAACATGTGAAAAAAATACTCTCATATAATAAATATTCCAGAAAATTGACTGAAGGAAAATGTGCTAAGTGAAGCACTTTAATATGAGGCAGCCGGTCCTGAGGCAGCTGTGGAAGCTTGCCAATCCGCACTCGCATTTGGTAATATAGAGATTTCAAATACCGAGTAACAGCCGGAATTCTCAAGCGACAGCAGTTTGGATAGCGGTGTCCCTACCTGCAGCTAAACTGTGGTAAAAAAGCCTTTCCAAAAATTAAAGAAACAAGAGAGTGAAAGCGTTATGTGCACTAAACAATGTTGTTGCTTCAGAAGAATATTTAAGCAGCGACATACTCCCAGGAAAAAATTTAGCATCCATTAGCTGGACCGATTGGCGTAAATACAACAGCGGCTGCTTCAAATATAAGAGAAATAACTAAATATAAATAGCATAGCTACAGCTAAAAAAAAGAAATAATCAACTTGTAAATTCTATTTTTTTTTTATTTTGTACTGAATAGAATATCCACAGTAAGAATTAATTGTCAGCTCAACAAATAATTACAATGAGTCCCCAATTGTACGTGATGATACCATTCAGTTCACGATTAGCGTATGACGTATTTATTCTGCACGATTGTTGATACAATCACGCATAAGCCCAGGTTTATGGACAGGTATATACGAATTTTATTATCTGCTGATTAGATTACTTTACCCTAATGCTGGGTACATTTATTGGTAACATTCCTGTCAAGAATATGTTAATGCTGTACCTGAAATTCAAACCGTGTGTAGCGGAGTTTATTGTATTGTTGCCTCTTAATAATTTCTGTATTATAACCTTAATGGCTGACATTTTTTCAGTAGAGGAATTTCGAAAAACCTCTGCCGGAAACACGCTATTCAAATATTGATCAAAATTCCAGTTGCTAATCAACTGTCGATCCGTTGCTCTCTCATTTTATGAAACTATGTTTCAAATATTATTGATTTAGGTTTCGTAGTGTCAGCTTATCATTTCTGATGCTCCGTGTCACCAATATTTGGTTGGTATAAAAAACCCGTACCCTCTTAGAATATCTTAGAGAAAAAAAGCCTACAACATTCATGTATGTGCAAATTATAGGTTCGCAAATTGTTATCGCGATCTGATCAAAGGTTTAACTGCACATGGAATTTGTACAAACAAACAAATATTATTATGTTACTGTCGAGTTCTAGACTAATATAATTCGTGACAAGAATGATTAAGTGTCTACCAAGATGTAACAACACGTTGGCCCGCCATTGCTCTCTTGCAAACTCAGACTTGGGCGCAGAGTTTAGACAATATTAAGTGGGCCATAGGAAATAGTAACAAGCAATCTTAAATCAAATATGGCCTCATCAATGCATCTGCCAGGTTGTATTATTTATCAATCATATTGACGATTTTGCACCATAGAGCAATTTGCTTGTAGGGAGGTGGTTATATACACCTAGAGATACAAATGCCTTACTAAGGGGGCAGTCAGAATATAATCTGACATTAATACTCACAACAACTAATAACTGACGTACTATACTACAATACTTTCTGCTGCATGAATCTTAAAATTGGAAACCTTCATTCAACTGTATCACGCACAGTAGTATTTGGTCGAATACACGAGAAGGAATATTGTTCTCAGTTATAAATATATTGGTGTTCTGGAGAGGCTGTGTTACACACATTGTTCTCCGTGCAGTCAGAACACCGTCAGTTTTCCTGTAGCAGAATAAAGTCTCCTCTTGCACGAAAAATATTTGGTACTAAATTTTAGTTCTCAACTGGCGGTTGATTAGCCGCTTCGTAGACAATGGCTTATGCTTCAATTTCCAAAGAGAGTCTAAGAGCTGTTGCTATTCTGGAAAATATAATTTAGAACTACAGACGTCATGCACCTTACGTAATGAGTTTATGCGCTTGATCTTTGTCTTTAGGAAGTCCTTATTATAGGTGCTATATTTGTATTTTTTCTTAAGTTGCTGGAGCGAAAGGGAGGACTAGTACTTTCTGCCCTTTGAGAAAAAACCTTTATTTATATTATCATTTATGATATTTAAATAACTTAACAATATGTTACCTGATTAAAAGACTTCATTATTTGTTACATTAATTATAATTACACTTTCTTTAGCAATGGAGAGATAAAAAGATTTCATTCTTTTACATACATATTTTTAGTCACATAGTGTTCGTCTGTTGTCTAAAACAGTAGTTAGAATAAATAATGTTTGTTAACTATTGTTTTGGTTGCCATTATACGGAGACAACACAAGACAACAACTTCAGCATTTACCGCAGATGAAGCTGAAAGAAATGAGAAATGATCATGACAAAAACAGAAGGATATTATAAATTTGTTATAATATGCTACTTAAAAAAGCTACTGTAATGTTGCAATAAACTACAGCAAAAATAATTTAAGTGCGTGTGGGTTAAACCATGACTATTTTTAAAAATATTTTTTCCATATACTATAAGAAACAAAAACATTTTAAGATGAAATACAAAGTTGCAATTGGATTTTTAATTAAAAATGTTTATTTCTTCAAGGTTCTAAAACTAAGAACTCATGTGCAAAATGAGACACAAGAGATTCGTTATTATTTTTAAATGAGGGAAAATAACATTAACGTTCATTACAATTTAATTCTTTATTACTTTGTTACGGTAAAGTGTAAAACAATAAGTGAAAATAACATTCAGTGTTTAAGATAAGCTTTTTGTCGACTTAGACCATTTCTATGCCCTCGGCTCTACTATTCAAGTAAAGAATTGTCCAATAAAATGTAACCAAGTGATTGGACTTCGGAGCTGATATATGTGCCGGAACTAAAAATGCGTGTCCTTTCGAACCAGGACAACATAATAAAATAAGCATACTTTTTCTAAGGACTCGCTCTAAAATTTAATAAAAGCTTATTAATTGTGCATTCATTTTATACCCAAAACTTTGTCGTCCAATGATACATACGTGAAAAACACCCAAAATAACTGTCCTTACTGAAATCAATTTATAATATATTATTTTTTAAAGAAAGCCTGATTGGTGCTACATGCCACGTTGCTTCAACGGTAACCATATCCCTGCTAATGGAATAGTTCTTGGATTACAAAATATTTTTATCAAACATATGACTAGAAAGAAAATTAATAAGATTGTGAGAATTAAAGCCATTATTCTCATAACAACTCTTTGTGCTTTTATAATCACAACTAAAACTTACACTAGTCAACTGAAGAGAAATTTATTTTATTATTATTTTTAAATTTTTAATCAAATAGCAAAAGTTATTATAGGCCCACCCAAGTTGTAGGTTTCTTAATTAATAAAATCAGAATAAAAACATAATTTTTTTCCACTCTAGATAAAATAAACATTTTTTCAGATTACAAACCAGCCAACATGACAAGATAAAATTCAAATAATAAAAATAAACCCAAACAAAAATAAATAATCATTTACATAACAAAACAATCATCGTCGACAAGTGGATTTCGATAATAAGAAAACAAAGAGATGGAAGAAATAACAAAGTATGGATGAGGTCTAAATAACATACTGACATTATTAACACCCAAATATGACAAAACAATGCCACAAAACAAATGCTTTCTAATATTTTAAATCTCTACCACTACACGTAGCAGTTACTAATATGGATATTTAACTAGACAAATTTACAAATACCAACAAAATGAGGAAATAAAGTACCGACTTTAAGAAAAAGCATCCACCATTTCAATTCCAACTACCCAGCAAACATACTTATGTAATTTCATTGTTTTCAAAATATCCTTTAGTGTATATTTTCGACTTCCTTATAGGGCATATAGGGATTAAACTTATAAAATTTTTATGAAATGTTGAAGGAAAATACAATAAGCCTCTAGTTTTCATAAGGTGACAATTACCCTTGCAGGAACTTCTTAATTATGAAGTTTCATTGTCCCTATATATATATATATATATATATATATATATATATATATATATGAATGTTAAAGAAATCTTTTCTTCACTAAAACGAAAAATCATAATCCTTATTCAAGATGCATTTGCCAGAAGTTAGATGAGCCATCAAAAATATAGATGAGGGAGAGTAGCAATAAAATAAATATGCATATGACAAGAAAACTCTTGTATTCATAGCTTTTGATACATCGAACTCACGTTAAAATTATCTAGTAAAAAGGACCTCCAGAAAAGTCATAAAAATGGTAGGTTTCCAGAATTAGTGTAAAATCAGGTAATTTTCTATTATTTTAACTTGAACTTGTCTTTTCTAAATAATCTCTTTTTTGATTCCTACTCAACGATTCGAAAAACATTATTTGATATGTTGCAAAAAGCTGACTTTTTATATTTTGTTGCATAGAAAATAATTTTTTTTTTGCCAGTGAAAAACTTGGCTTCTATGTGGCATACAAATTTGCCAGTAATCACAACTCGTTTTTCTTTCTGTAAAAGAAATCTTATCACTTATTGATTGAAGAATATAAATATCTAGATTTAAATAAATTAATAGTTTTTTTTTCTAAAAAGGTTGTATTTTCAATTGAAGCTTCACAGATTTGTAGAAGTAATTTATATTTCTATTCATAATTTTTTCAACTTGATTTCCTAAAAGTTGAAAAAATACACTATCGCATTTAAGGGAGCAATCAAAATGTCGTTCCATAAGAAATACTTCCACTTTTTTCACTTAGAAGTAAAGCAAAAAGTAATTGCCTGCAGTTGGTGACTCCACCTCATAAAGTTGATATTCTTTACCAAGTAACTAACACAATTAGAAAAACGTCGACTTATTTTGTAATAAAAATAAGTGAGAGATGTATTAGAGAAGTAGAGCTTTAAAGGTCATGAAAATGCTGAGGGTAGGATTGAAGTCAGTAAAAATTGGGATTATTTCTAGTGATTTAACAGGACTTATCATTGGAGGAAGTATTTCTTTTTCATTCTTATTCACTGTTTCGGGAGGTGTCTTTATTATATATTTTTGCAAAGAAAATAATTTTACATTAAAATAAGAAATGGTTATTTACCACTGGGAACAGGAGGCGTTCAAACCCACCAGTCGTCACGATCTCTTCTCTCTTATGAGAAAGTAATTTTATCATTTCTTAGTTGATGATAAATAATGTTGTGGTGTAGATTTGGTGATAAAAGTATTTAAAAAAGTATTAACAAATCGAGTAGTAGAAATAATACATATTTATTGATTGTATTAATGGAAATACTACATACATACACATATACAATATTATATTATTATAAAAATTTTTTTCATCTTGACTACATGGGAATCGTAAATAATGCAATTTTGGATTTTTAAAAGCAGTGAAAAGCTCGTCCCTTAAGAAGACTTGCATATTTTTCTAGTGGGAATTTATATCCCTACAGGTTTTTTTATTTAGAACATATTCCCTTTTTGCATAATTACAAATTATTTTTTAGAATAAAACGCAAACATGCATTATAAATTAAAACCAAAATTTCAAAAATTAAATAAATACTTAAACTCTCACCTTCATATTTGTTGGGTAGTATTTATAACCAAAGAAGCCACATATTCGTCTAAAGATAATAAATACACATATTACTTCTCACACATGCAAGAATTTGACTTTATTATTCCCCTCGTCATATACACGCACAGAGATGCACACATGTAAGGGGGGAAAACATCTTTTTAGCCATAAAATTGATTTTACTTATAAAGACATTCATGTGTCACCTTTCTGAGACAAGTGTAATAAAAATAACAGACATAACTGCTTGTTGTTTTTGTGCTAGTTACTAATATTGTTATTGGTTTTGTTGCATAAGAATGAGTTGACCATGAAAACGTTCGTAAACTGTAGAGAAAAAACAATACATTAATATGTATCGTATGTATATATACTAACAGGGTTAAGACAACACATTTAGCTGAGTCGAATTGGAGTTCCCTAACATGGTGGTCCTTATCTAGTTAATGTGTCAAAGAGTGAAACTGTATGGATGGCTCAAATCCCCACAACAATAATTCAATAACATAAAAAAAGAATGATAACAATACTTAATACTCTTACTAGGCGGTATTTCTGAAAGTTTTTGTTGCATTTGTTTTAACTTTGTTCGTGGCCCTTGATATGCGGCATGGGTTATTGTAAATGATATTGAAACAATTTCATTTGTAACAGTCATATAAGTTTTATTGATGACATTCTTTCGTAATAAAGAAATTTTTTTAGACTTACGATTGTATTTATATCAAGATCTTCATAACGCGGTATGTTGCATATGGGTGAGTCCATGAAATTTGCCAACTAAAGGGGGGTAACAATATCAATGATATTTGATAGAAAAGTATTAAATATTCGTTTTTAAATAATGTCATAAATAATACAAAGTGGTAAAATACCTTAAGTCATGTATTAAGTGAATAGTTTTTACTCAGCGCTTTTTAACTTTTTAATTTTTTTAATTCAGTATACAACAAAATATATAATATTCACTTTGATAACAGCCCCAGAGCCTTATAGACATTATTGGGGCAATATTTTTCTTATTTATTAATTCTTCAATTTAATTGAGCGAGGAATAAGTATTCAAATCTTAAATCTAAATTATTATTTATTTAGATTAGGTTAGGTTAGGTTGATTGTAGGGGTGTGATAGCCCATGCCATACGACATACACTTAAGCCATTGAAGGCTTGTTGTGCGCTCTTTTTAATTGTCAGACAAATACTGCCAGAGCTCTGCGGCAGGATTCCAACCTGGGACCTTCGCACTACGAGTCTGGTACACTACCTAATAGTCTACGAAGGTCAGTGTCTACGAAGGTCAATATTATTTATTTAAGCCCCGACAAAAAAAAATATTTTTCTACGGTTTTTTTTTGCGTTGTCTTCATATCCCTCATGTTCGAATAAGAGCAAGAGTGTCCCTCCTTCGCAACCGAGTGTGGCCTCTGTAATATACAATGTTGCGGGCTAGTGGGTTTGGATGATACTCTCTATTCTTTATATAATTTTTATACCATTGATGAACCCATTGTTTTAACCAAAGGAACATCTAGATCTTCACGAAAGCGTGAATATTTAATATAACAGGGGGAGGTTGTAATCCTTCGCAGACTTTTAATTTGACACCTTTGAATTTTTTCTGTATTAGATGCTGAGGCGTTGCCCCGCAATATTGTGCTATGGAATAAAAACTTTTTATGACCACTTTTTATGCATTCTGCCATATACTTAAGCCTTCATGCAATTTATTTTTCCATAGAGTTGAAATAAACTCTTTCTGCATAAATTTCAAGAGCTATCAAATTTAGTAATTTTAACTAATGCACGGCATGTTTTCCATTTGTCGTGGGACACATAAAAATTAACGTTTACCCCACTGTGAGAGATTGTTTGTGAACAATTATAAGTATGTATATAAACAGTTTATTTTGTGAAAAACGTCTATATTTTATTTTCGGATATTTGAGATTTTTCTATCGGAATATAAATTTTTGACAGTGTGACTTTTGCTTTTCAAAAATAACAGAGCAGAGAAATTTTGTACATTAATTTGGTAGTATATATTACCGTAGAAAGTGTATTTGTTGGAGCATATTGCTGATCTGGTCGCCCCTTGTGATCTATAATTTTTATTTTAAAACAAAACTAAATCAGGCTAAGAAATATATGTATGTATGTACAAGGAAATTTCGTACTAACACACTTTTTTTCAGAAATAAAAAAATAATGCACTTCTTGCATTCTTTTCTCATATTGTACGAAATAGTTAACATTCCTGTTGAATAACGTTAGCAATTACCACCAAATTGGTACTGCGTTGGGTGAAGAGTTCAGGTATGACCCTCAGAGCTCAGATAATTAGGTACTGTAATTGTGTGATACTATGGGTAAAAGAGGAGAATTGTTTGTAGTACATTGGTTTCCTTTTTCGCTATGATGAAATTTATGAAAAAATGGAGATTTACGATTTTAGTTAACTGACTAATAAGACCTTCTCAAATAAATAACCACTAGTTAAGTTTGCAATTCAATTTTGTTACAATTGAAATAATTAAAAGATTGAGGTGTACAATTCAACGATAAGTTCAGGAAAACAATATGATCTTTTGACAGAATATTTCTCAAAACGATTGCAGCGAACAATTCAAATGATAAATTGTAAATGAATTCGGAAAAATTGTCAAACTCAAACTGATTTTTAAAATAAATTTGGGCATGAATACAACAACGAGTAATTGGAAAATATAATTTCTCTATCTTTTGTAGAGCTACCCTAACTTTAACTATACTGTTGTAAATTGTGGTGTACCTGTGAGACTTTTATTCCCACAATTAATAGTTGCTATTCCAATATTCACATCAACGCTAGTGATCATGCTGTAGTGACCGTCGAAAAAGACACTAGTCGATTCTGCTAATAAAATTGATTTCTCTCAAAAGAATAACTCCGATTTTTGGGCTTGTAATCCACTGTGCTGTCAACGAGTATGGCTTTTTATTTATTTTCAATCCTGAACAAACTATATCTACGACCAACCATAATTGAAATATCAACAGCAGAAGATCAACAGATGTACGAAATGGGTTCGAGACTTTTTGTACTTGATTCAAAAGTTCCTTGATCAAATTTTAAAATAATTCCCTCTTCTTGTTTGAACTGCAATTTTATGTTATTTGTACTTAAATTTTTGCAAACGAATTCTACTTTTGTAAGAAGTCTAAAACTACGAAGATTGACTTTCCTTCAAGTGTAAACTTTCTTGGATAAATGAATAGAAATACAACTTTTGATGGTACTCCTTTCGTCTTAAATAAGAAATACAAATCAGTTTGGCTTTAATATGGTTCCTTGGTAATGTTTTATTAATATGTACATATTTATTGCTATATCATTCGTTATCTAAACGCTATGCGTTCCAAATAAATAATAGTTCAGGCAAAGAAGAATTGGCCAAAGAAGCTTCTAGTAGAATAGACTTTAAAAGAAATAGAGAAAATGCTTAATAGATCATTTATTCTCATGATTACTTTAACAACTGTTAGAGAAGCCATTGAAAGGAATATTTAATATTTTAATATATGAACGCATTAGTGTACTGTCAGTGCCACTACAGATATCAAGAGCTATTACCAAATAAGTTTAGTAGAGGTTACTCGGACTACTACATGAATCTGTAATCAGAAAGCATTCCAGGTTTGCTTATCTGTACAAGGTTTGTTTTATGAGATGTCCGCTAGGCATTCGTTAAGAAAAATTCTTATATTAAAGTCTTTAGAAGATTTAGACCCGCACCTGGTATGTGAAAACTACTAGCATTCATAACGATCTATACAATTCATATGTTGCAAATATGCTTTCACATTATATAAAAATATACTTAAACAATATTCTAATTTTTGAAGACCATATTTGGACGAGAAATTGGAACTCTCTACCCTTTACCTGTAAGGAGATGAAGGACCTTGCTGCTAATGGTTTCGGGTGCCACTAGGAGTAAAAAAGGACTATTTGTATACTATTAAATAGACTCAAATTGTGACTAAACCTTATAATTAAACTAATGTCTGGATAATATTTTCTTAAAAAATTTATTCGGATGGATGTCAGAAAATTTTTTTATAATGTTTCACGCTTCTTTTTAACATAAAACAGCAGCCTGATGATCAATGAAATTACACTTACAAAAACAGTGAAAAATTTGTAACTTTCATTAAAACAAACAGAAAAAAACATTCAAACAGAACACCAAAACGTAATTAATCATATTGTTACGCTTAATCTACAAAATATATATTTACCAACTGACGTTTGCAACAACAAGGAGCAACTTTTTTTGGGATAATATTAAACTAATATAATATTCATTTCCTTCCTGATTAAAAATACTTTTCATTGTTAAATTTCTTCTATGATTTTGTTCTTATTTATTACATCCCAAGTTAATTTTATGCACCCATACTAAAAATACCAACTGATGAATTCATTACGGATTGCAAAAGGTAAGACGGAAACTACACGTGAAACTTGCTACCACCGAACATCCTTTTGCACTGCCATATGGTATGGATGTCAGAAAGGAATGCTTAATGTTTAATAGCTACAACTGAAATATGTTTTTATATTGAAAACACGAAAACATGAAATATTTTTTCATAATTAAAATTAAAATTGCATTTTCATTCACAACCACATTATTCTGTTGTTGAGTCTTCCTTAATTTCGACCCTAAAATGTGTTGAATGTTTCGTGTGTTTCACTTTATCTTCTGTTTTACTTTGTTCAGTGGTGAATCTTTTGATTAATTTTATCATAGACAATGATTAAGTATTTTTATGTGTCTAATAAATACTTACTTCTTTTTATGGCTACAAGTATGTACAACGTATAAAAAGGACACGGTTACTTGGTTGAAACTTTAGTTCGTGTTGTAGGTTGTTGCAAATGTTATGTTTACGGTGGTCTATAGTTGTGCTGCTTCTAATTATTTCTACTTGTAAAATAAATTAGTTCTAAGGTTTGAAGTTCAATTGGTTTCATTTTCGTTTCAAGGGGCGTATTTAAACTTAATTTTTTGTTATTATAATTGTATGATATTTGACGAAATGTTGTACAAAATAGAATGAGGTAAAAAAAAGAAAGATTTTAATATTTTTGGAAAAATTAATATAGTTTTTTTTGTAAAGCTTATTATTCTATTTGAAAGTTCTGAATTCTGAATTTAGTGTTTCTTCGTCACTGTTTACTGTTCTTTAGAACGAAATCAAGCAATTTTTTAAATACATAAACACATTGAACTCATATGTACTGGTATATATGTCGTCAAATATAAATATGGAAAAATGTAAGATGTAAGCAGCTGTTTCTCGTTTAGGCAAGATCCATACTGGCAATATAAAATTTTCTTCTTGGTTGGTAGAGCTCGTATTTCTGAATTTCGTAAAAATATGTAAAGATTTATTAGTCCTTTTGGTGTCACACTGGATTTAATGGCTTACGAGTAAACTAGCAGCATCAATTTTTAACGGGCTGTACTTCTAACAGCATCTAAATTCACTATTCCTAGTTTACGATTCCCATATAGATAATTACTATCCTGTTGTTTAAAGAGAAAATGTATGAAATAGTTACAGGCTTATCCTTTAAACTCTTATGTATGTTTTGAAAGCAAGTCCTTAGTGTACTTGAATAAGTTAATGCTAAATGTGAAAAAAATATTAAAGCAATAATAATTTGAATTCAGAAATAGTGTCAGGATCGAAATAATAGTATTAAGATTAAGTAAATATCACATAAACTGAAACGAACACTCTAAGGCACTGCAAACCATCCTTAAAATTCTAAAAGTTTTACTTTATTTTAAAATAAGATTGAGTAAAAGCTATTGCAAAATAAAACAGGCAAAAATCTGTTTCCAAAAGAGTTCATTCGAGTTCACAAACACTTCTCTCAAATCGAAAGTCATACTGAAAATTGATTAAAACCCTATAAAACCATGAAATGCCACCTAAAAGTTTACTTACAAAAATAATCTATTTAGTTTGACATCGTACTTATTAACATTAAGCTTGTGCAAATTTAAAATTTTTTGTGCTGCGTTTAGAGGAAATAGCCCCAAATATTTGTGTAACTGTTCACACCAACATTAGCAGCGATATCATTGTTTTACATACTTAACAAATAAATATTATTTGTCTTACATTTGTTTGTTAATTTCATTTTTGACTTTTCATGTGTGGGGTGATGTTTGCTTTTATTTTTTGTGGCAAAATTTATTTTGCCATTTTTATCGGTGTAATAAATACAAGATTTATATCAGCCAACACAAGTTGATTATCTAGAATCATTGAACAGGTAGATTTAATACTTGTTAACAATTTTATTACCGCTGCATAAAACAAAACAAGATAAAAACTAAATAAAAACAAGCAAGGAAACCCACTTGATATTAATCCAGGCTTGTTTAACTTCGTTGGCAAAATCCAACTTTGGTGGTCAGAAGTTTTTGTTATTTTTTTTACTTTTCTAAAAGTGTTGATGGATTTAATGGAATTTATTAAATGTGTCCCTAAAATAGTTGAAGCTAAAAAAGTGCTATAAAATTCTTATATACGAGTAGTATGTAGTATTTAAATATAGTTTCAAAAATATATCCTTTTTTAAGTTTTAAAACCTCTTCAAAATGTTTATCCCCGACTGGCAGCTCTTTTACTTAACAATTTACCCTTTAAGTGAGGTTTTTTTTACTTGAATGCGTTTTTTTGAATTATATTTGAAACAAACTTCACCATATGTCAAGCGGAGCTGAAAGCAATAATATTGAATACTTCATCAATTGTATGAGATGTTAAAGTGAATACTATATTGAACAAAGAATTTTCATGTGTGTACAATAATTAAGAGTACTTTATAACATAATTATGATTAAGATAAAAAGTTTTGCAGAATCATTTATATTTTGTAAGAATTTAAAAAAAAAAAATAGCAAATGTCCTGGGAAAACTATGAAAAAATCATCACAAACTGGAAGAAGAAATTTTATATACCATATCTCACAAAAAAGTTTGTACAACTATAAAATAAATGAATTTCCTTAAGAAAAATTATATTTTAATTTATCCAATAGCGCAGTTTCACTGCATGTCCGAGCAGAAATTGCCTGAAACGCAATATTGTATGCAGCAACTGCATCTTTAGTTCTTGTGAATTTAATCTAAGACCTCTTATAAAATACAAAGAGAAAATCAAAACTGTTTGGGCCTCAAATAGAGTCGGTATACTAGAACAGGACCATTCCATTTTACCCTAAAGGCATAACATAATGAGAAACTTGGAAGTTTCTTCGTGGCAGCACGAGTCACTCCAATTTTTTTCACATACATCTAATTCAAAGAATCAATCCCCCTCATTGTTGTATATGTGACAAGGATCTAAAAATGATTTAGATAAATGTACATACCCCAATTCTGCCAAGTCTTTCATATTCTACAATTCGATTCCCTAAACTTTACTTGTGTCAACAACATCAAATTTACACTAAATACATATCGAAAATTGATTTATGTGACATTATTTAGATATTTTTATCTACTAATGATTCCAATTCTGTGTTCAGACATGCATCTTAATTACACTATTATTATATTCCGAAGCGAGAGCCTTAAGTATGCCAAATTTAAGGTAAAAGAACTCGATTAATAGACTGAGCAATTATTAATTAATTCTAACACAAATCGAGTCGAAAACCACCATGAAACTCTCCATGTTCAACGAAGAAAAATAACACTGGCCAATTTGAGTACTCATAAGAAGGCTTGCCGTTGCACCAAGTAAAATGCAACTTTTTCAGAACAGTTGAACAAATTAACCATCGCAGTTTTTTTTAATAATTTCTCACATATTTCGATCATAAACGTAGTTTAATAAATTTTTTGAAATTAAGAATATATAGCAGACAATCATATCCTTATATAAAATGAAATAAAATAAACTACTGTACTCACATCAAACATTTAACTATTTTATCATATATTGACTGCAATTGTGACTTAAATATATTTATTAAAGTCGAATTCTTAATGAGAAAAATTTCCCAAGCAAATTTTTTTGTTAATTTATGTATCACGTGCTAATATACTGATTTTCATCATTTTACAATAATTTCAATGATTTTGTTGATCTCATATTTATAGCAAAAACAAGTATTAGTTCTAAAATTTCCCAAAAAAATTACTTGTCCTTTAAACATTGTGCTCCCTTCCTGTATTCATACTGTTTCGATAACATGTGATACACCTATATTCAGATCTGAGACTTTGTGAATTGGTTCTATTTTTGTTTGCCAAGTCATTTGAATAATTGATACAAACTTTTTGTAAAAAACTTTAAGCCACATTTTAAAAAGTCCTTATAAGCTCACAAAATAAAAATTACTCAAGGCCCATTAGCAAGATCTACGTGTATGCAACGGCTCAGGTGATAAGTGAGATGATTGTTTATATATAAAAATATACAAAAATGTTTCCCTTAACATTTTACAAGGAGTTTGACAATTGCATTCTCAGCCTTCTTATAATCAATTTGCAAGGACCTTATAAATTGAGCTTAAAATTACTTAACTAACTAATTTTTTTTTATTTATTAGCTGACAATAATTTCCTCTAATATGTTTTCATTGTTGTAGCTTACCTTTTACTTGATTCATAAAATTTAAAATAAGAAACAAGAGAAGTGACTTTTGTATAAAATTTGGGGTTAATAATTAACTTGTTTGTTTATAATTTGATAAATTTATGGTTCATGGCAAGTGCCATGTGGTGGGTTTAATATGTCAAATAAATGGGTGGAGTTTTATAAAACCATGTAGTTGTATAATGTTATATTTTTCCTACCATTATAATCGCATGCACTTTTCTCATTACACTTTATTGTTAATAAAATGCATTAAATTATTCTATTCTTTCTTACATATTAGAGGCACATCCTTACACTAATATTTATGTACTATACAAACAAAAACACTTCAAACAACGTTACACCATGTCATTATTTAGACTAAATGAGACTAACACGCGCTAAAGTCAAACATTAAAAATAAAAGTAAAAAAAAAATACTCAACGACCATAGATAAAACAATTTCCGCTTGAGCTGCAAGAGGCATGAAAATGTAAGACACAGTTTACAGAACGATTAACCTGTGTTTTGCAAATAAATTATATCAGTCATAGTATGCGATATGTGTAGGTGTGAGTCACGTGACTAATAGTGTAACATCTACTCGCTGCCAGTGCATACATAAGTACATATTCATTATGAGTTTTATATAAGAGCAAGCTTTACCCTTTTATTGGCTGTATTTTAAATATATTTGCAAACCTTCTGCTGGTTTATTAGAGATTGAACATGCAAATTTTGTTTAAACATCCAGCAGAAGAACATTTATTAATTTTTTCTTGTTTTCATAATTTTTTTTCTTCTATTAATGTATGGTAAACGTCTGAAAATTGTACATAAAAATTAATAATAAACGATTTGTGCGTAATAACAATAATTTTTCAATACAAATTACCCCGTTTTTCTAGTCGTGTTGCTTGCAGTTGTGCTCACTTTTTCATTTAATGATTTTAAAAATTAACGTAGTAACAACATGCCGAACAAAGGAGTTTTGATTGTAAATTCCAATTCTTTCTTTTTATCTGTTCAAAAATTAATTGCAAACAAGTTCAGGGCAATGAATTTTATGACACTAAATTTAATTTCCTTATCGAAATGAAGACTTTTACTTTTAGGGGGATATTTAGCATACAATTAACAGTGTTGTGATAAATAGTGTCGACTTAATGCAGATCGTAAAATACAGCAATAAAGATTTTTCCAATATACTTCTTTATTATTAAAAATATTTTAATATCCATATATTTAGTACAAATATGAATTTGTGATTAAATGGCTGTGGTTGAACAGTTGCTATATCAAATTAAATTAAGATTTTAAATTAAATATCATTTTTTAAATATGACTTAAAAAAGGAAACTTTGTTTGTGTAAGATTTTTTTTTTGCTTGGAAGCTTTAATTTTTATTACTTTTTAATCACGCAAAACCGATTGAACAGGTTCAAATCAAATCTTGGGCAGAAATAATTTGCATATGTTATGAAGTAGCATACAGGCAACGTCTTATAATGTTAAAGGACTTGGTGTGTCCACTTATGGGTCTATTCCATAAATCTAACATTTGAAACTCACGCATAATAGGCTGAGCCGGTTTAAATAATATATGGAAGATTTATATAAATTATAGTCTGTTTAGTATACGTTAAAGGATTTGGACTAAGTTTGCATTAACAATATAATTGAAATATCAAATAATTAGTAAAAACAGCTGAGAATATTTGGGTTAAATTTAGTACATCAATAGTTTACAACCTAAGTTAACTCTTACTATTATCCTTGTTATAGTAAAGCACTAAATTTGACCACTTCTGAACTAATACCAAAATGAATTTTTTACATCTGTGCTTTTACTTTATGACAAAAAACTGCATTTTTTGATTTTAATGAAATTTGGAATACCAAGGACACCTTCAAAGAAGGTAAAGGACTCCGTTAGATTTTTTACGGAATCCTGTTTGCGTGTTCGCATTTAAGTCGTGCATAACCGGCTTTAAATGAATACTTTTTATCTCCATAAAAGACAGGATTTCGCCCATTTAGTTAAAATACTATAGTTCTAAAGAATTGTATGACTATTTATTATGCAAACTCTAATCAAGAAGATTTCAAATACAAAGTTTTATTCCTATGTGTAGTGTCAAATGATAGAAAATTTGATTGCTGAAGTGCATCGGAAGTCATTGCTGTTGTGATCCAGGGCAAAAGAGATTCAAATTTTGCGTATTTGACTATTCAATGATCTGGAATCAGGTACTTGTGAATTTAGTATGCGTCAAATAGTAAAGATTTAACTTGTTTACGACTTTGTCATCGAATGGCTACAAAAAATGAGCGTGTTGATCCCTTGAATCCTGATTATTTCTCAAAACTTGTTATTTACATTTAAGGGCAGTTTCTCTTAAATAAAACATTTGTAAAAACCACTGCGTTGTCAAATAACTAAATACTGAGAGTGGAAGTAATATTTCCATAAATCATTTTGTAAAGAAAATTACTTGAATACAAACTAGAATAAATTTACCATAAATTAAACGTTTTTCTATAGGCATTAATTAAAAAAACATATTGGAGTACAAGAAAAATAATTTCGTTATATGCTAAAATGTGTTCACCAACTTTTTTCTTGACATATTTTCAAATATATTTTAATGCAATAAAATTTTTTGTACCGTAAATGCAGCCTAAAAATCTTTAGCACATAATTAATCAATTAAAATTTTTATTCATTCAAACTTTTTTGTAAAATAAGTTATATGTTTTTATTTATGTATTATCAATGAATTTTCTCACAATCTTATTGTATTCAAAAATTATTAATTCATTAGAATTAATGTGAATTTCGTACTATTAGAAAATAGAAAAGTGCATTGTAAAATACACAGTGAGTATAATATACATAACTATTTGTAAATGGAATTATAATCCTTAAGACTTTTATTCTTTACTATCACAAAACACCTTTATCGTTATACACTTTCTGTAAAAATAAGTTTATCCACCTTAAAACTCCATTATACAAAATTACATTAAAGACACAGCAAATCAGTGTTACAGCTTTTCTCTCCTCCTGCAAATTGTATAAAATTCCTGTGACAATTGTTACGCATGCAGACGACATATGTCCGTAGCTTAAATGCAAAAAAGCTTTTAAGTCCACCTCTTCAATACTCATTTCAAAGATATATACAGACATAGTAATTTTTATATAGAGTATATATGGGTCCCTCTCAAAAACTTGTCATCTCTTTTACAGATTTGTTACCTATATTTGTTGATTTGTCGCATATAAATACATTGTCGAATCAGACTTGTGCACTGGCATCTTAAATCGTATTGTCACACTTGCACTTCTGCACACACTTTTAAGGCAAGTGTGTGTAGCAGTTGCTTTACTTTATATGCTTCACTTAACATAATGGCATATTTTTATTGTTGGCACCTTAATTTAAGAGCTTAGCAATCAACTTTGTAATCTCTTGAGCTTTCTCGCTTAGTTTTTTGGTTTCTTTCCATATTGTTGACTACACCAGTTTCAATTGCCTTCATAAGGCAAAGTGTCACCGGCAATTGAAAATGTACAGCGGGATAAAATGCAAGTATATGCGCGAATGTGTACAGTGAACACTTTTATAAATGAACAAAAGCTTTGTCCCTTAAATAGATGTTTGCTTTGGAAAATGAAATTATATAAAATATTCCAGCAAAATAATTAGGAATAAGTGTCCATGTTAAAGTTACCCGCAATTAGAGCTTTCACTGTACATATAGTACATATATAATAAAGTACAATACAAGTGCTTTTTGTTTCCTTTAAATCAACAGCTTAACGTAAAAAACGAGGTAGACATATTTATTTATATTCATAAGTCTGAGACATTTTTGCATCTACATTTATATATTATGCAAAAATGTTTAATATATATGTACATACATTAGAACATGCTCAGTAAATAGTAGGTAGAGCATAAGAATAGTGTAGACCTGTAAATACATTACAACTTGGAACTTGTTTGAAAAATTATTAGTTCGCTTGTGCAAAAGTGATCCCATTTTTTCAAAGAGTCGCAGCATCTCATTAAACAATAAAAGAATTTTTGTTCAATTATATACTAAAGGATTATTTGAGGTTATCAGAGACGATTTATTCATTCATGGAGTGCTTCCAGAAATGGATGAGGTAGGCATGAACAAATGCCGACAGCCACATTTTTTGTTTCCGACATTAAGAGCGCATTTAACGACTTAGAAAATAGTTTTAGGAAAAACTTTAAAAAAAGAAACTCGAATAATTCTATTTCTCCATATAACGTAAGTGCTCTCTGAATTCCAGATAACTTAAACACTTTAACGTATGTAAAAAGGATCGTTATTGTACATAAAAGCTTTTTCATCATGATGTGTTCAACATTTGGAGCGTTTACAATCCCAACTGCAGCAGCATAAGAAACAACGGCGGCTTTAAGCTGACATATATATAAAAAGAGCAGCTGTGAATGCAAATATTTTTTTGTAGGAACTCAGTGAAAAGACCTTCCTAAGAAGTAATGAAGATGAGATTGTTTTTTGTGTGAAGGCAATATGCAGTTTCAATTAATAATTTAAGGAAAAGACAAACAAAACAAATTTATTTTAATTTGACTTATCAAAATGCCAAGAAATGCAAAGGCGGATATTTTGCAAGCAATCAAAATATCACTTCTCGAGAACAGCTTCCACTTTTATTACTTAGTATTTTTTAATAGATCGAATTTTTCGTTTTAAAATTTTTTCTTTATATTTCTTATCTAAAGTTCCCATACTTTCCTCCAAAACTTCTTACTGACCGTAAAAAATACCACTGTACCGGTTTTTTCATTTCCTTTTTTTAAATAAATATGATTGCAATTAATTTGTAACCGATTATCATCTTCAGGTGCCAAATAAACTTAAAAAAACATTCGTATTTCATTCCTTCATTCTTTCGTTCGTTTCCATCAGCCAAGTAAAAAGTACTTAAAAGAAAATCTCCATTGAAATTAAAGATCTCAACAAAAAGGAACTTAAATAACATGTCGCCGATATTTGTTCACGCTTAGCACTACCGCCTCCACCCCTTGCACGAAGCTCAGCAATAAAAAGAGTATTTGCCAATTGTTAATTTTTTTCTCGCAAATGTGTCTTGTATAGAGTTTTATGCGTTCGTAACAATTTTATGGACGACAGATCTAAATAAACCATTCAATGTCATCTTCTGGCTTTCATATATTTTGCGTTTAGTTTTCCAGACTCACAAATAAGCAAACCTTGAAAAAATAAGTATTAAAAAATGAGTTGAACAAATCTCATACTTGCACTAAGAACCACACACAATTTAACCGCCAGGCACATGAAGCTATAAACTGAAGATACGTTTTTGGTATTAAAAAGTGCAGCACAGACAATTATGCTTACGACTGTTTGTTAGTGTATGCTTTTATGTGAGCAAAGTGATTTTGGTTACAAAATCAGCCATTTAAAATAATCATATCTCAAGATTGTCAAACTAAAGTAATTGTATTGCAAAAGCGAAGAAAATTGTTACCATATGCTGTTGTTAACTTTTTGATAAAGTCAAAGATGACACCATAATTAATGAGTTCGTAACGTCACTAAGTACAATTTCAATACCCCATAGTATTTTTGAGGAGCTTCTGAATAGAATTGTTTCAAGAAGAATAAGCAAGTTCCATGAGATATAATGTAATATATATCGGGCTAATCCAGAATGAAGATGCCCTACATATTATTATTTCTGTATAAAGACCGTATATTGTTGTAAAATATATCAGGGGTTTTGAATGTTTTTAATTCTAAGTTTTATTTTATAACACATTTTCTAAGCTTATGTTGGTTAGAGTTATGTAGTATTAAAATGAATTTATCAGGCGAATAGTTACTGTTTTCACAACCTTTCGGCAACTTACGAATTTTTTAGTTTATTTGGCCCATGGGCGTTTAGTGTAGGTGGGTTTAGTACACGTGAGCGCTGTCAGAGACATCAAGAGTAATGAACTGGAAACAAATTAGCCCACTTTGAGGGTTTGGTTAGGTTAGGCTAGAAGAGTTGGGAACCTCTTAAGTTTTTTTCCAAAAGATGTGAAACTTTTCTGAAATGTGAAGATGTAAGAAATATATACTTCACTGCACCTATACTGTAGCCAGGAACAGGGAGGTCTTTTAGAGTACGTAATGAAAAAAGTCTGAAAACAAGAACTTTATATCTGCGTGTGAAATGTGAGTGAACAAATTCAGCTGATAATATTGCGACTAAGTCATAAACAGAAGGAGCACAGCCTCCCTACCCACGGGATATTTTTTTCTTGTGGAACTTTTAATATATTACATTATTTTCCTCCTCGTTGGAGAATTATGTTTTTTTCTCCTCTAGAAAACAATTTTTGGGGTTGTAGGTAGACCTTCAACAAAACTATCCTCATTAATCGTAAAACAATTTTAAGTAATCAAATGGATCTACCTATAAAAAAGTCATCATCATATAATACGTACATGACCCCAACAGATTCTAAACTTTAGGTGTAAGGAAGTTTTATAAAAACAAACTTAAGAAGGCGTTCAAAATCCAATAAAATCATAAGTGTAAACACTAGAGCAAGTTCTTATACAAAAACTTTGAGCGTTAATACTACTGAGATCGGCATGACAAAAAAGCTTTTGTTTGGTGAACTACAATATCCTATAAATAGATCGTATCTATTTCATAAAAAGTCTCAATATTGTCTTGTGATTTTTTGTTTCTTACCTATCATTAGTAAAGCCTTGACTTGATGTGATGTTGACTGGGAGACATTCGTATCTATAACAAATCATACATCTTTCTCATCATCAGGATGCCACTTTATTTCTAGTTAAAATTTTTAAACTTCTTATGTGCAAACAATTTTTTTTTTTCAATTCAGTAAGTTCCCCAGGAATGCCTTGTCTTTATACTAACAGTTTTTTTTTTTTTTCAAAATGTGGGTTTTGTTCTTAATATAAATGCAGGCATTGAAATGTCATTCCTTACGCAAAAGGACAATATGTGTTTTTTTAAATTGTTTTAATAACTTAAGCGTTATGATGTAAGTTGGAAAATCAATCCCAAAACCTTGATCCCAAAAAAGTTGAGAGTTTTCAGGATTGATGAACTCCGAATTTCAGGACTCGTTGAAACTATTCTTGTCAATGTTAACAATAAAATGCAAGCATATACTCAGCTTAGCCAACAACAAAGAATAAATTGTCCAATATTAACAATATTTATTTCATATTTAATTAAGCAAATTTGCTTTTATCTTACTGGCATAAAAAATATATCCGATTTATAACCACAATAAATATCCAAAATTTTGCAGAAACTTAAGATCCTTAAGGCAATCAATAAAATTGATTCCATGTTTTCTAAAATAAAAAGAATACGAAAAGTACTAAGATATGGCGAATATAGTGAATATTTTTAAATAAAGCGAAATATTATTTCCATTGATAAAAATAAGATGAACTTTGTCCAAAGTTCTCTAACAGGAAAATAAAGTAAATTTCGTTAGAAATTTGTTTTACAAAAAATTTACAAGGTTTCATATATATATATAATGAATTAGACCATATAAAAATATGTTTTAATTTTCCTTTCTATTTGTTTATTGAATGCGCCACTTTTACGCATACTAATGTGTATTACAATCATAATATAAAACTTCTCTCAGTTAATTGTGACAGCAGGGTGGAAGTTGTGATCTGCATACCCTTGTGAGAAATTGAGTTCTAGTAAGCGATCGCACGCACGAGTGGTTTCAGAGGATATTGATATTTTAACAAGTACATCTCCCGAGTTTTTCTAGATTAATTTTTATTCTTGGCTTTTTCCAAATCCTTGTGGATATTCTCGTTCCAAATGTTCTAAAGATTTCCTATAATAGTTGTAAGAATTTAAGACTGGGCCCTCGACATGATAAAATCAATAAACTTATCACTAGCCATTCCCCCCCATAGTTCGATCCATATAACCAAATTGGTTTTAAAACTGTTTGACATTGAATAACTTGGCTGTCTACCTCAATTTCGATCAGCCAATGTAGACTAAAAGCTTTAATATTTATGTGTAGCCTCCTGGTTTCTATTGGATGAGGACAAGTGTGTCGTCTATCTTATGTATAATCATTACATCCTTTCTCAGCTCTGAGTGTTTAATAATTGTGCTATTGTATGGTGCATTCTCATATACACACAGTCGTTTTCCACCCGCCAACACTTGACGGATTTAATTATTTCGATTTTTAACGTATTTTTTACTTTTTCTTAAACCATGGCCGACAAATGCCACAAAAAAAAACACTTTAAAGAACATATACAAAATCCAATCTGTGTTGGAGACTTTCGCAAAGAAATGAGAATTGTTCAAAAGTTTTTATTTTTTTCTTATACTTTACGTAAATTTTTATTTTACATTTTTTATTTGTGCAGACTGATATAGAAGAAGTCTTTGCGTGTTTGTGGCATTCCAATTCACATGCATCATGTCCAGTTCGTAATGAAAAAATATGGTGTTTGTGTTACAATAAAGTTTAACTTCACACTTATGTTTCCGTACTCGTTGTTGTTGTTGTTATATTTGTTGGTATGATTGTTGTTTAAGTTTAGGAATATGGAACTGTTGTTCATATTTCTTTTTTATTCAATTGTACTTGCAGTTGCTTGAGTTTATTAATACTTTAGTTTAGTTTTGATCTTAAGTTGTTGCAAGGAAATCTTTAGTTCTTAGTTTTGAAAATTGTTCTTCATTCGTTTGCATTTTTTTTCTCATTTTGAAATGACAATTAAAATTATGATGACATGAAGGTGGTGTATTTGAACTCACTCATTATTGCCACAAAAGGAATAGAGATGTATTAAAATAAATACCAACTTTGTTTTGAAGGTGACCATATTTCGTGTGATAAAATATTTTTACATCAAATAATATTGTATTAATGTATTTTGTTTGTGGCGTAGTGGCCTTATATATCAGTGTCTCTAATCTAACTCGATGAAAAAAGACTCCAAAATTATATTTTTTCTAACTTTAGTATTATTTTAGATTTAATTTTCTACCCTAAAAATGCAATAATTTAAATTTTTCATTTGAAAACAATATATACGTAAATAATCCTGAAATTTTTGCTGTTACGAAACTTTTGATAAATGATATAATTGTCCTCTTCGTTAAGGATATATTCAAATAAGTTGTAGACCCCCTCGATAATTATCTAACTAGGCAAATAGAGTATATTATATTAAATTTAAATAAAGTTCCCAAATTTGGAGAGATCTAAAGGATTAAAAATGAAAGCTCTTCCTATAAAAACAAGATTGATGTCAATGCACAGCAGGTCTTTAATGATTTATTATTTTTAAATATTTATTCGAAAATGTCACTGTCTCATAGTGAAAAAGGAAAGCAGAATTTATTATTTATTTATTTGATCAATAAAATACAACAAAAACAAGACTTATATTACAGTATTGTGTAGTAATTTGGCAATTTCTTCGATAAATATTAAAGTAGTTCATCTAAATGATAGATTTCTCTGCTGTCGACCTTAGAAAAGCTATTGAAATATTTATTCCTGGCAGCAGTATATAATATTAGATTCGGTATGAGAATTTTCGATTGTTTAAACAGCAGAGAGCTTATGCGCAAACATGAGAAGTGCATAGTAGGCATCATGTTTTAAGATGTATAGTGAGAAAGTTAATATTAATTTTTTCAATTTGAATTTTTAAACAATACATATAGGGAAATTGTAAAAGGTGAAATATCTTGAGATAAATATTACTAATATTAATAATAATTAACCCATTAACGACAGGGTCGAAATTTGTGAATAAATATATATTTTATTAATTCAGGTATTGAAATTTCTTTTTTTAGGTCAAATTGAAGTACGAAGATTTTCCTTCGCTCTTGTGGTGCAGATGTCTATTTCTAATGCTACAAAATTCCAAAAAGTATGCAAAACAAACAGTTACTTAAAGATTTTGCCAAAATAAACTCATTTCGAGAAACTTTATATCGTGGGTTATGGAGAAAATTAATTAGTTTTATCCGTGGTAATGAGTGGGTTTGGATGTGCTTAAATTTTTTTGAAAACTTCAAGTGTGGAAATAATGATGACTGTATATTTTGGTGATATTAATAATATTTTTATGAGGAATATTTAACATTGTTTCATTTGTATTAATATATTAATACTTTCGATTTGTTAGGATGTAAATGTAACATCATCTATAAACTTGTGTTATTTTGTTTTATTTAATTGAAAGATGTGTTTTTAAACATAAACTTTTTGTTTTAAATTGTATCAATTTTAAATTAGAACGTTTTGAAAAACGTAAATATTTTTACATTTGGAAGAAAAGCTTTGTAACAAACTTTTAGCAAAATAAACTTGATAATTAATACTTAAATTCGTGCTACAAAATTATACCTTCTCTTATAGATACTTTCTTTCTCTTTTTTGTTTTAAAAAATAAACTGTTTAAGAAATAAGAAACTTTCAACTATATTTAAATTTAACAAAAAAATGTGTGAAAATCTTTTTATATGGTCACCTTAAAATTAAACTCTGTTACTTATTTTAAATCATATCACAATTTATATGTCCATTACGCTTGCATGTTCCACAAACATTCACTTGCGATCAAACATGCAATATTATATTCTCTAAAAGGATCTCATTTATTTTACAGATACTGGCTGAAAAATTAGAAGACACATACACACACATACACATGAGATGAAAAGCTTTACAACCTTTAAATGATTCTTTGCTGTAATTTAGTTGGCAAGATCATTTCTTTAAGTGTCTCTGGAAAATGTTCAATAACTTTATCAAAAACATTAAAAAAGAAGAGCATTATTGTAACACTTTGTTTAAATTGCCAACAACAAACAAAGAAAGAATGAATTTCATAGAAAAAAAATTAAATAGAAACAAGATGTAACATGCAAGAAACTTGAAAATCAAATAATTTTTTAGAATATTTGGCAACAAGAAGTTGAGCTACATTATAGCCACGTTGCTAGAGAGTTTATATGGCCAAAAAGTTTCATTGTTCTAAATTTATATGGATGTAAGCCATTTAAAGTCATTTTTCAAAATAATTTAAGTTTTATAAGCTTCACTGTCTATATGCCGACTTCATGACTCATATGCTCATACAAAAACTCAAATATACATAATGAGAATTTCAAGAATTCTATACATTATGTCATTTGCAGGCTTAGAAAACTTTTTTTAAATAACACAACTACACATTTGTACACGGTGTGCATATCTTTATTTTTCTTGTCTTTGCATATGATTTTGAATGCGTTTGCAACATGATGTCTGGAACTTGTTGATGATTTGGTTAACGCCAATTAAATGCTGATATATAGACAGCTAAACTTATATTATATTTTTTTACAATTAGTTAATTTTTATTTTGTAAAGCCTTTTTAAGTAATAAAAATTAAAACGCTGCTTAAAGCTTCACAAGCTGCCTCACTGTTACAGGTATTAATATTTATTATGTATATAATTTAATATTTAAATTATTTAGTGGTAGAGTCCCAATAAAAAGTCGCGAAAGCGCAGAGATTACGGTTCGGAAGTAGTGCTCGAATTTGCATCACTATCAACTATCCTGGCATAGACTTTCCACAGCATGATGTTGCCTCTTTGACACTTATTCACCAGTTTGAAAACTGTCTTCAATACATTAAAGAAAATAGATTTCTTATATATTTTTGGGCAAAAAAGCAAATAATTTTATATTAAAGATTAATTAGTTATATATAGGAATTATTAGTCATGCTTTAGTTTTACTAATTTGATACTAATTGTGTTAATTATGAGTTAAAGGAAAGGAAGTTTTAAGAAAATAAGCATTTTATTTACAAAATAAAATTACAAATAAATTCAACATCGCGAACAGAGTTTCAAAGATTTGTAGTAGTAATAAATCAATGAAAATATCGCTGCTTAAGAGTGACTTCTATTTTTAAACCGGGCTTGTTCTAAATTTAAATCTTTTATTCTTCCTTTTAAAAAGTTCATTCTTAGGAACTTTGGAACGTCTGACACTAAATATATTCCATAGTTCTTAGATTAAGTACGAAAATTCATAGGCAGTTAATGTATTTATAATGCTGGAATTTTCAATATTCTTGTATTGTATAATTAAACTTTAAATTAATAATTTCTCCTTGTGTGAGAGGACTCAAACACACAAATATTACAAATGAAACTACTATACAAATGATAAAAAAAGAGAATATAAAAATTTATTTATAAAAGAAGATCAGTTATCACAACGAGATGACCAAAGTCACAAAAGATTAGTTAAATTTTAGTTGCAACACTCACAGCGGAATAAAGCAACGATATTATCGAAGCCCGCTATATACCCTCCTCAGGGGTCAAATGCATTTCATGTTTCCAAAAATACTACCTTGTATTTTGTCAAAGCCTCCAAAGAGAGCTTTATCATGTTCTGTGTTGTATCCTGGCATTAACGACGATTTCTCATTGTCTGCTATGGGACATCAGATTACATCAAACTCTTTCTTATTAAAAAACCATTACAAACACTAGCCTACTAATATAGTTTAAAAGTAAATATATTAAAGCATGTTAAATAAAATCTGCCCCTGATAATGTGTGGAATAAAAGCTTAAATTTTTGTAAAAAAAGAAATTGTCGGGATAGGGACAGCTTTTTATTCGGTTCCACAAGAAACGTAGACACGGTGAACAACGTGTTAAAATGCCTGTCTTGAATCAAGCCGGATAAAGGTGTGTGTTATTTTAAGATAAAAACTTTTCCCCTAATGCTCCTGTTCTTGACTAAACTAGAATGGAGTTGCATTCTGGGTCTAAAAAATCTATTCTTACAATTCAGTTGATACGGTCCTGAACTGATTGTATGACATAATTTTTCTTTCGAGATTATATTTCCACAAAAAAGTAGACATATTTTATACAAGAATTTACTAATAATTTTTAAATAAAAAAATCACTTTAATATATATTTATTTGTACAGGCAAGTGTGAAAATAGATTTTTTATAATCATCTTACTGACGATAAAAATGCAAAAGGTCTAGTATATTATATAATTGTGTTGTATATTGTTATAACTATGTGGAGGAAAATATATCACTTATTTTAATTATCTGAATTTAATGCGGATTATTACTGCAATGAAGAATATTTATAGGAAAAAGACTAGAGATCTGCCACACAATGTAATAATCAATTATTATGTATGTAATTTCGTACCATGGTGACGCTATATAATTAAAATTATTAAGATAGTAAGGCTCATTTTTCAGTAAAAGTTATAAGTTACATTGCATGCAATATAACTTTTAATTATTTTATATTAAGAGAATTATAATATGGCTCTGTTTAAGTTTAATAAAATCTACTAGCATTATAATGTGCATTTTTTTCAAAAGCCCAAACATATAGAAATAAGGGAAGACCCCTTAAAAAATAATTATGAAACTAGGAAATATTTGACGTCATACCACGAAAAATGTTGGTTTGCAAACCGGCTGGTTTATTCGGCTGCCATCTTCAGTGTACTCTTTTCCTTAATAAAAGATAATAAATTATGAAAAATTTCATATCAGATGAAGTAGGATTGAAAGATTTTTAAAATTACGGTCTGAAAATAAAACGCATTTTTAAGCAACAGTTTAGGAGTATTTGAAGAGGATAATGGTTCCCATGAGACTTGATTTGGAAAAAAAACTTTCATTATAAAATTAAGAAAAGTTCTTCCTTTTACATGATAATGATTTCTTTTATCAGGAGAGTTGAGCTTATGAAAATGATTTTCATATCGTTATCTGTAAAAATAGATCGTAGTAAAAAACTAGAAGCGAGATAATACATATTTAAGTATATATTATTAGTTATAAATGATATTAAGGGAGCAAACCGGTCCTCGGGAATGAATATAAACAACTTAAAGTATATGGCTTCGAATACTTAAATATTTTCGCAAACGGATTCACAAAAATTTCTCAGCACAAGGATAAAAAATATGGATAAGCATATAAACAGACGACAAATAAAGTAATAACTACAAAAAATAGAATAATAGAAATTAGATAGTCGTGGTAAGACTGGCGAAGATTTATCAAGTTTTGCCAACATTCGATTTTGCTCTGTTCTTGGAAGAATTTAATAAAATTGAAACCCTTTCAAAGGTCGTAATATCCTTCTTAATATAATATTACTATTTCTTTGCCCTTATTATTTGCAACATTTGTTACTATGTTTTTTTTTCTTATCGGCCTAACGTGTAATTAAGATTGATGCCTGATTTCCGAAAGAATTTTTTTTGGTGACAACCATACGTACATGAAAAATAATTTACCTAAAATGCTCATCAAACCCATCATCAAATCATAAATACTACAAATAGTTTTGTAGTTCATTAAATGTAAAAGAAGGAGGAGCAATAGACCTGCATGCAGTAACACTTGAATGTGACACATAACACATGTTCGGTTAGAAATATTATTGCAATTTGAATTTCCTGGTCTGTGTAACTAGAAAAGCATAACAACTAAACAAACAAATCAGGTGTATTGTTACACATGCCATACGACTTCTTTTTTTCTTCTACTTTTTGGCTTCATTTTTCTCCTTCGTTTTGGCCAGTTATCTCAAACATATTGTGGCCCATTGTAATACTAACAGAGTGGTAATAATAGTTGATACGACTAAAACAAACAATATTTATTGTAGGCTATAAGAATTTACATACAATATTTTATATAAGGTGCACTTTTAAGTTGCTCATTAAAATCGTGTTTAACAATCATTTCTGCTTGCTCTTACATTACAAACATATTTCCAGGTCTTAATGCATACGAGTATTCGTAGGTACATATTCATAGACTTTTATTTTATGGTTTTGGTTTTAGTTTCAAATGTATCATTGGCCTTTGTTTGTTTTGAAAGCTTTAGCTTTATTTTTGTCTCTCGTTCAGTTCGTTTGTTCGTTTCCATGTTCGTTTCGTCTGTCATAGTTGTCTTAAGTGTTAAGTATTTGCGACAGTTGGCATGCCATACCATGTTAAGTAATAAGACTCTAAGACTATTTTGGCTTGTGCCAAAGTTATAGTGACATTTCAGTATTATTTTTATTATTAATTTTTTTGTTCATATCTGGCGTTATTGTTTTTGGCCAAATAATTGCAAATTTGTGAAAATTAAGATGTTGTTTGCAAAAATTGTCAATAATTCTTATTGTGGTTTGGTTTTTTTCCATGATATGGATTGTAATAAATTAGTGTGAAATAAAAATAATTTTATTCGTATTATATTTCTGATGAGTTATATTTATGTAGATGTTAAAGAAATTTATTTGAAACCCATTTCAATTTTTTGCTTAATACAATTTTAATGAAGAGTTTATTAAATGACTGTAATAAAGTTTGTCGCTTAAGTCTTTTGTTTTGCTTAGACAATCTTAGACATTTAATTATTAAATGAGAACATTGGTTATTGAATTGATTTTAAGAAAAAAATATGATAAAAGTCTAATAGTTTTGAAGATAGATCTGTTACTGTGCAGAAAACTTTCTCAAGTCACATTTTACAAATATTCAGAAGACCAAACATTATATTTAAAGTCTATTTCTTTATTAAGAATTTGCCTTGTCCTAAACATATTGCATAATTCTTATATTATGTGATAGACTTAATAAATTATGTCATATTATGTTAACATTACTTATTATTTTCTTTAACTCACACTATAGTTTTAAGTAGTAACACGTCTTTTGGTACATTCAAACTATCAATATTTATAAATAAAATTATTTAACAATGAGATGAAACCTTGAGCTTAAATATAATTTTAATCAAAACTGTGATAAAAAATTCGGAGATTATAGAGATATAAGTACAAAATTATTGCATTTTCAAAAAATTACAAAATGTTGCACTGAGTATTTGCGCGATTTTACCCAAATTCAGTGACGAACTAGATTTTTTGGTGGGGGAAATCAATCAAAAATAAGCTAAACATTGTTCAAAAGCTCCTTTGATATAAATGAACGATAAATAACTAAAGTAAATATTTATAATAACTTGTTTATTATCTAGATTAAGGTACTGAAAAACTCTATATTAAATAGAGCAAGGATAGCTTGAAAAAGGTGAACGTGAACCAAACGGAGTTATGGCTTTATGATTTTACGCCACATCAAATATACGCTTATTTATACGACCGATTCTTTAAATTTGTAAAGCCATGTTCCTTTTTTCAATTTACAAGAAACCATACAAGTATTAACCTTAGAACACCAATGTTAGTCGATTCATTTAATGCCACTTACATGAACATGTGTATGTAGGATTTTTTAAGTTATAGAGTTCACATTAGTCAAATAGGCTAAGAGCACTAGATCGAAGTCATTAACTAATGTTATTAAGATAAGAAAACTTTTATATATTTTTATGATGAAAAATTTTATTCCTACTAATTCTCTACGAAAAGCTGAGTGTCGGTTGTTTACAAGTCACTTTCACATTGTGGAAAAGTAAATGGAAGATTAAATTGCAAAGGAATCTTTGCTATTAAGTCCTTGCTCACAGTCTAAGTTTCTCTATTCAGAGTAATAAACATATTTGGATTAATAAACATATTTGGAACCAAAATTGGAAGAATAGCAATGACGTTAAACTTCTGTAAGATCAAAAAATTATTATTCATAAACTAAAAGTTTTTGTACGGCGAAAAAAGAGGTCCTTGTTTACTTTCATATAAATATGCTATGGAAAACGAACAACCTTCCTCATGTAATTGTAGTGAGATTTTAATTATATCTCATATTGTCAATGAATTTAGGTTACTGATACGACTCAAATAAAATATATATAATAATATAGTTTTAATTAAAATATTATTTAAGCTCAAGGTATTATTTAGTGTTTAAAAATTTTTATTTGTAATTATCAATACTTCAATACTCAATGATACTCAACGACTATAGAAATACCGATAATTGCAAATTAAAAATAAATAACACCTTGAGCTTAAAAGTATTTTAATACAAATTTTCGTAAAAATGTAAAAAAGCATAGAGATATTGTAATAATATATAAATAGTTGATAATAAAGTTTAATTTTAAAAGAGGCGAATTTTTTTTTTACAGAAAAAGGCTTATATGACTCGATTTATAACTACGAGTAGTTTTTTTATTATTGATGTATTAACTATTTAGTAGTTAAATAAATATGAGTTATTTTACGTTGTATAATCAACCTAACCTAACCTAATATTCGCTATTAATATAATTAATAAATAATTTAGTTATTAATAGTATTCGTTATAATGTTAACGAATGTATCAGTGAACATCAAATATTTTTTACAAAATTTATTTTCCAATAAAATGCTTCCAAGTAATTTTTGATAAAAAGTAAGCATTTCTTAGTATTTTTTGTTATAGTTTTTTTTTCATACTATTATTTATATTTATAATTAGTTGAACTACTGTCATGTATACTTAATTAGTTACACTATACAAATGTCAAAGACAGTTTTGTTAAATAAATACATGATAATTATGTAAATGAAATACTTGGAACGAAAACTAAGGGAAATATTAATTTTTGTATGAAACCCATAAATATAACGAAGACGAAATGGCGTATATGATTAAGATCAGAAACAAGTCTAGTTTGTCTTTGAGAGAAGAGAAAAAATATGACGTTCGGAAATAAAATAAAAGACAGCAACACAATTAAAAACAACACCTGATTCGTGGATGAGACAAGCCAGAAATAATACTATTGGTTACAGATTTACCTCAATTTTTGACTAAAAATTTATGAAGAGTTGAGCTGATGAGACAACAACAGCCGCAATAGTTGTGGCGCAACAGTCAACATTTTTATTAAAATCAAATCATTAGCAATTAAGACAACATATTGCTACCTTATTAAAAGTTCAAAAAGTTTCTTGTTTCAAGTTAATAAACTTTCCATTTTATAACAAGGAAAAAAGAGAATTGACAAAACACCTCCCTAATGGCTGCATATGTCTGTGTAAATTTGCTTAATGGTATTATTGACCTTAAAATAAAATGTACAAGTAGTAGCTCAGATGATGAAATAAAAACCTTTAATAATTATGTCGCCATTTTTTCTGAAACATGTTCGCCAAATTTTTATTTTATCGCTTTTAACGAATTTGCATAATTTTGTTCATTTCAAAAACAAAATTCAAATTATACTTGAATTTGTTTTTGGCATGTGTACCGAAATACTTTCATTGTGTTTAAATGTCAATAATTATTTGTCACATTTTATGAACGCTATTAGTGTATTTGTTTAATTTTTGGCAGGTTTTTTCAACAGATGCTAATGATCAAAAAGTTGCGTTCTCTCCTGTTTTTAAAGATATTAAATATGTATTCAAATTAAATTTTTAACATAAAATGGCGAATTTAAAAAAAATATTTGCTCATAATATTCGATTGACCTCTTAATTGAGCTCAACATAAAATGCTTATAATTTTTCTTTGGTTTGAAATTTTAACTGAGTGTTATTCACATTAGGTGAAAGGAAAAAATAAGCGTTCAGAAATTTTAACGCTTACAATAATAATAATGATGATAATAATAATAATAGTGAAATTCAATTTCTGCATACATGGAGCAGACATTATCCATACTATATTGGGCTCACCATATTGGAATATATATTCCATACACGCCTGGAGGGAGCATATGGCTTCTACGAAGCATATCTGTCCTTACACGGGTTGTTGTTGAAGTTGTTTTCGCATTGTTATTATTTGTTTTTGCCTTGTATCAGTTTCGGTAATCGGTTCTTGTTCCAGCTAAGTAGATGAATAGTTTGCTGTAGCAGGTCTAGGGTAATGAGACCGGCATCTGCCTAGAAACAACGCTGTTGGGCTCACCATATTGGAATAAATACTAAAAACCGCTTATAACCTATTTTAGGGAATATTTTCACCCTAAAAGCGCTTAGAAACATTACTTTGGGGTTGTTTCATTTTTGATTCGTTTCCGTCCCTTATTTTTGTTTTGCCCTGCGTCCAGTCAGTTGCAAGAACTGGTCTGTGCCTAGTGTGCTGCTTCTACGTGAGGTTTCTTCTTCTCAGACTTGAATTTAGATTACCTCGTCACTACTTTCTGTTTAGATGTTGTTTAGATTTTTCCTAAAATAACTTTGGTCGGTCATCATCTGTTTCAGGTAGCAGTTTACTTTTTCGACTCTCCGTTTTAGCTACCTGCCAAAACTTGGCAGAAGTCTCTTCGACAATCTGGCAACTGTTTTCTTGTTCCATTGTTCTTGCCATTTTTGAAGAATCTCCTGTCCTATTTATTTGCCTCCATGCTTGAAACTATTGCACTATTTTCTTATTCGTATCTTCTTTCATGCATTTTATTAGTTCTCTATGCTATCCTGTCTCTAATGTTTCTTAATGACCTTTTTTGTAAAAATTCCAACCTTATCTACTCCTTTGAAGATGACCGTAGCATAAACCATTCCTACTAATCTGACCAAAGGCCAAGTCCATTGGAGATTTATGTTATGAGGCAAAATATAGATGATACGAATCGAGCCGATTTTAGTGCTTGTAAGTCACACAGCTGTATGCTTTCTCATATACGTATGACTGTGTATACTGCTCCATCCGTAATTAAGGGTGATAAAAATACTGAGGAAAAAAAAGCTCTTGATGTTCTGGGTATGAAAATTCAGTGTGATTATCGATGGACTGAGCATATTTTTCATATCGCCAAAGAAGCAGTCAAGTGGACCAGCTTTTTAAGACGATGTAAGGGATACTTTACACCTACTGATATCCCTACCATTTATACCACCTACATCCGACAGAAAATGAAATACTATTCTCATGTACGGGCCGGTGCTTCAAAGTCTATTTGGAAGATACTGAACTGACTACAGGAGAGGGCGAAAAGATTTATTGCTGACAATAGTTTAGCCAACTCTATAGACTTATTAAAGCATATAATTTCCTATTTTTCTAGTTTCAGCACAATGCACCGCAAATATTACTGCCGTAAAGAAATATGCTCTTATTTGTCTTTATTAGCAGCTTCCTCCTGTCTTGTCGCGGGCTTCCTATATTTACCATTAATTGGTTTGATATACCGCGACCTTTTCTGTTTCGATTGGGTCGTAATGACAACATCTAGGAATGTTTAGAAATCTCCTTTTTCGTAATTGTACCTCCTTAATGTTGATGTTTATTGCTAATGATATGTTTTTTCTGGCTAATAAAAGTAGTTGAAGATCATGTGCCGCAAAGCAAGTTTTCGTCTCGATCATGACCTGCCTTAGATATCGTATTGCTTCTTTTGCATCTCTGGCCTTTATTATAGCTGCTATATTATCAGCGTAGCCAACTCGTAAGGTATCCTGTGTAATTTCGTTCCTTAGAAACTAACATTTCAAAAGTCTGGGCCCAGAATTGATAACTTAGCGGTCCAGATATTACTAGAATCCCTATCTATTTCTCCTACAAGTTGTATATAAGATCCTTATTTTTGAGGTAGCTCCTTATCATTAGAGACATATATGCCGGTACGTTAAGCCAATTTGGGCTATTGAAAGTGCCTTTAATATTCAGTGTGGTAAGGAGGAAGAATAATCTACTAAATTGATTTATCTCCATTAGTGGCTCTAAAGTGGCTGTAAAGTCATAATGCTTTACAAAGTCTCCTCCTCCGATGGATATGACATCCATCAGCTTAGGTTTCAAAAGCCTTTCGAATAGTTTTCCTGCAGTGTACAGCAAACAATGTGGTGGAAACATTGACGATGAGTTCAGATCATTCTTCCCCTTACTGAAGGGACTAACTGCTTTAGCTTTTAGGGAAAAAACCTTCTATGAGACACTTGTTATATATAGTATATAGTATATCAAGAAACAGGATTTAGTTTTTCAGCTGCTTCTTTCAACTCTTGTGAGATGAGCAACTTAATGTCTATCCCTCCCAACAAGTCTTTTCTATCTTCGTTTGTCGGAAAAAAGGACACCATAACGTTTTATATCTTTTATTCGTCCATTTACTTTGTTTAGATTCTGGTCTTCATTTCTTATATTGATAACGAAACAAATTTATGGGTATTCAATACCGCTCTCAGGGTATATACATGGGAATTAATAAAAAGTTTCTTAAATGCCTACTTTAGAAAAAATCACAGATTCTTAAATGAAAATGGCAAGATGTTAAGGATAACTACTATTTGGGAGATCAAAAACCGTGTATACTGTTACTATTGGATTAAATTTTTTAGCAGAACTTTTTAAATTTCAGGCAGCATGAATGCATAAACTCCTGATAACAAATCACTAAAATGTTAAACATGCGTGTTGCAAATAAGGTGAAGCTTTTTTCCTGCGAACAACGTACATCCTCCAAATTCCCATACACCTGATCTACTGGTGCACATTTGTGGCAGAATTTTCTTTTAGCTCACAAATATAAAAAGAAATTCTCTTCAAAATCTTCCTAATTCTTTTAAATTAAAATTTTTTTATAATATGTTGTTAAATAATGTCTTCCGTTGAGACAAAAAAATATTTTATTCGCTTGTATAATGTTTGGATGGCAATATTTCTACGAATTTATTCAGGTGCTTATGCTTGATTGGGAAGCAAACGTCTAAATACAAGAATTCAGGCAACAGTCCATAAAGAGCCAATAAGTCCATTACCGTGTTTCTATCCTGTATGCTAATGCTTCTTTTATAATTGTTTTATTCAAAATGCTTTCATCCACGGATAATAAGCAAATTTCTCAAGGTTTAAAATACTGCCATTATGTTACCCTAATGGTTTATTTTATACACAGATATTTTGAATTTATTTTATTGGATTCCTAACATATTTATCGAGATTATTAACTATCTGCTTATAAAAATTTTTAATTTTTGTTATGAGGTGACAAATGTTCAAACATCCAACTCTGCAAATTTTCAAATGTAAGATGAAACTTTCAATCTTAATTTTTTTTAACTTTAACCAAAATCAATTCATTAGAAAACATTGTAATACCTTTTAAATATATTTAATATTTTCGCAACATTATAACTATAGAGAAAATTAAATTTGTAAGTTCTTGCAACGTTTGCAAATAAATCTTGTGAAGCTCGAAAAAAATATAAAAAAAACTAAAAGATTCTTCATCAATTATTATTTATTATTTTCAAGAAAAATTCGTTAAACATTTTATTCTTTTAACCTGACACTTATTTTCAATATTCACATGTATTGTATTGCTTTAAGGTTTATTCTTTTCACAGGTTCAAATCATCTTTCTATTGTATGTCACCTAAAAATACAGAGAATGCAAGATCGCAAACAAACTGTATATCGTCTCATTAAATTTGAAAATATGGCCAGTGTTGTCATATAAATCTTGTATCCATCAACGAAAATACTGACCTATGTGTTCGCTATATATATACATGTATCTGTGTGCTTGTGTATGTATATGTGTAGTATACTATGTGTGTAGCTGAATGTGTGTGAATGGGCTTTAATGGCATATCAACCTCGGTTTACCATTGACAATACTGCTGCAAGTACTTGAGTATGACTACAAATAACACTGAGAAAACTTCTGAAAATGCATAGAGAACGGCTTAAATAGTACACTACACTAAAAAAGGTTATGACATTTATTTGCTTAAAGTTGTCTTATATTAAACTGATATTACGATTTTGAAATGATCTGTGCCTCGTGATATACAGTCTTTCGAGAGGTCCTTAAATATTCTTATATTCTGCTCGCAATCATCTGGTTAAACATAATTATATTTCAAATGACAATTGCGCATCACTTCTCTATTGCGGCATATTCATATCGGAAAAATACAAATTGTACAGTGTCTAAGAAAAGAAGTCCTTTCTGTATGCAAAAGAAAATCTAGTTTGCATTTGAAGCTAAACCGAGGTCGTACATATAAATTTGGATACGGAAACTAACATTTTAGAAACTTTGTAAGCATTTTCAACTGACAATGATCTGTTAGTAAGATGCTGGAGCAATTAAAGAGGAGCAAGAAAAGACAACTGGACACCGTCTCTTTGACAGTTTTTAACAGTATTTTGGAGTTGCCACGACATAGATTAAGAAAAAATTAGATTATTATTTACTTGTATGTCACTGTGCTGGATTACCAAGAAGACAAATAATTTCCATAAGATCTCTGGAATGCGGCAATCTATTCGGCGTTGTAGATATTAAAGTATAAGACATAAAGTAATTTGTTATGAATTCCTGTTAATTTGACAGTTGGGACTCCAGCTTATTCAGACTTTTCGTGATATCCAAATGTACTAAAAGGACTAAATATATCTGATGGAATTCTGAATACCACCCTTACCAAAACTAACCTAGTCTATATTATTCCTAAGAAACGTTATGCTATCGATCATTTTAATATTGAATTAAGGACTGCTACGTAACACGGATTGCGCTAGTTAATGGAGCTTGGACCAATTTTTAGCCGGTAAATTGACGATAGCTTTAATAAATTTCATTATATCTGTAGCATATGTGTACTCAGTATTAATGTAAAATCTGTATTGATCTTTTATTGCGAAACATGGAATACATCTGTAAGACCCATTAACAGGATCCAGACATTCATAAACAGGTGCATTATAAGAATTTTGCGTATCCATTCTCCAATATTTATAAGAAAGATGCAATCAAAAGACAATAGATAATAAAATTATAGGCAGGAAATGGCGATGGATAGGTCATACATTGTAAACGCCTGAAGAAAATATTGCAAAAAATGTCTTAAATGGAATCGAAAGGGTAGCCAGTGCATAGACGGACCTGCTCAAACTTGGGGATGGCGAGTTTAAGGCGAACTAAAAAAGGCGCATATAACGTTAAAAAAAATAAAATTTGTTAGCACTAAGGAGAAGCTATTTATTTTAATTTCTTGAGGTTTCGGTATTCAATTGGTTTAAGATGAGTAGCTGATTGGGCTTCTTCAATCAATCCTAGAACTGGGGCTGCCAGCATGGCCTCCAGGCGGGCTGACTTAGAAGCCTTGCAATACTTTTGTATAGCGAGCCGCTTGTTACAAGATCCGATTCCACCTTCCAGCCGCTTTTTGCATGAGGAACAGTCGCTGGTACTTGTTGTTTTGAGGACTTATGCTCTTAATAGGAACTAGATTAACAATTATATATGTATAAGTAGAAGCAATTGAAAACATTCTGTTGTGGACCTATGTTTCACCTAGGAACTTGGATAAAAATAATAAATAATTGATAAACTTTTTTCGAATCAGATAAATAATTCGATTTGCAAATTTAATAAAAGAAGGAAGAAATCGTAAGAAGTCTCATTTATTGTTGTGTAGAGTGCTCAAGTAAAAATCGCTGATATCATTACAAATAAAGAACACAACATGCATGTACAACTATATGTATGAATGTCTGTTTATATTGATGTGTGTTTTTGGTAAGTTGTTTGTTAACATGTTGTATTTGAACACTTTGTTACATCCCTCAATGAGCTCCACCAACAACAAAAACGACATCACCATAATCAACAGAAACGCATCTTTTTGTTGCTCGGTTAATGTTTCTGCTACTGCTGCTGCAGTTGTTGTTTTAGTTTTAGTTTTTGTCTACTACGTGTTCAGTATCAAACTGAAGCTTAAATCTTGCAACTTAAACAAGGCTTAAACTGGCAACACTATTGTCATTTTAAGAGAGGCAATTATTTTTGATTTTTTTCATAAAACAAGACGCACAAAAAAATTAAAACTAAAAAAAAAACAAATAAATGTCATCCGAAAAAAATTCAATTCATTCGTTCACTTGTTGATTTTTTGTGTCCTCATCTCGCTATGGCAGAAGACTTTAATAAGCCATTATTTATGAAGATTTTACGCACACTACAAATGTTTTTTTTATTTTGTTGCCTGCTTCAGTTCTCATGTCAAGCAGCTTCATGTTGCAATATAAAGGGCCTTTATGTCATTATTGTTGTTTTATTTATTTATTTTATTTTATTTTATTTTTTTTTTGCAAACCCGAGAATATTATAAAATATTTTTCTACTAAACATTTTTTCGTTAGTCTTCGTTGTTTTTCTTGCAGTAATTGTCAAAGCTATCAAAACTAAAAAGCCACATTAACAATAGGTGTTGTCCTGTCCTTTGTTTTAACAAATCAATTGTATTTAGCAACACCCCATGATTTGTACATTCTGCTCCCACATATTCCCAAAACGAGCAATAAACAACAAACTTCAATTTTCATACGTATAAAATCGAAATAAAAATGCTGCAGAAACATTTACGGTGGGGTAATTGATAAGTTATTGGAATACATTTTTGCGTTAGAAGAATATATTTGTTCCACATTCAGATATCGTAAAATTCTTTAATCTTTTAAAAAATCAATTCGTTTTTTTTTTTGGGTTCGTCAAGGAACGCTTGAATTTCTTTACAATTGTAGGATGAAAAATTTTGTATATGAAAAAAAACAATTCCAATTTTTTACAAGGTTTTGTTATTGAACAGGTTAAATTTCTTTATATTTATATATCAATATTTCGAAATTCTTTAAGTATGATTTTGAGGAAATCGTTTTTTGTTGATAATAATTTATAATATTTGGTAAAGTAGAGCTAAACAATTTTACCTATTTGAAAAGAGGACCTTGTGCTTTAATAATATACAAATTAGAATTAGAAAAAGAGGTGAAAATATATGGCGATATAACTGTAAACAAAAACCAATCTCTCGTAATTTCAAAACAGCCAATATTTCTTTTAATCAAAAAACGTTCCCATAAAATAGAACAGAATGTGAATCTTCTTAACCCATCTGATCTTTTAATGATTAGAGCAGCATCCTCTAATTATAGGCTGCGCCTGTAGATGTCGCAGCCATCAGACAATATATAAGTGATACACTGAGTAACAAAGTTGTAAAAACAGTTTGTAACAACAGAGTATATTTTATTTCATCTTAGATTCAGTGCAGTATATACGAATATAGTGGCCCATCTTTTGATATATTTGGCATTAAAATCTAGAGTGATGTTGGATGGTCTGTTGTTTCAAATTCTATTTTTAATATCATGCATTGAGCACATGATCTTATGAAGAAGTTTATCTATCATCGGCAATAATGTATCCAACTCTATTGACGCACTGTAGCATCCTCGCGATGTACATCGACGTTAATATGGTTTTTAGCCAAAATGTTTTTATGTGGAATAAAATGCCTGCAAAAATCAATTCTGTTATTTTTACCTAGAGGAGTTCAAACCAACTCTGCTGAATCACTATGTACGCATCGCTACATCGTTTTCCCTATGAACCCCTTGCCAAGTTCCAACGCATTGCTGGCACGACTAGGGGTCGTTCTTGGCTCCTATGAAATCATAAAATATATTAAAGTAATTTATAACTTGCAAGCAAAGTAATTGTTTTGTTTATCATTAAAAATATTTATAAATTGCTCCACTTGGTCTATAAAACAACCTCCAAATCAACAAATAGGAATTATTTGTTTGTTTGTTGGAAATTGTTTCTTGTGTTTTTCGTTTTTTCCTCATTTATTGTTGGGGCCTTGCTTGTTGTCCATTTGTAGTTTTTCCTTGGCATAACAAAATCTCGCCTAATTGACATTTTTTGTTATATGTTGTTGTTGGTGTCTTTTTTAAGGTTTTTTTTTATTTTTGGCCAAGAAGGAATTTATTGTACCCTAAGCGTACATAAGTTATTCCCTTTGGATATGTTTGGTTACATGCATGTTTATTGTTTGCAGTTGATCCACACTCTTGTTGGTTTATGTGCCCCACAAACAAAGTTAAAACCAAAAAACGAAAAGTTAACAAATATAAAAAAGGAAAATCAGCTCGTAATAGTATTCTGTCTGCTGGTCAGATTTTGTAAAGTGCAGTGTGAAGAGTTTAGTGCACTCTTTTCATTATACATAAATATATTTTTTAAGTTTTTTTATATTTTAAGTAGTGTCATAGAAAGAATGAAAACATGTGTGCAACATTACAATGATACACGATAAAGTACCTTTCGCATGAGTACATACTGCATGGCAACATATCACTTACAGGCCCATTCATTCATACTTCATTCACTCACTCACTCACTTTTGCCGTCTGTGGTCATTTTATTCCATAAAGTGGAGTGGTGTGATTATGGACCGTATGTATTTGGAAATATTTATTTTGGCCATATTTATTTCCTAGTACGTGCATATTGACAATTGGTGTTGGTGTATTTTCGATTAGCTTTTCTTTCAAATATAATTTGTGTCCGAGTTGGGTTTTGTTATAAGCACAAGTGTTCCATTAAATCCTTGTTAACTGGCTTTAATGTTTGCTGTATATTGGCCCAAAAATATTTATTTGTTAGGCATTGCTTTTGTTTCCAGTAGTTTATTTCCTCCAAAGTTATTGTTTCAAATGTCAACGAAATGTTTGACAGAATTCATGTGATTGGTTTCGAAATGATTTGTGGACATGAGAAACGTGAAATGCAACATGTGACTAAATAGAGAAAGAACTATGAGTCAGAATGTGGTGAGCAACTTGAATGCCTATTAAGGAAACTAATAGTGAGATAAATAATAGAAGTTTCTAAATACAGATTACCTATAATTTCATTTTATTTGAATTACAAAAATATATGGAAAATATATATCTATGGTCGCATAGAGGTGAAACTAACGTACCTGGAAATATTTCTCTCAGTTAGAAATTTTATGGGGACTGTCCAAAATACAAAAGTTTAAATTTTAATTTTAATTCATTATAATCCTTTCATACACGTAGTATATAGTGATAAATTTATTGTGGAAACCACAAAATGTAGCCTCAATATTACCATTTTTTAAAATATAAACTTCTTATTATCAAATTTTTTCTGAAGAAAAAATTTAAAAAAAAGAATAAATATAGATGCATAGATTTTTATTACCAATATTTTATGGCTTAGGCTTAAATCTTAACAAGGATATTAAAATAATATCCGTTTAATAATACTTCAACATTGATTTTCTAAAAAAGTTCTTAATTAATTTAAATGTAAACGAAGTTCCTAAATGAAATATAAAATATTACAAATAGATTTTGTACTGTTGGAAAATATTACAAAGCATGCTGACATACGAGGTGCGCCCAAAATGTGCGGCTAATGCTAAAATTTTCTGAAATAAGAATTTCGAAAAAATTTTTTTCTGATATTGGCACACTATCCTTCAATGTAAAATGTCAGTTTTAATCATAAAGAATTATTTGTTTGCTCATTACAAGCATGAATATTTTGTTGTTATTGGCCACTTTTTTACGTCCTAAAAATATTTAAAAGTCAATATATATAAATTTGTATAATAGTTGATGATGGCGCACTCTAAATCTATTCTGATTATAAGGGCTTCCATGATGACAATGAAGCCTCTGCACGCCGCAGCCCGTCAATAACTATTAATAACTTGTGAAAAGTAAAAAAAATAATTTAAAAATATCATCGTTGCTATAAAGTTGCTATTGGCGATAGCATCTCAGAAATCAGAAATGGACTCTGGACATAAATTATTAAACTAAATTTACTAATGATTTTAGAAAAAAATATTTATTAAAAAATTTAAATATTTAGCGATGTAGCGTGATTGTGCGTGATAACAGTGCTATTGCAAAGAAGCTAATCTTACAACAGTATTAAATAAATTAACGAATAATATAATTGGGTCATCAGTGATTTACAAAATTATTTTTGATGGTAAGTAAACTGTTACCATAACGTAAAATTTTCAAAAACCTTAGAAATAGGAAATATTTATTCTAATAAACTTTGGGCTGGAACTTGGTGAGCCAGTTTTGTCGATGAATGAATTATTAATGAGAGAGAAGGGAACTAATATCCTTCTAATAATGGAGCAGGCAAAACTTAATATAACAATTAGATAACAATTAACTACTTTCCCAAAATCTGACAAAGATCTCACAATGCCCCAAAGCCTAGAACCGAAAGGGGCGGAAACACGTTTGGAAACTACTTGCTTCTTTTATACCCAAATTCCTCTTGCTTTGCTAAGGAAAATCAAAGCGGCAAATTTAGTTGAAACAATAAATAATTCAATGTTCTTTATAGAAGTGTATTAACTTAAGATGGGTGCATATATTAAAAAAAAAATCAATATATCTTAAGCAGCTGCACGATGAAAAATATTTAAGTTATTTTCAAGGAGTTACGTTTTAATTGCTTCCAAAGGATTCTTTTTTTATTTTCAGAGATCCAATTGACAAAATGTTATTTGTAAAACTTGATTTCAAAATACTTTACTTTTATGAAAAAAATATATTTATTTCTTTGCATCCATATAAAAATATTATTTGCCTTCTACCAATAACGATAACAATACTTTTATGTAAGGAAAAGGAAAGCAGAACTACAGACTTTAAGTTTAATGTTAGTGACATTTAAACAATTACAATTTAATATAAAATTACTTTCTATGCAAAAAAATCCTTTTTTCAACATAATTAAGATGTCTTCCAAAACGGCGCATAAATCCTTAAATTCATTGGAAACTATAAAATATTGCACTAACTCCAGAGACTAATCTCAATATTTTCCGGAAGGTTTTTACTTGTTGGATATTTTTTCTCTTCAGACGCAGATAAAATTAAAAGTAGACCTTTTTTCTTGGTTATCAGATAATTCTCTATAGGAAAATCATCTAGATCAGTGTTCTATTAGGTATAGAAATAAACGTTTTATAGTTGAGTGATGTACAACACTACACAGAATTTTGTAAATTGCAAAACGCAGCTCTAAACATTTTAGTTAAAACATTTTTTTTCGTTCTTGAATTATAGTATTTATTTGTAGAAGTATATGCCTTTCCTTAACTAGTTCCAGGATTTACGAAGGTTATAATATGAGAAAAAAATTCATACAAGACGTTATTAATCTTCCTAGTCTTTATATTGTAAAAAATATAGAAAGAAAACAAAGTCCTTTTTCATAAATTTATATTTTCGACTATGAGGTTTTTATGTTTTACAATAGCAGTTTTTACAACTGCATGTAAAATCATCATTTATATCAGATTTAGATTTTAAAATATATCATTTACTTTTAAACTTACTGTTTAATTAAGGCCACAAAAAAGATTTCGGGCTTTTAGAAGTGTTGTTATGAAATTTATATAAATTTGAGAAATTATGGAGAAGCTTCTCCTAAAAAAATAACATGCAAAGAAAAATTCAATATACATTGAAGAATTTTTATTGAATTTCTTAACACCATCATTATTTATAGTCAAACAATTTGACTCCATAAAAAATATTACCTAAGAAGGCTCTTAAATATCAACAACACATTAAAGATATTTACACTTTACGATAAATTATTTGCTCCCAAACAAAACAAAAAAAAAGAACTTAAATAGACAACAAGGATACTCATAAAAAATAATGAAAAACCCAACACCAGAAAAACTCCAACATTGGCTACCTGTAGCAATATCGTACAGGCTAAAATCTTAAAAAAAATTTAGGAAAAACTTTAACATAAAAACGCGATAAAGTTACGATTTATTAGCGACCTCAGCTTAAAATCAATTATGCTGGAATGTAGAACGTTATGGCATACAAAAAAATAAAGAAGAAAATAAAAAGCACTGGCAACATCAAAGTTGTTGCAATGCTGACATCGAAAAAAAATTATTAAAACAGTTGGCGCAACCAGCATGCTGGCAAAAAAAGTTGCCGATGATGATCACCCAGGAACAAATGGTTTTAAAAGGTACGCAAACTTACCAACCAATTGAAGCTGCTTGTGCTGTTGTTTACAGGAGCTAATGATTAAGCAACATATTTTCCAATGTGCTATTTCTTATATTATTTTTTCATTGACTACTTTCGTGGTTGGTTTTCCTTCATAAGCTGTTTAACTTAAAGATTATATAATATATGTATTTTATATATAACTTTAGTTTAAAGGTTGCTTGAAATGGCGGACCTCCAATCGAACTATCATCTATCGCAAGAAGTGTACAGTGGCTTAAACTATGAGCTAAGACTTAAGCAGTTTATTTGTTAACATTTTATAAGATGAACCGCCAAAAATCATCAACACTAGCCAAAACTTCATCACACAAACTATCAATAACACCATCAAATGAGTACCCTAATGGAGCATTATTTTGAACAGGTGGTGGCCAATTGAGGGTAATAATCAACTGTAATTGATTTTATTAAAATTAATTAATTTAATCTATACTTCTGAGTTTTCAATACACGGCAGTTTGGCAAGACCAATATAAAATACAATATTACACATGTAGTCAAGTGACTATGATGTAAGAAGTCGGAAGTTGTCAAATACTTTCACTAACTGATGAATTAATTTTATGATCAATTATTTGCATTAATGATGCATATTAATTTGGTTTAATTTTGTAATTACAGCTATTAAATATTTATTAATTTTATCTTTAGCATTTTTAATATACATTATAGTTTTTCGACCGTTTTATTTTAATTAATAAACTCAAGAAATAAATTAAGTTTATTAATTTAACATTTTAAGGTTTCAAAAGGTGAATTTTTAAGAGTTTTTGGATTTGATTTAAGAAAACATAAAATTAAAAGAAATGTATGAAATCTTTATTTTAAGCGCTAAAACGATCTATATGATTTAATTTTTAAAGATGATTTCATATAAATGTTAACCGCGTTTACACCTCAAATAGTACATATGGTGTGTCTAATTTTTGCATACTCTTCCAATATATTGGCCGATATCTCATGAATAAATTTCTAAATATTGGCTTCCAGTGCGTCAACTACTGCGGACTTGTCCCTATAGGTATGAACCTCAATATAGCCTCACAAAAATAGTCTAAAGGCGTTAAATCTCACGATCTATACGGCCAATTGAACAGACTCAAACGTGAAATTAACTGTTTACCACAATCGCCTCTCAATTGGGCCATTGTTTTGCATGATGTATGACATGTGACACCTTTAGCCAAGTCCAGCTCTTCTATTTTGGGTAATCATCGCACGGTAGCGCTCACTTTTCACAGTAACGTTTCTGCCTTCTTTGTCATTGAAAAAGTACGTTCTAATGACGCCATCGGCTCGCAATCCACACCAAACAATGTATATTTCGGGAAGCAATGCTCCTAATTGCTCTCCATACCAAATACGACAATTTGGCTTGATCACGTAGCCATTTAAGCCGAAATGAGCTTCGTCGCTGTACATAATTTTCCGATAAAATGTGGACAATGTACTCTCTTAACCGATCATGAATTTCGATAATATAATTGAATAATCTGCAAGTGTTGTTCGTTTGTATGTCAATTCATGGTTAAATTATACACCAAACTGTATAAGTTGAACAGTAACATGTTACACGAAAACAGTGTTGCAAAGAAAAAAGTTGCAAAAAAATCACCCTTTATTTATGCTCTCGTTGGATGAAAAAATTTTTTTCCAGTTGACTAACTGGATCTTACCAACTTCTTAATAAATATTTTTTTTGTAGTATATTGATTTTTTATACTAACAAAAGTAATTAAATGCATCATTATTTTATAATAAGGTTTGTTTCTTAAGCCTTTTGTTTTAATTTTAATACGAATGATGTGAAAACTGTAATTAATTTTATTAGATTGATTTGTCTTTTACATTATTGATTGTATTTATCATTTAGTACTTCTTAATTATAAGAATTTGAAATTTCATATAAATTGAATTCAAACAAGTGGACATATAATCAATATTATGTTTTTTTATGTAAAACGGGCTGTTGATCATTTGCTATCATTCATAAATTAATTTTTAAAATTCCTTTTATAAATAAAAGAGTATGGCTCAAACGTCATATTAAAAAAATAGTAATATGAAGGACCTAGGGAAAAAGATGCTTCTCACAAAAGGTAGTACCCAATTACCGTACATCTGGTTGGCTTTATTAGTGACAGCATTATAAACCAGTATATTCCACCGCAAGTGTTTTTTTACCAGCAGGTGAGAGGAGCAGTTGGAAGCAATCTCGTCACATCTGCACTAAAAATAATTTAAAAAAATAATAATATTTTTAAATATCTAAAATATTAAATATTATTAAATATTACTACTTGTATTACGTGATGAGATCTTTGAAGCCGGTGCCAAGATAGATTTTAGGCATTCCGCCACTGCTTTTAGGCATTCCGCCACTGGCTTCAAAAACTTCAGCAGCTAGCGCATGTAGTAAAATTTTTGTTAACTCAAACTTCTTAAAGGCTTTTTTTAAGTCGATTAATATTTAATGTAAAAATCTCTGGAAATTTCTTTAAGGAGAAAATTTTTCGAAATAAATGTTTCTGTGTTGGTTAAGCACTCTTATTGTTTAACATTAAAAGGAATTATGATATAGCACTGCTACTGCAATAAGCGATTATTTTGATTTTTTCTTTTTCAATTTTATTTAAAATTAAAATAATAAAAAAAGATTTAATAAAGTTATGCTGAATTGAAAAGTCGCGTCAATTACAATAAATAATAGTTAAGTTTGCCATTTTCAATACAAAATAATTTTTCAAGGACTCTGTATTTAAGTCTTTTAACATCTGTACAATTTCTTATATTCGACAAAAATGGTTGAGTTATGAAGATAATTGAGCCAAACATAAATTCCCTTAGTGCATCGACCCAAAATTAAACAAGAGAACATTTCTAAATAACATGAGGCAATATCCTGGCAAAAACCCGGAGTCTTAGTAACAACTCCGAATATTTCCCATTCACAATAACAAACAAATATATAGAAAGATCCTGTATTAAAGATTGTATAAAAAAGTATTAAGATGCGGCTTTTTTTGTGCAATACTCTGTACATTTTATTAAAAAAGAACCAGTTTAAAAAAAAAATTTATATGCCCTTTGAGTACTGCAAGTGGTATTGGCATATGGAGGAAGTCTATTTTTTAAATTTTAACTTGAAAATTTTGCCCACTACTTGATTTAAAAGATGAAATATTACCATTCTACCGTTAGCCATACCATTATCATGTATAATTTAATTTGCATTTGAAATTATTCCAATAAATTTATTAAAAATCAATAAACTACTTCCCCCACTCCAAACTTTGGGGTGGCAATATTTTTGTCTAATGCTTAAAAAATATTCAGAAATACCACTACATTTTTTTTAACTGTCTTCAACATATACAAGTATGTTGTTCGATATATTTTGTTTTTCGATATGATTTTGTTTTTCAGTATGAATACTAAAGCAAAATTTTTGCTTTTCAAAGCACGAATTTGGCAATAAAAATCAATAAAAGTAGTGTAATTTCAATAAATTGGCCATACCCTGTACATGCACTTAAGACCTACTTAACGACTTTAGAAGTTAAAAAGTAATAAAGGCAAATATTCAGTCTTATAACCACGGCGTGTGTTATTGTTGGTCCTTAAATGATCTAGACTTAATGCATACATAGAACATCTCGATTAAGAATGTGTATGTCATTCATTAATATTGATTGTAAGGGAAGCAGGAGGCGTATTGGTACACTACAGTGCTCGGATAAAGATTGAAATTTTCGGATAAGAAGAAACCTCACACTGTTCCTTTAATTCTATTGAGCCAACATTGGAACTTGCTCGTCTAGACCAGCACATTAGCTTGATGACCGACAACATAAAAACATTTTAAAAAACAAAGTCAAAGGGCAAAAAATCTTTGCAACCGGCTAAAGGCCTGCAACGTAGAAAAGCCTTAAAAAATTAAACTAATTTTTTATGTATAAGAAGGCCTTGTTCCAGCTGAAGGTTGGCAAAGCCGAAATTTTTTTAAAAGCGAATACAGTTTTTGACACACAAATGGAAAGAAAATCCTTACGCCTGTTCGGTTATGGGCTGTTATTTTATTTCGTTGTGGACTTATTTCAAAATAAAAATTTGTGGTGTTATGAAGTATGGTATCTATTTTATTTTTTTTGGGGATTCATTTTATGCCTTCGATGCCTTCGATGCATTAAATACGATTAATAAGTTGATAAATTATTATGAAATTTTCACCTGCTCTTAATGAAATATATTTATATTTTGTTTAGAGTGATGAATTTATCGAATGTATTAAAAAATATTTATCGCGACACAACAACAACAAAGCAGATATTACTTTCTCTATGAACACAAATATTTAAGGTGAATTTTCCTTACAATTTATAGAAAGTTGCATATTGTCTTTTTTATAGCTTTAGTTTGCATAATTCTTACATTAACAAACCATCGACTTCTTAGGCACAAGTGTAGAAGCTATAAGCGTTTTTTTGCTATTTTTAAAATTTTCTTTCTTAAGCTGCTCTTCTTGTCCATAGATGATAAATTAAAAGACTAACTTGACAATCACTTAAGCATAGTTTGTTAGCCAAAAAGGCGTCTGAGACATAGAACATGGTTTGCTATTAGTACCATAGTATTGGCACAAATAGTGCTGCTCATATACTATGCAATCGAACATAAAATAGAAGTTAATCGTGGCGCGGTAGTAAGTTTGGTGTTTGCCTTCGTCACATGAACTGTAAGGTTCTGTGTATATTTTCGATCCTTTATTTGCAGGTACTCTTCGTATATCAAATTGAATAAAATAGAACATTGTTCATTAAAATAAGCTTACTTTATTTAATAAACTGTGCAGAGGTTTTAATTTTAAACAGTGAAACGATAGCGGTAATCTTGAACTTTGTATATTTTTTATATTATTCATTTTTGTATTTTTTTTGTCTTTTCTTAGCCAGAATGCAGAATATATCGGGAAGAGCTTTGTTATAGAAAAAAGGAACAAAATAGCAGACACAAGATTGAAGGTGGCGTACACGGAAAAAAAGTCTCAATTGGTTTTGGGCTTAAGAGAATTTTTTAGTTAAACCTCTATATGAAATAATTGCTCGAATTTAAATTTTAATACATTTTTAAATACGTATTTCAATAAGAGTCGAACTTTTGTTTTAAAATTAAAATTATAATTGTATTACATAATTTGAAAAGCTTCCAATATTATACTTATGGCTTGTTGAAGTGAAAATGAATGCTTAGAAGTGTTCTTGTTAATAAGTAGAGCTGATTAATTAAGTGTAATATATGAATGATCTACCGCATTATTTTTGCATGATCTAATACCCAGACCCTTTCAAAATCATCACTAACTATATAAAGACGTGTAATGTTTGCAAGTTTAGAACAGACTTGTTAGAACGTAAAACAAAAATATTTGCCTTAACATTTTCCAAAGCCCAAAAATTTCTTTTAGTGCTTTTCATACTTAATTTTAGATTTTACCTGTTGCCTATATACCCTCTTATTTAGAATCATTTCTTGCGCTAAAGTTTTGTAAATCATAGAAAACAAAAGAAAAACATTGTAGGAAAAATATAAATAAAGAACAATTCTTCTTAACTATGCGGCGGTCCAGAAGGTGCTAGACTTCCTACAACTATTGGGGGCTGCCGCTGATGATGATGACGACGAACACTACCTCTACATCAACGACATCCGCGAGGACTATTGTTGTGCTGATGCCATACTAAGCATAAGGTTAAAATTCATGTTTAAGGTTAGTAGCTGAACGAACACCAACTCTGCTCTCTATGAAAAAAAAAAAAAAAATACCACCACCACCACTGTCGACATCATCCTCATGATTAGACAATATATGCATACTACATACCGAATGAACACTTACAACCAAGGTGGCTAACTTTAAGCAACTATTTCTAAACTGTGAACATACAAATTCACTCAGAGTTGATAGTGAAGAATACGACAACAAAAAATTGGCTCAGCAAAAAAACAAAAAAAGGGAAATAAAAAGAATAGAAACTGATACCATTGCGGCATAGAGTAAAAGCGGTTAATTCTTAATACTACCAACGAAACGATACAGCATCTAAGCATAAAGCAGGCAAAGAAAAAAATTAATGTTTATTAAAAGAGAACCTAAACAAGTATAAAAATATATATACAGAAACATGTACCTAATCTATATCTTGATAGGAATCGACTTTCAGATCCCCTAAGTTCTATTACAGTCTAGATTACTATGGACTCGGAAAGTTATAGGTTGCTATTGACAAGCGAACCAATAGATGTCTTAGCGAAAAGAATGGATTTTCTTCCCACCCTTTAAATAAGAATACCAATAAATAAGGCAAATAGAAAAAAAAAAAACAATTTAAATAAATGCATATAGAAATGATAAATATTTTAAGTTAAACACCAAATTATATGACTTAAATATTTTTTTATTTAACTAAAGTCCTACAAACACATTTATAAAGTTAAATGGAAAAATTTATTTAATAAATTTGTATAAAATAAACAAATATCCTGAAAAATATCCTGATGATGAGTACCGAAATATCGATAAAAATTAAAAGACCTTAAGCTTAAAAAATAAATTAAGTTTATTTTAACTAAAATAAAACGGTCAAAAAAATTATAATAACTTGTGTAACAAAATTTCTGAATTTGTTCAACATATATATTGTTTCATTCAATAACAATGTTTACTAAATTTTAAACGAAAATTAAACATTGTGGAAAAAGTTATTAATTAAAAAGAAGATAAATGTATGGGTTCTTAAATTTTGCATTAGTGTTTTTGCTCTAATAAATAAAATTTAAACAAAAAGTTAATTGATACGGTTAAAACATTTACTAAAATAAATTAAAATTTTATTTTGTTCACTATTTGTGGATAGTGGAAGGTCAAGTATATTATTGAAATTTATAGAGAAAGAAAAATTGTCGTCCATATTCACTAATAATAGAAAAAGTAATTTTCCAATGATTTTTTCTAAGCAACAAAATCGTGCAATTTAATAAGGGGCAGAGGGTCAGATCATTAGATTAGCTTAGTTGATACTTGGTCGCACAGGCTGGCAGTTAGTTACATGAATAGGCCTACATGTATCCTGGTTGCTCAAAAAAGAGCAAAATAAATAAAATTGGATTACATTGGTCTTAGTTCTTCCGCTCGATGCGATATTAAACCACTTCGATGTCTTGTGAGTTAAAAACAAAACCCAAATTAATTATAAAGGCTTTAGTTAAAAGAGCACAAAATATTGCATCAATTTGAAAAGAAATCAAAGGAATACTTCTAACGATTGAAAAGGAAACGTTTTTCTATTTTTTTTATGTTGGTTAAGGATTTATTGGAAAAAGGACTTGAGACTATTTATAATGGTTTTCAATCGAGTGCATAAAAACCTGATTTTTCCTGCATATATGGACATACAATCGTGAATTTTGCTAAATTGTCTGGAAGTATATTTTTTATATTATGAACAGTAAATATCAGTAATACAAATAAACAAACACATAATTTCCCGTTTTGGACCCTTTTGTGAGTAAAATGGAATGTGTGATTCTTTAAATACAGTTCATGAAACTATATACAAAACAAAGACATACAATTTGGATACGTTAAGAAACTTATGTCATCCACATAATCGTATTTATTCCAGGAATTTAACCAAATATTCTATAAAATTTCTGATTCAGTAGATCATAAAAATACTGATTCTTATTCATTCAATCAATTTATTTTGTATAGCAAAGATCAAACTGGGAAATTTCGATTGTTGGATGTGCTCAGCAAACAGAATGATAAAAGTTAAGGTATTGAGGGATTCTACATCTTTAACTGAATTAATTGAGGCAAATAAAACTAGTTGAAAGGCTGAGGGTTATTTAGGTGCATCAAAGCTCTTATCACTAAAAAGAGCAATAGTGCGTAAAAATCTGATTTTTGCTGCATATATGAACATATTTTTTATTTTATAAATCGTGAATATCAGTGATACAAACACCTCTGATTAAAACCAAATATTTATCATATAAATATCCTTCATATTATATAAATTCAATCTTGAACACATTTGTTTTGCATAATCGGGAAATAATGTTGTACGCATTGCTACCAACAGCCCGTCTATTCCAGCAAGACCACAGAACATATTTCGTCAAAAATGCAGCCAGAAAGACTATTGATACATATATTTTTGACAGGCTTATAATGTCTTTAAAAGAAACAATTCCTTGAAAAGGAAAGTCTCATAGTTTGCTTGAAGTATTTAAAAAAAGTCTTTAAGTTTCACTGGAGTGAATACTATTATGTGATATTTATTTAGAACACAAAAATAAATAAACGTTGCCCAATATCACTGGTTGAATTTATCTCACAATTCAGTAGCAGTTACCCCAACATGTTATAGCAGTATAAACGGGCCTGTCCCTTTAACACCAAAATCCAACTCTTTTTCTAGACTGAGCAGCATTTGGTTATTGTAAGTAACTCTTTGTTCCGAGGGCACAGGATAATGGCAAAGGAGGTTCTTTGATAGTTTCTATATTCTTCTGACACATTCTATTTAAATTACATAAAATATATATGAACACTTATAAAGCAGTGGCCAGTCAAAACTGCTACAGGTATCTAAGACTGGCACCGAAGGATCCATTCTACGACCAAAAATGCACTGTAGTCATATCAAGGTCTCTCGAATGAACTCAATAGATCTTTTAGACATGTGATCCTGATCCGAATTTTGATTGTTCAATCGTGCTCCGGCTTTTGCTAATTATATGCCCTTTCACCCAGAGTAGCTCCAGTGTTATGGGCTCAATTTATTTTCTACATTTTTCTGGAAAATAGAATAATCAAGCTAGAACTCAAACAATTCAATACAAAAACCATCACTCTAAAGGCTTACGCTTCAGCTTAACAAAAACCCTTATTTGCATGTGAGATCTAGATCTGAGCAATCGGTAACGAATGATCCATTTTATGCAGGTTTAACAGGGAGATTTCGTTTGGTTCCAGTCTGTACGTAACGAAGAACATACCCTTTGACCAATATCTATTGCTTCTTATTTCAGGATTATTAACTTAAAAGTTAAGGCGACAAGTCGGTGTTTTCCAAGAATATTTTGTGTTCTGTTTGTTATTGTTATTATTGATGTTGTTTTTATCATTGTCGAAGTTCAACAATAACAAGGGACATAGAAAAAGTGTTTGTTAGTTCATGTTTTGTGTTGTCTTGTTTTATTTTCTTTGTATTTCCATTCTTCGTCTCTTCTTTATGCACAATAGGAAACAAATTTTACTTAGAGGTCATTATAGCTAAATGTGTCCGGGTGTCTAAATGTCATTTGGGTGAGGGTGTTACTTATGTTCTTAAATGGGTGAAACAACATTGGGTAAATCTTTATTTATTTTATATATAAAGATTTTCTATTATTATTTAATTCACTCATAAATTCCTGCTCGTACACCAAAATATCTTTTAACACTTTCAAATATTTAAAAGAAAAGTATTTTCGAAACAACGATAACAAGTGCTTTTTTGTTGTTTGAGATTCCTAATTTTATATATGTTTTTGCCATTAAATTTATTGTTTATTTTAAGTTTTAACATGCTGAGTAGTTTTCTTTTTTTAATTCTACACTTAAAGCCATTATTGGAAAATGGAATGTGTAATCATGGCGACAATTTTTAAAGTTTTTTCTCGGTTGGTGTTTTTATTCGTTCGATTTTGTTTGGTTATCGTAATGCAAATACTACACTTTTTCCTTCTATTTGAAATAACAACGCCTTTTATGAAAATAATTAACAGTGGAGAGAAAATTTTAGAAAATGGTAACAGATAAAAAAGTGAACATAAAATTTGCACATTTTCCAAACAAACAAAAATTTGGCAGAGTTCCTTCTATTTTGTTTGGCTTTGTCATAGTAATTCAAGGTTTATTCCTAAGAATTTTGAATATAATACTTCAAATATCATCGTGATATTTAAAGTGAATTGTATTCTAGAGCAAGGCTTTTATAAACTTTAAAATATATTGATATGTCTCTATAAAAGGTGATTCAGTTTTGGGCTTTTAGATTCTTTTTTCATGCAGAAAAAATATTATTTTATTACAATTATATATGACAGCTTATATTGGATTAATGGCCACCAAGTCTCATTAGACATGACATTAGTCGATATTCATAATTTTTTGTAACTGGGCATGCAACAGCTTCAATGTCACTTATTTTGTAACTTCTGTTTCATCTCTGAAATCGTATTTAGTTTGACCTTATGGAATTTTAATTTCAAATAACTCGAAAAGAAGTAGTTGGGAGTTATAAAATTACCACATAATGAACAGAATTTTGTTGTTTCTTAATCACCTACACAATTGACAAACATACAATGCTGTTGAAGAACTCTGGGCCTTAATTCCTGTTTGAAAACATGGATCTTGTATACACGTATGTGAAAATCCTTTACAGAAATTCGCTGCATTTTGTCGTAGTTATAATGGGATAATTGGCAATTGATTTGCCATGTTCGTTCGCCACACTTTCACGAAGTCTATCAATATTTTCTTTTGAACGAGGTGGCTTATCATACTGAGGTGTTTGTGCCAAATTCCAAATTATGTGCATAGAAGGACAAATATATATCCCAAAATATTCAGATTAAGCAAGATGTTAACTCGAATATATTTTTTATTTCCATAGTAGCGTCACATGGCTAATTTTTTAAAAATACCAAGAATATAATTTATTTGTGTTAGTGATAGAAGTCTTTCTATTTAAAAAATATTTTGTCATGTCGAAGGCCACTTTGAGTGAGCTTTTACTAAAAGAACATAATTAATTTTTCTTATCAAAGCTCTAAGAGCAAGTACAAAAACTTTACCCTGAGTTTTAATGTCATTAACACTCTTACTAGACGCGGTTATTTGGCAGCATCTCAGCTTTAGTTATTGCAATTTTTTTATTAATCAAAATAAGACTTACAGAGAAGTCATTGCTGCTCTTTTGTATGATAAAAGGGCAACCAATAATAACATCAAAAATAGTCATTGGCCAAAAACTAGAATGTGTAACAAAACTTCAGTCTTAGCCAGAATAAGCTCCTTTTTATTTGAGTATCAATGGAATGGATGAGTGCCATATTTTAGCTGTTTTTGGCACCGATTTGCAGTGCTTTTTTCTACATACAGTAAAATGGCGATATTACATCATTTGTCATAGAAATATAAAACTTTTTATACTCGTACTTGATATTTACATTTATAAAGAAATTAAAAGTGAAAAAATCGTTGCAAGAATAAGTTTTTTTTAATTTTGAAAATTTTAAATTCAGTTATAAATCAGCATAAATTGAATATAAGCAATTTTTTTTAATACTATAACCTTTAGCTCTGGTTCGGTTTATTCCTTGCAAGGACATGTCTAAGCTCTTGAATCTTTAGCTACACCTAAATGGTTCCTTATTTTAAAATACATTTAGAAGCGCAGGTGTTTAGCATTTCAGAAATGTCTCTATAATATAGACATAAGGTGGGGGGAACAGTTCTCTCTTAAATTTTTTTAACCAACACAAACTGCGAAACTATTTTGTTTAGAGTTTTGCTTTTCTTTCAGCAAAGTTTGCTTACCTTCTGAACAATGCTACGACCTCCCACTTCACATTCGGTTTGTAAACAGATCGTTTTCGGAAATGTGCTATTTCAATGATCTTTTTCCAATTCGCAGAAATACCAAAAGCTTTCAGCAGGAATCCAGACTCTGTCTTATAGTCGAGTACATTAGCTATTAATCGCTATTGTTTCTCAATTTTCGATAATATAGCGTCCCATAATTGAGTGTTAATGGTATTTTCTGGAACAAGAATACCGTGCTACGGTTGTTAGGTTAATTTTATCAATTGACGTGTACGAATAACACTTGTCCTTAACAATTGATATAACCTGGTTTTTGAGTAATTACTCAATATACATATATATTCAATGTAGCGCCATTCAATTAAAAGTTGAAAGTCACAAGACGTATACGCAACATTAATTTTGCCCAATTGCTTATAACGTATACGCATCGTGTTACATTCACAAGTAATTGAAAAATTTGCAACAATTTAGACCATTTAGTTTTTTACTTCTAATTTCTTAATTATTTTCTTATTTCAGATGTCATTTGATGACAAATAAAAAACAATTATATATTATTTTTGTTGTATATATTTTTCATTATGACAATTCGTTAAAACGGGTATGACTTTGAAGTTAAAATTGTCTGGGGGCAAATTCCGGCATTCGATATCGATCGAAATTTCAATACAATTCAAGAAAATTTTGTTTGAAATTTCGATCGATATCGAATGCCGTAATTTGCCTCCTGATTCCTAAAAGATTAAAAAATAAAATTTTGATGTTTATCAGTAAAAGATACAAATAAAATATTAATCTGACTTTTCAACATACTATGTATAATAAAAGAGGCTTGCAATTTAATAAAATATCTTTAAAAATGTTATTTTGAGTTTAAAACATTTTTTAATATCGATATCTTTCACCGATTACTTGCAAAATTCTTTTTTTAGTTGTATTTATAGGGCGTGTACCTTAATTCAATTATATTGCAGTCGGTAAGTGTGATCGTAGATTACAAAAATATTGAGTCCCCTTTTTCATGCGCAAATAAACTACAAGAATGAAGAGACTTACTGCATTTTCATAGAAGCCCCACAAAATTATTTTCTTTAAAATAAACATTTAAAAGATAAATATTTGTTATCGTTTAGTGCCAGGTTCACTTTTGTAACAGGTAGTATAGCAAATATTACACCAACAACAACAAAAGCACAACATGACTGTTAATTGACGTTTCTCTCCCCAGAATGTCAAACGACTTTTAAATTAAATTTTAAAATTCCGGATTACCATTACAATCTTTTTAGTGAAAAGATGTTAGAAAATTATAAATTCTAATGAAAGGTAATATGATTGCTAGGATAAAAATATTATCACAAACGTTGAATTTTAGTAAATTATTGTAAAGGCGTTGGATTTGTTTAAATCCCATCACCAAAGTGAAATTTGTATTGCGAACAAAAATATAAGTTGCAAAAATGTTGACAGTGGAAACAACAAAATAAAAGCTTTCCTTTTAAACTTCCTTAAAAATCCTTTTTTCCGTGTAAATTTCTCTGTTATCAAAGATCTTGTGTTTCATGAGAGATCTTGTAACTTTTGCTCATCACTGCATCACGCCTTGTATGGTCGCTTTCCAGCAACATAACATATCGCTGGCAACATATTGTTGCTATAGTGCTTATATTATTTGAAGAATGCAAGTTATCTTAAGTACGCCTACAAGTACATGTAAATCGACTTTCAATATAAGACTTACATATATAATAACGATTCACTACAGCAGTTAGTGCATTTTTATTTTATTTCTATTTTACTTTTCTTTAGATTTTTTTTGTTTTCATTACTCTACAGTTGAAATGCACTAAAATAGAATATAAAAAATAAACAGAAAAAATTTCAAGAAAGTAAAAAGTACGCATGTACAACGAGCGATATTCTAAAGCTCAGACTGTTGGTAAAAGGAATGCAATTTGCTCGCTTGACACTTAAAAATGCAGGGACAATGTTCAATTTGGAACTATTGGTATGATAGTTTTAAGTTAACAAGTTGCTCAAAGTCTAATAGAATGCTTTGAAAAAAATAGGAAATATTTGAACTTTTTTTCAGAACACTTTGGTATGCAAAATTGGGGGTATTAAAGTATCAAGTGCTAGAATGTTGATTATATAGGAATAAAAATTATAAATTGAGTAAATTTTATCACGAAAAATATTTTTTAGTATTTGTTTTATTAATGCAAACATAAAATGGATATGCAGCATGTAAAAATGAAAATAATATTTATAAAAAATACAATTTGATGCAGATTATTGGCCAGTGTGGATTTTGTGAGAATTTCGAAGCCATAAAAAGTCCCTGCATTAAATAATTACTCAAGGATTTTAATTAAAATTTCACTTTTTGTAGAGGCTCTTTATAAGTGATCCCTTCGATAGAAAACTTTAAGCAAAACATGAGCTTTTTATTAAAAATTTTATATATCTGCAGCTAACAACTGACTGCTTTATTTACTCGAATATAATTTTTTCTGTGAAAATTTATTCTATAAATTATTTTAAAACAAAAATATTTCTTGGCCGAATAAAAATATTTTTACATGCTTTCGGTTCCAAATTCCATCAGACCACAATAAACAAAAGTGCATTCATGTGTACAGCTCTGCAACATAAAAGCAAACTTTCGTAAGATGTTTCTCAATATTTTTTCTTAGAGATTTCTTTTCGTAATGTCCAACAATAATCTACTAATAAACATAGGCAGCGCTTGCCAAATATTGTTGTCAACTTGTAGAAATATCTTATAAAAATTTTTGGAATGACAAACACTGACGGCATCAAATTTATTAGATAAATAATCTAACCGTCCAACTGCGACTACAGGAAGAGTATTTGTTAGGCGTGTGATAATTATGGTACCGTGAAATAACTCCCAAATGAAATAACTCCCAATGCAACAAGTCCTAACAAAACTGAAATAACTCCCAAATTAAAAAAAAATGAAAAAAACCCAACGCCAAAATGAAATAAGACCCAACAACTTAACCGTTAATTCAGAATAAAAATATTTTTACAAAAAAAATGAAATAACTCCCAAATGAAGTAAGTCGCAACTAAAATGAAATAACTCCCAATACAAATTATATTTGCACCCGGGCACTGTTTAACTGTCTTAACCTCTACGGTATAACAGGTATTTCCCGATGAAAGAGCTCCTAAGTTTGATATCATACCATATATCATATATTTTGGGAAGCCGCTCTTCCATATACCATAGAGAAATCATTGAGCCATCCCGGCCTGTGTATCCGGTATTTTGCCGGATGGAAGGGTTTAACCTCTATAGTATAACAAACTCCGGCTTCGCTCATCGAAAGTTTCCTGCATAGGAAGTATTTTATTCTGTATCGTATAACAAACACCGGTTTTGCTGACTAAAAGTTTTCTCTGTAGCCAGAATAATGGAATAAGTCCTAATTATATATTTTCCTCCTTCAACCTTCAGGTTGAAGGAGGAAAATATTTTGTTAGCGAAGCCTGTGTTCGAAATACCATGGAGGAGAAAATCTTTCAGCCCGGCCGAAGGCCGTCTATACAAAGAAAGTTTGTAATCGAATCCGATGCTCATTATACCATTGAGGAGAAATTGAAAAAAATAAAACCACTGTAAAAAAATGGAAGATTATATTGAATTAAATAACTTTCAAATAAATATTTTTAGAGACTTATTTTATATACAGTTTTTATAAAAAAAAATTAAGCAAATCACTTTGAAAAATTAAATAAAATTAATACTATATATATATATATCAAATAATAGGATTTTGTTTAACGTCAAAAGTATATATATATATATATATATATATATATATATATATATATATATATATATATATATATATATATATATATCTTAAACATTGGAGTACCAAATAAAAACCATAATCCAATTATCAAAATAAATGAAATAAATTCATTATGAAATAACTCCCAATGAAAAATTATGAAATAGCCCCCAAAAAATTGGGAATTATTTCATTATGAAATAACTTCCGATTTGTATGGGATTTTTGAATTTTTTGTTGGGAGTTATTTAATTTTTTTTTAAAGTTATTTCATTTGGCAGTTATTTCACGGTACCACTTTCATATAATCCATAAAGAGTGTGCGATCAGATATCTCTAGATCAGAGAGTTATTCTGTACAAATTTTATAATTTTTCAATATACTGTTTGTAAAACTTACAAATATGTATTCCGTGTTTGATTTTTGATTCATTATTTTTTGGAAATTGTTATTCTAATTATAAAAATATAATGACATCCGGCTAAAAACTAAGATTTAAAAATTGGTGTCATGAAAAATGCCTGAATATTGTGCTATTGAAACTTGTACAACCCATAATATATCCAGAATAGAAAAGAAAAAGCAAGTTCGTTGTGGTAAGATCGGACATTTTGTGGACTTTGTTTAAAGCTATTTTACTTGGGTAAAATTTGGTCCCTTTGCTTTGCCAGAGTATGCGTATGTGGAGGATCCCAAGCTCTGTATATTCTGAATTTAGCTTGATATTAAATGATGTTGGTTTCATAATAAAAGAGTTTATTTCATTGCTGTCATGGTACGATAGGTCCACATCTTGGGCATGCTTGATCTATCCGCATGTGCTTTTATGTTCCTCAGTAACTGAGAAAGTGCTGACCGTAGACTATTTTTTCTTTTAGAGAACCCTTGCTATGACTACTGAGTCTTTATATTAATAATTGAGTCTTGCAAGTCATTCACGATGATGTTGTCAGACATTTTGCATGACCTGGCACCCCGTGAAGCTGGTGGCTAGAATTAATCGCCATCTTAATAAAAAATGTCTAACACTCCTTTGCCATCTCGAATGTCGTATGAGTAGTAGAAAGAGCATTTATGACACCTTGAACTTAGTGCCTGTCCTCTTAATCGCTGATGTATTGGCCTTAATCATGCTGCATTGATATGGAAGACAAAGTCTAATGGTGACTTGGAACCTTGGTATAAATTAGTTCAATTCTAACCGCTGCCCTACTAGCATCCATTTGTGTATACTTGCAGTAGTTCCTTCATTTACTATAAGGTAAAACGCTATATATAAAATTTTTCAATAAGAAAACTCTGTATTAGTACTACGTGACATTTCAACTACCGATGTTTAGGTTCTACCTGGTGAGTGTTCTTGAAGTAGTTAAAATATTGTACTATTAGTATGAGGATCCCACCTTTAGTTTTATATCAACAATTTACAAAGATACAAAAATTATTACTATTAAGAATGACAGAAAACTTTTCTGATTTTTGGTTACTGAAATCAGAATTAGATTTTTAATGAGAATGCCTCTAACAATTATTTCAAAAACTTTTATTTTCTCAGAATGATATGCACTTGCTTGTAGCAGCCATTGACACATGAATTTCCTACTTCCATGAAATAATTTTAAAGCCTTTATTAAAAAAAAGAATTTAAATTTATGACATCCTCGTCTTAAGACAAACCTTTTAATTATAATTTCTATTCAAAGAAGAAGTCAAGAAGCTCTATAATTTGTTTTCCTATGAAATATATTTCCTGGTAAAATCATTCATTCACTAAGACTAAATATACACAACAGTTGTTGTTATTTTTGGCATTTAACGAAACATTTATATTCTTCAACAACCAGAAAAAAAATTGATTTCCAAACAAAATTCCATTTGATTTAAGCCGCTCAGCAATAAAACTACGCGATCGGAATACGAGCGTAAAATGTAGCAACTTTATTGAACTGACGGGCGTACATATTAAATTAATATAAATTGGCGCAGGTAGCTACCATATTATTAATAAAAAAAGAAATAAAGATCAGAGAAAACAGACAACGAACACTATTTGATGGCGTCCAAACTCCTGTGACTTAAAATTTGGGATGAGGAGAAAAACGTTATTGATGTGATATTTTTTTGTTGAAGAGACAAGACATTTCTGAGAAATCTTTAGTTTTAAAAAAAATTTCAAGAGATTGATTTTATATTGATACAGATTTTTTTGGAAGCAGTACAACAGGTAAACCAAAATTTTTTTCTATAAAAAACTGTGTTTGCAATATTCGAAACATAAACATAAATTAATTTGTTGTAATTTCTATGACTAACAATTTTTTATTTCATTGTTAATTTATAAAACTGGTTCATGTAGAGCTTTTAATATTAATAGCCTAACAAAATTATAAAAGTTGTAAAATTTATTTCAAAAATAGTTCCCATGGCTATAAATAATGGGCAAACACAAAACAGTTTAAACCGCATAATTAATATTCATAATTCGTGGAATAATTATTGTGGTACTGAACTGGCGGAATACGTTTAACTACAAGCGTTGAAATGATTTAATCAAATGTGCTTAAATTAATAATAACACAAATCCCAACAGACACTCTCAGCCAAATCAAATAATCCGTAGAAACAAATATTTTATGTATATTATACAAGAAGCTCGATATTGTTGATAGACTTTTCAGACGTATTTTGTATATAAAATTATTATATACAATTTCTTGAAACCAAGTTCGATGGGAAGTTAAAAGTTTATTTGTTAATAAAATATAAATGAGGGTAATAAATAAACTTAACCGAGCGCTACATTATGAATTGTTCTGATGATGTAGTGGAAAACTAAGTTTCTTAAAAGGAACAGAGAATGTTGGTTTCCTATAAAAGATCTAGATCATAAGCTATAGAAAGTTAAATATTGACCGCTTATTCTAGCAAAGCTGTATGTGTATGTGATCACTGTTTATATACATGTGACATCTTGCCATCATCCTGCTTTTACGACACAGATCCTGGGAAATTGTTTGCTTCTCTTATTAATTTAGTTAGTTAGTTAGTTCCTCTCTACATTCCTTACATTTTCGTAAAAAATTATCGCATAAATCCTTTTGAGTGTCCTTTTGAACAAAAAGCTCCCATTGGCTGAAGAGGATATATTATTGAGATGGATTGTTTCCAGAAAATGGAGTATTTGCAATGGACTTTAGTTCTCTGAGCACTTTTTAATAAATCGTATTTAAGTTTTATATGTTAGAATATGAATAAATTCAGGTAACGTGATGTTTCGTTTCTTCTCTTTATTGAAACAACAATACAATTTAATAATAGTATGTTACAAAGTTTGTATTATAATTTGGATTTATTCAAAAGGTAAATATAATACTACAGCTCCAATAGGATTATTGAGGTCCTATGCTTGTTATAGGATCAATGGTGATATATAATAGGATTATTATATTTGTATTTTATTATATTAACAATTTAATATAACATCCATTCTGAATTTTGTTTATGTATTAGTGTTAATGTTTCCATTATTTTTCAACACGAATTTCGACAACTAATTTAGAAATGTGCACTAACAAGATGCCTGTAGTTTGAATATCTTCGTGGACTATTAGCAATAGTAGGGCTCTTGGGACTAGTAGTTCAAAGATCGCTGATTCGATTGCTGTCCAAAACTCTAGTTATTTCTTCAGATAATCCATGCAGCTTGTATTTGTTAATTTCATAAAAAAAATTACACAACCAATCAACCAAGTCCCCTTGTATTGATTGTCGTTTATTGAAATACACATTTGAAATAAACTTTATGAAGAGCCAGTCCTTGTATATTGGCTTTTCCTGGACTAACGTCAAAAACTAATACAAAAAATCAAACGTAAAATAAATTTTAAGTAACAGTGTGTAATTTCTTTGTCATAATTGTCAGAAGGAAAACCGGGCTTCAAACGTACTATATAGGGAAAGGTCTTTGTGCTCGGCCAAAGGCTGACATCACAGAAATACTTCAGAAAGTGGAACCGATTTTGGACATACCTCTCTTTTTGACATAGTATCACAGGGTAAGAACTATTTGCACCTGCAAAGTCCGGCAATAAAAAAGTACATTAGAAAGTGAATCCGAGCTTGAACATTCCATGGAGCAAGAGAACTTATGACTGGCCAAAGTCCTGCAGAGGCCGTAGCTGTACTTGGAGCCATATATATTCTGTAATAGGAGTTAATGAGTTAAAGAGAAGGAAAATACTTAATTTTGATAACTGCGAAGAAAATTTTGCCAGATATTATTATATTTTCTTCGAGGATCTACTAAATACGAATTTTAGATCAGTGTGGCAACAAGCAGAGGTTGCTTATCACATGGATTAGACTTTTACTGAATATATACTTGTCACATACACTTGGTAATGTTGCCTGCCAAAAAATGGATACGATTAATGTTTAGACATACAGGTCATATTGATAACTTTATCGGAAAAAAATTAAGGTCGACGAAAATAGAAAACTTCAGGGGTTATGTTTCATTTAAGGTTCTCGCCTAAACGGATATTGAAAAATAAAATGCCACTTTATTTAAATAAATTCAGTACGAATGCATAGTTACTGCTGAGACTAAACATTGCAAATATAGTACAAACTGAAAATAAAATAGATGTCATCCGATTTTGAATTAATATTTTTTCATTTATGAACTCAGATTTTATCGGTTGCATGTAAAACAATTTAAATAAGAAAATTCTGTACGGTGATTTGTAAAATATTTGTTTTTCTCAAATCAATGGTTTTTATTTTAAATTTTTAGTTTTACAAACACATTTTTTTTCTTTTAAATGGGTCTACGCCAAAAGCGGATTTTCCAAAGTGAGGCAAAGTACTTTGAAATTAAATCAAAATAAATAGTTATGAAAATTTGTTTCCCATGAAGCCATCTTTTTCTACTAAATAGGGTTAATTTATTCGATAGTGGCTGTATGTGTTCTCTATATAAACAAATTAATGATATTTAAATGGTTTCAAATGTAGATTTTTTACTACATAAAGTTCTTTCGCCCTGCCGCTTATGCCTGATAAAGGATAAAATATGATTAAAATTCTTCGGAAAGTGTTGAATTGGTTGTGGTAAAAAATTATGTTTCTTGCTTCAAACTTCTGTGCTCAAACGCTATTTGGTAAAACTTTATTTAATTAAGAATATCATAGATCTTTTGATAGGCTAAATATCTTTGATACTATGGATCCATGAAGAGTCAAAGGTGCGGTCATTGAGAAAGATTGTGTAAACATTAAGGAAATGGTGTGTAAATGGCATCAAAAAAGTTGAGCCACGTCTTTGCAGAATAATCGTCGGAAAATTCAATAAAGAGGTTCATTTAAATCAGCTTAAGCCATCTGGCAGATCAGACATTCCAAAAGAGAGCGTACGTTACATATTTTCTAACTTATTTTATATGATTACCGTAGAGTAATTTATGTAGATTTTTGTTCAGGCTCTAGGTCATATATTAATTTAAGTAAACCTCATTTTGTTTTATTAAATTTTATTCTTAATTTTTTTATTTTGATATTTAATTTATATATTTAATTTTTCATTTATATTTCGTTCACAATCGGTTTTCTTCATCAGGAACTATAATTTTAAAATATTTTAAAAATTAAAAACATTGAGAAATATAATTAACATTTTAATCATTATCATTATCGTATTTTAGTTAAATTAATACATGACCTAGATTTTGAATAAAAACAAACATAAATTACAGACCATAAGGTCGATGAAATTAATAAAAATATAATTTTTGTAGGGTATTTAAAAAATACAACAAACATTAAGCTTTCAAAACTCAACAAAATACCCTAAACGAAATAAAATACGTTGCCTGTAATTTCAATAGCTGACGATAACTAGATCTCTTTATAATGTGCGTTTGTCTGAATATGTTTGGGATGAATAAAAGCAACAACAAAGTAGATCTCATATGTATACATATATATAAATTTTTTTCTTGCTAAACTTGGCTAAAAAGAATAACATCTTTTGATGATCTTTGATTATATTTGGAACTTAAAACAGAATCTAATAATTTAAGTAGCGGCAAAACTCTTAATAAATTTTTCTTTTTTTTTCTCTCAAACATCTTAGACAAATGTTAGCGAAAGCGCCATTTATTATTAGCATTAGGTTGTTTGATGAAATCAAGACAAAATTTTAAGAAAAAAAAAAGAAAACAATCAGCAACATCAATGTGAAAACAAAAGATTAAAGAAGGAAACTTTAAAGATTTGAAAAAAGCGGAGCCGCAAAATGTTTAACGTTAAATAAAACGAAGCTTAAATAATTCAAGGTTTTCTTTGTATGAGGATAATGATTAAGAATTTTAAAAAAAGTATATACGTATAAGCATTTAATGAGTATCAGCCAGTCAAAATAACCTTGTGCAATATTTGTAGTAAATAAACAGCAATTTTTTTTTTATTTTATTCTTGATTGCGCAAAACAAAGAAATGTTTATTTTTCATTATTTCTAGACACAAGTAATGAGCCTGTCAGTCATTCATTATGAGTGAAACAATAAAGACTTAAACGAACAGGTTGATTATTATAAAAGGCTGTTAAAATTATCACTGATTGTTAAGGGAAGACAAAGCAAGTGAAATGTGAGAGAAACGAGTTATAAAAATTGCGTATTTTTTACGTCTAATTTTAAATAATGTTTTGTGGTTTTGATTGAAAGCAGGTAGAACTAATTCTATTTACTTAGACTCTATACCTCTTCTTCATGGTTGCCGAAAAGCCCAAAAAGAATTGTTATTCATATAAAGTAGGTTTATGTTAAATTTTATAAATTAGGAATTAAATAATTTTGAAGGCGCAATTACAGGGGATATGATTACTCGTGTTTAGAAAAAAAAGATTGAAGAGATAAGAAGTAATAAATTATTCATTAAGTACACAGTTTTAGAATCGATGAAAAAATAATAAAACTTTTAAGCGTTACCTAAATCATATTTGTACGAAAAGCAAGACAGGCAACATAATAGAGATGGAATCATAAAATTGGTTATTGCCATAAATAGAGGTCCCAGTTATGAAAAAAAACAACTGTTCATTCTTATATTGCGAAACTTTATTGTTTCGCTTAAAAGAATTTTATTTTTTTTTTTTGCAATCAGAGATCTATATATACAAGTTTTCACTATCGCTAAAATTAAGCCTTATGTAAACGAGTAACAAACAAAAAATCTTCCAAAGGGTGATATGGTACTCAGATACCGATATATAAATTAAAAGTTTGTTGTGTGCTATGGCCTTAAATATTTATATGATGACATTTCGGTGGTCGCTAAGCCAGTTAAGAGTTTGAAAAAATTCAAACTCGTTTGTTTATGCTGAAACAAACATATACAATTTGAGAATTCTCCATGGCATACGAATATCACAAAATCATAGTAGGCTGAAAAAATGTTTATACAAACATCACAACAAACAATTATACCCAACATGAGTCTGTCTTATTTTTCTCACAACACGTATACAATTAGACTACAAGGAATTCTTATATTGTATATATGTGCTTTGACATAAATATTTGAGGAAAAATATCTCAAATAATAAATTTCCATATTAGGTATGCTTAATAAATTACCTTTAACTATATGAATTTATGTGTAATATATTGTTTCAGTACTTTAAGTTAAAAATTGTAAGCTAATTGTTTTAAAAATAGCGATTTTTGAAAGCTTACAAGATCATTGTCATCTCTATTTGAAAAATTGCAAAAACACTTGTGTCATTATTAACAGGAAGAAAGTATTCATAATTAACTTCTCATTTTTTATATGGTGTGCTACTGTAGTGTAATTATTTTCTATTAAAGTTACTAAAAGATGTACTGACAACAGAAACAACTCACGAAAAGAGAAAAGGTGGCAGCGGATATTTTAATTCAAGTATCATCTTCAACCTTAAACAACATATTCTCCACTTTACACGGTTGATGGCTTCTTCATAAGACCGCACAAATCGAAAAATGTATTTTTATATTGCAAAACTATGTAAAACAAAAAAAAAACTATGGCTAAGATTTTTTTATACGAAATTATGATCAATAAAGAGTTTAAAATATTTATAAAAACAGTTGTGAAGTTTGTCCGTTCTCTTGCTTAAAGTCATCTAATTCCTAGACAGAGTTATTTTTTATTTTTATCATAATATGATAACACTTGTCTCGAACATTCATATGTTGTCAGTTTAGCTTGCTTGTGAGCAACATAACAGTTTGAAGTGTTTTGCTTCTTCGGTGATTCCATCTTCAATTCTGGTATCTTGAAAAAGTCGAAAGGGGCCCACATCTTAAGTAAGTAAGTAAGTAATGAAATGGGGTTTGGCCCAGGATAGCCTTTTGCACTGCGACCATTGCTGATCTATTGTGCTTCCCCTGTCCTTAACAGTTTAATACGTTCGCAAATAGGATCAGCTCCTTCAGTGGGAGCATTAGCAGATCCTCTTCACTCAGCGTATATGCATGTAGAGTCCTGTGTCTCCTGTGGCACAATGCCCCACAATTTGTTATCAAGTGTTCCATCGACTCCTCATCTTCACCGCAAAATCTGCAGATGTCCGTGTCAGATAAGCCCATTCTGTATAGGTGGGCTTTGCAGGTGTAATGGCCTGTGAGCGCCCCTACCAGCGTCCGTAGGCTTTTTCTGTCCAGTCTTAGAGCCAGATCCGCCCTCCCAGCGTCAAAGCGTAGGAATTTCTTGGAGTGACATAATCCATTGATGTCATTCCAATGTTGTGCAATCCTGGACGATGTCCATTTCGAAATCTCCCCTTTAAGGAGACTTTTGTTGAAACCAAAAGAAGGGGTGGGTCCAATGAAGTTCCCCTCAGCCCCTCTTCTCGCACAGATGTCCGCCATCTCATTCCCGGCATGCCCCTGATGCCCTGGTACCCATATCAGAGTAATCTGATTATGAGTCGCCAGGTCATTGAGCCTGTTTTGACATTCCAGTAATAATCTGGACATGTACGTACAGCCTCTCAGGGCCTTAAGAACCGATTGGCTGTCCGAGAATATCTTAACCCGTATTCCCCTGTGTCCTCTCTCGGATAGGATCTCCACAGTTTCCAGTATGGCGTAAAGTTCCGCTTGGAAAATTGTCGTATCCTTGCTCAATGTTATAGACCTGTGTGCTCTAGGCCCCACTATTCCCGCCCCAACTCCTTGGAGCGTTTTTGAGCCGTCCGTGTACCACATTTGCGATCCATCTCTTAGCCATCCTGGGTTTGCGCACCATTCTTCTCTTGTGGGGAAGAGGACCCTGTATTTCCTGTCGAAACAGTATACCGGGTCCATATGGTTGCCCGCCTGAGACATATCAAGTATGTCCCCGATTCCCCTGAGGATAGCCAGATGATCAGTTAGGTTTCCCGCCCTAAGGTTCTCTTTTCCGTAGATAGAGATTGCCCTTATAGCTGCCTCCTCTTGTATAGCCAGATGGAGCGGTGCAAGGTTCAGAAGAGCTTCCATACCCAACGTTGGGGTTGTTTTCATGGCCCCTGTGACGCATAGGCATGCAAGTCTTTGTAACCTGCACAGTCTCGATATAGTTGCCCACATCTTACGAAGAAGCAATGACGAGTGAGCAGGTGCATTATTGTGATGCAACAGCCATTAATTGCTTAGGTAATACACCTTATTAACCGTACAACCATATGGTAGGACTAGTGATACACTACGCCACGGTAATCGAAAAAACAGTTTGCAAAACCTTGACATTTGATCGCACTTGGAGTGCTTTTTTTGGTCTTGGCTTGCCTCGTCCCTTCCATTGGGGCGGTTGTACTTTGGTTTCGATTTCATAACCATACTTACATATATCCATAATTCATCAACAGTTATGACCCTTTTAAGTAAATCTGGATCGTCGATAACGTCATTCCATATTTCCTGAGCGATTTCTATGCAATGCAATATATGTTAATAAAATGCAATAATCCGCAAGTGTTGTTCGCTTTGTAAGTCGATTTATGGTTAAATTATGGACCAAACTGAACATGCTTAACAATAACATGTTACACGAAAACAACTGAGCTGTTAAAAACAGTGTTGTCAAAAAGAAAGTTGCTAAAAATCATCTTTTATAAAATGATTGATTTATACAAATTATTTCAATATATATTTAATTAGATATTGAATTATTTAACATTAATAACTATGAATATAGTTCATAGTTATTTTATTTATTTCTTTCGAATTATTATCACTCGTTAAAACAAACATGTTACAACATCTTGCTGCAAAGAATCAAATTGGGTCTAAACGTCTAGTTTAAATATAAGCTGTAAATAAAGAAAAACATTTTAATGATACTCTTGGTTTAGAAGAACTTTTGAAGGCGTAAAATCGTATAAAATTTATCTGTTTGCGCGGAAACCAGAATTATATTTCGACAGCAATAAATTGTTCTAATTTAATTATTTATGTAATTTATTGTAATTACAATATTTATCAATTATAATTGTTTGTTGTGTTATGTTTGTACAAAAGCTTTTTAAAGCTATTATGTTTTTGTGTTTTTATTGATTACAAATAGAAAAATGTGATTGAGTTCTGTTTGAATTCTCATATAGTATTTGTAGTCTGTGGCATAAGTATACGAGCTTCAATGCTTTTCAATCATGATTTGGCTAAAAGGGTACTGATGACTAATAAAATATTAAATACTTACATTTGTAATTACTTTCGAACTACTAACGATAACTATTTTGAGAAATTATCATTAACAGCATGTCTTTAACACATTTTGGCGATTCACTTAAATATTTGTCAGCATTATGCCATTGTGCAAGGAAGCTCTTTTTCATAATAAAACTTCTACCACTAGGATATATAAAGTTACATGAGTACCGTGTCAAGCATACAAGGGTTAAGGGTTCTATCTTACCTACTATTTCCACTTCTATTAAATCTATTGAGAAAAATTAGAAACATCTTTTGCCAAGTTAACGAAATCTTTACACTGATTACTGTTTAGATAAAAATTTTTATACATGTCTTAAAATTAATAAATACAAACTACATTAATTATCTTTATAAAACACCGTGAACAAATAAAAAATCAAGACTTGTAAAATACATTAATATTTGAGAATAAATTTTATGAGATAATAAAATAAAACGGACTCATAAAGTTTTTGTAATTAAATCAAAACTAATTAAATTTAAATGTTTAAACAAAAATAAAAAAACGCGCTGGCACATTAAAAGATCTAGAAATTATGCAAATCGTTTGATTAAAATCTAATAATTTCGAAAACACAAAAACACAGCTCTCATGAATATAATCGAAGTCTTAGTGTCGAATCAACAGCATTAACATCATCGTTCATAAAGAAACTTCTCTAAATAAATAAATATATATTTTCAACTTGACTTAATACAGGCTTGTAGGCCTGATCTAGAAATTTAATAGGGAGTGACAATATTAATTTATAAAATTTATTTTAATTGCTGCCGTAGACCCATACCGTGTATGTGTGTGACAGAGTGTGTGTTTGAATTTCATTTGAAATCTGCCGACACTTTTGTATTTTTTTTTATTATTAATGCAGGCCGCCGCCGCCACTGTGTGTAAAAATCTGTCTATATATTTTGGTAGATTTTGAATTTTTACGCCAAATATGAAAACTTGTTGTAATCAGTTGAGCCTGTTGCATGTGTTGTAGCAGTGTGTGAGGTGCGTTGTATTTCTCACAGCTTTTTTGGATATTTATTTAATTCAAATTTATGTGTGTAAAATACACAGATTGATAGAGTTTATTTAACCAGTTTTGATTTGGTTGTTTTTATTTTCAACGTTATGGTGCATTTCAAATTAATGCATATTGAATTTTTATAATGTAAGTGCTATATAAGCGGTACTTTCTTTTGATTAGTGGCCATTAAGTCTAAATTATAAGTTCACCTACTTGCCTTCCTACTGAAGGTGCATTGTCTAGATGCTGTTAAGTATGTTTTGTTTAGAATGAAATAATTATGAATAAAGTTTTGAAAGTTTTGACGATGGTGGTCAGATAGACGTATTTATATGAAGTTAGTTTTATATAGATAATGCTGGTTTAGGAACTCATAATATAAATCAAATATTCTGGTTATGAAAATTTAAATTAAAAAAAAAACTGACACACAAAGAATGGAGGTAAAGTTGTTCTTAATATAATAAACAGGTGCAACAAAAGTTTTAATATCTTACCCAGTATTTACACTTGTGAATTCAAGCTCGAAAGTTTCAATGAACTCACGTTTTATTCTCAACACATTCACATCTTTCTTAGTCACAGTTCGAGTTGCAAGAGATTTCTAAAGACAGTGATTTTTTGACACTTTTGATAGTAGGTAAATTGATAAATTTATAAACAGTGTTGTCAAGAGAGAAGTTTTATACAAAATTACTGGATTGTATTAAAATAGAAAGATCGATAACGCAAAAATGCTTTAGAAAGCAAAGCCGGACTTAGGCATATCTCAATCAAAATGGTCGTTGCATATATAAAAATTTTTGGGAAATATTTCATTTTCTTTTTATCTTGGACTTAATTAGTCTTAAGGACATTTTATGTGTAATTTTTCTTTTAAGCGAAGAACATTCTGTTTTGCATTTGTTTCTACACTTCATCGTCAGCCTGATTTACTCTTCACAAAGTATGCTGACATTCATTGACTGAAGTTGTTTGCAATGAAAATTATTTGTCTAGTAAACAATACTTTGTGCAGCAATTTGAATTTCAATTACACTCATCATGCTCATTCCAAGGAGTTGATTTATAACAACAGCCCAGGATAAGACCTTCAAAATCCTATGGTCAGAGACTTTGAGTTTTGTTAGATATAAGACTCTTGCTAATTGCAAGTGAAAGTCTTCGAGTTTGATGCCTGGTAGTGGCGACAAAAATTCCATAAGTTCTGTGGGACAGAACGGAATTGAATAGGAACATGAATGACTGAAAAACAGTTGCGACTTTTAAAATTTAAGGAGATAAGCCCATGTTATGTTTGTAGGATTAAACAAATATTTTTTATTTTGCTTCCTTAATTTTTGATCGAATTATTTTTATAAAAGTCTAGAATAAAACGTGTGTAACTTTAATTCTGGATGATTTTTGTCAAATTTGCTTTACTTTGGCCATGAAAGGAAAGCATGCGATTATTGCTAATCCGATGAAAATAAATTATTTTTTTATGATGTCTTTCAGTTTCTCCAGAAGAAAAGCTTAGATGTTGTTTTTATATATTTTTGGCAATAAAGGGGACAAATCAGTAGCTTGTAAAACAATCTACATTTTACTGCCATTAAGATCATCGTTCTACTCGCTAACTAAACATAAATATTTATAAACTGGCCAAAGATTACAATCGCTGTTTTACATATTAACTAATTCCCTATGACAGGAACACTATCGACAGGCCAACAATAGAGAGGAGGTTTCAAATGAATATACTGTTAACTTGAACGATATAAAGAAGCGTTTAACACACTGCGATCGCTTTGAATAAGGGAGAGAGAATACAATTTTTTTCAAATGATAGTTTCAAGCAAATGCCTTTATACACATGTTAAAATAAAGCACAAAATGTTTAAACATTTTTCTTCAAGTTTTAAAATAGTTTTAAAATAGTCTCAATTTACTAAAAATTCAGAATAAAAATCTTATTCAATATCAAATGTTGATATATCAAACATCTATGAGATTCATCTTTAGGAAAATGTATTTGATTTGAAGCAAATTTATTAAAAAGAAAAGCACTAGAGTTGAAAGTCGTTTAAATAGCTGAAGATTTATGTAGGCGTGCGAGATGAGGGTAAATATTCAGCTTAGGAACCACCAGCTACATCTATTTAACGAGCTTAGCCCCTTGAGGTCTACCGTAGCAAAATTAGTCAGGCTAACCTTTATCTGTCGCTGTGTTTTCAGTCATATATAAATGCATAGAAAGTAGAAGATCATATCCTTTACCTACTCGGTCAAAAACTCTTCTGCCAAAGTCATGTGGGATGGAAGGTATTCGTCTGATGTAGTTTTCAAATTTGCAATATCCGGTGATAATTGCAATTGCCTTTTTTCAAAATTAATTAGTAATAAATTTTTCCTTACCTCCATTCTAGTCTATATTAATCTAGATGTCCCGAAAGTATGTTTATTCTGCCACCAAGTTTCTTGGCATGTTCTAAAATCTGCTGTTTGCAAGTTGATAAAAGAAGACTGCAGATAATTTCAATTACTGCCTTTGTAAGTGATGTCACCCGCGTCCGTAACCCCATATTATGGTTATATTTGAATGGATTTCCATATCGTTAAAATGTAACTTAATTGCAGCTTTTCTCTACTGACATTCTTATTAATTATCCTGTAGCACTTAAGCTAATTTTCTGCACTTTTAATGACCAATGTTTCGGATTGTAGTGCAGCACAGTTGTTGGTATACATCTAATGTAGACCAGGTACTTCTATAAAGATTTCGTGCTACAAGAAATAGGGAAGCCGAAATTTATAGAGAATAGTGAGTGGTGTTGCAGCATGATACTCTGCTATGTCAATGGTAACTTCCTTTATTTGCATGTCTGCTGCTAATTGGTTCAGCTGTTTGAATACGCCCTAGATAAGATGGCGCATAGGATACATATTATTACGATCGCTTTGCAGTGCAAAACTTTCTTTAAGTGAATTCCGTTTAAGGCCGTTTCCATTGAATTTCACTGTACTACAACTGCGCAAAAGAGGATTGACTCACAAATTTAACTTCATGTAGCTTAACGAAGTAACTAGGTTCGATGCTCCATGACTATAGTATGACCTTCTTGAGTCTCCAGCCCAAAGTTATCCCCCTGTCCTCTATTTTAGGTTTCTATAACAATTTATTCTCTATGATACTCCTTCCAAGTATTTAGTCCTGGGTTTCATATGAAGTTTTGGGTTTTATATATATCCGCAAATAGCACCAGTTCAGTCTTGGCGGAATTTATACTCAAGTCGTTGGTGACGCTCCAGCCACTCAACATCTTGTGTGTGATACCATCCCTGGAAATAGTGCTTAAGGTTGATTCCCGGTACTGCTACATCCATGTCATTAGAATAGTTCTGCTTAAAATGTGTTCAAATATAATAATTATTTGTATAAGCTTGAATAATAAAATGAATAAAAATAGAATTTATTATAAGGTCACAATACTAAAGTAAACAATATGGACTGTTAAAAGAGTTCGTAACCTGTCACAACAAATTTCTTTCATTTGAAAATATCATAAGAATAAGATATTTTATTAAAAGTAATTAAACCCTCAAAAAGAAATCTAATTAAATTTTAATATATTTAAAAGTCCACTTCCATTGCTAATATTACTAAAATTCTCTAAAACGATAGTCTAAATTCTTAGAGACAATTTCTCAGTTCATGCTTTTTAATTTCCAAAATATATTCCTATAATTTTATAGAGATAAAATGAAAAGCTTTAATATCAGAGGAAATGGATTTTGTATTTATTGCATCATCTGATTAATTTCATAAAGTCTTATAAAAAACATATATTCAATCCTATTGAGAAGTTTTTATTTGAAGCTCTTCAAATAATTACAAATATAACTTCATAGAAAATTTCATAAGGTGTGTAGTTTTGAAAATGTTTACTCTACTCTAATACATTCGATTTATAATAGTAACGAACATATTAGAACATATCTTAAGCATATTTAACATACTATTATCTAATGAAGTCTTCTTTTCCTACTTGATTTTTTTACTATTTGCTTTCTTTTCATCCAGCTTTGCCTATAAAATCCTCTAAATAAAGTTAAATGCAAATAACATTGCAGCATTGAACTTATGGCCAGGCAGAGATCGTGGGCTAAATTTACATGAGATCTTAACTGCTATTTTCTGTTGCTTAAAAGAGCCCGTGCTTGGCAAATAGAAGCCTAAGTTAGTCATTGAAATGAAACAAAAATTAAATCAAAATACGTCGAATTAACATATCTTTACTTGAAACAAAATAAAAAATAAACATACTAAACCTACTTGCAGAAATATGCTTAGAAACTAATAAAAGCTGAAAGGAAACCATATCAGAGTTCAAAGAATCAAAGCATTAAGGCGTTTAAAGCAAAAGCTTTGAACGAAAATAAAAACTTAAAAGGTAGAGAAAAATAGTCATTTGAAATCGCCAAAAATATCGATCGCTGTTTCATTTTGGGTGGGCAGGGGATATAGTATAGGAAGAGAAGAACTAAATTATTTTGCAGCAGCAAGTGGCACAAGTGCAGATTTTTAACATTAGATGAAAATTTATTCATATGAATTGACCAATACATTGTGTTATAGATAAACCCATACAGCAGGGCATTCGTTTAATGGAATATGGTTTATTTTTTATAAGAAATTCTATTGGAATTTTTAAAAAACTTTTAAAAGCTCAGCAGGATGTCATTTGCATTCTACTGAGGCAACAAAACTTGGCAATAGATGAAAAAAGTAAACTTAACCACTAGTAGAAATAAAAGAAAAAACGAAAATAGAACAATCTAAAGGCTTAAACAAACATCAGGTAGCCTGCGCAAGTGTCCAGTGATGACAGTGTTACGATACCCACCACTGGTTTCAGCAGATTAAAATGATGGTTGCTGGGCTAAAACAGCCAAAGTAGCATTTGATAAACATGATAATGATGGCTGTTTACTCAATGGTCACGTTTTTATTTAAATATTCTATATACACGTACATATACAATGTTTTCTTGATTTTATGTTGTTCCAAACTAAATCATATTGTTTCTTTTGCTCGTTCTTCATAATATGAAATTTCGAAATGAGGCGTAAGTGTAATCTGTTAAAAAACAATCAAATATATTTTAACCAAAACCATATTAGTCATACCGCAACAAAATCTCTTTGTATTCTGATGTGTGTGCAGTATGCCACCCCTCTAATACATACAATATGATGACAAGTTAAAAGAAAATTCTCTGATTATCTAATTCTTTAAGTTCCACTCAACAGTTGTATAATTTGAATTAATTTCATTACAATACAATAAAATTTTAAAAGATATTTCAAGTCTCATTTATTGTGGCTTTTATAAAATGGCAATAAAAATTTTACTAATATTTTTTTTATAACAATTTTATAATGAGAGTTTTAAAAATTTTCACAAATCATTTTATGTCTTTTAATCAAAAATTTTTTTCATATCATTTATCAAATGCCTAAAATGATTGTGTATTTTTTGCGATAAAACTATCGCAAACCTATCAGATTACAACAATCACTTCTAAAGGTTTTCTCGTTCAAAAAAAAAAATAAATAAAAAAATGTGAGAAATCTTTTTTGCCTTTACCTTTGCCTTTGGCTTAAATCACCAATCATCAATTCTACTTCTTGTAAATGTGAGAAACTTTAAAGATATTTTAACGTTCTACTACCAAATTTGCTTGAATACACACATCGTTATAAAATAAACGATGAGAAAAGATACCAACACCACCACCATCATCATCGCTCTGATCATCATTGTGTTAATAAGTACCTTTAATAAATAGTCCTACTAACTTGGCAATAATATTAATATACATATGAGTATGTGAATATAAAATAAACCACTATCTTCTTCAGTGTGGTAATCGTCTATTGGTAGCTTTAATATCTTCTTGAAAATTTATTTGCTATAAATACGTTTACACTACCGCTAGTTTAGGTTTGAATTATATTATTACTTTTTAAGAGAAGTACAAATATTAAATTCAGTTAAGCCGAATTGTTCATACCCACCACAAAATTTTTTGTTATAAACGCTATTTTTTCTTCTACATTTTTTTCAATATTATTAATTTAACTTTTAACTAAGGTCTATTTTCAAATATATGTTTAATGCATTTTATTGCCAATAATAACAATAAATTAATATAAGACCAGATGTCCGCTTGCATCCTCTCAAACTAGAAGAACAGACACTGCACACGCCTCTCACAATTCACTGATGTTTGACGGATGTCAAGAACATCGCCCTGGCCACACCTCGTAGATGTTTGTCATTCGAGTTGAAGTGTAATTGATAACGATCACCCTGTACTCACCAAGTAGAATCAATCAAAAGTTTCGCCTTATCATTACACACCCCCCCCCCCCCCCCCTCTTCCGATCGTCCAAAGTATATTATTATAAAAAGAAAACTTAATAAAGTTCATTTTATTTATTACAATTATAACTGTTCTTTGGCGAGCCCACACCGAGCAAAGGGAGGCTAATTATGTCAACCACAAATTCGATTCTGCTATATGGCAGCGAAATATGGGGAGATGCGCTGAGAGCAAAGTCTAAACGCAAGGCGCTAGAGGAAGTCCAACGCACAGCCGTACTCAAGGTTGCTGCAGCCTACCGCACAGTATCAAGCGCGGCGGTTTTCGTTATAAGTGGAAAGATTCCGGTTGATCTTCTGGCTCGCGTTCGAAAAGAGGCGTGAGGCTCTAGGGAGGCGGAAACTAGTACTAGTGCTGCAGAGCGGAGACCTGGAATACAGAAACGTCCGGTAGATGGACGGCGAGGCTCATCCCTAACATAGAAAAGTGGACCCAAAGAAAATTTGGGGAGCTTAACTACTTCCTGGCCCAGTTCCTTTCAGGTCATGGATACTTCCGGAAGTAGCTACACCGTATGGGTAACAGGTACTTCCAATTGCATCCACTGCGATGATGCAGATCACACTTTCTTCAACTGCACCATATGGAATACCGAGAGAAGCGCATTAAGAGGGTAGATTGGCGATTTCACCCCTGCTAACATAGTTGACAGAATGCTCGAATGCGAAAACACATGAAGTGCTGTGGGTAACTACCTCGAGTATATCTTAAAAAGAAAGAAAAGAGACCTCGATGCACGGCGAAATGAGTCACCATCAATGAAGACTCAGTAAGAATGAGCCAGCAGCATAACACTGATGGACCCAGACGTGGGTATTTCGAGAAAAGTCCTTCTTAGGAGGACGAAGTTTCTGGGCCCTCCCGAAATAATGTAGAAAACAGTCCTTGGAAGGCATCCCACCATAAACGGAGGAGGCAGTGTTTCAGTGTATACAACACACAATGCAGTTGATGACAGTCTCTGTAAGTGCGAAGTGCATTTTCAACCCTACCTCACCCGTGAAAGAAAATTATAACTGTTCTTTAAAACTAAGTGTGTAGTTTTGAGCAACTATAATGGTATCTGGTTTAAAGTTCATCCTATTTTTTAGGATGTCTTAGTGATTCAGGCCATTTGTAACATGTACCTTCTCTTGTAGTTATATTCTGTATTAAATAGTAGATTAATAATAGATCAATGAGATGATAATGCTATCAGCATGTTCCATTATCCTTAATTTTGCAAGCAATTTTATAAACTATATTACATCCTATATTAAATCCTTCTATATTTTTAATACATTATTTGTTAGTGTAGCTTTTAAATATAATCTAATAGAATTTTATAAAATCTCGCAAATATTAAAAGCTTTTAAAAAAGTTTAATATCAATTTTGTGATGCCGCCTGCATTTAAGCTGCAGCTCTCCGTGGGGCATTCTGAAACTAATTATATCGACTAGAACATATTTGTTCAAAATTATATATTTATTGATATAAAATTTTCTATTGATTGCATCACTTATATTTTTAAACTATTGCAAATATTTTCGGGAGTCCAACTTCTACAGAAAGTCTTAAAATTATTTGAAAAGATTTTGTCTTCCTGTCCTTAAATGAAAGTCAATTAGGATAAGGGAAACTTTTAAAATTAAACTAAGCACAAATTCACATGCAATAATTTTCTATCAAATTAAAAAGCCCTGTAATTTACTTGTTATAGCGTATTGAAAGCAGCAAAATAGAAAAGTGCCAAAGTGCCAATTTACCTGCAGCGCCATCATAAAAACCCATTTCAGAAAATGAATGTTAAAAACAGTTTGTTTCTTTTTAAGGAATCGGTTGCAAAACAAAGTCCTACCAAAAAAAAAAAACAGGTAGCAATTCATGCAATATTACCTTTTATTATTTATTAATAACATTATTTATTGTTTCATGGTGTTCATGTGAATTGACTTTATTGAATTAAATGAATTTATGAGCTGCACAAGTTACAAAGTAAGTAGAAGTCGGGGAAAAAAATTTCCAAAATACTATTTGCTACTTCCATTTACTTACCAAATTGCTAGACTATACTACTATTAGCACAAAAGCTTGGCTCCGCTAAAGAATTGGTGGCATATAGAAAGACAACAGAAAAAAACAAAAAAAAAACTGAAAATTACGAAAAAAAAAAGCCAACGTTATGCCCCCACAAAATGTTGGCTCATTCGGTAGCAGGAACAGCAGCAGTCAATACGTGCTGTATGTGTTTTGTTAAAGTTTCTACTTTAATATTTTCTAAGCATCTTATAACACTATTAAATACTGGCAACAGTAGTATCAATTCATACATACAACATGAGCTGGTATTGGTTTAAGTAGTGCTGGTGTTGGCGGTAACAAACATTAGTGCAACGATAATAATAATAAAAAATATATAAAAGTTACTGAATTACAAAAAAAAAAAAAACTCTATAGTTCATAGTGATGTCTGAAATTGACTTACGGTTAGGTGCCAAACAAAGGCCATTGGGTCGCTTAGAAGTGCAATTGCCACTATGTGTTGCTTTGCTTAAATCAAAACGGTAGTTAAAGTTTTGTTATTTTTCGTTGGTTAATTTCCTTTATTTAAAGAGGAAGAAGAAATTGCGCAAAGAAGTCAATTCTTAAATAATATAAAATAATGATGGTCATAAATATTATTATGAAATATCTTTAAACTTGAAAATATATGTATACATACATATAGAGATGTATAATAACATTTATATACAAATATAAGATTATATGAGAGAATATAGTTGCATATAGTAAAAAATATCACGATAATATGCTGAATTGTATAAATCAGGTGGTCTAACGAATATTCCACAAAAGACCCGTATGTTACTTAAACTATTCCAAGGATATGTACAAATACGAATTAAGAATAATAATAATACTCTCGAACATAAATGAGATCTGCTTAATGCATTTAAGCATACGATTAAGGAGGAAAATTAAGTGTCCAGAAAAGGCGCCAAAATTCGTAATTGTAAAACTTATTTTGTCAAGGAACAAAAGGATGACATATAAACGCAATCATGCAAAAAAAATATTATAACCTTCAATTCAACTGATTATAAACTTTAAAAAATTTTGATAAAGGATTACAAAATTTGATATTAATTAATTTGAGGGGGTAGATTAATAACAAGTCACACAACTTTTCATTAAATTAATGTATTTGGAGATATTACTAAAAAAAAGAATTCTATAGAAATGGGCCAAGGTAAGTTTACTATCGAAATCCATACATGATTGGCTCCATGCTACTTTTTTATACAGTGATATGCGAAAATTGTGCCCAGTTTTAAAATATTCATATAATTTTGTCCGAATTTATGTATTTTAATAAAAATATCTAAGAATGTTTTATTTGTTGTGGCTTTAGATGTTTAAACCAAATCATCAGTTCATGCCGAATTCAATCAACTTTATATCGGGTTCATTAGTTTTCTGCCTTGTATTGGTTTTGGTAATAAGAGGCTTTTGATACTGTCAATCACGCGGCCATATGGAGCGCACTGGCATGCAAGGGTGTCACTATTAAAATAATAAACCTAATTAAAATACTGTATAACAATGCAGCATGCAACGTATTACATGAATAACACCTACGCAGAAACATCAAAATAAAAACCGGAGTTCACCAAGGCTGTGTGTTATCGCCCCTCCTCTTTAACTATGTCCTCGATGTAGTGATGTAAAAGTCAACAAGTTATCGGAGAGGGATTACATGGGGTTTGCAAGACAGATTAGAGGACTTGGACTATGCAGGCGCTATATGCTTACTAAGTCCTTCTTTCTCCGCATGCAGTCAAAGTTTAATCTAGTTAGCAAAACCGCAAACCTCGCTGGATTGAAGATAAACATACCCAAAGGCGAAAATTTCTGATAGACGGCAAGGAAATTGAAGGTGTAGAGGCCTTCTGCTATCTAGGCATTATACTAGATAAATTCGGTAGTTCATCCGCAGATGTTGCGAGACGTATTAATAAGACACGCAATATATTTTCACAACTTAGCCCTTTTGGGAAGTCGTCTAATATATCGAGATGCACCAAATTTAAAATGTTCAATTCCACATTATTGTATGGTTGCGAAACGTGGAATATAGCACCGCCAGATACCCAGTGTCTTCAGGTGTTTGTTAACAGATGCATGCGTGGAACTTTGTATGTCTACAGGCCCTCCGTAATATATAATGACCAACTCTGACCAGACAGAAACCAGCAATAAATTGAGATGGAAATAAAAAGACGCAAGGTTGGTTGGCTTGGTCACACTCTCCGCAAGCCATTAGATAATATCACTAAGAAAGTCATAGAACCCCCAGGGAAGCAGGAGTATCGAGCGACCATTACTTACGTGGAAATGCCAAATCACAACAGAACTATCCAAACTATGTCTACAGTGCCACCACATCTTTTGGGTTCAACAAATGTCCCTTAAAGGGGAGATTTCGAAATGGACATCGTCTAGGATTGCACAACATTGGAATGACATCAATAGACTAGGTCATTCCAAGAAATTCCTACGCTTTGACGCTGGGAGGGCGGATCTGGCTCTAAGACTGGACAGGAAAAACCTACGGACGCTGGTAGGGGCGCTCACAGGCCATTACACCTGCAAAGCCCACCTATACAGAATGGGCTTATCTGACACGGACATCTGCAAATTTTGCGGTGAGGAGGAGGAGTCGATGGAACACTTGTATGCAAATTAAAGGGCATTGAGCCACAGAAGACAGAGGACCTTACATGCATATACGCTGAGTGAAGAGGATCTGCTAACACTCCCATGGAATGAGCTGATTCTATTTGCGAACGCATTAGACGGTTAGGGACAGGGGAAGCACAATAGATCAAAAATGGTCGCAGTGCAAAAGGCCATCCTGGGCCAAACCCCTATTACATTTCGTTACATTACATGTCCACAGTGGAGCGATGTCAAATATCGCTCTGATGATCGAGCTCATTGGAATGAACTTGTTGTAGCCTTATACTTGCATGAGGAGTAGTAGGAACATATATATATATATATATATAATATTCATTAATTAATCCATAGTAGATATGGAAATATTTTCAAAAACTGAAATGAATTCAAGAAATATTATTATCCACAATTTATTTATCTTATCTCCATATATAATATTGATATTTTAAGAATAATAAAAAATTTTATTATTTAAGAAAAATATAATTTCACATCTTAAGCTTGAGCCTCCAGATCGTACTTAATAATTGTCTCTAGTACATTCAATCCTCTTTAAACAACCTGTAAGTCAAAAAGTATATTTAATCAATCTTAATCACAGAATGCTAATATTTTGGGAAAGAAAAAATGCTATATTCAACTGTTGTATTATAAACTAAATACAATAAAAGTTTTGTATATAGATCCTTTTTGCTTTTCGCCATACATACATACATACATGCAGACATGTGCACACGAATCAATTTATCCATTGCAAAGCTTACGAACACATGTCACATGCACATGTATTTTATTCCAAGAACCTACTCAAGTGTCACAAACAGTGCAATACGTGAAAAAGCATAAATTTACATTTTGATTATCTATGAAATAACAACATACGAATAAAAGTACGACTACGTATGACATTCCTAAAAAAAATTATTCTGGATTTTCCATTACTATCAATATAAATCTCTTTCTAAAACGTCATACGTAGAAACGTATGAAACTAACAAGTTATTCAATTGATATTGATGCACCCAAACAAAAAACAAACAAACAAACAAAAAATGCACAATTTAACAGTCTTAAGATAAACTAGTGGGTGGAATAAATGCATATAATCTTTACGATATTTTGAAAAGTTTTTCTATTCTTGAAAGCAATAAGAAGGAGGAAATAAAATGAAAAGAGAAAATAAATACAGAATTCTTTGTAATGTCAAATGAATTGTTGTTGTCAGTCCGTTCAAGTCAAGTAAAGGAGAAAAAGAAATCAAATCAAATGCCATAAAATAGATGCAGTTGCATTTTAATGCATGCAATTCAATCGGTGATCATTTAGTTATTCATTCAGTCATTCGCTCACTCACTCATTTAAAAACGATATAATTTTCATTTTCCAATAAACAAGTATGTGTAATAGAAGAAAAATTATTGACAATCAGTTCCTCATCACGACAATGAATTTTGAATTATGATTATTTAGCTAAAATGGCAGGATTAACGATGTTTTTATATATTAAAATATGCGAATTGCTTATGCGGGAAGATTATACAAAAATTTATAAATATTTTAATTTGTTTGAATAACATCATGTGTACATGTTGCATGTAGTGACAGAGTACAACAACAGAAAAAGGTGCACAAAAAGGTAAATGGGCGAATAATTTAATGACAAATGATGACATAAATAATTTGAATTTTTAAGTATGTTGGCATATTTTAAATAACAAGTGCATTTTGAATGGAATAATTGCATTTTTTAACAATTCAATATTCAGATGAAACAAATTTACTACATCAGGATAATTTTAGTGAATGATTTTCAAGTCAAATCTTTTTTTTGTGATTTTGGCATATAATATGTATTGGGCGGTGTACTAAAATAGAGAATAATCACACAATGTGTATAAGAAATTCATCTTCGGATCCTGTATCGGTTAAGTTTTATTTCACCAATTCATAAATAAAATATGAAACACATCGTTAGAAAAAAATAAGTACACGATTAATTTGGATCTCCAAACATATGCTTGTTATAACCCTTTATTAAGTAACAAATAATGTTGTCAGTTACTAATTTCCTGACCTCTATGCTTTTAAGTAAAAATAAAAGAAAAGTACTTTAGGAAGAAAAATTTACAATTTGCATTTCATATATGATTGGTTTTCCTATTGATCGTTTTGATACTCTGTTAATTACAAAAAAAGAGAATAAAAATTATATATTAAATCCTTACTGGGCTAATTATCTTTATAACTGTTCAACCGGAAACCGTTTAAGGCTTCAGCACCTCAAAAGGATAATAAAGCAAATTTAATTTTTTCTAATACCTGATTTATTTAGGAAAAGATTTGTGAATGTTCAAAATTAATTTTAGAGGAAATAAAAGAGTTGAATGAAAATAACTGAGAAATTATTAAATACAGAAAACAACTCTTTGTCTAAATGTAAATATTCATATTCGATAGGGGCTTAAGGGCACTGTCTTTCATGTGTGTTAACTTGACTGTACTTTCACTACTAAGTTAAACATAATAAATTCACCTACATCCCTGTCATTCCTAGGGTAAAACAGCGGTAGCTGGTAGCAAACAACGACGTGGCATCTGATCTATTTCAAAAAAATATAAATGTAAACTCACTTCACGATGCCGGACCGTACGCAGGCACCTTGCTAAAGTGTTCCAGCTATTTCACCACCTACTGAATAGACACAGTTCTATTCTGTAGAGTTACAACTCGCAGGCGTTGAGAGAATTCCCTCAATTAGCAGCACCACCTCCTTCAATAATAAAGCAATGGGAGGATTACTATTCGTTTCACTAGCACCCGCAGTGGTAAAAACTTAGTACTCATTCTGTTGACACATTATATGCTGCATATATAAAATACAACAATTATTTGATTTTTAATGGGACTAACCAACAACCCATCGAGACCACGTTTTGGTGCTAAAAGTTCCCTCGGTATCAGATGGGACACTGTGTTTAGTAAGCCATTATTTTACATACCTAAAATCGAAAGCATCCGTAGCACCACTGTCCAAAGTCTTTTAGTTGGATATAGTAACATGTATTATTTTCTTATTTTAAATTTTTAAGGTTAGTCGGCCAAAAATCAAACTAAGAAGCCGAAATTTTTCTATTTCCTGAGCCATGGGACAAAAAAAGATGAAAAGCCAAGACTTCTCCATACAGTGTGTAACTTTACAGAATGTTGATTTCACGATTGATGTGGATAGCTCACCTGAACCTGTCCATACCGGATGTCACTTTAATGAAAAGTAAAACACTCATAAAATGAGCATCCCAAGCTAAGAAAGTTTTGTTGTGTAACTCGGAAGCCAGCCACTATCACAGACCTAATCCTTGAAAGCCTCTCTTTAACCTTCTTTCCACGATTATGACTTCAATCAATTCACCGCATGATACCCAAATTGCCTCACAACTAGTCCAGGACAGGTCTTGGGGACTGCTGGTTCTCTTTATAGTAGACATATCTCTCTTTAGTAGTGAGTGTAATATTAATAAGGCAACTGTATTTCTCAATTTTATTGTTCGTACAGCCAGCGGTGTAGCGTCTACACCGGCAGATACAAGCACACTTTTATCATTAAAAGTGTTATACGTACGCTTCTTGCCCTACTATTTCAAAGTCTGGATAGAAACATACAACTTCTAATGGATTATAACCAAAATGTAAATGTAGGGATATTTGAATAACCTGAAGCAACATGAACCAATATAATGCCCTCGAGAAAGCTTTACCATTTTACCAGTCGACAGCGGGTAAGAAATATTTTCAATTGCTACCACGATACAGTGAGATCGTGGGAAGCAACTGCTAGTATATCATGCTTACGGTTACTTGACAGATAGATAGATGTGTTTAAAATTACAACCCAACTACACAGTTGTTTTAGCACTATGTGAACTTAATGCAGTCACCAACGCCTCCGTATGAGGTCATACACGAAATTCTCTACCTATTGAACATCCCCGCTTGTACGCAGTTACTTCTGTTACTTAGCAATAGTACCTATAGGTTTAATTGTTAGAAGCAGCAGAGTCCTTAAGCCCGACACTAGCAATGACCTAAACCAACGCTTTTAATAAAAAAACTACTTCTTGTGATTTGGGTTTTAAGCACAGCTCCCGAAGAGCCCTCACCAATAACCAGTCTAGGACAAACACAGCGTCTGCTGGTTCCCGTAGCACAATATGTGTCTCTAGATAGTCATGAATTTAAACCGTAAATATTAATTGGGAAAACTCAATTGCCCCAAATTTTAGGCCTTATGCTAGCCTGAAATATTGGTAGCATCTCCGTTTAGGATGAGCTTAACAGGTATTTACTTGTATATGATATATTTGTATATACGACCGTTCCACTAGGTGATAGTGTTCAAGTTTTATGAGTTATCTGCAAAAGCCATTCTTCGCCATCCAACAGTAGCACATAGCTACCGGTGTATGTTTCAAGTATTTACCCCGATAGATGTAAAATAAAATGACTTAAGAAAGCATCCAGAGAAAACCTAGCTCTACCGATCCCCGTTGTACACGCACTGTTATTTGAGAGAAAAAATGCAAATCGTTCTTCATTAAATATTGCAAGCTCGTGTTAAATCAGGAGCTTCTCAAGGAAATTATCTCGATCCTTTATTAGTTTTACTGGTTTTTTTATTCATTTAATTTTATTAATTATTGGAAGATAATGAAACGACATATTTCGTTCATGTTACAAAAAACTTTATCCTTTTGCTTCTTAGCAAGTCTTAGCTTAATGGATATTAGACTTATATAGTTAATTATTTTAAGCAGTCATCTCCTTGATAAACTGATGATTCGACCAGGTCTTTGACTTTTGTTGATGCAAGACTGATATATGAACAAAATATTTTTTATTCGTTTATGCAGTTTTTGCACTGTAAGATGAAGACCACAAAAATTATGGACACTACGCAAAGAAAAATCAGAATTTTTTATTTGATTTCGTCTCCTTAGAAATTTATTTTACTAAAATATTTAGCAAACCCAGTGATAGATCTTAAAACACGAAAAAAGCAAATGTATTTCTCAAAATGCCCAAAAAAAATTTTAACAACACCAAATGTCAATTACCATTTAGTCAAAAGCATTTTTAATATACATATAATAATTATTTACCATCATTATATTCAAATGTTGACCTTTTTCTCTTTGCTAATCCATTTTCCGAAACTTGGTTTATGTAAAATAAGTAAATGTGATATAAATTTTGGTTTGAACTTTTCCAACATGCAAATAAAATCTTTAACATATTCACAAATGTTACAATAAAAACGTGATTAAGACTTCTTGTTGTCCTATAAATATGTTTGTAAACTATAACATTACAAAAGATCACATCACACTAAGAAACCACCTTTCAGAGGAGCAAATGTAAACGGAAATAATAAACAAGAAGTTGATCGAAAGCGATGTCTATGGTCACCCTACTAAAAACAAATGTCAAAATAATCACAGGACCCTAGAAAAATATACAATAATTTTACATGCAATGTGTTGACCAGCGAAATAAATATTTATGATGTGATTGAGTGGCTTGTTTTCTTTCAACAGCAATCAATCAAGTGCTGAAAAGCATTTTTCTTTTGAGAAGTTCCTTCAATAATAAAAATGTTTTTTACACGTTTTTATATACGAGTATAAGAGTTTCAATTTTTATGTTGCTAAAGGCCATCAATATACTTGTCCAAGTAAAATTAAAATAAATAAATTTATCCACTGTAAGTACATCATTGTTATTCATCTTGATTTGATAAACGATTGTCAGTCTACAAAATATACTATAAAGCTTTTTTTATATTATTCTCCCGACATTTAGGAAAGCCATCAGTAGAAGGATCTTCACAACGTGACTCTGACACTCGCAAATCTTCACTGCTTCTTTACAATGACACTTTTGATTGGTCTCTGTAGGGCGATACCTGAAATATTGTCTACTGTCAGCATTAAAGCACTTAAATTTTCAATCATGTCCTGAGACTACACTCTGTCAGTTGCACATTGTTCCAATTCCGTTTCACGGAGGGGGCCATTTTCTATCTTGTTTTGGTATCTGGTTGATCTGCTTTTTTGCGGCATATGACTAATACAGATTTCCGAATCTTGGCATTTTGCTCGGAACACTAAAGTCTTGTATATTAATCTCTGAGAGAACAAAGATATACGCATACATATATATGAATACTTCAGAGTGCATGGGGCGTAAGATTTGGGGAATCGAGTTCTCCAATCAAGTCTTAGAGGTTCTTAAATCACAGCAGACTAAAGACCTATCTGGTATCATGGGAATCGATCGCTCGATCGAAGCGGCTGTCGGGGAATCCAAATGCTAGAGGCAGCCCTCCAAACTCTGCTGCTTCTAAAGGTCTACAATCCTAGGTACATTGGCTAGATAACTAAAGCCACTGCCTAAAAACCATGGCTGTCAGCTAGGTCCTACTCCTTAGAAATGGGCTTTGGCATGGACCATGAAGGTAATGCATCAGAAATATCAACCAGGTATGGCGTAGAGACCGCATACGACGGTGATGGTGGACACATGGAACTTACCCAGTGTAAGGAGCACCATGGTGTATGACCAAAAGGTAAACCTCAGACACGTAAATAAAATTTTTGTAGTTGTTAGGGACACAGGGGAGATATTTTTTCCATGAATCTTATGGTAATGACCTATATTTTATCTTTAACGTGGTATCAAATAGAAACATCCGGCAGTCGTCATTTGCAACTGTTGTGTAACGGAAAGACAAGACTGCCTCACGTACACTGAGCAACAAGGTAATGGCAAAGAGAATCTTTATTTTAATAGATAATTCAACTTGGACTTAAAACATTTACGATTTTTTGAAACTGCCAATTGATTATAAACAATTTTTAAGGCTTTGCTACAGCAAACATAAATCGAAGTCCTGCAGAAATCGACAAAGAAAACTTTTTTATATATAAAATATAGTTGCGAAGAGAAATATGCGAACAAAATCATCCACAAGATATATTCATAAACTCCTTTGCAAATCACGCACTACCAGGAGTAGAGTGCAACTACAGGCATTGCCAGGAACAGCCAGACGTATAAAAAAATTAAATAAATTTTAGAAATACATACAAGTAATCGACTGACAAGTGTTAATTGAATTCATGTTGAGCGGTAATCATAATAATAACAGTCAACTATATGATAGTTTATGAAACGATCACAATAAAGACATTGATGTCGGACTGAACAACAACAACAAAAAAAATTAAAAGCTAAAAAATAAGCAAAACAGAAATCTACAACCAAAAACACCATAATCATGATGAGGACACAGGAAGGTAATGATAAAGGGGATGCTGATCAAAATCGTCATAATGATATTGTTTTTTTTATTTTAGACAGGCTTAAAGCTGTCATTAACAAGACATGGCTGACGTTAAAATAAAGGACAATTTTGATGATGAGGAAAAAGTAAAGAAATTTTAAAACACTGACGCCATCAGTATAAATTACTCAATTAATGTCATGTTGTCAGGTACGATACAGCATTTCATATACATAAAAATTCATGCAACTGCAACAGCACTGTAATCATACAAGTATTAAAAACGTAGTGGAAAATCTGATGTACTTGCTAATGTTGTTGTGGAGTGGTGTCGGTGGTGGTATTACTGTTGTTTTGATGTTGTAAACATTGTAAATTATAATGTTTAATTTATAGATAAAATAATATTTAAGCTCTCATGTGACTGCATAATACTTAAGGACCGTATAAACTTTGTTATGAGTAACATGTTTAGCACAATTTGACTTTAGATCGGTATACACTGCAAGAAAAAATTGTTTTGTGAACTACTGGAGCGACCCAAATTTAAACAAATTCAATGAAAGATAACTATGCGAGGTTATAAGAGGTTTGTGTTTCTGTTGCAATGTTGATCAGAAATTTTAAAGAATCGTTAGTGATAAAATTTCCGCCAAGAAGATATACATATATAATGAAAGGATTTTTTTTCTCCACATCAAACATAATGAAAATTCAAGTCATCCATATTTAAATCAAGCCAAAGTGTTGTCCAAAGCTACTTAAGAATGATTTTTTGCATCAAGTAATATTTGACTCCCGAAATAATTTACGCTCAGGTTTAAGAAAAAAGAAAATGTTACTTTAGTAAAAGTAAGGTTGATCTAAGGCAGAAATGGTTTTGGACCGGAATTTCGGCTTACATTCCAAATGATATCAGATGCGCCGTTGTTTTTTTTTTCTATTTCAGTTCTCTATCTATAACATAAATAATTTATTTACAATGATATTTATTGTATTATTCATACTAACGTTTCTTAGCGTGAATTTTATTGACGGTAAGAGAAAAAACCTCAATTTAAAGTAAGTTTTTTTGGCGTATGGACATTGTATATCAAGCAAAAATGAAAAACGAAAAAGTCATGGTAATGCTGAAGTTATGATCCGAAGCTTGGCATTGAAGAACGTTTTCTTGTTTGATACCTATTGATCGATTTATAAGCAATTGTTATTTATAAGCAATTTTTATTAAACCAACTAAGTATCACAATACGACTGATTGAGAATTTTTCAAGACCTTTGTTCATAATCTCTCGAGAATTTAGGAGTTCTGATTACCATGGTTACATAAGTTTTATGGAAGCTTTAAGGGCATAAAAACATTAAATATTTGTTTTACTTGCAGCCGTATTTGCATTCTATGATAAATATTTAATGCACGGTCTTTCAAATCATAAATAAATTTACCTATTACAAATTTACGACAAAAAAATCATTAATTAAAATTGAATCATATTAACAAGTGTACAAGGATAATTACTCTTATTGCAAGGATGCTAAAAATTTTGTGTCCATTTTTAAAATCAAAATTTTATATAAAAATTAAACCACGTTACCTTTTTGAAGTCTCTAATACTTATGCATTTTAAATTGCTTCTCTTGATTTTCTGTAGTTCCTATAGTTTTAGAGAACGTACATATATTATTGAAAAAAGTACATCTATCTCCAATATTTTTCAGAAAATTTAAATTTTTATGCCACATTTGCCAATTTTTCAGTCATTGAAAGCCCAATCGTTAAACAAGATCCTGTAAGTAAAACCCAAATAGTCCTCGTCGTATTTTTAATAATAAATTTGCAGACAATTGTAATCCTGCCGAGTAAAATATTTGATTTTTTATTTGTTTTTTTTTATTAACTAATAAATGAATTTGGATTTTAAGTTCTTTTATAAAAATTTACGATGACTTCAAGGGACTTCTAATAGTTTAAAAAAAAAAATATAATTCATTTAAATATCCACTTTCAAAAAAACTTTGATAATGCCACAATAGAACTAAGACATTCCAAAGTTTTAAGAGCTAAACAAATAAATCACAATTTGAATATACTTTCAACATAAAGTAAGATATCCTGAAACATACATCATTATGACTCAATTCAAACAAAACAGAATTTTTTTTAAATTATCTTTTTCGAGCAGTTTAAACTTTGGAGGATTATCTATCTATATGTTTAAAACTAGATCTGCTGCTCGAAAAAAATAATTATCACCTAGTGATCAGCAAATAAAAAATACATAAGAATCAGCTTTTTCAGAAAATTCCTGCTGCCTTATGTTATTTAGCACTGATAAGAGACCTTAAATATTGAAAGGAAACAAACCTATTAAAAGTCAAAATGTCCTTTTTTCTACTTTAAATTAATTGTATTAATTATAAATTGGATAAAAAAATATAAACAGCATTAGGTAATTTTTAATGAATAAAAGAAGTACGACAATTTTTAAAAAAAATTTACTTTCTTAAAAGTTGAAAAATGCATTAAATGATTTGTTAAGCCATACAAATTTCTTTACATTAGAACAGTTTTTGTAAAAAAATAATTGCAGCAAAGTTTTTTTATGCCAGCAGAATAAGGAACTTAGTTGTACTCATACTATCCTGGAAAACAGTGGTATATATTTGCGTAATACCATATTCGTTATATTGCAAAATATATTTAATATAGAACTTTTTTGTGGTACAAATTATTTATTTTGTATCATTTCATGTTGAAAAACCCCATGAAAATTTCACATTTTTAATTGAAAATTTTCTGTTTCAGCTTTTTTAATAGGGCCTTATTTGCAAATAACATGAGTTTATTTCAGTGCATGTAACTTTTAGTTTTTACAGTCATGATGTATAAACATGTTAGTAAATGCCCACTTATTTAAGCATCAAGCCAATGATTTTTTTGGGATTTTATAATTTAATCTAATACCCATTTTTGTCAAAAGATTATGACCTGCAGTCTTATATGAAAGCAATTTTTATTACTTTATTCTTTTCCCTTTTGATATAATTTGAGCTTTGGGCACTCAAGTCAGTTACTTTTATCGTACAGCTTGAGTCTATACTTTAATTAAAAACGTTTTTCTATTAAAAAGAAACTAATCAATAAATATATAAATATTTTTTTTGTGCAAATTTCGCAAAATTAAGATAAACAATATAATGTCTGTATAATATTTTTAAATTTAGAGTATATTTTTAATGTTAAAAAATAATAATTGAATATGTGTATATGTCAACCTCTATCTCAGAAACACGCATAAGATTTGTGACGCCTGTAACGCCCTCTACGACTGCTGTTTGCTTAGCAGTAACAATAAAAATGTTATTTTTTTCTTGCCGACGAAAAAATAAACAATAAGTGATACAATGAAAAATTAAATGAAATCAAATCAAGCCATTGTTAAGAGTTTTTTTTAAAGAAATATTGAACCATTATAATTAACTTGCAATCAGCAATAGTTCCATGGGAAGAAATAGAATATGGGGTATTTCATTTTAATATGTTTAATGCTGGCAAACAGTTTACAGAGATTTGCTTCAAAACAAAAGACTTAAGAAACAAACATTATATTTGTGTATGGGATCTGATATCTTTTTATTTTACGAAGACAACTAATGTCCAGCAAAATTGATATTTTCCATAATAAACAAATATTTTTTTGCCTCGTAGATGGAACTAAACTTCAATGTTTCCCCTATGTTTCCCCCAATGTTTCGATATTCTTGTGGTTAATTCTGTCAGACTTACATTTTTAGCCCAAGAATAGTCTAATAGAAATTTTTTTTGATTTAATATAGACAAACTTGGGTATAATATTTAGCGCACTCCGAGGTAAAAAAATATTACGGTACCCCTGAAGGCTATAAGTTCCCTTGTGACATTAAAAGGCAACATATTATTAATATATTCACTAACTTTAGCTTCTGGCAACCGACCGTAACTTTCCCAAAGTATAAGAGATCAATCTGTGCTATATTTTTGATACATTTTTGATCCTAAATCAAACATTTGCCCATATTTTTAATTTTAAGCTTCTGAAGAGCCGCAAAATCGCATCGATACTTCTAATTAGACTTTTCGACATACATACGAACAATCATACAGAGTTCAGCAGTAATATCCAGCAAACACGCAAATAGTGTTCAACTGTTGAGTTGTTGAGTCCTATCCTTTTTTACTGAGTACCAAAGGGTCTTGATAATTTCACAAGTAGAAATCTTAGAAACTTTCAATTTCGCGATTTTCTTCATTAAATATTTAAATCTATTTAAAAGCACAACAAAAGCAGCAATACATATCTATTTATGATTTCATTAGATCCAATGCCAAGCAGCTTTTTGTACACTGGTCAGCGAATTCGTTGTCTCTCATTCTTTAATAAATAATTTAAAAGGATCTTTTCTAGTTACATTTTTAATATTAAATACATTCTACCTCTAAGTCTATAGAATATCCCATACATTTACCAATATTTATTTCAATATATTCTGTGTTTCTTCTCGTGCCTCCATACAAAGTAATAAAAAATAATACTTACGTTTTAATTTAAAATAAATCCGTCTCAGACAATAAAAGCTGTTGAAAGAACAGGTTGTTGTCAATCTTATATTTGAAAAACAAACATTTTACTTCAATTTGATTTCTGCTTTTTGAAAGACTTATGTTTATGTATCTAGAAAAAAAGCATTTATATATATTAAATTGGAAATATGTAAACATATGAATAAGTACAGAGTTCAAATATAAACATTCTCGTAGAAACATGACAAGTTGAAGTTTAACAGTTTTTCTAACATAAATGCAATACAAACATACATTCAAATATAATTGTGGCTTATTTGAAGTACTTGAGAAGCTCAGCTGAAATAGCTTACGAACGGAAACTCTAATATATGTATATAGAAAACTCTACCTGTATACAGAATATTAAATAAATTAATTCATTAATTCAAATATGGCTAGATGCAAAATCGCTAATCAGTAATTTTTATTAGAAGAATCATTGATTAAGGTACTTGTAATTTACATGTAAGAGACAGACATTATTATTAGATACTTTTTTGAATAACTTTTTGTTATCAACACACCCTCACTTTTATTTTTGCAGAGTAAATATATTCTTTTAAAAGCCTTGTAATATGGGCACACGTTCCACTGATTTTAAAAATTGTAATGTGCATTGATTTGCCTGCGTTTTGGAGGTTATTTGGATTTTCAGAACTCGGCCTTTCACTGATGAGTCCTAAAACTTGTATATTGATAACAAATCCATAATATAACAGGGCAGCAGACATGCATATAAAAATAACTAAAAGCAACAATAAGTTTGTGTCTGGCCCTCCGAAGACATTGTGTGGCCAATACCTCAAGCTGCACGGGGCATAAAATTAAGTACCCCCAGTTAAAATCTAGAGTTTTAATATTACGGCCAACCAAAGACTTGCTTAGTACTATGAAAAACAGTAGCTTCTAGGACTTATCCACCATGTGGTGGCTGTGGTTTGGACCTCAATCAGTGGGAGGAAATTGCTGGTTAAAAGCGTGGTATTTTGAACTGAACTCTGCGCTCTCCTATTGCCCGTTGCTGCTGCTAGGCAACAGAAGCTATAATACATTTTAAATAGTTCAGTTTTTTAACAAGAGACTTGAGCATGATTCTGACTGTAACATACAACAATCATCTCAGACAGATTTATCTAACCTACCAAAGGAATTAGTTCTAAACAAACTGACCCGACTACTAAATGATCAAACATTCAATCTTGCTAATGTGGTTAGAACTACTTTCGAAGAAAATAAATCCGCTCTTTTCCTCAACATAATTCAGGATTTTGACAAATCAGGGCATAAAGAAGAAAACATTCCTTAACACCGCTGTATTGTATACAAAAAAGCAAATTATCAGGTGCTTGAAAAAGAGACAATATAAAGAAATAAAACTAATGAAACATTAGTGTCTTGACAAGATCATGATTTTTATAAATTAATTTAAATTTAAATACTTTTTTGCTATTCAACACTTTATTTAAGCCTGGCTTTAATACCAAGAAATATAACGATAAAATTTTTTTTGATGTATACATACATACGACAATGTTATTTTATTCTACTTAGAGCGTGGGTGTTTGTTGTGCTTAATTGCTTTTTGGCGGTTTTTAAAATTATATGCAAAATGTTAGAAAATAAAATCATATCTTATGGTTAAGTAAGATCCCAAAAAAATTTATATTCTACAGTTTATACGCTTAGAGATTAGTTAAGCAAGTTAGTTTGCTTAAACAATATTTGTTTAAAGTTTTCTTATAAAATAAAAACCTTATATCCGTTGATTTCATTCAGTTTGTTTCCTTTAAGCCAAAAAGAATAAATTTAATTTTGTTTGTATAAAATTGTATCATTTTCATTGGTCATATTATTTCATTTGCATATCAAATTGGTTCAATAGAAATGTAATATATTATGATGAATATAAATCATATTTATCTGTTTTGTTCATTTGTATAAACTGCATTTTAACAGGCTTGTAAAAATTTATTTTAAATAAGCATTAATATTATTTTTTTCCCATTTAGCCAGTATCATATCCGTTTATGGCAAGTTATCATAATATAATTTATATAAATATGCATTAGTATTAAGTAAAATTTTTTATTTTGTCCAGAAAATTATATTATTAATTTTATTTGTTCCTCTTACAATGTCCTGGGAAAAAAATTTTATATATTTTCCTTTATTTGACGAATATTATTCCAAAGTTAAAAGAGAATTAGTGCATTTGATATCGATCATTATGGAATATGATATTCGTGTTTCAAATAAAAAAATATCAAAGTTTAATCGCGCTATGATCAAATATTTATTTTCTTAATAAAGAACACGTTGTTCGTAAATAAGAGTTGGTTTTGGTAACAAATTCCCTGATTTTATTAGAACACATTCTATTGTAGTAATGAAAAAATAGTTAAACATACCCCACCCTAACTCAAAGCTCTGATGCACTGGATAGACTTCTTCCACCGATGAGTCTCTTCAACCTCTCGTTTACTTGATTAAGTAGCTTCACAATAGACTTTGTAGCACTGACCCATACGTGACAGTTTTATTTTACTTTCGGTCGGATATAAGTAGTATTAATAGTAAAGAAATCACAAGGAATGAACAATCTCTAACATCGCTTTAAAAACCCGAGGCACTTGAATTCCTCTTTGGTGACATCAAAAATCTATCATTATTTATCGAACATTACTTTGTATTTTCATGGCAAAAAAATCAAAATCGTCTGATTCCAAAAAGCTCATATTGCTCATGATTACAGAAGAAGCAACATATTCGGTTGTACATTTATGCAAAAGCACACAAAATTTTATCTTACGAATATTAAAATTGACCAGATTTCTATGACTTCATTTGGAGATAGTTGCAAGATCATTCATAAGCGTATGGCCCATGCCATGCCTCATCACCCAAATATCTAACAGGCTTGGCTTATGGCCAATGGCTAATGCGTTTGAGTTTAATAAATTTACGAATGCTATTAGTTGCAAAAATGATCTGTCTTATTATCTGTGGCCAAAAGGACATAAACAAGTTACACGCAATATGATATAATGACATAGCAAATATAATAATTTACAGGCATTTCAAAATCGATTTCTATATTTGAGTTGTACAAGTAATCATAATACATGGTCCCCAGAAGGTATTCGAATATGTCCATAATATGTTGAGTTCTAAATAATGAAAAGGATCGTTCCGGAAGCTAAATTTGTAGTCAATATTTGAGTTACTTCTACCATAAGCTGTAATCAAATGACATCAAAAGTATCTTATCGAAGGTTGCGTGAACTTTAAAAACTGCCGTGTTAAGATTACACGATTCCAATAAATAAAAGGATATTCTTAGAAATGTATTAACACTAGAAATGTATTAACACTACGTGAAATTTTATTTAAAAAAAATAGAAAATCAATTCGATTAGGTAAGTAAGTATATGACTCAAATATCCTTGTAAACCGAATGCTTTCATTAAGTCAAACGTTATATAGGATTAATTCTGTAATTCCTTGTAAGCCAATTAACATTTATGAGTTCTCTATAAACAACAACTTATGCAAAATACCAACCAACAAAAAACAACATGTTTAACAAAGTATGAAAATAATTTCACACCTTACAATGAAAATAACTGCCGTAAGGAACAACGAAAACAAAAGAAAATATGCTTTAAATAAGTATAGTATATAAACAACAACTTTCCACTAAACATTTATTATCTGACAAATTTACAAATTAGTAAAACAAAAACATTAAAATCCCCCTTCTTACCACAAAATTGCACATATACACATGAGCGCAAACCGAACGAAATATGACTTTGGCTGAAACAGAAATCGTGGCTTAAATAAAGGGAAAAAACCGCAAACTGAAGACCGAATGAAAAAAGCAAAATATACCGCTAATGAGCTGAACACAATAATTGCGGAACATTTGTAAAAGGACTAGGGTTAATAATTTAGGCTTAAAAAACAACTTAAACTACAAAAACATGAAATTGTCTTAACGCAAACGAACTGACTGCAAATAAAATACAAAGGAAAAGAAACATAAAACAACAAAAAAAGACAACAATTTATTCTACTACTTGTAGAGAATACAATGGTGTGGATTGAAAGAAATGTGAAGTTTTAAAGTAAGAACTGCAAAGGAAATATATGTGGAAAAAATGAAATTGATTCCAAAATAATTTGTAAAATCAGCTAAAAGTTGCATATTTTAACACTTTATGTGATTTTATGGTCGTAAAGAAAATTAAAGGATATTCTTCCTTTAAAACATCCGTATTGCAGGTGAAAATCACAGCTAAAAAAGCATATGGAAAACTAGTGAAGAGATCCTTTTAAATAACACCAAAATCCTTTTAAATAGTAATACAGACAATAGTATTAAAAATTTCTGGAGTTTTTCCAGTGATTTTCTTTACCCTATTGTTATTGTGTTTCAAATGCTACTGGAAATTTAAGTCCACTTTAGGCTTAAAGCCTCAAAACTTTTGCTTTTTTAAAAGCTTATAGAAGTTTTTATTAAAACTAGACGCAATACCGCTTGCTACTATAACAATAATACTCAAAGGAGCTGCTAACAGCCCAGGAAACTCTTGCGCAATCACAATTTATTTTTCAACTATCTAAGGTGCTGGAAGCCATGTTACATTTCTATTTCGTCAAGTATTTGGAGCCTAGTGATTTACTTAGACAGCGCTGGTATGGCTTTTACAAAAGTCGCTCTACGAAGACCGGCTAAAAGGAATAATGGCATAATTTTTTTCAAAATTTTTGAGAAAACGAGGCTGTTGCCCTAAATATTTTCCAAGCATTTTATTGAGACTGACAGATTACAAGTATAAGAAATCATTATGACCTCTTTTTATAAAGAATTTTGCAGGTTTTGCAATATAACTATTTTCAAAGATGCGATATAATCAGAAACACTGAGGATTAATTTAGGAGAACTGCAATGATCTCTTATTTATAATACATTATTTCTTAATGGCTTTGTCTGTGAGACCTTCAACCCTAACCACTGTGTTGCAGTTCACAGCAGGGCTTTAGTTTCATATTCGTGTTTTGACAATAGATCAAGCCAATCAGAGATTGAGACAATGATACACTAAATCACGAGTTTAAAACAATTTCTCAATAAAGTTCACGATTATACACTTACATGTAAAAGTCCATCTCTATTTTGGGACAATGTAAGCATGGAGTTGTCGAAAGCCCGTAAATGTTTTTGCACAAAAGTCCGACATGCTGATCTATGGACTAATCATATTTTTTATATATCAAAAGAAATATTTAAATACTTAGGCTTATTAGAACAACGTAACAGATATTTTAGCCCAGCTCCAATCTCGTTTCAATCTATGTGAACTATATCCAAGAAAAAATTTTATATACACTTATGTATTTACCGGAGCTTCAAACTATATTTTGTATTAATTTTTGGCAAACAGAAGAGGCTAAAGGACCTTATATTTTATACAGTACACAAATTAAATCAACTCTATTGATTTGCTCTAGCATTGACTCAATACTGCAATAATTTAGTCTCTTGCCGATACGCTGAAATTATTTCTGAGTACATTTTTAATCGCACTACATATTAAAGAGACAAGTCGTTTTTATAAGATTATTCTATCGCTCCTAACATGATCAAATTTATTCTTATTTTCACAGTGCTTAGTGCTCCCTCTTTCCTTTTTCGTTGGTCCAACACTATGCATTGCCTTATGAGTGCGCGTTCTAATAAAGAGTATCGTTGAGAATATCTCTATATTTTTAGACATTTTTTATAACAATTTGGTTCAAATATTACTCAAGCTTGAGGTCTTATTTTGTGGTTAAACAATTTTATTTAAATTATGGATATTTCGATACTCATTGAGTAGCAGAATTGTCCTGAGGATGATACTCAATTAGTATCGAAATATCGATAATATAAATAAAATTGTTTAAGTTTAAAAGTAAAATAATATTTTGACCAAAGTGTATTGTTGCTATTCAAATTAGGCATTTCGTTATTAAATTCAAGATTTTATTAATCATGCCATAAATCTGATCCAATAACTTTTATTGTGATGGCATACACTAGAGTTAAGGTAACGTGAATAATTTTTTTTACACAGACTACCACAGATTGAACAGCTTGCATCCTATTGCGCTCAAAATTGTAGGATCACGTAGAGCTGGCGATGCATCACCTATCATCCTTCGGTAAACATTAACGATATAAAGAGAAAGATGCAGGTTCTTCACTTATAAAGCTTTCTCTGGTTTTAAATGAGATTCATATATTTGTTTATTAATAAAATCGGAATTGTTAAGAACTCTAACTGAAAGCTAAAATTACGTCCTCTTGTAAGTAAAAAACACCGAAATATGCGACTATTATGCAGTCAATCAATAATTTTCTTTTTTAATTTTTAGTATCCTTAAACAATTCTTTGTAGCCTTTTTCATTGCGATACTCAGCAGCCCCATGGTGCAAGCAAGATAAAATAACACGCAAAGAAAACAACGATAAATACAAAACTAATAAGAGCAACAAAGAATCAACAACACTCAAGCCAAATAATAAAAAAAGCAATCTTAAAACAAATTAAAAGCAAGAATTACGACAGGTTAGTAGCAAACTATTGCCACCGATCATGAGGACACGAAACAACAAATTGTCTACTTTACAGCTAAACACCAACAGAAAAGGAAAAGAAGATAAAGCACCCGAAAATAGTACAAAATAACAAATGAACCAACTAAAACTAAAAAAATAAATAAAATAAACACTCACACACACACACAGACATAAACATACGCTTGTACAACTTCTACCGGACAAACCATAAGGTTGACAAATTTAAACCTTTTGAAAAAATCGAAGTTGGAAAAAAGACACCGATCTTTTTTTCTTTATTTTTGGTTACCACGAATTAACTTGCCGCAAAATTTACAAGTGATCACACAAATGCGTGCAAATGCCATCGTATTGATCGCCATGAACTACAACCGAACAACATCAATTCAACATATATATACATAGACACACACCTATAAACTCACATACACATGTTACAAATAAATAAACATGTGAATAGGAGTACAATACGGAAACGTGTTAATGCCATTTGAATTTTAACCAAATATGGTTGTAAAGCAAGTGCTATATGAACACTTAAGTATTTGCAAATAACGACAGACTCTCTCACACACTCTCACACGCACACACACACACACAGTTGCACACATTATCAAGTAAAACAGAAAATAAGTAAATATGTATACTCACATGTACATGTGTATTTGTGTTTAGAAAAAAGTCTTTTGCATGTTGTTTAAATTAAGTGAACCCATCGCAAAAGCTCAAATAATCTTAAGTCAAACTGGGCAGGCCATAAAACACCGAGTCACCCGAACAACTGAACCGACTGAACGAAATTAACTTAACGTATTAGTAAACAACGATGACGTTGTTGTAGACGACAGCGATAGCGACATTATTACGACTTTGGTAGCTGGACAAAAAGTTTAACTTAAAGAAAATTTTAAAAGGAAGTTTAGCAAGAGAACATCTCTCGCGCTGCCGACAATACATTTTCCAAAAATAAAGAGCCCACTATTTTGGGTATTGCCATACTATGGGATATTAAGTCAACGGATGATATTAAACCCAGAATTCAATTATAATCATCGCTTTTCTATAGTAAACTTTACGGAAAATATTACAGAAGTTTCGTAACTGTTTACTCTTATGATCTGACACTGTACATGGCCGCTCTTTTATTAAAGATTGACGAGAAACTTGAGGTTCTCCGGACATCCATCAGCGTAATAAATATATAAATATTTCTTCTTACCGAAATCTCATTTTAATTAATAAACAATTTCGATTATATATCCTTCCTTCTTCCCTTCAATTAAAAATAACTTGACTGGTAGGGCTGATTTTAATTTAATAATAAGATTTTTTTAAAAAGAATTATTTGAAAACTTTGTACGTCTTAGAACAATATGAATTGTAGAAGCGTTTTTTCATACAAGGCATGGACTGGCCCGCGCGGCTCCTGATTTTGAAATTAACTAGTTCTAGTCTTGGCTTAAGCCAATCCGTTATTTAAATAAAGAATAATGGACTTTTGCCTTTGCGGACTGCCTTTATAAGTTGCTTTTTATTTATATAGAGAGGAGCAATGGCAGAGGATGTGTTTGATAGCCTTCTTTTTTCTTTATTTCTATAACTTCAGTTTGAGTCGGGTAAATGAAAGATTATATCTACTGGTGTATACTCCTATAAAGATGTGCACAGCCAAGACAGCTACAAGTATTAAGTGAATCTTTGGGGGTACTCTCTCGGGCTGTAGATCTCCAGAAATTACATCACTGTCAGATTATATCCGAGATATCACAGCCAACCTCTCCAGACCATCTGATTTTCGTTAATCTAAGAAATTTCTGCTGAGTTATTTTCTTACTCTTTAAAGTGACTCACACCAGCTTATCCATATCGCGACTGTTCTATTGTGTCTTAACCACTAGCCAACTAGTGCGTGATATTGCTTTGGATTACATTTCTAAGCTTTTATATCTAGAGTATAATTACATATGCTTACATATTTCGGTAGCACCTCTTGAAAAACTCCTGATTTCACTGTCGGCATACATTAAGACATCCTCACTAATCATACATTAAGACACTCGCTAATCTTATGGCACCCCATTTAGTTGGTTGCATGGTTTCATTAATATGTTTATATTTAAAACGAAGGGCTTATTAGACCACAGCGTCCGATCCTGGTGTTGCGGCTACCAACATCGCCACCAGGCGTGCATAGTATGTAGGTATTGAGCCATACAAGACATTATCGTTATCCCACCCAAAGTCGGTCGTCAGAGCCTCGTTAGCCAAGTCTTTTAGACAGTGGGTGAGGTTGGCGATGTGAACAAATTTTTTTAAATTTGCTTGCGATTCACTTTCCAATTAGACCCCCTACACTATACATGTTTTAAATTATCTTTTGTTTTTGGTTGCAACCAGCTCCTACAAAAACAAAGTTTCTATAACTTGGCCTGAGTGGGTTGCTGTTCAAGTTAAATTTCTATTCACCATCATATTTTTGATTTCTTAATAATAAAAAATATGTTGTGCGTAACAATTTTGAGATAATTAATCTCGACTATAATAATATATGATAAACTAAGAGAAAATATTGTTTAAAGGTTATTTTTGCTATAGTTTATAGATTTTTCTATAAATATGGCAACTTTTTTGAATTTTCCTCACAACAACTTATTGAACTGTCATTGCAACAAGAAGAAACAAATACCGGCCAAAACTGCACAATGACATCATTTACAACATCAACACAAATCGTGGCGATTTGTTCAAATCAAACAGTAAAAGCGCAAAATAATACACTAGAACGACCCACCAAATACCGTACGATCGTGTGTGAAGAAGATCAGCGGGGCCAAAAAAAAAAAATAACTGACAAAAGCCAACACGCACTTATGCAGGCCAGCACTGAGAAAGAAAAACATACTAACTGAAATCGAACAACAAAAACATACATCACTTGGTTGTTAAACAAATCGTGACTTTAGGCTTTTTTTGTTTTTATTTTATGCTGTTGCTGCTGTTGTTTTATATTTTAAGTGTGGTGTCACCAAAAATTTGTATTGACTTTAAATTAATTAAAACCAAAAGCAATTGGCATGATTGTTTGAACATAAAGCTTAACTTTACTTTGACAGCTTTTTATAGCAGTCAATGTTGGTCTTCTGGTCTTTTTTAATTTTTATTTGGACTCAAGTTCAGTTTTCTTCTCCCCTGAGGCCTTACTATTATCAGTTGCTATACTTCCTCTGGCCTACTTCATTTACTAAGAATTAAATTTTTTTTGGGAAAATAAATAAAATACATGCTTTTGTATTGTCTGGCTGACAACATATTCAAGTGCTTTATAATTGGGGACAAACGTACAGATGTATGATTTTTTTATATTTTTTATTTTAAATGAGAGCTTGAGTGCGTGTTCTTGTGCTTAAATGAGTGCGAGCTTGTATTTGGGCTTATAGTTGAAATCTGTATGAAATATCTCACCATTTATTAACTTGGCATAAAGTGCAAAGACACGACATCAAACAAATGATTGATCTTTTGTGATCATACTAAACAGGTGATTAATTGTTCTTTTTTACTTTAAAAAAAATGTTTTTTATTTTTTTTTCATATGTATATATGTATGTTTATTTTATCTTTTGTTTTTATTGTTTTAAGAATATTTTGAATATTTTTCTTTCAACATTATTTTCGACAAGTGTTTGTGTATTTAATATTTCATTTTAAGGAAATATATGATTGTTTAAATGAAATATATGAATAATACCATAAATATTTTTATCTTTCATTACTTATGAGGTTGTAAAAATTTTACAATTCTCAAGCTGACACCTGAACCTGCCTCAGTAATTATTTATGAATATTTTTTTTTTGCTTAAAAACAATTTTCAATCTGTAATCCACTTTGGAGGTGTGGGGAGAAGTTTTGATTTTGTTATGAATGGCTGTGTTTGGGTTTCTTTAAATAATAATAATTTCAGGCCACAATAATTTGAGAGAATTTTTTTCTATATAGAACATGAATGATCCTGAGATACCAGATTAAACTTTACAGCAGTATCATAAAATATAATGAGAAATGAATTGTTAATCCAGGCAGCAATTTGTCTTAAATAAACAAAGCTCAGTGGCTCTGCTGACATACTAAAGCATCCGTTAAATTTTCTTTATGTTTATACTTATGATTACAATCGTTTCTTGACAAAATATAAAATGGTCATCAGTAAGAGCCCTTCATATCCCTTGAACCCATCTGAATGACCCTGATGTTATCAGAGCAGTTGGCTAAAAATAGACTCAGGTCCTCAAAGGATTCGAACTTGCTAGTATTTGGTAATAATTTTAAAGTTAAATTAAAGCTTACGAAAGGTAATCATAAACTTGTTCTATTTAATATGTTCATAATTTTCCTTTAAGCTCTATTTGTTATTTTCTAATTTCGGAGTTAAAATTTTTGACGATTTTAAGGAGAAGTCAGTAAAATATAAAAGAAACAAAATACTATTTATTAAAAAGGACCTAAAGTATATAGAAACATTATACAAAATGGCAAGTAATGCTTTATTATAAATTAAAGAAAATAATTAATTTTGTATTAAAAAATCTAAGTTAAATTAGAGTTGCAAAAATTCAAATTTTAGCCGATATTTCATGATTGCAAGAGGTTTCCAAAAATACAATAAATGTTGCTAAAAAGCAACTGAAATGATATTTTTGCAGAATAAATTATAATTTTTATTTTTTATTTTTCCATTGCAAAAAAGATCCTTACGACTATTTGCTGCATTGCAAATAAGACATCAATTACATTAAGTAATTTAATAGAAAAACTTAATATATATCAATTTTGGAAAGGATATCAAAATATATTCTATTTGTATTTGCAAGTGCATCAGTATACAAAGAAAGTCTTATAAAATACTCACAATTTCCTTTTTGTTTTGTGAATGCAATAATCCCTACTATAAATAGAAGAAAAAAGTTTTTATTTAAACAACTGCAAGTTTTTTTTATATGCTTCAGACTAAAAAGGGAATTTAATAAATTATATATTTCTTAATATTTTTATGGAATATTTTTGTAAATTATTTAATTGAAGCAATGCCAGTGTCATTATTTAGCCATGACGCCAATTATTTTTTATTGCTCACATTATATTAAAATATATTTTTCTATATTTGCATATTTAAAAAGACGTCTCCGGTAAAAATATTCCAGCTCTATTAAGTAATTATATTCACATTGAAGGAAAATTTAACTCTCCAATCACTCCCTAAAATATATACAGTAGGATAGTACAGGACGTTCTATTTTTTTATTTGAGGATTTTCTACAAAAATTATCAAAGCAAATGCTTTATAGAACAAGTCCCCAGAAAATAATGATATCAACCAATTAAAATTGAGTTGAGTATTAAATTAGAAGGAATCATAAAAGATAAAACTGTTAATTAACAAATACATGGTGATGCAGTAATACCACGTATTGCTGTTACTCTTAAACAATTAGAGAAACCTATTGATTACTTCTCGTATTATTTTTCCATGAACAAGTGTATTAGACAGGTAATATTACCAAAATGTCCGCAACGGCCCAAAAAGTTGAACGCTGATGATGATGGTTTGGCAAACATCAAAAGCAGGACTGAAAGTACAGCCCAGAAAATTTTTTTATTATTAAAACTGGTCAAAGTTCATAAATGATGATGTTAACATCAACAAAATCTCAATATATAAAAAGTTCACAAAAATGGAACAATAATTCTTATAAAACCCAATTGTGAAAAAATTCTAATTATTCACAAGAAAATTAAATAAATTCTAAAATATTAAGTATTTCATGATGCAATAACTCCTGAAAATATTTTATATTCATATTTGGAATTTTTTTCTTTTAAAAATAGCTGCTGTTATACTAATGGTTTCCCCTTTTTTTAATGAACAACACATATAATATTTTCTAATTAAAGATATGCTTCTCTTCTGCCCATATGCATTATAAGAATATATAATTTTATTATTTTTATTTTTGTCTTTTGAAGATCAATATCGTTTTACTTGCTAAAATATCATTTAACTCCATTATATATGAAACTTCACTTGCTTCACTTATTGCTTTGATTAATTAACTTTGATTTTATGGTCTCTTTTTTATTAATTTATTTTTTCCACAGGGCATCAGTACTTCAATTTGGCTTGAAGTAAAGCACCATGTTAACGTATTTACTTAACAATATCAACTTAATGTTAAAATCACAGTATGACTTTTAGAAAATTTCTACAAGTTTTTAGTACCTCAACCCACGCCTGAATCTATCAAAGTTAAAGAAGTTAATAAGAAAAAAGCTTTAATTATAAATACAACTTAATTTGATTGATTGATTTTTCGTTGATAGTGCATAGACAATTGCTTTTTATTATTATTATTTCATATAGGAAGTGATTTGTTGGAAGTTATTCAAAGAAAACTTTTGGCGTTTTCTTTTGCTAGAGTAGAAAAAGAGAGTATATCGTACTTTGATAAGAGGAAATTAAATTTAAAATGGGAAATTTCAGACTTTTTGCTTAAACCGAAATATTACATTCAAATAAAATCAGCTTTTTGCAAAGTGTCTTTTGAAACAAATACGATACATACTGAAAATAAAGTAAATATTTTTTCGATTATGAAATAAATTTTAATTTGTAAAGTAAGACTTTGTAATTTACTTTAAATACGATTAAAACTATCTAACACTTTATGGTATTTTGTATTGGAAAAAAATGCTTTTTATTCTCCTAAACGATCTTTGTTTAATAGATTCTTGAACTGTTACGAACAAATTGTGTTTCGCAGCAAAACATTTTAAATTAATCCAGAGTTTTTTTTTTAAATCAGCCATTTTTAACAAAATTTATTTATTAGAGCCCGATTAAAGTAACTAATTTCGAAAAAACTAACACCAAACTTACAGAAAGTTTAGTAAAGGCTACTGTAGTAATTTTATATAAATGGATTCTTACTATTAAAAGAAGGAACATTAGATCAAATACATTTTCAATAAAGTGTTTTTAATTATAATAAAATTTACTTTAAACTCATTTATTATATATTATGAATAATTTGTATTTATTCATAATGTAAATGACCTAAAATTCATATTAAAGAAACAAAATTAATCAAAGTTTTCATTGCACAAACTACAAGTGTTCTTGTCGCTACCAGAAAGTGTGTGGTGCCATGCACTCTGACTCTTTTTGATTCATATAAAGTCAGGGTAGGGAAGCTTCCAAAGGTAATTAGGATAACAACGATGTAAAATTTGGTCTCCATACTGGATTTAGTGCATATAAAAAGGGATATTTTTATTACATATACCTTCATTGATTTGTTTAGTTTATATAAGCAATGGCTACATGGTCCATATTTTTTACTAGCAGAATGTCTCCAGGACCCAACAGTAAAAACTGCTTACTTTTGATAGAACAAAATTTATATCGTTGATAGCAGTTATATTGGCGTACTGTATAAGCTGTAGCATATAAGAACACCTTTGGCTTTTCTATGAAAGTTGGCGGAGGAGCTTATCCGCTATAGATGTAACAAAACAAGTCTAACTAATCCTTTTTTCTGAACAGCTCTGAAGGAATAGGATAAGGATTAAGGCTGCACTGGTTTTCTTATAACTTGGCATGTCTCAAAATCGTGACAGTGGCTGGCCTTTAAGGATCTTTGAGTGATCTTAATTGGTTCTTAAGAAAGCGAGTACTGAAACTGCAATTATATACGAATGATAACGTGTGACCTTTTTCCTCCGCGAGTATTATTTAAATTTCTGTTACTTAATTAAGCTTAAGATACAATTACCTTTCTTAGGAATAGTTTCAAATGGTTGTTTGACATTTAGTCACGCTAACAGGGCATCACCTGATAGGCCTTGAACATAGTGATTGTTTAGCAATCGAAACTAAGTCTTATTTGAATTTTAAGTAATAAAACTGTTAATGGACTTATACTTAATTTTGCAAATACACAAAACCTTTTTATATCATGTACGCTTTAATCTTTGAATATGTATATTTTTTAAGGCAATATATAAGGAATTAATTCATAAAAAGCCATAACTTTGCATTGTTCTCAAAAATCCTAATGACATAAAAATTGTTCTTAAAAGGACTTACATTCAACGGCAGTTCTGTACTTTTTAACAATAATTTTTATTACTTCTTATGAATACACAATATAAGTATGTATGTATGTACTTCAGTTACTACTATTGATATATAATTTAAAATTGTCAAATTATTGACCTAGATCTTATAATATAGTTAAACGAAGAAAATAAAATTTAAAAATAATTTGCATAACACTCCTGTTTCCTGCCACAGAAATTCAAACCAAGTGTCACAAAAGAAAGCATTAATTCCTACAAGTGATTGTGACATGCAACAAAAACAGCAAAAACAACTAATACTACTACTACAATAGCAGAATAATAAAAAAGAGTCAAGCTTAATATGGCAACAAAAATAAAAAATGAAACTGAACCGCACCTAACAGCCATAAGGAAAAAAAAAACAAAAAGACAATGTGCAAAATGATGCCACAAAATACCTTAAAAGAAGCTTAAACTAACAACAAATTATATATATTAAAGAAAACAACAAAAAGTATGAAAAAAAGGAGATGGAAAAAAAGTTGGGAAGGAAGACTTTTCAATGAACATGTAAAGAAAAATTAGGCGATATATAAAATCACTCAAAAACTTAAAAATGAGATAAAAGAAACAAAATAATAAAACAATCAAGTAGACGAGGGCTGAAAAAGAATCACTTGTCTAAAAATGCGCCAACGCAAAATTACTCTTAAGATGAACAAAAAATAAAAATAAAAAATAAATGAATAAAAAAACACTCATGAAATTACAAAGGTTTTTTTTTTTTGTATTATTTCTTGAAGTTGATGTTGTTGAAAATGATTCTGGCAATAAAATAAAACGTCAGTTATTGTAAAATTTAAAGAGGATGCCATAGTGTCAACAATAATAACAACAACACGTTTACAAATGACAAACGATTAAAATGACGTAGAAGAGATGAAAATAATGAGAATCATGATGATGCTGATCATCATGATCATGTACACCAGCAAAAACACCATGCCTCTAATGAATGAATGAAAGACGCACTAAAAAGTCTGCAGAATATAAACTGCTACAAAAATAACAGCAACAACAACAACAACAGCAACAATCCAGTCACTTGTGCCGCCTTATAGCCGGCTCTAATTGAATTCGTCGGCTTAAATAATTCAGCTTTAGGGCATTACATTTATATATGTACATATACAGACGAAAAACACTTATATATACGGGCTCTTTTTCTTAACAATTATAAAAAATACTCCTTTATTTATTTATTTTTTGTTGTGGTAGACTTACACTGTTTCCTAATGCAAAGCGGTACTAGTTTTAGGCTTTTTTTTTAATATTACAAAATGAACAGCAAAAATAATATACAGATGGAATGTTGTTCTAGTGAAGTAAATAAATTTTAACGCACAAATATTTCTTAACACCTGAAAATGAATTTGTTTTAAGCGAAAGCCTTCATCTGGCAGTTCCCCTTCATTGAAGTTAATTACACTTCGTTTGAATTAAAACTAAGTGCATCCTTAAACTTAAATATTATTTTCTATGGCTTGGAAACATTGTAAGTCTTTGCAATGAGAAATATTTATTTAACTTTAACTTTTTATTGGTGTGGTTCATATAAATACAGAATTGATTCTTTTTTCTTTTTTTTGCCAACATTTTCAACCTCCTCTACTTGAACTTTACAAGTCAAGCATTGAATCAATCTGTAAATATAAAGTTTGCAAAAAAAAGGAAACGCTTACAACAACAAAAACGCATGGATTTTCGCGCTTAAATACAAAACCGTACATTGTCTCACTTTAAATTTAAGGATCTCTTTTTTGTTTATTTTCTTCGTGGTTCCAGCATCATGGTGATCATGGCATTTATATGTAGAGATGTGTCGACGCATCACTTGGCTCCGTAATAAATACATTTTGTAAATTTTTATGTCCTCCTCTTAATTTTCAGTTTTACTCTTCAGCTTTTGTTAAGCTTTGAATTTGTGCACGTTCTTTTGGGTATTTTATTTTAGTACAAATTTCTTTTCAATCTTCTTATTTATATATTATAAATTGTTTCTTTTTTTCTTATTTAATTTCAACAAGCCCTTTTTGGTTACAAGCTCATGACTTTTGTGTTTAACAGATTTTAATTCTTTTAGAGCAACCTGAATTGAATATTGTCCGCTTACGTTTGCCCAGAGGAGAACAATTTTTGCATTTGCTACTGTATATGTTGCAATGAAACTCATTAAAAATTGTGTATAAAAGGATAAATGACGCATTGTGTAGCTGCAAGTACAGAAATTATAGTTAAAACATATTAAGTCCTTGTGGAAGGTCCTTGTTTGCTTGACTTACTCTTAGTCTAACAAACTACTTCTATGTCATTGCCCCATTTTCTTCATTTAACTGCTACTCGGTTTTTTTACTAATATATAACCATTATTTTAAGAACAAAATAATTGGATTTTTCATTCTTACCATGACCGTCAAAACTAACAAATGATCCTGGCAGCAAGTGCTCTGTTTGAAACACATCTGGATTAATTTATGGTTGTTTAGTAGATTCAAGAAATCTTTAAGAATTTAAAAAAAAGATTTTGAATTAAAAAAAGTTCAAAAACACACTTCAAAATTAAACACTGGTATCAATAAACGTATGTTTGTTGACTGGAAAGGCTGAAAATTCTTGATTATTATTAAGTGTTGAGGCTTGATTATTTTTAGAGACTTGATTATTTTTAGAGCGATTAAATATAATTTTTTATTTTGCCATAATTCTTATAAACCAGATTGCTTTGAGTGAGTACCTTGAATCGTTCATTTAATTTGCTAGGATAGAGCAACAAAAATAGTTTGGTAAAATGTAGCAAAAAATCATATGGTCACTTTCATTAGCAACAAAAATAATATGGGTTTGTCGTTGTTCAATAAAGAAAAACGAAATTAATGTTTGTTTAATTTAGAAAATCAGGCCATTAAATTCAGGAAAAAGCACTTAATTTAAGCTCCAAATATTAGTAGCATGAACCCAAAGCCACTACTTATTGCGATTCATAAGAAAATTTTTTGGTTTTAAAAAAAACATTAAACCTAAAAAATCCTTATTTCGTATAAACTTTTCTTAATTTTAGTAGAATTTCTCTACATTTTTGGAAATTTTTTGAAAATATTTTAATTTGTTTTATATTTCGTCATTTTTTTCATGAAAACATGAACTTTCATTCTAATTTAATGAACTATATTAATATTCATAGTGTATTTATCATGATGGGTGCATTGACTTTAATAGTCTTACAAATCCACATGTTCCATCATAAAATTGTGATTTCTTTAAAGTCCCGAATTTCTCAAATTATAGTTTGTGAATTTTCCAAATCTTCTCAAGTACCTCGTCATTTCATTGGAGCAAAAATGCATCAAGGGAATAATATTTTTATTAATTTTTTAAATCTACAATATGATAAGGAAATAAGAATAATTAATTTTCCCAACATGCCTCGTGAAGGATTTTCACCTTCTGTTTAACAGCGCTTGTCTATCGGGAAATTTTACGTAAGCAATAAAACTGTTTATTAGAAAGAACGTAATCATAAGTCAGTTTTATTTTTAATAATTTTTTTTAAGAACAAAGTCCTTAATTTTTTGTGGAAATTTATGCTAAATTTATAGTTTTACAGGAACTTATTTTAAAATCTAGTAGATCGTAAACTAATAAATAAATAGCTTTTATATTTTTTCTCAAAATGTTTAGTTTAAGTAGATAAGGACTTAAACTTAAATTAAAACAAGCATTTATGACTTGTTATGTGCGTTAAATTTTATTTATTTCTCGCCAGTAAATAATTTACCAAGCAAACTTTTTTTCACTAACAAATTTCTTAAATATTTAAATTTAAAAATGGTCTGATTTTGTATATTTAAACAAAAATTACGGTTTAACACTTGTATTGAAAACAGTAATAAAAAATATAAATTTGTTATGTTTTCAGCAAAAATATTTGAAAGAAATCTTGATTTAAATTTCCAAAATCAGGTTGGCTTAGCGACCAATGAAATGTCGGCAATATCAACAGCTAAAGTCACAACAAACAAAACATTTTTAAAAACCTCAAATGGTTTTAACAATTAATTGAAAAAAATATCCCAAAATAATAAATTTTTAGTATTAAAATATTATTTTATTCGCAGAAAAAAGTACAAACTTATAACCATGTAATCGACTATCTGAATTATGCACCTCTGCTAATCAGGAGATAATAAGACAATACTACTGAGAAAATCGCTATATTATATAAAACATTGGTATCTTTGCAACAATATACACTATACATGTTGAGAACTAAAATAAATAAGTTTTCAAATCAGTTAAATCAATAGCTTTAATGATAATTAAATTTGCACTATGTGCCGTACATAAAAAAATATTGCACATATAAAATGGTTAGGGACTTGAAATTTCCATACTGGTATAGTTAGAAAAAAGACTAGCATACTTTGGTATGAGCCAGAAATCTTTTACAATATCCTAAATTTTGCATTGCAATCCACTAACTGATGTATATGGCATGTATTACAACCAAACTTGTATTATCACATACGATATATATGCCCGCATTGCTCCTACAAGGGGCAAAGGACCTCCTAACCATTTCTTAACATCTTTCCATTCTTAGCAATTAAGGTTTTCTATCATTATCTTTGATAACCCAGTTAAATATTTCTTTCTATCCTCTGTCAATACCAGTCCCTACCCCAACATAAAAGAAGTGAATATAATTACAAAAGCGCTATGTATACATATTTTTTTCAATTATCCAAGCTTCTAGCTGAAGTCTTTTAATTTAAGAAAAAAAATGTTTTCGAAAATCATATATTTCTTTAGAAATAATTTCTGTTATTCAAGTTCGTGTTCTAAGTCTTTTGATTATTACTCACCCAAGACATTGACTACACAAAGCGAGTTTGGGTCTTAAGTCTTTTGTTTTAAATATACAATGTGATCGATTTTTCAAGTTCATTGCTGAATTCTACTGATGTCCTTTCGTAAAGTGAAAATTTTTTGATATTTGAAAGTTTTTGTATTATTCATTCAAATTCACTGCATACTTCTTGGCCATTAAATTTTTTTATATAAATACGATATTTTAATTCGTAACATCTATCGAAGGCTTACAATCGATATTTATATTAAAATTTATATACTAAACCCTCTAATTTATTATCATAAGCCATTTAATATGACTTAAGTATTCCATTAATTCCTTTATAATAATAAAATAATTTTTTATATACAAAAGAAAAGTATATAATTTGTTTACTTTGCACATACCTGCATTTCTCCCAAGTCCTCACATATATTTTCTGTTCAAGGAGTTAAATGCAAATCTGACAATAAATATTTTAAATCAGAAAACATATAAATTCAGCGATTTGCCATAAGTTAGAAGCCGGAGCAGTCATCACCATACCGACTGAAACAATGCAAGCGCACACATACATACAAAAAAATTTATGTGCCAAAGCCTTAAATTTAACATAAAACTTTAAAATCATTTTCAACCAAACACCACCAGCAATACCAACAACAATAATATAAAAAATGAAGCATAAACAACACTTGTACTTATAAATTTTCATATCGAATTCAACAGCAATTCGGTGTACAAGAGCTAAAAATAAATACAAAAATCCCTTCATGTTAAAAATTTGGGTCAAGTCATGTCGGCTGGCTGCTGTTATTACCGTTTGCGAATGCTGGTTAAATTAAATAAAATATGCAACAGAAATAATATTCATAAGATCAATAAAACACCAGACGATGCAAAGTGATGAGTTTGTTGAAATTTAGATTTTAATACGATACAAATTTAAATACCAATATACGAGTATTTTTCGTTAGCGATTTCTTTTAGAAATCTTTGTATAGTTTACATTTAATAAGACTCTAAATCATTAATCGGAAAAATTAATTGTCCATTTGATAATATTGGAGATTTTTTTCAATGTAAATCATGAAATAACATTCCGTATTTTGAATGTTAGAAGAGAGCAGAGCTTTAAAGGAATTAGGATCAGTAAAATAAAATAATTAATTTGACCTCTTATGGCAGCAGAATAAGCTATTCCTAATCATTTGATCACAGGCCAAGTCCGTTGGGGATGTAAGATATGGGTAATGCACTTAATCAAGATCCTGTAACCGCTTAATGGTACCTTAAGAATGCAGTTTATTTTAATGCTCGTAAGACAAACTAATTACATGTGTGCATAAGATGCAGCGTAGTAATACATTTCCGAATAAGTTCGTGATATCGCAGCGACTTCACCTTTAATGTGACATTCGATGGACTGAGCATATTTTTCATATCGTTAAGGAAGCATTCACGTGCCTCGCCTATTTATCCTTACCATTTATACCGGTCGAAAATGTAATACAAATCTCATGTATAGGCCGGTGCTTCAAAATCTATGGTGGAGCTACTGGATAGAGCACAGGAGAGGGCGAAAAGATTCATTGGTGACAATAGTGTACACAATTCTATGAAACCCCTGGAGCATCATCACAGCGTGTGATGTGTTACGCTGTTTTATCGTTACTACAAATGGAATCTGCTCTAATGAAGTAAGGGAATATGGTAACGAGAGCCGCTACGAACAACATGTTCTTCATTAAGAACACATCCATTTGAGATTGATATATATATCACGAATCGCACTACGTATTACAGAAACAATTCGTTCTTTGGTCGAACGGCTTGTATGTGGAATGAGGTCCCTACAGATTTTTTTTCTTGCCATACCCATACATGATAATAAGTAATGAATTATAGATACTTAATTTACCAAAAATACATTTGGTTACTCTTTAAAAAGGTTTCAAAGTTATTTTTGGAGGAGCAAAACTGCAATGTAGGGTATAGTACTTCATTTTAAAACAAGGTTCAGAACAACATTTATTCCGCACTCCATTAAATTGGAGTCAATATAAAAAATTTTTACCATAATGATTGCGCCAGCTGAGTATCCGCAATGATTTCAATTTAGAATAACAAAGTCACAGCGTGTCTTTTCGAAGATTCCGTTGAAGGCTCTAAGTGTCACGAAAAGTGGAATTAAACGTAATTTGAAACACTTTCTTGCCATTTCTTAAAATTACTAGAAGCAGCGCTTTTGCAAAATTTCCTCGCACGGCATTTCTTCTAACTTTTTGACTAATTTTTGGAATTGTTAAAACCATAGATTGTCTTTTGAATAAAATAAATAAAAGAAATGGAACCCTTCTATTTATTTTATTCAAGAACAAAAAAAATATGCAAAGCAGTTTTATTTTAACATCAAAAAGACTAGCGACAAAATTAGAATCGATTAAAAGCAACAATAACGTAATTTTTTTTAAGGAATGCAAAAAAATATTGGCAGCAATGAATAAACAGCAACACAAATTAATACCTCGTACTCAATTTGTATTTTCCTAATATCCACTAAAAGACGTGAAATGATATTTTGCATAATTCAGAAATGACTTTTAACATAATAGATAATATTAAATTAAAACTATATTTTTTTAACATTTTATGTACTTAAGACTGGTATGTACCCACGACTTTGTCCATGTTTAATAATTTTCCGGATATATAAGTATATATTTCAAGTTAATACACTTCTGTCGCCAACGTTTAATACTCTGGAACAGCAGACATAATGTTCAACATGTTATAAACAAGAAGATTTCAAACGAATCGCTGCTACTTCCAGCGTTTGGCCATTGGACTTCTCAATTTAATTCGCTTATTTTAGCGGGACATAAAAAAATTTAAGTATCAAATTTGTCCATATATTTGAGAGTGGAAGGCTCAATGCCCAATTTCTTGTTGCACCTAGATGGCGAAAAACGATGTTAAATTAAATTTTTCTATTTATGGAACACAATCTTCAATTTGAAGCAGATTCAATATATTTTTAATTAATTATATTAATATAAAATCAATGAAAGTTCAAACACAATTGTTGCATGTAAAGTGGAGTTTCTCTTCCTTTGCCTTTAGATACGCGTACACCAGATCTACCAGAGTACACAAGCGATCAAGCTTTCTACCTGTTCACACAGTTTTTTAATTGGGATACGTAAAACTTTCCCTGAATAAAAAGTCGTCAGTCTCCTTAGGATTACGATAATATTGGCAAATTTAACCCATTTTATTATATGGAGATACAAAACATGCAAATATGACAATTTTGGCAATAGTCTATAAATAATCTAAAAATTTCATCATTAATCAAAGGTATAATATTTGCAAGTCTACTTTGGAAAGTGTCTCTGTACAAAATACCATTCAACTTCTTTCGTTGGCTTATGTCTGATTTTTAAACGTTGTAAATCACGATCCCTGTCATTTAGTAGTTAATCCAAATTATTTGCCAGTGTAGAGGGCTAAATATATGATAATTACAACTATACCATAAGCTATCCATAAACCATATTCTCTTACAATCAGTAAATTCGCTTACGCATGAGTCCCAAGTAAAGCGATTACGGAACGAGCCTAAAAGTGATCAAACCAAATTTAAAGGACTTCTCTTGCTGGCAAAAAAAATGATTCAAATGTAATAATTATGGAATCAGTACATAAGTGGTCATATAAAGCTCCCTACCATAAACAAATATCTTACGTGTTAACTTAGAGTATAAGCTATTTGTAGGTCAAATTTCATTCAAGGCCCTTTAGGGCTTCATTTGGCAGCAGATATAAGAATTATGGTATTGTTTTTTACATGCTCTAACCAAGTACTTTGCCATGACTTAGGGCATTATATATATTAGTTCAGGATAAAAGTTGACTCCGTAAAAATAATTATCCACTTATGAGTTATTTCCAAATATTATAATGATGACAATTATCCTTTAATGGTAAACCAAGATAAATATACCCAAAACAAAAAAGCTCCACATCAATAGCAGCACAGTTGCCATTTCTGCGTTTCTGATCAAGATATTGAAGATGTTAAGTCCTTCTGCTACCTGAGTAGCACAATTGACACAAATGGTGGCTCGGCAGAAGATTTATCCAGTAGCATAAATAAGTCACGGAGTGGCTTGGAAGTCTTATAATAATTTAAAACAAACTAAAATTAAATTATTTAACTCCAATATAAAATCCACTTTGTTATATGGACGCGAGACCTGAAACATGGCACAGCGTAACACGTAATATACAATGCTTCCCTAAAATCTTACAGATTTTCTGACCTGTAACGATATTCAACAACCAACTATGGATTTAGGCAAACTAGCAGCCAACGAAAATAAGTAAGCGGAAATGGAGTTAGATAATTCACACCCTCCGTAAGCCAGACGATGATATTGGCAAGAAATGCCCAGATTGCAATCCGCAGGGAGTCGGATGAGTCCCGAGACCAATGCATACCTAGAGGCGGTAGCTGACAACAGACTTCTTGAGATTACGTATGAAGTGAAACAAAGTCAAGCATCGAGCCGAAGATCAAGATTATTGTTAAGACCCTTTGCTCCCTTGAGGAGTGAAAGTAAAATATATTTATATAAGACATCCGTGTACAAACTTTTACACAAAAAACCTTCAGCCGTTTTGGGCGTGATTGAATTAAAAAGCATCAAAACGTCCAAAGGTCCAAAGGTCCAAACAGCGAAGTGAACAAACTTTAGCATTGATATTCTGAGTAGGATAGAAGAAAATAGGTTAAACTATATTAATATTCGATATAGATATAGATTTTTTATAATTTTTATTCCTATTTTTAAGGATATGGTACGTCCACGTATTAAAAATGTTACATTGTTCTATACTAGAGATGCGCTGGGTCTCCTCTAAAGAATTATGTTTAACCCAAACACCAAAATGAATTTTCATAAAAGAAGCCCCAAGGCCTGAAGCATGATTGCCTCCGGTTTTTTCTTTATGCCAGCAACAAATGTATCATAGTGAACTGTTTATAACGATACAACAGCCTTATTTTTCTTAAGAACATAAGAGCATATTGCAATATTGTCATGAAACCCGAAATCATATGACAATACTTCCCGTTTTAGATTTTTGTTTTAACTCTATTATTGCATTTAAGGCTGCCGACAAAACCAAGACCAATATCCATTAGTTGCTTACATAAGTCAAGGGTCGTAAACAAAAACGATCAGCAACGATTGTCCTCCCCAAACCTTTGTAACGCATTGCAAGCTACATGAGCTTCTTTTATTCCTGGATTTCTGCTCGAACTTGGCTCTGCTCTCTGCCAGTATAGATATTACCTTCTAATGGGAAATGAGTTCCAAACATCTTTTATTGGTGCTGCCTTGTCAGACTGAGATCGAAATGATCTAGTACGGCTGTCATCAAAGGCGTAAGAGATCTTTAAATATGTTCAAGGGTATTTTTGAGCAAAATGAATAATATTTGTAGCTTTTCAGAGCTCCGAGATTGTCTGTGTATTGTTGTGGTCGCTTTAGAACAAATCAGTAATCCTACGAAACCTTCTAGTATTAGTTTGTTCGATATATAATACACTTTTTTAGCATGTTTATATATTTCGCACAGCATAACTTCCTTGATCTTTTGAATATCTTCAGGTCAAAAACATCTCCAGTTATTGGCCTTCCATTACATTTCAAAACATTATGAGAAATAAATATTCTAGAAGCTGGTGCCGAATTTGACTACTTTGTTGACAAAACCTTTTCAGTCAAAGGTTTCCTGATATTCCTGCTGTTCCTCATTCTCTTCTTTACTTTCTGATGAATCTTTAATTTCATTATCAACTTCTTATTCTTTCCCAATATCAGAAGCTTCAAATTCTGCGGTATCATCTTCATTTCCATGCACATCATTCTGGATTGGGTTTTCTACATCATTGGCAATTGCCTCTGCCAGCCTTTTTAAATATTAAGCAAAGATTTCTTTTAATTTTAGTGTTTTTTTTTATTTAAGTTTTATTTTGATTTTATAAAATATTTTTATACATAATTGCACAGAGCCCGGCTGGGTCCTGAATAAAAATTTTATAACAGCAATTACCACGCCCACAGATAAAAATTTACTACTTGTTAAATTTTTTTATTTACAATACCTTTTTTTAGGAATTCATAAAAAATTAGAAGGCTATGACTAAAAAAATTTTAAAAATCTCTGAGATTTTTAAAAATGCCTGTTCAGGACCTGGTGTTAACTTAAGGGTCAATTAGTCATAATTGGCATTGAGTACTTCGTGGTACTTTTATATGTCGAATATGGTATTCATGATATTTCATGAATTTGCAAATCACGAATTTATTTTTAAAACTTAAATATGACAGCCCTGCATATTTTTGTGTCACCGGAAAAATTGTGTTTTAAATGTTAGTGAAGATTTTATAAGTTACAGCTCTGCAATCAGTACACCCTCTCAAATGAAACCGCTATTACACTAACGGTTTCTATTAAACTTTTTAGTGTTACGGTTAATATGAAATCCACTATTTCATTGTTAGTGTTAATGCAAATTTTTCTAATGCTTTATTTTAAGAAAAAACCAAACAAACAAAAATAAAAACCGAAAAATATATAGTGCACAGCTGTGTGTATGATTGCGCGCGCCAAATGACAATCAACATTTAGCGTAAATACTGTCTAGTAATTTTATAAAAAGTGTACAAATGTTGGCAACATGTGGCTTTTTCTTCAGATTTAAAAGTATATCCATACATATACTTTTTTATGTGTTTGTTGCTATTGCTGCCGTAATACCGGCTGTTTGAGAAAAAGGTAAACAATGATGAATCATCGTGTTGCTTGTTTATTATTGCTGTTGCTTTTTTTGCAATATTGCAGCAATATTTTCTTGCTTTATGTTGGTTGCAGCAGACTTGATTTCAATTTTTGTATTCGAATTTGCTACTAATCTCGTTTTGATTTCTTCAGCTCTATTAGAATGATACTAAACCACTTTTAGTTACATGTTAAATGTAGTATTACTTGGTCTTATTTTACTTAAAAGGCAAATAAAATACAGAGGTTAGTCCAATATTTGGTGAAGGATAAAAGAAACGGAAAAAGGTCATATTTTGATATTTTTGTTAAACAGTTTTAGACTAGAATAAAACAGATATTGATATGAAACTAAAATTCATATGCCACTAATATAAACTTACAAAATAAAACGTTTTTATTTGATTGAAACTATTTTTATTTATATCAATAAAAGCAAATCGTTAATTTCTATTGTAAAGGACCAAAGCCTACATTTAAAGATTTTCAATATTTTCATTTTCAAAAATATATCACAACTAATATGAAATTTTATTAGGATGTCTGCAATATTTGAGGAACTAATTTTGTATTTGCTTGCAAAATCAAGAATGCAAAAATTTATGTCCTTTAATTTAATCATTTTCTTTATCTCCTTATTTTGCCATCTCAAACCCTTTCACAAATTAATTAAGAAATTTTTGGGCACTTAAGCATTTTTTATTATAATATTATCATAAAAATTATTTTAGCTTAAAGCAGTTTATTAAACTAAATTTTAAACTTTAATTTTGTAGATTTTAAGCTGATCTTCCTGCCAGCTTCTTGTTTTGCTAGAAACAATGACATCTTATCGGAAGGCTTTCAGTAATATTTTTCGGGAAGCTGTTTTAAAGGTCGTACTTTTTTTAACTTTTCAAACCATAATAAAAGGTCTGCTGATGACCTAGAATAAATGGTAACTAAACGCCAGTCTTTTAGACACTATGAAAGCCTATGACAAATTAAAGATATATAAAAATCGTAATTTGTAATATTGCAAATCAATATTTTAAATATCCTTTTGCCAAATGCATTCACTTTCATTTAGATCGCAACCTATAATTTTATTGTGATTTATTAATAATAAATGTTACAATCAAAAGACTTAACACACAAACTTTAATAAAATTAATATCTCGCTGTTAAAGGAAAGACAAACCCCAAAATTAGAAACCATTCTAAAGCAAGAAAATATACAATATTTTATTAATTTGAATTAATTACTTACATGCACTAGAAAAAAATAAATAAAAGTTAATTTTCTGATAAGTACCCAAATAATTGTAAAACTAATCAGAAAAGTAAATGGTGTTTTCAACGCCACTCTATAATTAAATAACAATTTACGCTCGCGCTAACTTAATGAACATACAACACAATCAGCATACAACAGCGGTAAAACACGATTTGAAACATGGATACACAATTGCAACAATAATAAAAAATAAACTAACTTCCAGCTGCATTAACTAAACAATATGCGTGCAACAAAAAACTCAACTTACTTTGTGTATTTCAGCAAATACAATATTGTTGCAACAAAAAATAAGAATTTCAAGTAAAATTTAATTTAAGCAGCAAAAACAAAACATGTGAGAACAAAATTTAGACACTAAAACTGATTTGAAATGTTCACCAACATAATATGATTAAATTTTCTATGTATAGTTTACTTTATTTATTTGAATTTTTTTATTTATTTTTTGATGGAGCAGAACAATAACAAGGCGTGGTATTCAACAGTCGGTCTATTTTGTATAAAAGAAATATATAAGATATATATGAGGAAAAAAACCTGCCAAAAATGCCAATTAACCTAAAAATATTATATTCAAAAGAAAATCGCAACAAAACGATACAGACTCCAACACGAATTATTTCAAAGAATTTCATAACAAATGAAATCTAAAGACAATAAAAAGTCAAGTTCATTCAACCGATTGATATTTAATTTTCACAAATAAAACAGACAAAATTTTACGCTAGACTAGACAGGACAATGCTGATCGGAGTTGGTAACAAAAATTATTATTTGTCTGTCTTTACATTAGATTAAGAATATCTCCACATTTTTTGACATTTTTAGAACAATTTTGATTAAAATATTATTTAAGCTCAACATTTTACATACTCATTAATTAATTTTATTTGAAATTATGGTTATTTCGTTACTCATTGAGTATCATCTTCAGGAAAATTCTGTTTGTTTTTATTCCCCAGAAGAATAGGCATCGATCATTTCCACACAAAAAATTGTTTAACGACTAAATATGACCTTGAGCTTAATTAATATTTTAATCAAAATTAGATTAAAAATAAAATTCATATGTTACTTTAACATACCATTTATTCCTTTAAAACTGTTATTTCTATTTTTTAATCCCTATTAAAATTTTATACACAAAAACTTTCAGAATATTAAATGATTAGGAGTATTTCATCTGGATTTGCAAATATTGCTTTGGAATATTTAATTCTAATAAAATTAGTGCATCTCCTTTACTCATCGTTTTATCCTTTCAAAAAAGGTCTGAGGGGATTCTGTGATTCATTAGAGCCGCACATACATTCTGCTTGTTGCATGTTTTTTATATAAAAAAGCCTTTAGCCGTAATATTGTATTACACTTGCTATTATTAGCAAGAAATAAATGTAGAATTGTTTAAAAATACACAATTTTAACACTATACATGTGCATATATATTTGACATTTGACCCATTAGTTAAGTTGTAATTACCCAGACGAGTGTGAATGATGTCAAATTACAATTTTGCTACTTTACTGCCATGTACGAGGGTGTCGCTACCAATTTATGTGTGTCTTTTTCAAAAACTGTTTGTTACATTGCGATTGCTTAAGCAAAAATAAAAAAGGCTGTCCAACAAGTCAGGCCTACTGTCAAACTCTTAATTCATACTTTGAAGCAAACATGGAAATAGTAAACATTTTGCACATTAGACAACCATGCAGAGGAAGAAATAGGAACTGCGAAGAAAAAAAAACAAATTCATTGCACAGCGCGTGCTAAAAGAGAGATATCAAAATACATTTGGAAAATTTAAAGAATCGCAACTATGACAGTTGACTCAAGAGCTGCCAACGTTTGTTGGCTTTAAGGAATTTTCCTAGAAATTGTATTTAAATACGAGTATTTATTTAAAAATATGGAATTCTCCAATACTGAATGCTTCATAAATATGTCACTATATCGCAATATTTTGTAGAACAATATTTTAAATCGAAAAACAATATCAAAGCTTTCAATTTAATTATAGCTTAATGAAAAAGTCTGATAATATTTACCTTTCAAAAGATGAATCAATATACGAGAAACATTATATTTTTTTCGTGATGTGATGAACTAAATGGCGATTAGTTCTGCATTTTTGACATCGACATCAGGTGTCTGTGTTATAATATTCTTGCAGTAAATGAGCATAATGTTCTAATAAAAATTAGATTTAAATGACTCAGGGTTCTCTAAAATGTCTTGTTGATCTACAATTTAAAATTTTAACATGAGGGACTGCATGAAGCAAATGACGTGAATATGCAGATTTTTTGCGCACTTGATTATACTGAAATAGAAAAGAAACGTTTGACTCTCGTATGCCTATTTCATTTGCATAGTGCTAATTTTATACATGACCGCAAGGAGCATGCGCGAAGATCTTGCCGAAAGGTTGAAAGTATCAGGACATGAAGAAATTTTCAAAAGGAACAAACACTCAAAGGCACTAAAACTTATCGATGTTGTAAGTATCAGTCTTTTAATTTAATATCTTAAATACTCCTTTGCTAATCTGGAAATAATTTAAAGTCGTGTTACCCCTAAAAAGCTTTGAACTGCTAAGCCACAAATTGTACAGAATTACTTGATATTTATACTACCACTTGGAACTCTACTCATATTTAAGTGAAGGCTTTCTGTCTTTTGAGCTCCGCGCAGATCCAGGTATTGAAAGGAACTTCTTCATATAGAATCCAATAGCATCATTGCGAAGGAGATGTGATCCGAATGAGCTAATGGAGCAACTTATCACCTCACGCAATCTGTATCAAGAGGCAGTTCTAATTTTATTTAGGTATATTCTTAGAATATTTCTTGACTCCATGCTCCACCGATAAATGCTTTCGAATCAGCTGTATTAATAGGTGATCGTTTCTATTTCATGCCTTCTACATTAAAGTTATATATTCTATATTATTAACTTTTGTCTATTAAGTTTATCACAAATAGATTGTAACACTTTAGGAAAAGAATAATTGATACAAAAATTTCTTCAATTTGACTTCTGTGTTTGCCACGGTCAAGGATGATATATATTTAATATTTTTAGCGCCATCCTTTCAGATTTTCTCTATGCATTTCTTTTAAATTCACAAAATATAATATTTACAAATCCGTTGCTAGTCAAATTGAAATTTTATGAATATATAGTGCAATATTTAGAAAATTAGACCGTTAGCTAATTTGTAATTGTCCATAAAATTTGCCAAAGAAGTCATTAGAATGTGTTGAATGTAGATATTGCAAATTCATAGCATTTCTATTGCAAGGACTTCATTTTTTTATATATAATCATTACATTAGAATATACTTTCATTGTATATCCGGTGAAAAAAATGGAAGTCATTTTCAATATTTTTATTATTTCTAAAAACCCCTTAATGCATTGCTGCAACTTCCAAGGAACTCAAGTTGATCTAATTTTGGTTACAAGTGTGAACTACATCCATAAAATTTTTTTAAACCCGATTTTCCGAATATATGAAACAATGAATAAGTAATAAAATTATTTTCTGAGAAGGATATGGAAAACATGACTACCGGTAAAAGTATGCAACTTCCGTATTTCATATAAAATTAATTTTTTCTGCAATAAAAAAAATATAAAAAGTTTACTTTTCTCAATACAATTTAATCAAATTGATAAATAAAAATTAAAAAAGAAAATATCGTTTCAAAATCGTTGGAAATTCACACTACTCCCACATCCTAATCTCAGCATTTTCATTACTTATATGGCAGATCAATGAAAGCCCAGTAATTTCATTAATATTTTTATTTTAAGAAAACAGTTTTTTTAGTTCAAGTAATCAAGAAAAATAAGCCTTTAAAAAATTAAACCTTGAAAATGCTAAGATGACGATTCGGGAGTAGGGCAAGTTTCTAAGTCTCAGTAGTACGGTGGAAATAAATCTAAGATATTGGAATGAGCTCAATGAGTAAGTTATAAGAACCACCTCCAACAGGACTCTCAAAACTATTTTATATGACCAACATAGAAATAATATATGAAGCGGCACTCGCTGCGAAACGTCTACAAGTTATATGTGAATGAATACAGCGCGACTGCATATCAGACCTTCGTAATGTATTGAAAATTCTGAAAGTGCACCCAAAAATATTGGATATGTCTGACCGAATAACTGGTCAGAGGGGTAGAACTAACTGTGAGTTATTGATACCATAAAAATACACCAGGATCACCCGGACCCAGGACGAGCACCTGTTGTGATATGTTGTTATACCAATGGCTCTACGCTTAGAGACCAGAGACCGAAATTTATTTTCGACTACCTGACCATGACATGGTCTTCCAGGAAGAAGTCCTTGCGATCATAGAGTGCGTAAGATGAGTCACTGTAGACTTTAAACCTACAAAAGTTAGCATTTTCATGGACAGGCAATCGGTGATAAGGGCAATTGGGTCTGACAGGTTTAATTTTAGGACCACTTTCCATTGTAAAAATGCGACTAATGATTATACGATACACCGCCGGATCCATATCATTTTGGTGGCAGCCCTTAATGGTGTACTCAAATATGAACTTGACTAGTGCGTATGGTGAACTTGGTCAATACGAAGCTTTTTTAAGCTGCGAGTAATAAGTTGTATATTTGGCCAAAATTTGAAAACAGAACGCTGTAGAATAGAAGAACTGTGAATAACATGACCAAATTATTATGATCCTACCCAGATGAGGATAAATTGAGTGGCTTGTTGACACTAAGAAAGGCCGACCTAAAAAAGTTGATTGTAGTGATAACGGGATACATGAACTTGAAACAATTCTGCCCCGGATTGGCGTTGCAGGTGGGGAAGTATAAAGAGCTTCACAAAAGTCACTGAGGCAGTAGTGTATTTCCCCAGTCATTTCTAATCTTTTGTACGAGCGAGATCCCAATTTTTTGGTGGATGAGACTTTACCAGACATTTCTCACCTCAGGTGTATTATATATGTTCCTATTACTTCTCTGGGGAGCATAGGGTCGGTGTATTGATTGCAAAAAATGAGAACCTACTAACTTAATCTATTTAAAAAATTAAGTACAATTTGCTCATTTATTTTAAAATATCTTTTAACTTATTCAAATCAAAAATTTCCTAAAACAATTAGAAATATATATTTCAGAGTACTGAAAATTTATAGACATAATAAATAAACGCTTTTGTATACAAAATAGAGCCAACAATACATTCTGAAATAATAAAATGTATAAATATTTGCTAAATATTGGCTACTCAATGGTTACAATTTTTACTTGAAATTTCTAACACCATTATCCATCTCTCTTTCAGATTTTTCAAAAAAAAAAAAGATTAGTAGCAACGAAAATTTTTAATCCAATTTTTGAAAGTATAATTGAAATATTAAAAAGGCATATTGTAATTCACATAATAAAACATAACTAATGCTCATGCAATCACTTGATAAATTTCTATTAAAATTGTAACAACCCATCCTCTATATCTATTTGCAAATGATTTTCAAATTACTTCAATCCACATTTTTCGCTTAATTAACCAAAACATAATTGTAAACAGAAAATGAATGAAAAAAAATAAATAAATAAATATAACAGCAGAAATATACTGAAACTGAAATAAATAATAAACAAGTTTAATACCAGAATTAAACCACAATTTTTAAGACATTGATTAAGTTTGTTTAGATTTTCAAAGATTTTTTCCGCAATAAATAGAATTACCAACATGCTTTATTAGTGAAACAAGCTCGCAACCATGACGATGAAGGCAATGGCGGTGGGGCATGATGGACGGACGGACGGTCAGACGGATGGTGATGATGATGATGTTGGGGGCAGTGGAAGCTTAAGTCCAATAAGTAAGGTGGCTCGTAGTATGGTGATATGAATATACGTGTACGTTGTTTTCCATAGACAGATAGACAGTGTGTATGTAAGTACGTATAAGTCGTATTTTCTTATTTAACAATTTAGTGTAGACCGGCTGCTTGATGACGCCGCACCTTAAATACACCATATTGATGGTGTTGTTGTAGCAGTCAAAGTTTTTCTTATTGTTGTTGCTGCTGCTGTCGTTGTTGTACGCTGCTTTTGTATATTTGTATTTTGTTGCAACTATTAAATGCAGTGCTTATAATAAATGCAACTAAAGACACAACATTAATATAATAAATACCGTCCACGCAATTTATTTACCTCAACAAAAAAAAAAAAGTTGAATACTCATTCGAATGTCTCGTAAACCATTATATGGTGTATTTATTTTTAGTTATATTTTGCGTTTTTTTTAATATCTTTTTCTTTTTTATTTCATTTTTTTTATTATTTCTTTGTACTAAATGTTAATATATTTGTAAACAGAACGCCATGGGTTTAACGTTTTAGATTTCGTTCTGACTGTTTTTTTTTTTTGATTTTTGCATAGAAAATAATAAATCGGTAGCTTTTAGTATTATTCTAGTTTTAATTATGGATATAAAGCAACAACAAAAAAATTTGAGAATAACAAAGTCTTGACTGCTGACGACAAAATGTCGACAAGTTTTAATTACTTGAACCACATGAGTCAACAGCGAGCATTTCGTGAAGCATTTGAACAAAAAGGATTTTAGTAAATATGCAATTGAAATTTGTTTAAGATTTACAAGGAGAGGCATGGTTAAAAAAGATTATCATTAACTTATTGTAGGAAAATGCCACTTCCTTAATTTCTTTGGTGACCTGGTATAACCAGCGATAAAAAATATTGAAGAGAAGAGTGTTTTTTTTTGGTAATTGTAATCTGGTTAATAACATTTTGGCAGTATGGCTGAGGATATATCATTTCGCTAGAGATACCAGCTAATAGAATCTTTAACGTCCTAAGCTATTTTATGTATTAAGAGGAGAGCTCAAACCTTGTAAATAGTATTACATTTTAAAATTAATGTTGTTTGTATAGAAATATAATGTATTTCACCATTTTTTAAATGAGTTATGAATTAACGCTCTTTTGTTGAACTCCTTTGGAATAAATTGAAAGTTGCAAATACAAGAAACCCTTTCATTGGTATTTCTTTATTTTACTCAATGTTGATCATCAACTTTTAAGGGTTGTTGTCATTTGATGGCAACAACTGTAATTAATGAAACGATAAAGAGTTTTTTTCATAAATTTCATTAAGTTCCTGTTATACTTTTTGTGCTGATTCAAGAACTCATAATAAAAAATTCTTATAATGTCATTAATAGTAAATAAAAGTTTATAAAATTCGGTTATTCGGCTTGGGCTAAGTTGACTAAATGCTTGTTTTTTATTGAACCTAATACCATCTCATAAGTAGACTCTAATCGTCATATTTGAAATACGTATAAAAAACTAACCCTTTCATCAGGGCATAAAGGATGTATGGACACTGTGCCAGAGAATTTAGAATATCGACATAATGATTGATTACTGTTGGTCACTTTACAGCGAAAGTCATAATGCATCCCACCACAGAAAAGTCAATGCAAGGAACCTTACAGAGAAAAAGAGAAGTATTACGGAAATAATACCATCATTTAAATTCTATGTTAGAGTACGTTAGTGTTTAAAGCAACTTTTAGGGATTTGGGCAGTTGTGAATATCGATTCAGTTTCAGGAATTGAGCAGCAAATTGATTTGTAACAGCTACACTATGTGTGTAGAATATTCTCATCTCCTTTTAATAAATTCTATTTAAGGACTTTTTTTCAAATAAATTCAAAGTTTTATATAAAAGACAAGTTATTCAGCATCATTTTGCTTGATTTTAGGAAAAAATCTAATAAATTATTTAAATTATTTAAATTTTTTAATATAAATAATAACAAATCTAAAATAATAAACCGAATATAAAGATGGGCAGTTATTAGCTTTAAAGAACGAAAACATTTATATATACTTTAATTTCTACGATCTTTGAAGTCGGTGAAAGGAAAGGTTTCAAATACAAGATTTAACTTGTAGTTTTCAATCAAATTGGTACCGACTTCAAACGCATATATTAATATATTTGTTCATTAAAAGCCCTTAGAGCCCAGTTTTAAAATCTGTTTAATTTTATTAAGTTCTTATTTTAAGGTTTTTAGAGATAATTTGCAATTCCTCTCTGCTCTTTCAGATATTGTGCAAAGCGCGACGACCTCTGCAGCACATCAATTTGCAATTTGGATATCACACTATATGGAAGCTACTCTTTCCCCTCCTCCTATCTAGATAGTATTTCTTGAAACTACGTGTATTGGATGAAGGGTGATTCATGTTAAATTTTGAGCACTTTCACTATTATTATCAGTCAGATATACGATAATTATATATTATTTTCTGTGATATCTACCTTTCCGCCTAAGTCTATCACATATTGGTTAAGACTGGGCCACCTTTGGAACACACCTTTACATATGAGAATTTTTCTTAAATCGGTCTTCAAATGACGAAAAATTTGCTGTGCATACAAAGACAAATTTAAAAGAAAAACGCATGTATGTACATGAATTGGTTATAGAAATGTTATATGATCATATTCAAAAATATGTCATCAAGTCCTTACAAGCATAGTGGACTGTTCAAAATCAAACAGTGTAGATGTCCTTCGATTGCAAAAAAAATTGTATCCTTAAGTAAATTGAATACCCTCACCAAACTTGTGGCCTATAACCGCCTGGTCTGTAAATGTCCGTGTGTCCATATGCTTATGCTTCATTAAGTATACGATAAATCTTGGCATCAGAAGTTTTATTTTTTTTTTTTTTTTTTTCAATAAAAAATCGGTACTAAATGAGAATCTGTATGATATATTCAATTGCCAATGTTCTCTATTCTTTCGCAGAAGATGTCATTAATATGATATTAAATGTAAACAGCACTCCAATTCAGGATCTAATATATAATTTATATATCATTTATTCAGGATCTAATACAGCCGTGCGATCATTTATGGCGTTGCTTTTATATATGAGCACTACATATGCATTATCAATTGATAATTTTTGATGTTATTTATACTTTCAACGCTTTGCACTACCTTTATTCTTACAAACCGTGTACCTTTATATTGGTTACACCATTTATATCAAAATAGAATATGTGTTCAACGTACATATTAAGGCTGTTCAAAGGCACACATATTTGAGAAGATATTGAAGCGGAGGCAGGAGATTTTTCAATTCCTTTTGTTCACTAGATAAGCGATGTAGTACATTAAACTGTTCAAATAATGGAACATATTCTAATGAAATTATTTTTAATGTAAAAATTAATTATTAATTAATGCTGCTAATATTCTTCCTCCCGATACCATATTATTCTTGTTCCCATACACAATATGACTTCATTTGTGTTTAAAATAATTTCAGATTTTTCGCAAAATATTATTGTAATTTTTTTTTTTTGGCTTGGAAAATAGCTCGTTGATAGAATATGTTAAAAGCACAGCATATATATCGAAGTTACTTGAGGTATTCTCTTATGGCCTAAAAGACGATTTAGTTTCCTGTTACCCGGTAATTATAGTGTAATATTTTTTGGAGTTGTCATAGGAAAACCCTACTGGAGAATAGCAATTGTGTATGAAACTGAAATTTTTATGTTGATAGAAATCAATAATAAAGTATTAAAGATAAAGTAAAATGTCCGATAAAAAATGGTAACAAAAAATATAAAATTGGATATTTTTAAGCCAAATCGTGGCCAACTATTAATTTATCGTGGTACATGCTTCCTATAAAAATTTTTTTGTTTGTCTATAAACAACAAAATTTATAGAGAAAGAAATAGGCGAGGCAAAATTCTTACATTCCGATAGTCACCTTTTTTATAATTTTTTATTCGGGAAGCTATTGTTTACTCCAAAATAATATCCATTTTTATGAAACATAAAATAGCTAAACCATAAAAAAGCTTCCTTAAATCCATATATTTTATACTGCTGTAATCAATTTTTTTCTATCAAGAAAAATGCACTCAATACAGTCAATCTTTTATTTCTTATAGAGAAATTTATAATTATGGAACTAAGATCAGTTGTCATTATATATATTAAAAATAATATTTGAGTCATACAGCATGTTGGCGTTAAGACAAACACTTAATACATTATTTTCAACATGTTTTTGGAAACTCCTGTTAAATCTCCGATATTTTACTTGGCGTAGTTTGATTTCCACCATCCAACATTTAGACAGAAATATAAAAATATAATTTTAAGATTACAAAATGCAAATTTTTATTTTGATATTTATTGTTAAATAAAGAATAATCTTACAACGAAGTCAATCTTTTCAAATCAAAAGCTTCAACAAATTTACAGCATTTTTAATTTTTTTTATTTATAAAAAAAACACTAAAAATAGCGAATGGCACTAATGCACACAAGAAATATTGAAAGAAAAAATTATTTTTTATTTAAGTATAATATACGAGTACATCTAGTTATTTCAAGAGCATATTTAAATATATAAATGTATATAAATATGATTAACAATATCAGTGTGTATGTGGGTAATACGAATATAAATATTAGAACAAATATAACAAAATATTGATTGATAAAATGCAATAAATAACAAATAACAATGTGATTACGATTAAATAAAATAAAATAAAATATAAAACAGTAGTTGGAGTTAAAGTAGGAGAGGTAGAGTATTAATAATAAAATCGATATGTTTGAGAAAAAAATATTTTTAATATCAATGTTGTAATTTAAAATAAAGTAGAATAAATAAGGTGTGACTAGACAACCAATAGACACTTTGAAGCCAGCAGAAGAAATATTTTATGAAACTTAAGATAAAATAATTAAGTTGTCGTTAATGTATTAATTACAACATGTAAAAAATTACTGCTTAAAATTAGATTGGAATAAATAAATAAATTTAATTGAGATATTTGTAATGCAATAAAAATGATTTTTTGGTGCTTAAGTTTGGCACATATTTTTTTCCATATGTAAATCTAATATCATTAAAATCTCTAAGCTAAGCTAACTTTGGTCCAAAATTAACTAGAATTGTTTTAAAATTATTACATGTAAATGTTTACATTAAGCTAAGCTAACTTTGGTCTGTCGTCAAGCGCTTCCTATATTTAAATTTTAGTAAAATAAAGTTTGTGTTAGATATAATTTTTAATCATTTGAGAAGCCGATTGATGGTATTATGTATGGAATATAAGATCGTGCAGAGATCTGTTAATTTGCCATGACTCATAAATCAGGCTGAATTTGACATTACATTAGTTTTAAAGGCCTACGTGTTAAAAAAAACTCAACAAAAAATATTCATACAGGATAAAATTGCACAATATCGGTGCCCAGTTCGCAACACCTCTACGTTAGACGACTATGCCCTAATATGTCTCGTGTAAAATGTCCAATGTGGCATTAATTGTGTGGCACATAGTGCCATCCTGTTGAAACTATATATTGATGAAGTCCATATCATTCAATTTAGGCTAAGAGAAGTTAGTGGCCTGGCAAAAGTCGATGTGCAAGAAACAGGGACGTCGCCAAGGCGAAATACACACCAAACAGTGACTTTTTATGATGCATTAGATGCCCTTGCAGCTCATGTAGATTGATATTGTCCCCAATTCTAGAGTTAAATTTTTTGACGCATCCATTTATCCAGATATCTGACTCGTCACTGGAGATGATTTCTGTGAGTACAATTAAGGTCAGTTGCCAACTTCTCCTGGGCCCATTCATCGACCACCAGTCGTTGTTTGCGGTCGTCTTCCTTCAGCTTGTGGATAACGATGCAAGATTCGCCAAGTTGAGGTCTGCGAAAGATCGAGTAATTTTAAGTGACGCGAAATCGACCACTATAGATGCTTCTGCATTTCGCCATCATGAGGGCGTTATGTCATAGTTTACTGTACCAGTGGAAGCCAAGTTATCCATCACACTGGCAATAGTCCTCTTGGTGGCACGGTTATAGAAACCGAAATATGGGCTCGATGCTGCCCGAAACGAACACCTATTTTTATAAAATTATTTTATAGTTTACATCGATTGTTTTCGTCTTTGGTAATTTAACAAACAAGCTTAATATATAACAGCCCATTCGATGTAGCTTTAATAACATGACCGCTACCAGCTGTCAAAATTTTAAGGTCCTTATTTAATGACCCCTTAATATTTATAAGAAAAGACCACGCGGCTCCATCGGGAAGTTAAATTATACAAAAAAAAAACGATAAATAGATTTTTTTACAAATTTTTGAACAAAAGACTATAATGTTTACAAGAAAACGCCGCAAATAAACTTAATTCTTTTTACTTATTTCTAGATTCTGGTATACTATCTCGTTAACTTTCTATTAAACACTTAACTTTAACATAAAATATACGAGGATCTACTGGCTATTGGACGAGATAAAATTATAAAATATTTTCTTTGTACTTGCCATAAATTTTTTTTAAAGAATTGTGAAGTGCCATCATCAGCAACTTACTTTTACATTTTTAAAAGTCACTCATTTGCTGAATAAGTGGATGTGGTTGGCCATTTTGCATGGCATAATCTTCATCGGTATCATTTTCACTACTCTCCACACTGCCGGCATAGTAGATTCTTTGTTGGGCTTGTTGCATTTGCGAGGGATGCATATTTTCATCATAAGCTAGACCTGAATATCTATTTTGTAAACCTTGTAAATGTTGCTGTAATTGCTGGTGGTTAAAACCATTAACTGGATGATCTAATGGTGGTGACTTGGAGGGCTGAGAGTTGGGTGAAGATTGACAGCCTGTTTGTAAATGTTTACCCAGCAAAGACATACGAGAAAAGGATTTGGTGCAGGAAGGACAGGAATATTTCTTGACATCGGAGTGTGTCTGCATATGAGCTCTTAGGTTAGAGCGATCCGCGAAAGCCCTATTGCAATGCTGACAACTAAAGGGTTTCTCTCCAGTGTGAGTGCGTATGTGACCCTGCAAAAGCCAGGGCCGTGAAAAGGCCTTGCCGCATATGGGGCATTTGCAGGGTAGAGTATGAGTGCGTATGTGCATTTTTAGGGCTCCCAGAGAAACATAAGTTTTTTCACAATTCTTGCAATTAAAAACCTTTTTCACTTGATTACCCTCGGCAGCAGGACAATGAAATTGTTGATGTTTGGTGAGACCGGAAAATGTTGAATAAGATTTGCCACAATCATTGCAGTGATAGCGTGGTACACCTACTGGCTTTTGCATGGACTGAGAGGAAGCTAGAGCGGAGGCTTGTATCAAAGCAGCCGCCTGGTCTGTGGTAAACTCTGTCGAGTCATGTGTTGTGGCTCCACCTTCTGGATTACTGCGTATAATTTTATACTCTGTGCTCTCGAAAGCGTGACCCTGTTGATGTTTAACTAAACCAGCGTAAGTAGAGTAACATTTATTACATTGCTGGCATTGGTAGTACAAATCATTGTTGGTCTTTAGTTTTAAGCCTAAATTGACATTATTGTTTAGAGGCTTAACATTTTCGGTATTGGCATTTGAAAAGCCTGGTTCAGGCTTAAAGTTTTGTAATCCTAGCAAAGCTTTGGCCACATTGTGCAAATTCGTATTATCGCCTAATACCACTTTGTTTGAATGCAAGCTTAAGTCTTCGGGCTCATAACAAGGTTTCTGCTGCACATAAGGCTCACTGCCCTGCAGTAATTTGGGTGAGGTTTCTCGGGAAAAATTATAAGGTCTCAAGCAGTCTTCATATTCAGCAATACTTTTCATTAAATTGTTATTGAAATTTCTCATGGGTATACTCTCTTCTTCAAAAGTGTTTTCTACAGGTTCAGATTTGATATAAAAGGTTTCAGCCCGTGGTAAAGGAGGAGAGGGTGTAATATTTTGCGCTCTCTCGTTGTGGTCATCTTCATTGATGTGGTCTTCCTTGCGTAAAGGGTAATCGCCGTAACCTAAGCGAGCTAAGCTGCGGGCGATTTCCTCGCGAGTAAACACATCTGGAAAAGCTCGCGCAATTTCCCTTGTTTCCTCCCAAATGCGATGTGCTAAATCCTCTTTGCTTTGGCTGGTTAATAAGTGTTGGAAACCCATTCTGGGCATAGATAAGGCATCATTATGTTCCAAATCATTCCATGTAGGAGATGCTACACGGGAAGTAGCTTTGCTTAAATCAACAGGACCTTCGTCTAAAAATGTTTAAAAACAAAAAGATATAAAATAAGTAACATTCCAAGAATATTATGACCATATGCTTGATATTAACTCAATAATTACGTAAAAACTCACCTTGTTCTGGGGCGGGTTCTTTATCAATACTGGCTTCATGGCTCATCACTGGGATGGGCCTCTTTTTTAAAGGACATTTGCTGTAGTTTGATTTATCCATTAAAAAATATAAATTTAATCCAGCAGTGATCGTCTATTGTCCTAACTTTTTTATCACTATTACATAAACACTATTTTAATGTGATTATAATTCATAAAATATTTTCTACAAAAAGTTAAAAGAATTATCACTGTTATTTACATAAGCATTTATAGATATTTATTAGTGTTCTTTTATTTTATAAAATCCCAACGTTTCTCGCTAAAGGTTCGTTATACGAATGATGTAATTGTATACGATCACTTTAATATTTATACTCCTCGTAGTTAGTGTGATCCTTTTAAAAATCCCTGCCAACAAAAATTATACATAAATATATGTATATTTTCAAACCTAAACCTCCCCTTTTCTGTTGTATGAGACTCTTATTGAGTGTTAAGGTATAAATTTACTTCCGATTTTTCATAAAGCATCTATTGTTAGACGTTTCACTCTCTACACTCTCTAGTGATCTTTAATTTCAACCACCTTAATTGTTTTTATGCCAGGAACATAAAAAAGCACCAGATGTTCTTAGAAAGCAAGCTGAACACTGAGCTGAGCTGAGCTGGTAGCACGTGCCCCTTACACACGTTTAACGATAGAGCCAAACAGTAATCAAATCTAGGAAAGCATACATACGATATGTAAGTGCAGCAAACACCACAACGACAACGATCATCATCATCACGACCAGAGATTTACTGTTTGATATGTAGTCCAACAAGAAAAAATATATTAAATAAATAACAACAACCAGTCTTGACAAACTCTGAAGACATTTAATTTAAACGATTTCCCCTTTTTTGAATAAAAGAGCACCTGGTGTTTATTTTCTGAAGCCAACATACTTATTTATATAAATAATTTTATATGTGTTTCTATGGGTGGAGTTGTCTCTTTTCACTTAAGTATTTATTACATTATATGCAAGCGGCTCTTCTCGTTAAAAAAAAACATATTTACTACATAGAAATGTCTCGTGCTTACGCTCAGTTCTTGGCTTTTAATATTCCAAACTTATAAGTTGATTTTTACAGATTAAAGAGAACTTGTTTCATTTATAAATTCATCATGTGCTCTTTATATATTGAAAGAGTATAAACACTTCTGAAAGCTATTTTAAAAGTTTATCGCTCTTATTAAAAGTGTTTCGTTTTCGGTTGGAAAAGTTAAGGGAAACACTTTGTTTTGATGAAGAGTCTGTTGTTTTATTGAGAATAGTCGTGAAGCTAAAAAGAAAAACAATAGACAAATGTAAATTGTTTTATTGATCAAATGAGTAAAGTTAAATTAATACTACGAGTGCTGTACTCTTTTCGAATTAAACAATGCCTTTATAAAAGAAAGTTTTAACGTACCGAAAAAAAACTCCTAAATGAAGAAAAATTCTGGGTTGGCTAAATTTGTGCTGAATGGATTATTTCAATGATCGCAATATTCCTTTCAAAAAGTGCAAAGAAATTGCTCGATCTTTTACTGTTAATAGTTTTCTTTAATAGAGAAACTTCAGAAAAAGATTATGTTAAATTGTAAGGGAGTTAAATCTTTTTGAATGGGGTATTATTATATTATATTATTATATTGTGATAAATAATTTCCAAAATATTATAGCAATAAAATGATGAAAATTTAGTTTTCATGTCACAAATTCACTCTTAATTCTGATCGAAAATTGTTGATGGTGGTCACAATCAATATTTTAGGATAGTCTATGATTAATCATGGATAATATTTATTTATAAATAAAATTTTAACAGACATATAAAACAAAAAATTTTTTTAAGCATTGAATTTACCAAAAGAAAAATATAAAATAATACAACAATTTGAACAGCATTAAAGTTTTATTAACCCATATATGTATACATCTAAAGGCTTTTCTCACAAACCAAGAAGGTATAACTGCGTCACAATCTGTGGCATAATTTTAATTTACTAAATGATTCAATGCTTTTATGGTTGTTTATTATATTACTAATATTATTGTAATAATTATTATTATTATTACTATTATTATTATTATTATGTAATTTTATTTTATTTACGTTTTTTGTATAGAAAAATCACTTAAATTGCTATTTTCGCACGATATATTATGCATAAATGTATAAGTACATCGACTGACTGACTTTTCTAAATGAAATAAAAAATAATAATTTTTAAAATAATCATAATGTGATTTATGACGAACCTTAACCTTATGCCCATGTTTGTTTGCATTCAAAACAGTTTTCCACCTTTGAAAATTATTTTTGGCGTCATTTCAAAGAATCAGTTTTTCCAAAAATATTCGAAAAAATTACAACTCGAACAAATTCATGAAATTTGTTTGAGAAGTTCTTTCTACTGCTGTTATTTACTACCATAAAAGCATTTATTTTATTTTGTATATCAGGGTTTCCAGGTCTCTGGGGGTTAACAAAATATAATCTGATGTTCGTAATGTAGAAGAAAATTTACATCATCGCTTTTATTGATAATTATTTCTTCAGCAGACAAAGGCAGTATAATTACACTGCAGCGGAAATGTCGGCATTTTTATTGATATTCAATTAACACTTCTGTCGATAATATCAAACCACGTGTCTTTGATTCAGTTTAGCCGACGTAAGGATATGTTCTCCAGATTTGTGCGACAAACTAACTTCACTGTTTCTAGATATCTGCACATAATTGCTTTCTTGAAAACGAACGGACGCAAAACTGACTACCGTTCGAGTCTATTAAGAATGGTTACGTTGGTTTATATCACCAGATAGGTGGATATAGATGTAGAAAACTTAACATATGTAAGTTCTCTAGGAAGATGTGGGGTTACTACTATGTCGGTTCTAAGATTCAGCTTATTAATAGAAACCTCAAGTATATTTTTACACTCATTATAGTGAAGACAGGCCACTGGGCGTTAGGCAGACACGCTATGATGATGGGGCCACCTTATAATGCTTTTTGCTGTCGTTGTAATTAGGCAGATAAATATGTAAAAAATTTATGTCAGTACCTGTCACCCCACTGCGTGAGTAAAACCGTTCACCACCATTCCCGTTATCCCTTCTCAGGGCACACCTGGGGTGTAGGACCACTAATGCGGCCCAGACAAGGACGACATGGCCGCAAATTCTGTAGAGGCTGCAGAACCATTTACAGACACCTTGCTGAAGTACTGGAGCTACATATCTATTTTCCTACAACCTTAACGGCCCAACAGTACGAAATTCCATATCATAGACCACTCACCAACCGCCCAAATTAGCAACCGAACATAGAGATTTATGGCCGCAAAAGAGCATCTTCAATACGATCTCTAGCACCATATTGCAGACACACTTATCCCACCCACAACTCTTCCCGCGTATCTTTGGGTTGTAGCAACAGCCACTTGGTGGTAGCAGATAGGATCTATGGTCGGCATTATATTAAAAACACCTCCGATTTTAGGTCCCGTGCAAACCTGAGACATCAGTAGCTCCTTTATCCAGAGTAGCATAGACAAGCCTACATCCTTAAATATTTATATGCACGCTCATTACCGTATTGTTTCAGGGATTGAATAGTAACATATTAAGTTTTATGGGTAATTGGCCAAAGGTCAAGGTCTAGAAAAACTATATTACTCATCCGCACGAGCAGGCGAAACCACTTTTACCTTTAATTTACTTGCATGCTCTCCGGTTACCATATGATTTCAGGGATTGTGTAGCAACATGCAAGTTTTTAGGGATTATCAGCAAAAAGTCTCTATACTCTAGGAAGCACCATACCCAGACACAAATACAGGGTGTAAATGCCGTACCCCCGGGGGAGGGGAGTATGCAGATAGTGAAGATATGGTTTTCCATCTTCTATGAAAATGCTCGGCGTTGCATTCTTTCTACCAGAGTTTTTAATACTACAGATGGGATCGCGGGACTTGGTGTCAGTTAATGATCAGTAATCATTAATGACTTCGTGGAGTTTTTGTTTGAGCCCAAGCAACTGAAGATGCAATGAATAATTAACAAAATTCTTCCCCAACTTAATCTAACAGCAATTTTTTGATTTACAGGATAGTACAGGCGACACCTAACCTTGGCGCCAAAACTAAATGAGCACTAACGTAAACTTATAACGATTTTTTTCTTTCACAAGTACCTACAAAATCATCATAGTACGAGCTAAAAGTATTACAATATCAGCAGATGTAGAAATTTTTTCTTAAAGGAATTTCAAACACTATTGGTACCCTCTCTAACAAATAAGTATAAGAGTAACAGCCAAATTGTCTGGGACAATAAGGGTTGTTACTGCTAAATCGATGCAACAACAAAATATTGATTAAAAATCAGGAAATAAAAAGGGGCCAAGGGGATGAATTAAATGCAATTCAAAAGATTAGAAGTGCATTTTTTTGCTGCTTTCAAAGCCAGGTAGTTTTGAAGACACATACTGCACCACGGCAATTACTATTATTATAATTTGGTTTTTTTGGCGCAGGACACAAAGAAATTCCAGGTACATGTGTGTGCAAGGTAATGCAAATAAATACCGTAAAAGTAACACATGCGCTTTTGATCAAAAGTGATCATATTGCTGCTGCGTATGATGATCATGATTTTTTGGGGTGGTTGGTATTTGTCGAAAGGTGGCAGCTGGTGCTAATGGTATATTTGAGAGACAGATATATATGTATATATATATATATATATATATATATATATATATATATATATATATATATATATATATATATATATATATATACATAGAGAGAGAGAGAGAGAGAGAAAGAGAGTTAAATATTTTAAATAACTGCGGCTGGCCACATTTTTATTATTCCAAAAAGAAAAATATTCCTAGATGCCATATTTGCTGATATTCTGTATCACAAATTAATTGAAATTATTTACTTTAAAGCATGAACTGAAAAATACTTAAGTTGCATTTGAATTGCTTACCATAAGTGATATTTATTGTAAGTAAACAACTAAGCATATTAATTTACAATTAATTGATATATAATTATTGTGATCTTTCATGTTAAGTTCAGCAGCTGCATTTTTAGATATCAAAATAATAACTAGAGGAGATAGTTTTCTAGTGAGAAAAGTCCATAAATATGTGTTCTAAATATTCTAGTTTTACTTTTAGTATGTGCAGCTGTACCCAACCTCTTTAAAAGCGCAGATCTCTTTGGTTTTGTATCAATTAACCAGTACAACTTCTGAAGTATATATCTTTAGGTTGTAGGCTTAGTATACTACTAGTATCTATGCCTAACTGTTTACACCAATTGTGGGCAGGCCGTTCCCTCCTTCTACTACCTTGCGGGTTGCAGTCAATAACATTGCGAGTTCCATCTCCGATTGGTCTTCGTATTGGGTGGTCTATCCATCGCCATTTCTTTCTTAAAACTTTGGTATGTATTTGGCTTTGATGTAAGAGATCCCAGAGGTATATGTTCGATATACTGTTGGGCCAGTAGATTTTTGGTATTTTTCTTAGACATTTGTTGGTAAAAATGTCACAAAAAGTTTTCGACTCTAGCAGCTATTTTCCACGTTTTATAGTTATAAAGGCACAAAACAGACTTCACACATGAACTGAAAACTGCTCTCTTAGTACGAGTGGAGATTGATTGTAATTACCACATTGTATTTAGTTGATCGAAAGCTTGCTGAGCTCTCATAGTGTGATTCGAGACATCATCAGAAGAGCATCCAGTCAATATTATGATGCTACCCAAGTAGCAACAGTGGTGTACGTTCTGTTGTTAAATGTTATGTATCTAGAATTTACGGTTGTACGTTGCATTTACTAGCATTACCTTCGTCTTATTATAGAAGCAAGTATAGGATAAGGAAAAAATTCAAGATACATCGTGTTCGCAATATATTGTTGTGAGCCAAATTTCTTGAACTTGATGCACATATATTTTGATAAAACAAATTTTTTCCTTTTACTTAGTGGTTTAAGTATTTGCCAAGGAGTCGTAAATTGTTATAATTTTTTACAATAATAGATAACGATCATTTAGAAATTAATTACGTCGCAATCAGTATAATTGACTTTTTAAATCCAATCTTCTATTAAGTAATAATTCTCAAAGTTGCCATTTATCAAGCACTGCGTCACTGGCATGTGTAAGAAGTTTTGAAAATTCTTAAGACTTCATTATTTTATTTTACAGCACATATTTTTGTATATACTATAAATAACTGTATTTTTTATCCTTAGCAGTCCATCAATTATCCTTGATCATCTTATTGTCGATATAGCACTGTTTTCTTCTGTGTTTGAATCAGGATATATGAGTTAAACGCGTGTAAATGTTGCGCTCAAAAAAAAATTAGTTGCGGCAACTACTCTGCAAAAGAATATTATTCTGGCAAACAGACTATGATGAGAAAGTTTATATACACATTTGACTAAAAAGTGGGTTTTTAATTAGCCATCACCGTTAAACTTCTTTCTTTAAAAGAAAAAGTGTATATCAATAAGCCAAGAACATTTCAAGAGCTAAAGGATGAGATAATTCGGCACATTAACGACACTGAAGCTCAATTATGTCTCAGAGTCGTTGAAAATATGGCCCTTCGGATAGAGGTATGCCACCAAAGCCGTGTCGAGTATTTTGTCGATATTTTGTTTTACACATAATTGTCATAGATCTTTCTATCATAATAGAAATATTAAGATAATTCTCTGAAAACATTTTTTTATATACAATTAACATTATGCGTTTTTGTTGGACCACCCTTAATTATTTTTAATACCATTTATCGAAATACTTCTTGTTGAATGCCATAAGTTTATTTATCCAGATGTATTGCTTTCAAAGATCGATGTCAAAAATATTTAAAAAAAAACTTTTTAATGCTCTTCTCAAATCGATATTAATTTAGTGCTAAGTTGAACTAACGGCCTGAAAAATCAATCACATATGTTGGATACTTCTGACTGAACTTTCTACCAATAAAATAACATTCAAAAATAGATCTTGCAATGAATTCTTACGAATAAATGGGGTATATATACACTCTGGTATCTTTTTTCTTAACTTAAAATATTTTTAAGGTTCGGAGATAATTTTTAACCAAAAACTGCTCCTTGGAAAAATTAACCGACTGACCTAAATACAATTGCGGTTGAGAAATTTTTCACACCACAATTTTGTTAATGATGAAAACAAAGGAAAATTATTTAGTCACTAGCCGGCAAGAACAATGAGACAGCTGATCTTGTAACTAAAACCAAAAGAAATGACACGAGTTATAAATGAAAATTTTTAACTAAAAGATAAAAACAAATTTCTGCACATATGCCTAGAACATGAACTACTATGTATATAATAGGACAAAGCAAATCATTAACGAACAGTTAAATCAAAAAAGAACCCTAAAGGATGACAACAAAAAAAAAAAAAAAAACAAAGAGTATTAAAAGAAACGGAACAAAAATCTCTACAAAAAGATCTTAGAAATATTGGCGCCTGATATCAAATACCACACATTCACATGAGTCCAAGACAACAACAACAAAAGGCAAAGGGAAGGACAACTAAAAGATGCACAAGAATGCAAAACAACTGTAAAGAGAATAAATAAATAAATAAAAACAGCTGCCAATAAATACGGGGCGCATGCTCATAGTCATCCAACCATGCCACAGATGAACAACACTTATCAGGTCAGTAAACATACAATAAAAATGGAAAAATGCATCCACAAGTACACATATGTATACGTAAGTATGTGTGCTTATGCAACATGTATACATGTACTCGTATATTTCTAATAGATGGAAGAGTTAAAATATGCCGCCAACAAAACAAAGTTGACAATGATGGCGATGATGATGAAGATCATGTTGATGTTACGAATGGTCTAGGAAGACAAAGCACAGAATAAAGTAAAGGTTTATTTGTCTTTCATTGTAATTTGATATCGTTGTTGGCTGGTTGCTTAGTTAGTAAGTTAGTTAGTTAGCTGGTTGGCTTAGATTGAAAGCGGTAAACAACTTACCATAACTTAGCGCACAATTTAGAATCTTTAAAATTTAATATACCAGAACACACGGACACTCGTTTTATAAGAAATACAATTATTGATTAAGATAATCGTTAATTAAAATACCTGAATAAAGGCTTTTACATATTTACGGTATGAGATTTGAAAAATTCTCATGGTAAATCATTTATAATAAATAATTTTTGTATTGAGCTGATATTAGTAGGGATTTCAAATCATAAAATTTAAACAAAAGATTCAAAGGTCATAAATACTGAGATGTTAACGAATCTACTCAATGAATTTATATTTATTATAAAATAAGAAATAAAATCTGTTGATATTGATGTTATAAATTTTATATTTTTTTACAGTCTTCACAATAACCGGAAATCATATCAGGGTGGTCCCAAAGCTTTCTGACCCAACACATTGATAATGTTAAAGGAAAAAACAAAATATATTTCTAAGAAAGTTGTTCTATTGGTAAGATTCAACTTAAAAGTTTTTATTGATTGTATTACAAAACACAAACATTTAAGTTTAAAATTTAATCAAACTGTAAAGTTTTATTGAAAATTGACAGAGATTTCATAACTTCTCACATATTTGGGAAGGCTTCAGTTCACTTCCTTATTCTATTCGTGATGGCAAAAATGCTCACTTGGGTACTCGCATATTTTATCAGTTTGTTTAACCACTTACACTAATTAAGTAACAACGATACATTAATTTTAGTTGCTTACAAATATTCAAATGAAATATTTCAGCATATGTTCTTCATATTAATAATCTTTAAATTGTATATATAACTTTTTATTACACACCGACTCAAGGGACTGATACGACCCAAAATGTCTTATTGCTGTTTTTATATTGCTGAACAATCTTGTTGCGTCCGGTACCATTATTTTTATATATAAATGTGTACTAAGTGCTTAAAACTTCATGTAAAATGTAAGTACATTAGTATTCTAGGACTATAGTAAAAATTTCTTACTCGAAAAACTCACACAACTACCAAACTTTCATTGTTAACAAATATAGAAGATATTTCCTCTAGATTAGACCTACCAAATCGTCAGTAATAATTTTGAAAATGTTTAAAAAATAAGCAAACTCTGTCAACGAATTGCTGACAGAGTATAAAAATTAAAATTATTATCCTGCCGTCATTGTAATTTTCTTTTTAATTTCATATTATTTTTCCTTATATCGTTGCTGTTTTACTATATGTTTTGGGTACTCATCAATTTCTGTTTTGACCCATTTAAAGTATTCTTTTTAGTATCGCTTAGATATAATACACTTTTGCCCACTCTTTTCAATCCTCGAAGCAGTTCTGATATTCACTTTTGGGTATGAATTTGAGTTATCTCAGGGATTCGGTTGTTATCTCCACAATCGTCGCAAAACACCTTCCCTTAATGGGTCTCTTCAATTTTGGGAACAGGTAAAAGTCACTGGGGCGAAATCTGGGAAATACGGTCAAAATGATGCAAAAGCATTGAGTTGTTTTTCTACAATTCCGGACTTTTTTATATTACTTTTTAACCGTACGACCATGAGGCAAGAACTCATTATGCACTACGTCACAGCAATTCAAAAAAACAATGAAGACAACCTGTGTATTTGATCAACCTGGCGTGCATGTTTTCGTCTTTGCTTTTCCATTGGGATGATTGCACTTTGTTTTCGATGTCATAATCATATACCCCTTACTCTTCACCTGTTATGAACTTTTTAAGCAAATCTGAATCGTCGTTAACATCATTCAACATTCCATAATTATATTTTTACACAAAATTTTATGCAAATTCTTTGAACCATTTTTTCAAAAGCAAAAAATCTGAAATAAACTAAACACTAAATTCACCTTTTCTATTGAAAAAATTAGCCTCCACCACTCTAACCCTCCGGTCTATAAAGCATGTCAGCTGTAAAATATCTATTAATTAGTATATTATTTTAAAAGTTTTACCAGTTTATAAATATTGACCGTTTAGTAATAAAAACGTGCAAAAATTTTTAAAAGTTACTACAAAAAAGGTGGTTTAAATGCGGCCAATTTTCGAGCATTACAGACTGATTATGGTCGAAATAATCGACCTACTGTGCAAGACATTGGCAGGATTATAAAAAAAAATTTGCAGAGACTGGAAGCTTTACAGATGTAGCCATGCCAGTGTATCATTGCAATATGTGCACTGCCGTGAATATCGCTTGTGTTACAAAAAGTGTACCGGATAATCCAATTTTGTCGATTCCAAGGTGCTCTCTGTAACTAAGCCTAAAGCATGGAGCATTATGGCACATTTCACATTTGAATTTGCACTTTTATTCATAGTAAGTCCAAGTCACGCCACAAAATTAAAGCCCGCTGACCATTCAAAAGGCAGTTGTTATGCAGATTGGGTGCTATAGCAACAGGTTTTAAATGATTGTTTTTCGAACAAAATGTTCCCACTCGGTCGTTACGCCAACAAGCAAAACTGTCACATATGAGATTTGGAGGTCAGAAATGATTGGGGAAAAGATATTGAATCCGAAAAATTGGTCTGGAGGTGTCATTGTAGCTGGAAGAAGCATTAACCGTTACCAACTTTTTTTTGGCCTACAAGTGAAGATTATGAACTCAATGATATAAGTATAGCCTAAGCAAGATTGTACCACAAGCCACTCAACATGAACTATTTTGGCTTTAATGCATATAACCTTTCCAGATTGCATAATTTCATATTTTTGCTACGGCATTTGGCCACCAAGATCATACGAGTTGATACCGTTTGTCCTTTTATGTGGGGATGCGTAAAAGCCCATGTCTATGCGGATAGTCTCCTACCATTGGAGTATTTCAAAACCAACATTCGTCAAGTATTCGCCAAGATACCGCATTATAATGAAATCAATGTGAAATTATAGCCATATATGTGTTACATTTAACTGTCTGTTTCATTTAACTGTCTAGCCTGTATATTATGAATTTCTTTAGTTAATATTTTTAATGCCCAATAAAGTATACATAAATGATCAAGTATATGGAATTGGGTACTTGTAGTTCTCTTACAAAATGATGCCTGCTTAAAAAAAATAGATGACTCTTATAACAATTAATATTAAAATCTCTCTAGACATAACGTGGAAATGCTATTTCCATTTTTTTAAATGCTAATTGCCTCAGGCTGTACAACTTAGATTTTCCCACAATTTATATTCTAAAAAAATTTTTTAATATAATTTCATTTATTTGCAATCTATTTTACAAGAAACATTAAGCAAATTTTATAAATAATAAAGAATAACTTATATTATTAAGCTCCAGTGAACTTAATAAAAACAAATACAATAAGTATTATCTAAATTAGTAAATAAAATATGTAATATAATTAATATGCAATGTAAATATTGTACTAATGGATATGTAAATATATGTGTGTATTAGATATATGAAGCTTATCCTCTGAAGGGTAAATCAAGAACATGAAATCTTTTAAGTCTACGTATCTCATCACTATCGTCCAAAAGTGTAATGGCTAACAGATTTGTATGACTACTAAGTCTGTTGAGATATCTCGTACTAAAGCTATTAATCTCCGCTCTTAATGTGGATATTTTGAGGTCTTTATGTAAACAGTTGTTATTTATGTACCATGGTGCGTTAGTTAGTAACCTTAAAGTTTTTGATTGATATCTCTGAAGTATTTCAACGTTTGAATTACTAGTTGTTCCCCAGAGTTGAATACCATAGGTCCAAACTGGTTTTAGTATTGTTTTGTATAAAATAATCTTATTTTCTAAACTAAGTTCCGATTTCGGCCCCAACAGCCAATACATTTTTCTGGTTTTTATATTTAAATGTTGCTTTTTAAATCGGACATGGTCTTTCCATGTGAGTCTCCTATCCAAATAGAGTCCTAAATATTTAACTTTTTCCGATTTTGGAATGAAATTTCCATTTAAACATAACGATGGACAATCACCTTTTCTTAAAGTAAATGTTACGTGTACTGATTTTTCCGTATTAACTTTCATGTTCCAATTTATTAACCATTTTTGAATCAAACTCAGCTGCATTTGAAGAAGTGCAGAAGCTTCAACTGGAGATTCATTGGCAGATAAAATAGCAGTGTCATCTGCATACGTAGCTGTTGTCAAACTGTTAATGGTGGGCATATCTGACGTGTAAATGCTGTACAGAATAGGCCCTAGTACACTACCCTGTGGGACTCCTGATGTAATAGATCCAAACGAAGAATCATCTCCATTAATATGGACATAAAATGATCTTTCATGCAGATATGATTTCAATAGCAGATAAAACGGTGCAGGGAGAATACGCTTAAGCTTATATAAGAGGCCATTGTGCCATACTTTATTCTAAAAAAATTTAAATGAATTTTAATCATATTATAAATTAAGTGAAAATTTGTTGAATTATAGACCTGTGTCGGTCACGAACGAACGGATCAAATTGAACGAATCTCTCAACTGAACGGAATGATCCGCTCTTTTTCTTATCACTTTGTCGTTCGTTCGTTCGTTTTCAGAAGTCTTGTCGGTAATGTTCTTTGCTTCTGTCATGTTTAGAGCTGTATTTTTACGTCTTTTCAGGGTTGTTTGAGTACATTGTTTTCAGGCTTAAATGATATGTAAATATGTATGTAAATGTTTCCTAGTATTTGATAAATAAAAATTTTTTGTTTAGTAAAAAAAATTTTGTTTTTTTAATATCTTTTTTGTGCCCTAAATTCGTAGGCTAATATTTTTATTCCGATCAGCTTCATGGTAACAAAAGATCAATGGAAATTAAACCCTCAATGAATGACGAACTCATTGCCCAGCCCGAGCGCTTAAAAATAAATATAAAAACATTGACACATTCTTGAATTAATTTTTTATATAAAATGAAAATAAGAATTAGATGTCATTTAATTAAAAGACACAGTCTGAAATTGTTTACATTTTATTTTTATTTGCTAAGTATATGTACTTTTCGTTCAATTCAATCGTTCGTTCCTTGGTTCTAACTGAAACATTTAAGAAATGACCGATTGAACGAAGATGAACGAACGGATCTTTTTTAATCATTGAACGAAAAGGAACGGTCACTAAAACGAACGATTTGGCACAGCTCTATTGAATTAACTTTAATATTCACTAAAGCAAAATTTATATTTTAGCTAAAAAAAGTAATTGTTTCCATACAAGTAACGAAGTTTGAACGAAGATTTCGTTTCAACACCGGCAAACTTTTCTCAATTTTTCGTCCAAAAAGTTTACTTAAGCGCGAATAATACCAGAAAAAAAGACGAAGACAAACACGAAGTGATTGAATTGCACCGAAGCAAAGCTTATGTGTTAATGTGAGAAGTGCATAGTAAGGACTATTTATTAAATAATGGAAAGTGTAGATTATTTTAAATTTTATTGTTCAATTATACTATTTTGAAGAATTTCGGGAAGCGAAATGGTATAGAATTGTTATTTGTTGAAATAAAACATTATAATTTTAAAAATATTTTTAGCTTTTTGTTAAATTCAAATGTAAAAATTAAGATGTTTGAATATATTCATGATGTTAATAAAATGTTTGTAATTTTTAGCGAATCAAGAGTGATTCTTAAGAGCTTTTAGATTTAATTTAAAAAATATAATTTAACTTAAAAAAAACTTAATTTAATTTAAAAAAACTAATTTAAATCCATATAATCTGTATAATATAATGCTTAAAGATGATTTCAAGGAGCGTGGCTACCCCTCAAATAGCGCATACGGCGGTTCCCATTACGACATAATCTCTCCAACATATCGCCCGGAATCTTACGAACGAATTCTTAGACCATTGCAGGCTTGTCCCTGTAGACATAAGCCTTAACATAGCCCCACAAAAATATTCTAAAGGCGTTGAATCGCATGATCTAGGCGGCCAATTTACCGTCCTCAAGCGTAAAATAAACTGTTCACCAAACTAGCGTCTCAATGGGGCTATAGTGTCGCGTGCTGTGTGGCATTTGTCTTGTTGAAACCAGCTCTGCTATTTTGGGTAAAAAAATGTAACGTTGCACGGTAACGCTCGCCATTCACTGTAACGATATCACGGTCATCAGCAATACTGGCGGATACAGCTGCGAAACAGCACATTGAACTTTAACATTTACCTAGATTTCATAGACATTTTCACTTTTTAAATTAATTTTTTAACATTTTTTAATAGTCTTGGGGTAGTAGTCAGTGGACTTATTAATGGCGTAAAGATAGTTCCTTGTAATTATTTTTTAAGTGCCACCAGACCTGTGTTTATATTTAAGAACTTTTTGCCAACGAAATAATGACTTGCGTAGCAAGCATTTGACTGATAATTTGATTAACACGTAATTGCCATAGATCCTTCTTTCATGATAAAAATATTAAGATAATTCTCTAAAAACTTTTTGTTTTATTTACTTCTTCGAAATTATCTAGAGCCATCACTTTGCCTTCACTAAAATGGTGAATGAAAAGACACCCTTTTTCTGAGAGAAATTCTAACAGATCACCTGTAGAATATTCTTTATCCAAACCATACTTAAGATCGCTAAATAAATTGTGGGCCACCAAAAGGTTTACTTTCCATTTCTTTGGAAAGTGCAGAAAAAGCTGGATGTAAGAGGGTATTATTTGCGTCTATTATCCTTTCTTTTTATAGTCATTGCCATTACACTGCCAAACATACAGTTTACCAAAAACTCACCAGCATTGTGCATACGACTTAAACGGTTCCCGGATGAACATGCTACCGGCAACATTGGATAGCACTGCCTTAAGACAGATAGTGGAATGCCAACCAGTCAAGAAGACTTATTTATGCTTAGATCTGCTAAGACCCCTTTAAGCGCAAACGTTTGTTAAAATATGTTGGATAAAGACACTTATCCTTTTTTTGTATTAGAAAATTTGTTGATCCCTTTCTGCCAGTTGAGATTTAACTTCAGATAGTTTATGCAGAAGGTTATCAACCGCATCTGTAAGTATTAGCTCATCCTTCGAAATAGTTGATATTAATTAACTTTCGTTATCTTTTATTGCTCTAATAAAAGAAGAGAAGACTTTGCTGCATCACAAACTTTTTCCTCTCATGAACAAATATTGCCTTTTTGTGGAGCATTTAAAGAATTGCTCACTTCTCACTAAAAATGTGAAAACATTTCTTTTTGTTAATTTCTATAGAAAACACTATCACATATTCAGACTTGACATTGACATTAAATTTTAGAGTTAAAGTTTTCTTGTTATTTTTAATCACTAATCGCAAATTTTTGTGGTCTAGTTTTCACAAGGTTTAAGTTATTGCAATAAAACACAAAGGTCTGAAAGTCAAAATTTATTGAACTATTTAAATTTTATCGAAATTGCCAAAGCAGATCGGAGAAGTTTTGCAAGCAGATCGGCTAATGTTGGCAAGCGTACGACTTCCTGTAGCCCAGCCAGTGAAGGAGTAGGAAACAATACTGTTGCAAAACCTTAAGGACACTAGAATGACCACAAATTTGCATACCTTTAAGGCATAAATCTCATCTAAAGTTATTTTAAATTATTTATATTCGTAATACAAAAATAGAATCAAAAACAAAATGTGCTGTGAAAAATTACAAACTTATGAAAAGAAATATGTATGTATATACAATTTTTTAAGGAAAATACAAATATACATTGGAGAACATACATATAAAAAAATATATTCATATGTTTGACATTTTGAAAGTACCTTCAGTTTCCATATTACAAAATCACCCTTCAGGTAAAATTAATTTAGGCGGAAACAAAATATTATGGCAAAGTTAACAGATCTGTGAATAAATTTCAAACTATTTCTCAGAATAATATCTAAGATCTTAATAGCTTAAGACAAACAAATCTATGTCTAGCAGTTTCTTAGCATATAAAAACCAAACCCCTAATGTGATCGGTGGAAAAAAAAAACAAAGAGATTAATAAATTAATTTATACAAACAGTAGTATTATTTTTTATTAATAAGAGTTATAATTTAAGTTAATTTGTTTTATCAACTCCCAAGGCATCAATGGAATTTTTTTTCATTTAAGTCGCTTCTTTAGCTGCTTTAAAATGGTACATGGAAGCGTGTGACTTTATGGGTGAAATCACAACAATAAAATAAGGCGTTTATATTATAAAAATAGTGACATAATTTTAAACTAATCGTCGCCACTACTAGTGTCTACTCCAGTGTAGGTATTCGTGTTGTGTGGTTCTCAAGAAATATAAAAAGATCGATCATTAATTAATACACATTTTAATATCTAAAGAGATTTGTTAATAAAAATTTAAATCTAGAAAATATAGTTTCGTTATGATTTTATATAGTATGTATATTTTGTTTATTTATTTGTTTCTTTGTTAATTTGTTGTCAGTGATTGCCTCTATTGGCAGAAGTGATTACAAATATAAAAAATAAAAAAATAAATTAGATATTAATCTTCTGGGAACCTTTGAGCTCTTACCTTTTTTTAAGGATTGTTTTTTCTATTTCTGCTTCTTTTAATGGTCCAGCATGAGCTTTAGTGGGAGACCACATACAGAGATGTCTCTAATAAAATCAATAGAAACTGTAGTAGAGTTTTATAGCAAGTAGTAGCGAGTGTAGCACCTTTTTGCCTTTTTATTTTGTTTTTTTTCCTAAATCATTTTGCCAAAATTTATATAAAATCTTTTTTTTTTTTCAAAATTTATGAATCATGTTTAAAAAAAAAATAAATTTATTACTTCTAATATAAATAAACTTAAGGGTTTCTCAAAAGAGAAAAAACAACGGATTAACATCGAGCTTACGTTAATTTTAGTTTTTATATGCATTTAATATATTTATTATTATTTCTTTAAAGACACCCTCATTTCACAAGTAAAATTATCAAGAAAAACTAACTACAAAATAGACATATTGCGAAAGTTGAATTTTTATTTTAGGTTTAAGATTTCTCTTTATTTTCGAACATTTTTATTGTTTGTGATTTTTTTATTAAATTTTAATAGGCTAGTTAGTTCAATTGTATTTTATAAGCCAAATTACATGTGACAGTTATCAAAGAACAAATTACACCAAAGACACATGTGTAAATCATTCTGACAAACACTAGCAGAACGGAACAACATGCTGTTTTCGAAAGCCGCTACACTTTCATCATCAGCGTTCTTGTGTTTGGTCCACTTCTGTGGTGTCAGTTGATGTATATTTCAGCTATTTATACAAACTTTTTCACTGTAAATAGAATACGTGAATTTTTTTGATTCATCGTATTACAATTTGTGAAAACTTTTTTTTGTAATGGAAAGCCCAAATTACACCTCACTAACTTACAACAGTGTTGCCATTGTTATTTATTCTTTACCAACTATACACATGTGTTTTAATTTGCTTATTTTGTTTTTAACTTATGACAAACTTGTTTGGTTTGTTACTATAAGTATAGGGTTATTCACACCGGCCTTGTTAATTCGTTAGTCGTTATTCGATAGTTTTTTACGTGTATTTTGTTTTTGTAAAATTAACAAATTATCGAACTGCCGAGTAACAAAGTACCAGTCTGGCAAGCTTGGTAATTTTCTTGTTACTCGGTAACAAAGAATTTTCAATTAAATTTTTTACTATTTTTGTTTTTGCAGTTTCTCGAGGCATTTTTGCTTTTTAATAAATTTAAATCATCTGTTTTGTAGCAAAAGTTACCGCACTACTGAGATAGAACAAAAAGTGTGTTCACAGTAAAGTGTTTTAACAAATTACCAACTAACAAATTACCGGATTAACAGACTCGGTGTGAATTCCCCTTATGTATATTAATTTTTTTGCTATAAGCCATTAGCTTTGTTAATTTATATTTTAGGTTTAAGATTTCTCTTTATTTTCGAACATTTTTATTGTTTGTGATTTTTTTATTAAATTTTAATAGGCTAGTTAGTTCAATTGTATTTTATAAGCCAAATTACATGTGACAGTTATCAAAGAATGAATTTGAATTTTTATGTTGAATTATAATTTTGAATGATTGTTTAGTCAATGATTCACTTTAATTTAATTCACAATTTTTTTTAAATATTTCGAAAATTTTTACATCTTTTTTTAATTTTTTGCTCCTTTATTTCTAGATAAGTTATCTCTCCCAAGTGTTTTATATTTATATTTATCGTTTTTTTCTTTGACAACATAAACATCCTTTAAATTTTTTTTAATAAAATGCTCGCGATCAAGTTCAAGGTGAGTCGAAGTATTTCAAAGATAACATATTTCACATGTTGAATTAATAAAAAGGAACGAGTTTGTGGAAGGGAATAAGAAATGTGCACTAATTTTCTGATTGTGTGTATTTCCAAATACTTAAATGCAAATTTCTGCAATTATAAATAAAAATAAACTTGCTTGCTTTAATAAAGGAACTATTTAATAAAAATATTATGGCAAAAAAAATTGCGTTGCAAATGTCATATCTGCTGTTAGAATAATAGAGCTTGACGCCGTGACAGACTCGTACCTACAAGAGGAAAAGACAATCAATGGCAATTATTGTGCCAACTTATTGGATCGATTAAATTTAGATTTGAAAATAACAACCTAGAAACAAATCTTTTTTGCACCAGGATAATGCAATTGGGCACACTTCTACAGTTTTCATGGCTAACCTTTATGCATTAAGCTACGAATTGCTCCTTTATATGCCCCATTCCCCGAATGACTATTTCTTGTTACCAAACCTGAAGAAATGGCTCAGGGGAAAGATGTTTGACTACAACGATGAAATATTCTCACAAATAAATACCTCTTTTGATGATTTCGACAAATCTTATTTTTGGGAAGAAATAAAACATTTAGAGAAACGTTGAACAAAGATTTTTAGGCAAAAAACTGTGTCTTATTCAAAAATTCACAAGCTTATTGAACTCCCCTTACACGTAACTTTATCCTATAGCAAGCTGCTTTCAAATTTGTCTTCTCATGTGTATATACCAACCTTATCAATATAGAAATACGTCTAAATTCGTTTTAATTTTATTTATGTGTCCTATATCATTTATACCTACCATACTTTTACATCAAATCACCAGAAGATTTTAGCGCCTTTTCCATTCTTGGCAAGGATCTGTTTAATGTTATAAAAAATAAACTACGCAAACTCAATTCAAAGTAATACATTTAATGCATGTTTTTTTTACTTTATATTACTGTGTTATGCACAGTGTTCTATGCCAGTGTTCATATGCACAGTGTTCTCTGCAAAGTAAAAAATTAGAGAAAAATAAAGTTTCGAAAACATTAGGAGATACATATTTGTATAAAATTAAAATAACACTTTGAGTGAATAAGTGAGTATTTAATTGAATACCAAGTCCTTTTATTAATAGTCTTGAGGTAAAACTGTGAAGGAAAAAATCGATTTTCGCCTTCAGCAATAGATTCAAACATTCCCCTTTTAATATATCATTTTGTTAATAGTTTTATAAATATGAGCATAGATTGCCCCGTCCGTATGGAATACTACACCATCCGACTAATGGTAATAGGACAGAGTTTTAGTAATTGGAGGGATATCATGACCCCTGTCCTACACTTTAGAGTATTCCTTTTTGTGGAAATACACATTAAAAGTAACTGGAGGGACAGGACTCTAATCCAAAGTAGAGCGATTTCAGTCATCACGAACGAGACAAAAATGGTACTCTACTGGAATCTTTAGGAATCTTAAACTCTTGATCTCAGTTTGCTTATCCAACACCTCCACTTAGAGACACGAGTATATGCCGTCAGAAAAACAACAAAAAGAATGAAGAGGCTCAACTTAGATTCCAATTCAATTGAAATTGTTGTGTAAAATCTGGCTGGTCAAATGAAAGTTTTTGTTGCAGTGCAATCAGCCCCTGTCTGTGTCAAAACAACAACAGATCAGGATAATAGGAGTTCAGAGACATGAAGGTATCCAGGGCAACGAGATGGCCAAGGGGTATACAGAGGCAGGCAGACATTTTATATTTAGCTTTTACCGGACAACGCTAAAGGAAATTAGATGGTCATTTGACAACACATCGATAAAGTTCAGCAGTTGCTTCGATGTAGGGGAGAAATAGTCATTCCAACACTTCTTATAAGAGTTCCCACCACTTTAGGAAGGCAGGCTTAGATATCTAAACAATTATTCAGGTCATAGACTATCTCAAAGAAGTGGTACTGACTGTGAAAAGTTGTTGCTGCTTCTAAGCAGTTCAAATTCAAGAATTTTGTAAGGATACCTCAAGTGTGGTTAATCGCCTGAGTTTTCGAGTTATATTCAAACAAATCAAAATTTAATCAAATTTTAATGTATAAGATTTTTTGTGGAAACGTTAAAACTCCATTAAATCAAAAGGTATGGAATGAAAATATAGAGAGAAAAATATCCTTGAATTTAAATATCCTTAAATTTACCATATAAAATAAAAACATAATCCGGATTTTTTTTTACATTTTGCCATATTTTTTATATGAAAATATATAATTCTGCATGTATATCATGCATTTTTACCCACTCAAATAAAATTTAACCCAAAGTTTACAGACACATTTTTAGAAACTATTGCGAATGCTTTGTTTTGATCATTAATTTCCTTGTAAACAATTAACCTTAATTTTAGCACAGAGCTTGAAGAAATAATTTTATAAAGATTTGCCAATTTTCTTTTGATTAAAAGTGAAGCGAAAATTTTGCATTGGAGAATAACGATGCATATCCTTGCATCCAATAAAAAGGAATTTTTCATACAACTAAAAATCATAAATTTTTTAACACTACGCTATTTTTTCCTTATTATAATTTAGCTGTTGTCAAATTAGTCTTTTTGCCACTAAAATATGGGAGATATGCGTGTTCTAATTTTCTACAAACCCTATTTTTTAGTTCGAATATGTGTGTGTACTTGCATGATCACTTTCAACTTTCTCGACTATTGAAAATTTCGCCAAAATATAACTTGCCTGTAACTCCCAGGATGTAACCGAGAAGTAATTAGACATATTGGGAGAAAGAGAGAGGGCGAGGAACAGAAAGAAAAATTAAACTTCGGATAAGTTATGATATATGCAATTTGAAAATTTTATATGTGTAATTTTTATTTTAAGTATGAAATAAAAAATATTTTAAGAAAATATCAAATTTTTGTCAAAAAATTCATTAAAAATTATCCACCGGGCAGATGGTATTTAATCAAAATGCACACAATTTTCCTTATGAGAACAGTTCATTAAACTCCAAGAACTGTCATAAAATATATCACCAAAACTACAGTGCAACAAATTAAAAAGAAAGATAAACCAATAAAATTGATTGATAGTCTGCCAGGAAATCCCAAAACCTGACAAAATATAACAACCAAAACGCCATAAATATAATTGCAGTCACAAGTGTAATCCCCCAAAGAAATATTTTTATGCAGCCACTTACTTGAAATAAAAAACATTTAATTTATTTAATAGATAGTATTTTGAAGTGATTTTTTTAAGCTCCAATGAATAAAAAATTGCACCTCACCAAGTCATAAACAAATTAAAATGCCATCGGCTTTGTTGAAAAAAATCAACTATTTAATTAAGAAGAAAGGAAAATAAATGATCCCATGAAAATTTTCAACACCCAACTTAAAAAAGCTTTAATGAACACTGAATGGCCATAAAAGTAATTTAGTTAATCGCCGCTGTCTCCTTTGCATTTGAAATATAAAAACCATTAGTTGACACTACTAAAGCAACCACCGGGCACGTGTGAAAAAAAACCTAATAAAAAAACTTAAAAAACAATACAATAATTTACAGAAAAGGAAAATAATCAAACAAATAAAGAATGAAATTCTTAACAGAAAGCATCTTAGATCAGTATAAGACCGGTGAGTGCATTACGCAGGGCGCACAAAGCATTATTTAAGCGACACATAGAAAATGTAAGATGCAGCAAATAATGTTGCACATGAGAAAAGTGTATGTTAGAATAAAGCAAGCAAGATTAATAGCTAAACAGCGGGAATTCAATTAATCTTATACATTTTCCTCTGTTGCATGTATGATGTAGTCTTCACTCACTTTGCACCAAGGGATCTTTATATTGTAGTAAAAGTGTAGTTTCTAAAATGCTTAGTTTGATGTTGGAGCGGACTAGTACACGTAAATAGGGAACAAAAATTATGGATGTCTCAGGAGTGTAGTATTGTTGTTTTTATTGTCGTCACCTTCTGTATTTTGTGTTAAGCTTTATACATAAATACACACGTACATATATGATATATATAAGTGATGTGTAGTTTAAAGGCCTCCCTCTGTCACTCCCCATTTTTCTCTCTATCTCTCTCTGCATCGCCCTTTGTGTAGTAAATTTTCCTATTTCAAAGAAATTTCTCAGACAATTTCCCAAAGAAGCGGTGATACCTGCTGTTGTAAATAATGTACAGAAAGCTATTTATAGAAAAAGAAAATACTATATGCGTACACCCACAAGATGTATGTACAAGCAGCAAACAAAGTAAAACAAACAAATATTTTAAATGAAAACAACAGTTTAAGCAAAAAGTAAATAGACACTGAAGTAGTGGTTGTGATAATAATGTAGTATTGGCACCAAACAGAAAAAAATTATGGTATTATGGATATTTTCCTGAAACTATAAGACATATGTGAGTCATTTCTAAATACTCCATTTTATGATTGTGGTTTTCTGTTTTGGTAATCAATTGGTTTAAGATGCGTAGCTGCTTAGGCTTCTGCTTCCAATCCTGGAATTGGGGCTGACATCATGGCTGCCAGGTTCGCTAAAAGAAATGATTCATATTTGTATAGTGAGCCACTTGTTGCAAGATCCGACCTGCGCTTCCAGCCGTCTCTAATATGGGGAACAGTCACTGGTATATGTTGGCTATTGGTTATCGTAGGCACTCAGAATTTTTTAGATGTCCGACGCCGTCTGGAAACCCTCTGAGACTCTTCACTTAGAACCGCTGATTGTACGCAACTGCCATGACAGCTGCTTCGCATATCTACGAAACTTTCCACTATCCGCAACCTATGGGCATGCCCGGTAGTATTTAGCTATGCTTCCTTGGGCCATAAGCAAGACCGTAAGTCTCATTTTAGTCCATTGTTCAGTCCACTTCCGATGGCGGTTAAATAGATGAAATCAATGGCCAATTGAGTTCAGTCCTTTGAATGTTTCAACATAAAAGTTTACGGTAATACGTGCAGAGTGTATATTAAACTCATTTTTTTTTTCAATATAAATTTGCTTTTAAGGGCTTTTAAATTTTTGAATTAAAGCAACAAACATATATACTTTATAAATCGATCAATAATATATCAAAGTTTTTTTTTTCAAATGAGATTGTTTGACTGACCGTCAATGACTAAAAAGAAACATTCAATTTCATTGCCACCTTATACGAAATACCTTGTCAAAATTATTTTCAATTTAAGAAAAACTCAAACAAAAAAAATTTTAGTTTCTTCCAAAAACTTTTCTATTGCACTGTATTTTTTAGTTATGACAAGAAAATAAAAACTATTTAGTTTGTTGTATCACAATGAACAGTCACACTTACATTGGCAAACATCTAGGAAAGAATCAAACAGAGACCATGATCATCAAAATCTTGTAACATTTAACATTGAACGTGACAAAATCAAAAAACTGGGGCAGAAAGGAAACATTTTATAAATTGTTGTAAGATATTTTTCCGAAAATGTTTTAAGCATTTAAGTTTTTCACAAAAAAAATGTAAGAAAATAACGATAAATATACAATAGAAAAGACGAAATTTTTGAAATCAACTCCATTCTGGCCAAACATAAACTGACTATTTATGATTTCTCAATAATTTTTAATTTCATACATCAACACATCCACATACAAACATACACTTTAAACTATAAATGAGTGGCATTCTTCATTCTTAATCACCTGACACGACAATTGGCTAGAAAATCAAGTATTTCAAAAATGAATAGATCGTGGAAATATCTTAAAACCAATTGGAGAATGACGAAAGAGAATTTGAAATATTTCATAAAAATTATGAAAGTTTCATATTTTTCCACATGCTTAAACGCTTCAATGATTTTGTAATTAACATATTTGTTGCATTGAGCATTAAATAAAGATGCAACACACTGAAGAAGCTGTCAGACCTTGGAGCATAGACGTATACATCAAAGGAATCATGCTATGAAATTCATCACGTATCATTTCTATTACATCCCTAGAAGAAATTTTAAATAGTATAAATATTTTTAATACAATTTGCTCTTCCAAAAACTTAAATTAGATATTCTCCTGGCAAGGAAAGGAGTCTGTTGAAAATATATGTAATAGGTGGCGCAAAAAAGATGTCCTTTTTTGAACTGGCTGCCATTTTTTATAAATCAAAAAAAGAGTTCTGTTTTTATAAAAAAATATATTCTTGAGGTTTGTCAAGGTAAATGTCAAATGGAAAAATGGCAGGCAATTAAAATTTGACATTACTTTTGCGCCACTCTATATTTGTGTACAAATTTAATCAGCTTGCAGGGTGAGGTGTGCTTGTTACTTTTTTTAAATTAAAAATTCATTAATTCAATAACAACTTCCAAAAAGCTTTTTAAATATAAACTTTCTTCAGTTGAAATTGGGAGTATAAAAATTTGTAACGGGGAAAAAATGCTGCTGTGAAGAAACAAATTCCCAAACACAAATCCATATTGATATTAGAAAAAATAGAAAAAAAAAATAGAAAATATGAATTGTGTATTCAAAAAGCCAACACAAATTATTGTTTAGATTTTTTATTAGGGCATCTTTAATCTACAAGTATACTTTGGAATCCTTGCCAAATATTTTAAAGATTTGAAAAAATTTAGCTCATATTAGGAAAAAAGTTAAAATATAGTCCGAAAGATTTAAATCAGCTACCATTTTCTGGTGGTCTAAATAGTTATCCAATTTTTAAAATAAATTCACATGGTATTCTGACGTTTATACAGCCGGAATAAATCAATATATAAGGTGCGAGAGAGGAACAATTCATAAATATGTCAGCCTTTTTGAGTTGGCTCTCACTGACTTAATGTTCAATCCAATGCAGGTTAGATATAGTGTCTGATGTAAAAAGCTCTACATAAGTTCATCTTAGCATAACATACATGTGTGTGTCCAGTTGGTATTTGCGAGATAAGTCCCGCTTCTTTGGAAAATTTATATATGACATTTGACTCATATTTAAAGCCAAACTATAGTCATACGAAAAAGGGATAAGCCTTGGAATTATGCTAATACATATGGAACTCATCCGTTGAAAAATTTAAATTTTTCATCATTATTCTCCTCGTAGGTAGAAACAAAAATCAAAATTATACATAAAGCTGATCCGAAGTTATACCAAGAAGCTTTAATACTGAAGCTAACACTTTAAAGATTTTAGTTTGGCTATTTTGGACAACACATTTCCACGTGTTGTTGAACGCTCTTTCCTTCCATGGTGCTTTGGCAAATCATGACAGCCAATTTAATAGAATTAAAGAGTGGCGCAAATAACATGTCAATATTTAAATTTTCTAATATTTTTCCAGATGGCTCCAAATGACATTGTGCTATAAAATTTATGATGTAAATGTATAGAGAATAAGTTATTAACAAGCCAGGGAGATCGACATACAACTGAAGACAATATTGGAAATATTTTTACTGATAATTTCATACAATTTTCAGTCTGTCCATTTTGCTGTCATCATTTCATTCTGTAACTTCAACAATATGGTAATTTTTAATTATCCAAAGTACAAACGTCCTCTTGGGATCTATACGGTAGTAAAATTTAAAACAACCATTCAATTATAATCATGGCATAAATTTTCATGCAATTAAATAATTTTTAAACGCTTAGAATTCCGGATATATTTTTTTTATATTTTTAATAAGTACTAAAAAGAAAACTTAAATAAAACAATAACAAACTTAGAAACTATTTTGGACAAGAAATCTGTAAGTTTTTCACAATACCAGTGCTTTTATATTTTTGCATTTGGTAAAGAACTATCTCGTTTCTAATAAAAAAAATGTTTGTTGATATTGTTGCTACTCTTTCTTAAAAAATCAAAATTTTTTCAAAGTTTTCAAGCTTCTTTTTATAATTGTTTATAAGTTTTATTATATTATATTTAAATACAAACAATTTATTGCTAAACAATTAAGTCCCCTGCAAGGAAATGCTCTACTGCTCTACTCAAAATGAGTTAAAAACACATTAAAGTAAAAAATATTACGTTTTAAAAGTAAATCTTACAACACCTTGAGCTTAAATTCATATTCTTGCAACGCACATTGTGATGTCACTTATTCAAATGGCGTGGCAAGGGGAAAGTTTTTTATATTTTTTTTTTTTTTTGCAAACACCTGGATATTTTTGAATGGATTTTTAATTGTGATTTAAGGTGCAAGACTGTCATGTTTATCTATTAGAAAACAAAAAGACTTCAAAAAAGGTTACTTCAAGGAAATTGAAAACAAGAAATTTCTTCCAAAAGGGTGGGCATGTCTGTTGATGCTTAAAAATTTCTGAAGAAAAGGAAGCAAACAAAAAACTATGATTATTTGCGTAGGGAAATGAATCATATTATGTTTATATAATATTTCTTTTAATATTTATTTCCCTTGCTTAAGGCTAAAATTTCAAGTTTTTTTTAATTATAATGCTATAACGCGTTTCAATGAAAAATTTTGTAAATGTAAGATTTTAAATATTAGACTAAATATAATATACCAATTGAAGAATATATAAGCCATTCCAAAGCACAACATTTTCATTGAATCCAAAAATCTGTTTAGGGAAGTCTGGTTGAGAAAATTTTGGATATTTAATCTTTTTGGGGACTGACAAGATCTCAATACAAAGATTCAGGATGTAGAAATGGAGGAACTTTTATTATTAGCCTTATGCCGAAGAACATAATAAATCAGAGAATAGAAATTTTTCTCCGTTGGAAAATTTAGTCAAGGAAAATATTATACCATGTACTTTTGTATAACGTATATCTTATATAATAATAACACAGAAAAAATTATATTATATTGGGATTTCAAAATGTTGATGTTGACTTTTAAACTGATTAAATGTTTTAAATCGAATGTCTTGAAATCCCTTTAAATATGGCCAAAGTGATTTGGGTTGCGTTCAAATACATAGACGATAACTTCATTTAATATAGCAAAGTTGGTTCTCTTATGAATAAAAAATGTGGTCATGTACATACAGATATAATTCAGTCATAAAAATTCATTGTATAAAAATAAACGATATTCATTAGAAAATTCATTAACAAATTAGCTGAGGAATAGTATCTTAAATATCCTACTGGCCTTGGCCTGCAAAAGCAATATTGAAGTTTTATAAACACTCCTCTAGACGGGTGAGGGCACACAAATCATCCTGTCGTATGCCCCGTTCAAGTATCGGGGTTAGTTGATGGGTCCTGTAAGATGTGTAACGTCTTGAAGAGCGCAGTTCTTTGGCGATTGGTTGAACCGAGTTAACGTGGATCCTATCGAAGCTGCTGCTGTTGAGCATATTTTCGCTTACAAGTACATCTCCTATGATGACTGTATTTATTCAGAAAAATTATAAATTAACATTGTTCATTAGATGGTTTTAGTAAAAATTTTGTAATTTTTTAGTAACGCAGTTATACACGAAATTTCAATCCTTGAGTATGAATATCATGTCTTATGACTTTTTCCATTTAATACTCCATTTTCATATCAATGTCAGTGATATACTTTGCTTTAATAAAAGAAAATGCATTTATATATATTTTTCCTCTTATTTGAATTTCATATCTCTTATGAGTACCATAGTCTACATTTCAGCAATAAGAATTGGGAAACTCGAATAAAAAAATCGTTTGTTCACCCTGTTTTTAAGATAATAAACTTCAATTAATGATGGGCAATCTGTTATCAAAATAATAAAATCATTAAAAGCACTTTAAATTCGATGAAGTATTAAATACAATAATCGATGAGTGTCCTGACAGGATGACGGCGTGAGAACTGGTCAAATTAAATTATTTCAATACACACTTAAAAGCCTTGCTTTGAAATCATCTCCCTGCTAGACCCTCCTGAGAAAGGAAAACAGAAGAAGAAAAATTTAGCACCCCAACTTTTAACCAGAAACAAGCAAAACAAAAACATCATAATCACTGGCATCGTCACTAGTAGTGAATAGTCAATAAATAATTTTACCCACGGTCTGCAAGACATAGCAATAATGAACGTTTGCAAGTGACTGCATCTTCTCTTGACTCTGGTGATGCGGGTTTGGTTTCCGGTTTCTTTATTTCGCGGCTATTTGCCAAACATTCAGTCAGTCCGTCATAATTTACAGACAGCAGCATATTGTTTTTGTTGTTTTATTGATTTAAGGGATGATCCTTGAAAGTTTATTTTTATTTGTTTTTTAGTGTACGAGTACATTTGTTTATTCTTGCCACAGACAGAGTATAACATTCGTTCATTTGTTTATTGAATCAATCACGTGACAAGTTGGATTTTACTTTTTAAGGTTGATTCCATCCAAATGTGCGTAGATGAGAACGTTTTTGCTGTTTTTTTCCAACTTTCTATCCCACGGGACTCAATTTATAAGTATTTTTGTGTTGAACGAATGTTTTTGATTGTACACTTTTATTCCCCCTCATACTAATTCGTTCTATTTGCAGAGCATGTGGCTGCAATAAGAGAAGTTGAGCTGGAGGTATGACCAATATTTATTAAGCGTTCATGTCCAAAGATGGTGTTTGATTGCAGGTTCCATATAATATTTTACGGTGGCTTTTGGTGGTTGATATCTTTTGATAATTTTTGCATCATTATGTCATGTAGTCACATTGTAAGCACATTGAAATGCGTATAAAAATTCAATGACAGTAAGCAAATGTATTCGAAAATAATGCTTTATTAACCGTAATATTTGCCATCAGTACAAGTTTATTTTTCTAGTAAATTTAGTCCTTAAGGTATTGTAATATGAGATGAGAGTTCATTTGTTGGAATGGCATAAAAGAAATATGTTTGTTCACATCGAGGGTAGTTTTAATGGCTAAAGTGCATTAATTATAGTAAAAGCTTTTTGTTTTTTTTTTTTAAATTTTACTTACGGCCTCGTTTTCTAAAACTCATCACGATTATTTTTTTGAAAACTTAAAATTTTGCCGTAATAAAAATAATGATAAAATAATACATTTCATATCACTTCCAGCTCTTCCATTACTCACACCCTGCATGTATATTCCTTCGATATAATGACTTCAGGTGTTCAAATTGATATTCAAAAATAAAACTCTGCGAGAATTTTATTAACAAGTTAAAGCAGACTAATTAAAACTCATTTTTACAACTTCCAGCTCAGAAATAGGATAGTGTGGGAATGTATTTTTCCTTTCAATGTCATGTTCAAAAACTAAACAAATAGAAGTAGAAAGAAAAGTAGAACAAACGTAAACTAAATTGCCAACAAACTACTCCAGACGCAAATCAAGTAATTTAAAATCACTATAAATCGTAATTACTTTTAACAAACATCACACCAACATACTTGTATCTTCGTAGCAACCATAAAAAATCATTAAAATGCATATAAACATCCGGTAACCCTTTTATTCGACTTTAGTCTGGGACACGGAAATGCTAATTAATAAAATTTGCATAGATTTTAATAACATTTCAACGCTAATGGAATCAAGTAACTGGCTTAATTTCAAGAAATAACGAAAGCAAAAAGTACCCTTTTGAAATAGTTTTGTCACTTTCAGTTTTTATAGTCTATTTCACATACATTTTTAAGAAATGCGTTTAATATTCATTTCCTCTTAAGTTCTCATTGCTAAGGACTTTTTCCCCTATTTTAATTTGATTCGGTGGATTTGTTAACTCTTCATTATCATAAACATTCCAAATGCAAATATTTAGATTAAATAAATATCGTTTTAAGATGAAGAAAATCCCCACATGTTTCAATATTTGTTAAGGTGTGTTTTTGAAGGTTCAAGCATTTTAATAAAAAGGGCTGCTTATTCACATGCATTTATTTTATCCTTGTTAATAAAATTTTCGTTAAATTTTTTCTTTTTATCTTGCATTAAATTGTACTGCAGTTAAATTTAAAACTTTTTGATAAGACTGTTCATATTATCTTACTTGGGGGAAGAGACGAATTTTTTCATACCAAATTCAATGGAGTGTTGCAAGTTTATTTTAACACATTTGCATTCGCAATAGCTCCTGCGATAATGGCTTCTTTATGTTGTTAATAATCGATTCAGAAAATTCCTCATACAAGAATGAAAAATTAAACTGAAGAGTTGAAAATAATTACTTTGCAATCAAGTTTTCAAATCACATATAATACGAATTTTATACTCAAGCAAAGGATGCTTTTGTGTCTATCAACAATTTCTTAAGAAAATTTTGTTATGAGGGCAGGTCATAGAGGTCTATGACTTTTTGAATAAAATGCATGTTTTATAAAAGATCATTTTATTTTTCAATATAGTCTATCTTGAGCTCTATACACTTTGTTCAAGGTTTCTTAAATTTTTTGTATTCCTTCCAAAAAAGATTTGTCCATGCCATCAAAATGGGTATTTGCTTGTGAGATAATTTCAACGTTAGAGTGAAATCTCTGTATGCAGAAACATTTCTCTAGGTTTGAATTCAAAAAATATGCACATAGAGCTGAATTTGGAAAGTAGGGCGAATAATGAAGCAATTAGAAGGCTTATTGATGGAATTTCGCCATGGAAGTTACCCACTTTCACCTCCCTGTATTTTTATGGTGGAGAAGAATTTTTTTCTTCGCGAAATATCGTTGCTTTTTCATATCTTAAATAAATTCAACCAATAAGTTGGCATAGTATTTGCCATTGATTACTTTACACCTTTAAAGGTGATCAATTTTAATTATACCATTTACAAAAAAAGGTCGTCATGAATTTATTGGCGGAAAACCCCATCTTGTCATTTTCGGCACATAATCACACCGTTAAACCCATTGTTTTGACTGATGTTTGGTTTTTGATGTATTATGGTGTGTCCATATTTTTCTCACGGTTATAAAATGGTGCAAAAATCCAACCTTATTGCGGTTGCACAATGCCAAACACTCCCACGAAATTGTCACACGATTGCATTTGTGGTCGATTGTTAGCAAACGCGGCACCTCTCTGTCGCAAAACTTTCTCATAACCAAGTGATCATTAAAAATTTAAACCACTGAGCCATATGATATGTCTATGGTTTTCACAATCTCCAGCATTTTCAATCTCTAATCGGTCAACACCATCTCATGAAACTTTTCAAGTGCTTCAGCCTCAACTAATCCTTTTCCATGCTTGTACGCCCACAATAATGTTCAGTAAACCACTGTTTTACCATTTAAATTGATAGTGCAGAGCTTTCAAAGCTTAGCCTTGGTATAAGTGATAATTTTTGTCTGCAAAAAATAATGGTTAATGAACAAATACGAGTAAAAACACTTTTTACATTTTCTAACTACAACACGTAGTAGTCTGGAATCAATGGCTGTCAAACCAAAATTTTAATGTCACAGTTTGTCCAATTTTTTTTTTCGAAGTCAACTGACAGAAGAGTGTCATCATCTACATTTTATGGGCCGGAAATTCAAAAGGAACTAACTTATTGATCTATCTTTATATTTTTATTCCAACTTTAAAAGTATTCATTTAAAGATTTATTTTAAATTAAAAACAAACATTTTTAGTTATTTTTGGTGTAAATTAACTTTATGATATCAATGTTTTATATTTCGTTGTATTAGGGGAGTATAGGCTTATGGCCTTTTAAGCAAGACAATATCGAACAGTGTGTTACGGAGTGTTTGTCCAATCCACTTCCACTTTCGTCTCTGTATTTCTAAACACAACGGTATTTGACGTGTTTCAGCCCACAGATGGTGGTTTGAAATGGTTCGTGTCCAGAAAATTCGCAGAACTCTTCGAAGACATTTATTTACGAAAACTTCTAAGTCTTTAATAACCTCGGGAGGCAGCGTTCCAAGTTTCACATCCATAAAACAAAGTTGATTCTGTTAAAAGTATTGATTTTAATGCGGCGTGATATTGAGGATGATTTCCACACTTTACTAAGCTGACCAAAAGATTTTATGGCCTTTTTTATTCGGCTTACGAAATCTTCACTAGATTCACTACTCCGGTTTATGACAGCCGCGGAGAAATATAATGCTTAAATTTCTTCTAATATTTCATTATTTTTTAGAAAGTGATTAAAGTTTCCAAAATTCATTTGCATAACTTTGGTCTTTTTTATATTGGTTTTCAACCCGGCTTTCTCTGATATATGGGTGAGGCGCCTTAGTTGTGCAGCCATGTCTAAGTAGCTATGAGAGAGAAGGCATACATACATATGTATGTATGTATATCGTCTGCATATTCGAGATCCTTCAGCCTTTCGTACACCCTCCTTATGATCCCGCGGTTTCCCATCATTGCCTGGTGCATCACACTATCCAGCACTATATTGAACAGGATTGAGCAAGATAAATTTGGCCTGCTTGTTAACAAGTTCCTGCCACTTTTATCTGAAATCAACCTTAAATTTCACGAAATATAAGCACGTGGTAAAGTTTAGTACCGGAATTCTTGCCACCAACTGTCAAAGATTTCTATTTCCAAGATTTCGGATCCATCAGAAATATTTATTTGAAAGCAACTCCTTAAGGCAAATGAAATTTTTTATAATTATATGTATGTATATGTACATACATACATATTTACATATTATTTACATTTTGACAGAAAACACAATACTTTTTTGAATATTTCTATAATTTTTCTAGTTGGAAATTTATTTTGCGGAATAATCTATTTTTATTTTTTCTTTTTGTATCTACTGGTTGAAATAACTATAAAGATGACTTTGATATACGAGTATCAGAAAGCGTATCGAAAATAACAAAATCATTAATTTCTATTTGGCTCTGATTTCAAAAATATTGTTCATCTGCAAAAGTTAATGAGTTTTGATCGTGACATGGATTCAGCAGAGATAAAAAGTAATACAACAAGAGCATTTAAGCGCGAATTTTTATATTTGTGGCATAAAAGTTGTTTACTTAAATATCTTCATTATCAATATAATAAATTCGTGACGTCATCATAACAACTTCACAGAAGGAGTTTTGCAGATAACAATTAGTATTATTTACCACTAAATGGGCTTGAAATGTGCTTTTACGTTCTTTTAATTAAATACTGGACAGTTTCGAAGAACCTTTTTATTTTTTATTTGAACAATATGTACGCATTTGACATTCCCCGCTTCTCTCCTTCTTAATTAGTCAAGCACACACAAGTTTCTTTAAATACTACAAGTTTCTCTGAAATTCTCTTTTATCTCTTGCAATTCGTAAAAATTTCAAAAATTTTAACCGTCATTTTATTTTACACTCCAAGTTGCTCACACCTTGCAAAAATCTTTTCCAAACAAACAACATATGTTTTTTTTTTCAAAAATCAAGCAAAGTAACACATGAAAAAACTTGCAGCTTTCCACAATTGTTTTTGCAACCCTCTTTCTTTTATATTCAATCCGGTTCCTTATAAAAATACAAAAAAATGGTTAAAAACTCAACTGACGTCTGGTACTTAACAGCATACCTGCGCACCACAGAATGTAACAAATCTGCGCACCATTCAAAATGAAATTAAAAAAAAAAAATAAAATAAAATAAAAACTACAACGTACTACTCGTATGAGAAAGTTTTTTAGTTTGTAAAACTCACCCCTAAAATCTTGAATGAAAACAATGGAAAATTTCAACCTTGCATTTGTACAACACCACCCCTCTGCCAATAATATTAAACACTTGGAATAGAAAAATAAAATTCCATTAACATCCTGTACAATATGTTGCGCATCATCATTAGCAACAGGATTATTTTAACATAAAGCACCAGCTTTTAACTAATACACGCAATATGTATGTCTTTGTATGTGTAAATTTAAATCAGTGTGTAAGTGTGTATGTGTGTACGTGTGTTATTTTACATTTTCCCACCAAAACAATCGTTGGAATTGTTGTTGCTGTTCTGTCTATGTGATTAAATGTTATACGTGCACCACCAAACCACCCTTCGTGTCCTAATGTATATATTTTTCAATTTTAATGTGTTTGTGAGCATACGGTTTAGTCCTGCTGCTTGACGCTTTGATTTTCTTTCATTGTTTTCGTGCTCAATCTGGCTTAATGTCCGTTTTAGATCAAATAACATTCCATTGTGTTGAACCCGTAAAGTTCGGTAGGTTGATTATCATCATCCAACCATCCGTCCATCCTTCCTACAGCTGCGCAGTTGTATGATTTTTACGGCAACTGTGTGCATGTGTGTGTGAGATTATTTGTGGTAGAATTTTGTTTTGGGCCTGGGAAAATATTTCGATTTATATTCAATGTCTCTTTCGTATTTTTATTTTTTATGATTTATTATGTTTTATCATTTTCAATTGTATTTCTTACGGGTGCTTTATTTTATTGTAAATTGTTATATTTTCTTTCCATTTGCAATTTTTATTAAATGGGGTGGCTGTCACTCTACCTGACTGTTGGTGTAAGCAGTTGCTTGTTTTATTACTACGAAAAGTTAAGGAATTTTCCTTCGCAAGCTGTGTAAGTATTTGCTTTCCTTGAGGATAATAGTTGAAAAATAGTTTAAAGGTGGAACATATGATACCGAATTGATTATTGTTGCCTTTTATGAGAAATAGTAAATATTCCAATTACATTTAAGATTTTTTTATTACACCATTGTCGAATCAAGTGTTTTATTTACATTTTGCTTAAATGAAAGGAAGTTCGTATGGGAAATATTCTCGACTAAACTGAATGTCGAATAGTTAAAACTGGGATAGATTCTTGCAACTGTTCATCATTGTGGTTTGATACAAGGTCTTATAAGGGGACTTACTAGTAGGCTGGAAATATATATCTTTCTAGCTTTTCTCTTTTACTCAGGCAACACAATGGGATATGAATTGTGTATTCTAACTTGGCTGAACTTAATATTGATGATGTAATAAATACTCATCATTGTAATTTCTAAGCGCGATTCAAAGCAAAATTTAGTCCCAGGGCTAAAATATTGCATTAAACAAGGCCTAAACATGTTGTATTTTGGCACTTCAGGGTTACTTTTTTTACTTAATATTTACATCATTTGTACCTAATTAGGTTTTCCTTCAATAGTTTTAAATTGTATATATCGGATTATACATTTAATGGCTTCAAAGCCGCTGGCCTGATGAGGCTGTCAGATATTGAATTTCTATTAAATTAGAAATTTTGTTTGTTTAACAAAGGATTTTTATTTGCGACTATGGATCTTTTAAAAAAGTATTTTCTGCAAATGGGGCTATATTTCGCATAATTAGGGCGTATTTTTTACATTTTAATTTGCACCTTCATCGGTATAGAGTCCAACTCACCCAACAATTAAAATCGGAGTACCATTCGTAACGCCAGGTTCGCTGATTGAGCTTTCAATTCTTATTTTTCGATTTTTGTGGCGATGAAGCTCATTTCTCTCTCGGTGGGTACGTTAACAAGCAAACTTGTGGCATATAGGACATGAAAAACCCAGAAGTGATTGTGGAAAGTTCAAGCTATGGCCATATGATAACCGACTTTTTTGTCCTACAATCGAAGAATATGAGCTGGACGATATCTGGTTTCAACAAAACCAGTCTTTAGACTATTTTTGTGAACCTATGTTAAGGCTTATATCTATAGGATAATCTTGCAATGGTTGACGCAGTGGAAGCCAATTTTGGAAGAATTTATTCGTGAGATACCGGCCGATATATTGGAGAATGTATGTCAAAATTTAACCCTGCGTATGAACTATTTTAGGCGTAGCCGCGGTCAGTATTTACATGAAAACATCTTTAAACATTGAATTGTACACATCTTTGTATCGACCCAAATAAAAATTTAATATATTTATCAAACAAAATAGGGACACCTATTCAAATCCATGATGATTATACAGCAACTCCTCATGTACAGAAATGTCTCTCACAGATGTAAAAAAAAAAATTTAATAAATATTTGGGTATCTAGTGAAACGTTAATACGTAAGGCCAAGTTCCGGTCTATAAACACATTGTAGATAATACACGCATTACGTATAAATTGTGCACGTAAGTATGTCTGCTCATCAAAATTAATAAACGAATTATATCGTAATATTATCAGGTTGAATATTCGGTATTCACTGTGATCATCATTTAAAAAAACGAATAGTTGATATAAATTTGACTAAAAGCTGCTCAAAATAGTTGGCTTATAGGAATAAATTCAACATTAAGTCTATAGGAAGAAATTCAACATTAAGTCTAGGCTAAAAACAATTTCTTTAAAATGGTATTCTGAAACTGAAATTGTGACTTGGTACACCAAAACTATTGCTCTAGAATCCAATATGAAGAAAACTCGAAGGTGACAATGTTAAATTCAATTTAAGGTACAAACAAAATAGAAGAAGTATTCATTTAATTTTTTTCCAGCCTTTTGATGGGACTTCAATAAAAAATAGTATATAATAAAATTTCAGAGTAAAGAGTTGAGGGTCCATTTTCCCTGTTGAAACAACAGGAAATTATATTCATGAATCCCTGAATCCCTGTTGCTATTTTAGTTAACCTTTATTGAGGATGCAATAAGTAGTAAATAAAAAAATTATTCCTTAAAACACCAATATTCAGGTACATCTAAGGATAAATACACCTCCAAGAGAGAGAAGGAGAGATTTAAGTTTAAAAATTATATATAATCCACTAGAGGAGCAGACCATAATGCAACTTATATGATCATGTAATTCAAACTCAATGTCCATCTTCAAATCTATATCTTTTTTAGAAATAATTTTCTTCTACTCTATACTTACAACTAACAAAAATAATTTATAAGCCGGCTATAAGCCAACTATTTGCAATTTACTATTGTATACAATTTTTCTCAACTACTAAAAAGGAAATGCAAATTAAGTTTTCACAATCTTTTGCTGAAATTGGGTAAAACACCTGCAAGATCCTTGAGCTGTCCAACTGATATTGACAAATATTAACAATTATAATGTCAACGCTCTAAACTAGACTAGGCCTTAGCAATATTATTATTAAAAATGCAAGAATTATTATCTTTAATCTTAAGCAAAATAAAAAATATATAAAAAAGAAAATCGCTAAAAGCCAGAATATTAATAATAGTTGCACGAATGTATGAAAACGAAAAAATAAAACAAGTCAGGATAAAAAAAATTTTGTGTGTCTGTGTGTGTGTTTATTTGGAGATGAAAAATCCTAAATAAAATTGTGTATAAATAAATAAACATTTTCCCCAATGGTACTAAAAAATATTTGCCACAATCTACTTTCTTAAATTAGAGTGGCATTTTTGAATGTCTTACAGGATGGGATTTTAAAAATGAGATTTTCAAGGCGAATGGATTTTTTTAATTAAAAACATGTATAAGCAAATAATAATCTACTAAATTTTTATTTTACCTCAACGGAACGTAATTTTATAGCTAAATAATATCTAACATATTTCCACTATAAGAAAATATATGCTCTTGTCTTCAAGAGGTGCACAAGGCTGTTCAAATTGTTTACAAAGATTATCGAATTCTACTGATGCTCGGGCAGATTTAAAAATAAAATATAACTACATTTTCAACTCGCAATATTTCAGATGATACGTTTGTAAATATGGTTTATAGTTTAGGTACAGTTTTTGCTAGACTAAGAGCTTTTGGATTTGATTAAAAACACATTAAGTTTAGAGACACGTATGAGATATTTATTAGAGTCCATAGAACGATCTGTATATATAATTCAATGTTTAGAGGTGATTTCATATAAATGAAATCAAATGGTTCATATGCTGGGTCCAATTTTGGGAAACTCTTCAACATATCGGCCGGTATGTCACTAATAAATTAGTAAATATTGGCTTCCAGTGCATCAATCGTTGCAAGATTGTCCCTATAGACATGAAATTTAACATAGTCTCACAAAAAATACTTAGTATACAGCTGTTAAATAGTACAATCTATGTAGCCAATTGACCGGCCCAAAACATGAAATAAACTTTCCGTCGAACTTACCTTGCAATTGGGCCATTGTTTCGCGTGTTGTATGGCACTTGTCACCGTCTTGTTACAATCAAATGTCAGCAAAAAAAATTTTTGAAATCACCGCACGTTAGCGCTCACAATTCACAGTAACGTTCCTGTCTTCGTGGTCTTTGAAAAAGTACGGTCCAATGATGCCACCGGCCCATAATCTACAACAAACAGTGCATTTTTCGAGATGCATTGCTTCTGGCTGCTCTTCAGACCAAATTCGGCCATTTTTTCTGTTCAAGTACCCATTCAATCAGCAATGAACTTTGTCGCTGAAAACAATTTTCCAATAAAAAGTGGACGATGTACTTCTGCAAGCGTTGTTCGTTTTGTAAGTCGATTTATGGTTAAATTATCAACCAAACAGAACATGTTTAACAGTAAAATGTTACACGACAACAGCTGAGCAGCCAAAAACAGTGTTGCCGAAAAGAAAGTTGCTGAGAAAATCACAGAAAAATTAATTTTGTTTAGCAGCTGAAAACAAATGGTATGACTTCAGTTCAACAATTTTGTAAGTATTAAAATTAAAACTCGTAAATATTAATTAATATAATAGTGGCTGTTAATTTTTATATAATAATGTAAAAAGAGGTTGCATGGAAATTTGCAAATATAAAGGGAATTAGATAATATTTAATTAAAAAATTTTATGATGTAAAAAAGACACTTTCAAGCGTTTCATTAGTAAACTACATTTTTTCATTTTTTTTTATAAAATGGACCCCGATGTAAAAAGATCATTTAAAATATATTATGCTAAAGCTTTATGTTGGAAAAGAAAACTGATAATTATTTAAAATTTGGAGATATTCTATTTATAAACTTTTGTAATTTTTAATTTTACTGAAATGATACCTTCTTGTATATTCTTTTAAATCCTCCCACGTAATGTACACTTCTTTTACCCCTCGAGGTATTCAAATAATGAAATGAAGCAATAAACTGTTGGAAGTTTCGTAAACAAGTAGTAAAGGATGATGATAAAAATATGAATACACAACAGCTACTCCCATTACAATTCCACAGGTCTTTGAAATCGTAAAGATATTGGTTAACGATATGGGAATATGCAAAATAATAATACAACAAATTGTTAGCCAAGTTTTCGCCTTTGAGAAAGACTACTGAATAAATAGTTTCTAATTATTTGGAGTCCCAAAGTCAGCAGTCCCATAAAAAACCACTAGAAGAAAATATTGAAAAAAAGTTTTCCATATAAAAAACGCGTTTCGTTTCAGTTTTTATGTAAAAAAAAGGAAACAAAGAAATTTTCTTTATTTTAAATATAAACAGATCAGCAGCTTAAGAAATTATAGACATGTTTATGACACCTGGTGGCCCAAAAAAATGACCTCTTATTTGTCAAATTTATATTATAAATAGAACGCTAAGACAGACGCTAAAGTGGTTTTCAGTTTAAAAAAATAATACTTCATACGTGCTTAACGAATTTGTTATAAGCATTTTTGTTCCACAGTTGTTAAGGTTGTTGCAACGCCCCCAAATACAAAAACTATTTAAATGCAACCAACATCTTAAGATTTCTGCAGTTCTTACCGTAACTGGCATTAGAGTATTAATACGTGCCTTTCTCAGTTAAATTATTTGCATATATTTGTCAAGCAAATTTTCAATTTTATATTGTTTTATGGTTTCTGTATTAAAGCTGGTCATTGATACAGCAAATATATCTTATTGCAACAAGTGCTAATAGATCGTTTTAAGACTCACGTATTGAGTATTTGACTCATATAAAGTTAAATTTTTTTTGTTGCAACAATTTAATGTTTTAGATCGATGACTAATTCATGGGTATTTGTTAATATTTATAGAAGCACATGCAGGCACTTTAAAGATTTGTTAGATTAGTTTTGAGATAAAAATATTTTTATTTGAGATCATTAGATAAAATTAAAAAAAAAATTTCTCATTTAATGGTTTATGTGAAGTTGTAGGGTTGTTAAATGATATAGAAAAATATATAAAAAGAATTTCTTATTTTCAAAAAACTAAACTGTAAGAAAAATAAATATCGAGCACCTAAAGCCTTCGCAAATGTTTCGTCTAATGGAGATAAATTTTTTGGGACACACCAAGATTATGCAGTTCACCCATTTACCGTCGCTTTATATTGAACTGAAAGCTTTTTAAAACATATGACAAGTAAATAAGTGTAAAGGATACTCGTACTATGGAATACTTTTCCCCGTAGTATTTAAAATATTTTGAATTTTTTAGATATGACTATGTTCCAATACAGGGGTGATATAATAACATGTATTACATGTGTATCAAACACAAAGCTTTTAAAAACCGAGTTTTTATATGTTTTCAAATTGCAAGTTTACGATTTTATTCCAAATTATATGTGAAGTTGCGAATAAAATATTCCTTGACAGGTTTTTAATTGATTGCAATATTTTTAGTAATTATTTGATAGGCAAGTGTCACTGTTCAGTATATTTTAGCATATTAGTACATGTGCACTACTGAAGCCTTCTACTACTGCTGAGTATATTAAAAAACAAAAGACTGAGGAAACTAACTTGTTTTGCGTAAGTCCTTGAAGTTTAAATTGAAATCAAAGTGTACATTTTCTCAACAGTTATATCAAAAGATTAAGGAAGTCTTTGAAACTCAAATTTCCAGCAGACTGGGACTTTCCCCAAAAGTTACATGAACGAAAACAAAAGACTTAGCAAACGAACTTTTTTTGCGTAAGTCCTTGAAATTTAAATTACCAATAGATTGTGCATTTTTTGAAAAATGTACTTAAAATGCTTTGGAAGTCTTTGAAATTTAAATTTCCGGCAGACTGGGACTTTCCCCAAAAGTTACACGAAAGAAAACAAAAAACTTAGGAAACGAACTTTTTCTGCGCAAGTCCTTGAAATATATACTTCCGGCAGAGTTTGCATTTTTCTAAAACTTAGAAACTTGAATTTCCAACAGCTATTAATTTTTCTAAAGGTTTCATATAAATCAAAAGACTTAGTATTCAAGAGAACACTGAAGATGGCACAAAGCCGAAACCGGTCTGTTTACAAACCAAATTTGACGTGGGATGACGGAAAAGCGTCCCAAATTCAAACAAACCCCGTCGGAAGAAAAATCAACTTGTTTTGCGTTAGTCCTAGAAATTTAAATTTAAGCAGTGTGCATTTTTTCAACATACACTTATATCAAAATTTAACAATTATTAAAGGAAATCTTTGAAATTTAAATTTTCAGCACACTGGAAATTTTCGAAAAAGTTACTTGAAAAAACCCAAAGATTTAGGAAACGAATTTTTTCTTATAGGAAATTTTAATGACATTTTTTACACTGTTTTTTTTTTGTAAGTTGCCGTTGGCACAGAACTATTTGCATGAAATCATAAGAAATTTCATGCGCTATTATTTGGCTTAGATTAATAAAATCGCCGTATGCCCATTTAAAATACTTTTAAATAATTTGTTATAAGAAAATTTATAATATAGGGCGCTTGCACCATTGCAAATAGCAAATATTTTGCAGTCATGCGTTGAGTACATCACAGAGTGTTTTCTCTATTAAATCGTTTCGTTGTTAAGGCCAATATCATCCACAGAAGAAAGTACAAGTGTGATGCTTTTTATATAGTTATGGCAGTTTCTTAGGTGCTTGATTTCTAGAATATCCCAGAAACTTAGAAGATAAATTAAAAGTGATGGTATTAAAAGTTCATTGTAAGCGGCCTCTCTTAATCTCTATTATAAACCTGATGGATACGCTTTTTAAGGCTTGATTGTTTTTTTTCATATTTGAAATGATTAAGTGTCCTGTCCTGTCATTTGGCTTGGACCGATTTTCAACAATTATTTGTTTCTTGTACTTCAGCAGCACTTTTTTTTGTAAATTTTATGCCAGTCGAGTAATATAGCGAGGGCTTGCAATTTTCAAAATTTAATAGTTTTCAATTAATCGCTCATCTGTTGCAGCTGCTAGTGTCACAAAAATTCTGTCTGTGGGTGAAAGTAGGAGAGTAGTGTTTTTTTTATTTTCATTTTAATTTCAAATAAACTTGCAAAAATTACAATTTTCCTCTTTTTAACGATATAAAACATATAAATTTTTATATTTTAAATAGTGTCTTAAAAGATAATTTAACCAGAAATTGGAAATGGGAAATATTTAACGGTTATAACACAAAAGACATCACAAAACGGTCAAATGTATAAATGAAATTGTAAAAACGTTCATGATATAAAAATAAACATAAATGTTTATTGAATTGACAAATCGATTAAACTCACAAATAGAAAAGAAAGAAAAACAAAAACGCATAAAAAACTTAACTGCTAATAACACAATAACCAACTTACTGAACTGAATTGAATACTAAACATTTACGAGCTACCAAACCCAGCCGCTATTAAAAACCGATCAGAAGGTATAAAAATGAAATTGACTTCACAGAAAGAAAGATTAGGAACCAAACTATTCAAATGCAATAATAGTGGACATGGAAAACTCATGTGTGTGTGTGTCATTAAATACACGTATACACTTTTATTTATATATAGAAGAAATATGTATATAATAAATATTTAAAGTTATCAAGCACAGGACTTGTGCAAACAATTGGGCATAAAATTTTGGAACAATACGAGTAAGAAAAAATAAATTTTTTTTAGTTAGAAAAAAAATAACAAAAAACTATTTTAAGCAAATGTGAAAATTTTACTTTAAACACAATCAATAAAACCTTTAGCATTTTTTTTAATGGTAAAAATTTGTCTTTTCTGGTTCCATTTTAGTTGATTTCGTGGCATAAGCCATTCGTTTTAAGCAAATATGTTGACAAGTGGATAACAGGAGTTGCAACTACAGCGAAATCAATAGCAACAGTGCCAAAAGAAACAAAGTAGCCTGTAAAATTATATAATCTAAGGAGAAATTCAAAACGTTTTGAAATTATAAATTTGGTAACCTTTGCTTTTGGCTTTAAGACGGCCACATTCGATATGAAACGCCTTAAGAAGAATATTATACGCAGGCTATCAATACTCCAACAAACGGTTTCGGAGATTGTTTTTTTTTATTTTTTATCAATTAACCAGGAGGTGACCAAGACACATTTGCTTCGCTAGAGCAGAGCTGGTAAGTGTATAATGACTAAATGATATTTGAAAAATTTATTAAGATTTCAATAATTTTATTTGCTAAAATCCCTAATCATTGCCATTTATACACAAGAAAACAATTCTTATTAAACTGAATCTGAAAAATTTTCCAACATTTAATATTGAAATTTATTATTTTAAGTTATTCTCCTCAACTAATTGTTAATTGTTTGCTGTGGCTTTAGCCATCAATGAAATGCCAGCATATGGACAGCTAAAGCTACAACAAACAAATCATTTCCGATTCGATTGTTGGGTGCCTAAATTTAGCCATCCCTTCTCTGTAGCACATTAACAACATCTTGTTGACTTAAGTTTAATTTTCGTATGCTCCTATTTTAATTTTTTCCGCATAGACGATGTTTTTCCTTTTTTCTTCAACATGTGATAAACATTCACTACTCCAGTGACCAACAACCTGAGTAAGCTACAGGCTATAAAATATTATAGAAAACAAAAGCAATAAAAAGTTAAGTTAAGCAGCAAAAAAAAAAACAGTGTCCAATTCAAATTTGTTGCTTGGCAAACATAAACATTTTGGAGGTAAAAATAAAATGGGGAAACATTTTTTTCGCAAACTCTTTATTGCAGTTAAAACTATTTACTCTAACAACAACATTCATATTTAATAAAATGCCAACAAAAAAAAATAATAATACTAAGCAGGTTTTCATACATGAGTGTTTATTTTTTTCCAGTCCCTGGACAAGCCAGAAACTTACAGCTTTCAGCTGTAGAACGAAATTTGTATAAAAAAATGAAACACTTTACACAAATGCGGCCACAATGCGGGTGTGGAGACTGCCAATGTTTTTTTTTTAGCAAAAACCAACAAATGACTATTAATTTATGATGCACTGCGTCTAAAAACTTCTTCATGAACATATTTTTACATAAATGAAAGTAATTTAGGGTAAAAGTTACACATCTACTGTGGGACTAATACTCGTATATTGAAGAAGTAACAGAGTCAGAGTAAATTTGCTATCAATTGGTGCAAAATATTAGAAAGAAAATTTATATATGCACTGGGCAAATTTGTTGTAAAGGGTGGTCCAACTTATAAACACGATATTAATTGTAAATAAAACAAAAAACTTTCAGAGAATTATCTCAGTAGTTTTTATTATTATAGAAGAATCTATGACAAGCATGTGTTAAACAAAATATCGGCCAAATTCTCGCCACGACACCACGATGGTTCATATTGTCAATAACTCTAAGACATAATTGAGGTTCAATATCGTTAATGTGCCGAATTATCTCTTTCTTTAGATCTTAAATTATTCTCGGCTTATTAACGTACACTTTTTCTTTTCAAGAAAGATGTCCAACGCTGTTAAATCACATGATCGTGGCGGCCAATTAGTATTTCGACGTCGTGAGATATCACAACCATTGAATTTCTCGCGCAAAAAATCCATTGTTTGGTTCGCTGTGTGGCAAGTGGCACCATTCTGCTGAACCATATCTTGTTTAGGTCCAAATCCCCAATTTCTGGAAAAAGAAGTCCATCATCATCTCGCTATAGCAAATACCATTCACCATAAACTTCCTGGCTATTCCCGTTTTCGAAAAAGTACGGCCCAATGACGCTGCCAGCCCATAAACTGTACCAAATAGTCACTCCTTGTGGATACATTGGCTTTTCAATAATTACTTGTGGATTCTCATTTGCGCAAATGTGGCGATTCTGCTTGTTAACGAATTCTTTAAGGTGAAAGTGTGCCTCATCACTATTTATGTGCACAAAGTACATTTTGCTTTGCATGTCAATTTTTGTAAAAGTTTTCAACAATCTTAACGCGCTGTTCAATTATGTACCTTTCCATGGTTGAATTTATGAAACACTGAAACAAACAAATGTCAAATTTAGTTGGGCAAAAAACTTGACATTAAGGTATGACTAACAATTAACATCGTGCATTATTGTTGGAGCACCCTTTATAACAGGAAGCGGCTGTATTTACCTTTGATTTTTTTTATTGAATTGGAAAGCAGTTCACCGCTACTGAGTTCTATAGCACCACATTGAAATTCTCTTCTGAAACTCGTTTATAAAGAGTTTCAGAAGAGAATTTTATATTCAAGAATTATGACCAACTCATGACGTCCCTCGTACTTATAACTCATTTATATTTGAGATCTATTTAAGTGTGTAATTAAATTTTCTAGTACAATTTAATATAACACTTAACATTAAAGTGTCCAAAGGAACACATTTAAAGTCTATTTAAGTTAAACACATTGATCATATGATTTTGAAAATTTGATTTGTTCTCGTCAAAAGGACTTGCTGCCGCATACATTTTTTTTGTAACAATCTTGGCTTAATAAAATATAACATATAATTTTATTTTAGACAAAGAACAAATAAAATTACAAAAAATATTCTTTAGGCTTTTCGCTTCTTTTTTAATGTGAATTTTATTAGTTTTATTCTCTTCGCAATTACAATCGTCGTTAAAGGTATTTCCTTGTAAATATTAAACTGCTGCTTTTCACAAAAATAAGGATTTTTGAGATTTCTTCTGCTGGTATATTTTAATAATGCGCAAATAACAACCTTGAAAAGGAGTTCTAAGCAAGAAAATAGCTCTTGCCTCATCCTAATTTTTCTTAGTGCGATCAGAGCTGTGTTTTGTTTCTCATTTGCTCCTCGAAGATCTTACTATTGCACGAGTACAGGATTTTTTCTAGAATAGTTTTCTCATGTTACAGTTTTCTGAGGAATCTTTCTTCGATTCACAACTACATGTAGTTTTTACAGGCTCCAGGCTTCATATACGAGGTCTCAAGTAGAATAGTAAGTAAAATTTTACAAATAATCGGTAATTTTAATTTTTAAGGATATACAAAAGCTGTCAACATGAGTGTTGAATATACCAATGAAATCTTCTTATGAAAAAAATGCCATTTTTAGTGGCAATTTACCAAACGATTATTTAAATTCAAGCTCATAAACTGTCATCTTAATATTGAATTTTCATTAAGCAATATGATTATTTCATTTGGCCCAACTAAAACTAGGATCTACTTAAAACTGTGTTACTAATGGAAGGTATTTATGATATTAGGGGATATGTTCCTTTTATTCTTAATGTTTGTCAGTAGAGCAGTGCACATCCTACCACGTGGCTAGATCTTTGTCTGTCATTTTGCTTTCCTCTTATGGAACTATAACCGTACCAATAAAATGTATGTTTTGACGAAAAGGAGAAATAATTTTTCGTAAATTTTAATAATTATTGTGTTTATTTTCAAACATTTCATAATAAATTTTATTGAACACATTCTAATCTATTTAAGCTAATCTTGAAATTTTAACACATTTTAGCACTCCTTCTTATCGCTCTTATAAAATCATATTAAATAAATAACTAAAGTTGAAAGGAAACCAAAAACAAGTGAACATTTTATAAATGAAAAAAAAAAACAAACATTTATTTAAAATCATTTTAGATACGGTTTTACACAAATGATATATAAAAGTCAATTTCATTTATAAAAAGAAAAAATAAAAATAGAAACAACCATTAACGTATTAAGTAATATTACGTGATTTCTTAAAACAACTCATAAATAATTTTTGGCGTATAATACTAAACAATTTTAAATTGTGTATCCTGTTTTTCCTCCCCTTTCATTTATTTGTTCGAGTGTTCAATGATTTGAGTCAAATGTTTTGTGCGTTTACAAAATTTATGTGGCTGGTGTTCATATTTTTTTTTTTTTTTTTGAATTTTAAAGTTTTTTCTTGCATTTTAAACATGCGTTTAAGACTTAAAAATATGTACTAATATGGTTATTGGTCTATTGCCTTTAAATCATTTTATGTTGCCAATTATAACAGTTTTTAATAGTTTAGCATAAATTTTATTTAAATTTAAGTGTTTCTTTATATTCGCAAGTTTTATTTAATTTATACGTAATTTTGTGTGTGGATGTTTTGTGGCAGTTTATGGCCTAATGAGATTTATAATTTTTATAATTTTCTTATTGCAAATCAATTGCTTTCAAAGTGAAAATGATATAAGACTAGAATCTTTTCTTTCAAGAATTCTAATAAACAAAAACTTAAAAAAATCAGCCTTTTTCATTTGAAATGTCAGCCTTGAAGCTTTCAAATTATTACAGCAGCTAATTTTTTAAAAGCAATTAATTGAACAATTTAGCAGAATTTGTGATGATTTTAACAATATGTTTGATACACTAATTACCAAAAGGAATAAAAACCTCTTTATTAATTTTTACTCCCAGTACTAATTTTTAGATTAATCTTTGCCTCACCTGGAAACTTTGAAAGGATAAGAGACAAATCTATACAACAAATACAATTTGTCTTGATAAAAGATCAGTCAGAAAGATAAGTTATTTGTTCTACCTTACTCTTGTCGCTCTAGAGACTTTAAAAATCACATTATTTTAAGCCTGACCTACAAGGCCTTTAAAACAGAAGAAGCTCCCTTAGGGAAAAAATCCAAGAGTAAAATTAATCAACACATATGCATTTGAAACAAGACAAAGGTGTGTCATATAAATGGCATGTAATGTTTTTAAATCAAGTATGACACATTTGGCTCAAGAATGCAATCGGGCTTTATTTTTGAGGCACACAAATAAAGGAAGGATTGAGTTGATTTGAATCATAAATGGATTTGTACTGAATATTCGGTTTATATTCCCAGCGATAGCAAGTTTTCTGATTTTCTTTCATTCGATCCTTGAAAAAAGTTCTTCTTTTGCTTATATTTTGATTTTATATCATTTTTTGTTTTGAACAAGAGCCTCCCCATTTTGACAAACACTTAGTCAATATGCACATAAAGTAATTAAATATTTTTCTATTCGACTTGAAAATTCCTGTATTGATTTAACATTATTCGTATTGAATTTTTAAAGCAAAACTTTTGCTGAAAGTAAAAAGCACAACTTTTCGTTTAAAAAAAAAAATCAAAAAAAAACTAATCGATTTGTAAAAAATACCATTATTATTTTATTAGTTATTGGTCCTAGGAGAATCTGAAAATATAGGGTACAAATATATTGGAAATGGTATCTTCCTGCAAAATGTAGGGGGTAGGACATAGGGCTAAAAATAGACTGCATGACCTTCGTCATGAACTTTGATAGGTCTTCATCTGTTAAGATACCCAGTGGGGAAGGTACTATAATCCGATGCAATGACCTCGCATTCTTCATTAACAGTACTGAAATAAATTCTAGTATTGGTTCGAAAATAATTTCTAACGATCCATATTCCAAGCGGAAATAAATGCCATAACGCAAAATAATAGAATTTTTTTGAACTCACTAAAGAGATGCACTTGTTGATATGGCAAATAGAGTCATGGGGTAGACGCTGAAATGGATCAACTCAGGTGTTTCACAGTCCCCACTAATAGAATAGAAGTGGCCCTATTTGCCTTTAATAAAAAGTGGCTAAAGCAACGAGCTCTTTTTATTGAGATAAGGTCGCTATCACTCCTTAAGGCTCCACTACGATCGGTCGTATGCCAGAATGTGTAGGACTCGTCTATGGGACTAATGCAGGAGTTGATAGTTATAAATTCATAAAAAAAATAAATTCATTTCAGTAGTTTTTATATGATTGCTCGCCTCTGTAAAAACCACAGGTTTATAACTCTAGGTAATTGTTTTCTTTAAGATCTGAATGTTCTCAGCATCTCCAAATAAGTTTTTAGTATTTGCCGAAATATCCACTAGTACTGAATTGCTCGAGTTCTAAAATTTTATATGAATGTACATGGTGTTGATAGTTTCAGAAAGGATTACAATTGGTTCTTTAGCTTCTGGGTGTAATTGGTTGCTCTGCCAACCTTCATTTCCTCTATTTTTTAAACTTCATTTTTTAAAAAAGGCAAAACGATTTTAAAAGGCAAAACTGTATAAAATTAATACTCAATATCGATTGAGGATGGCCTTTTATTACCTACTTACTACACTTTGTAATGTCAAATATGTCAAAGATTTTACGTCAGTACCTGACCGAAGGCCTTACCTGACGGTGCTCTTCGCACTGGGTGAATAAAGCCGTTCACCACCGTCCCGTCACCCCTCCCAGGGGCACATGCCGGGTGAGGAGCGACATGTGCGCCTATGAGGGACAACTTGGTAGCAAATTTTGTACAGGCTGCAGAACCATGTACAGACACTTTGCTGAAGTGTTGGAGCTATCTAACCTCCTACTACCCCAATGGCCCGGCAGCAAAATATTGCCCCGCGTCTTACCTTGGGCTTCGCCAACCGCAACCACCAGGGCAGCTTTGTCGAATAGCAACAACACCTAGAGATATACGGCCTGAAGAGAGCATCTACAATCAGTCACTAGCGCTTCTTGCAGACACACTCATCTGACCCATAACTCTTCCCGCGTATCTTTGGGTTTTAACCACAGCCACCACGTGATCCCCGAAGGGGCCTCACCAATAACCAGTCTAGGACACGTCCTAGGGGCTACTGGTTCCCGTGGCACCAGATAGGACTCTGGTCAGCCGCGTGTTAAAAACACCTCCGATTTTAGGTCCCTGCAAACCTGAGGTATCGGTAGCACCTCTACCCAGACAAGCATAGGCAGAGCTACTTCCTTAAATTAAATATATGCACGCCCGTTGCCCTGTTATGTCCAGGGATAGGGTAGTGACATATAAGTTCAAGGGGTAATTGGCCAAAGGTCAAGGTCTGGAAAAACCAGATTACCCACTTACCGGACGAGCGAGCGAACCCACTTTCACCTTTAATTTACTTGCATGCGCGCCCGTTGCCCTGTTGTTTCAGGGATTGGGTAGCAACATACAAGTTTTTAGGGGTTATCAGCAAAAAGGCCTAGGTCCGGAAACCTGATAACCCTATACCCCAGGAAGCACAACACCAAGCCACCAAGACAAGATGTATTGACCGTACCCCCCGGGGGGAATACACTTTGTAATGTATGTACTTGTATTCTAGATACGGACTTATGTTTTAAATTCACAGAAATTTCTTTTAAAGAATAAATGTTTATATTTAATGGGCAGCCAAGAAGGAGTTGTAATACACAAAAGCTTTAATGGTCAATATCCAATAAACATATGGTGCTTAATTCTATTTCAGTTTATCTCCGTAACTTAAATTGTCTTTACTGGCTTAATTTTTCAAAAAAAAAAATAAATAAATAAAAAAATTTATAAATATTAAAAATATCAAAAGTTCTTTTTTCAATAATGATTGAATAAATAATAAAAAGTAATTCTAAACAATATTTGTGTTAAAATAATTTTGGGTTAAGAATTTTCCCAAGATTTTTATAAAACTATAAATATTACCTAATAGAAATTATTAAAAATAAATTTATGGATCAATTAACATGCAATAATTCTCATGATATTCAGCTTTTGGTTACAATCACCTATCAAAAAACTAATATTTTTTAATTCTTCAAATGTAAAAAAAATCAGTCAAGCCAAACATTTAAAAAAGTCTTCAACTGAAGAGAAAACAACTCTAAATTTCAAAGGCAACAGTTTTATTCACACGCCAATTCAAGTCATTAAACATTAACGCAAAAGTCATTATAATTAAATAATAATAACAATCATAATGACAATGGGTGATGATGTTTCACATTAAAGGCAACTGAATGAAATTTTATGGAAAAATCATAGAAAAATACATAGAAAACTAAGCTCATACAAATTTTAAGGGATATTATGCTAAAAACGATAGAAATTACTTGCAATGCCTCATTAAGCTTTAGGTCTTACAAATCATTTCCAAATACTTGAAATCAGGGATGATGGCCCAGTAACAACCAACAGGGTATAAGCCATCAACACAGTATGTGACAAGTACAATATTGTTGGCTGTTTGTGTTACTCTCTTTCTCTCTCTTTAATATTTTTTCCGTGACTTTAACAATAATTCCCACAAATTGTCATATCACAAATAAAAATATTTTGTTAAATATTCCACCGGGCGACTAATCAAGGAGAACAACTGCAACATAAAAAGTTATTCGAAAACGAAAAAAAAATCGGACGGATAACAAATACCAGATAAACAATAACGTCAACATTATCAAAAATTAAATTATATCTAAATTAAAAGGCAACACTATGCCCAAGGCACACCCCATTTTGTCGAATGCTGGCTGGTAACACGAGAAAGCAGAAAAAAATTCATACGTTTACGGGGTGGTTTTCTCGATTCCCACAACAAGTTGAACACCATCTTCACCCGCGTTTCTATTTTGCATTTTAGGAACATAGAATCAACACATAGAGAGTTTACTTGTCATTTCATTACTTTTATCACGAAAAAATATTCTTAATTGCTGTTGCATGACCCTTTTGAAATGGAAGAGAAAGGATGAGAGCAGAACTTTGAAAGTCTATAAACATTTAAAAAAAAATTTTTAATAAAATGCGAATTTTATACAAATATAATTGAAGTTGGCTTGTTACACTTATTTCAAATTATTTAGATAAATATTGGAGTCATAAAAACATAATTTTGTTAAGTTTCTTACAAGTTTGCCTTCGATCTTTTTATTAAGGAGCAACAACAAGTTCGAATATATTATTCTTGCAATTAAATGAAATGAAATTAAATTATATATGACTTAATTTAATACAATAGAAAAAGAATAGTAAAATAATATGCAATACAAAAAGAAAAACAAATAAAAGATTATAGAATGGAATAAACTTATATAAAATATTGTAATTAAAATAAAATGCGACACAAACTGAAATTTATTTAAAAAAAATATTATATGATAATGGTTTAATCCTTTTAAAAACTGTCTATTAATAGAAAAAAATATCCTTCAGCCCACAAGTATTTACGTTCTTGTCTTTTCAAAATAAACCAACCAGCAGTAACTTTAGGTGGGTCGTGTGGCACTTTTATGTCAGTACGTTATGCATCCCTGCACACCCTTGCAACGGCCCATCTTTCATTCATATTCTGATGTACACGTATATATTTTTCTATTTCTTTGTACACTTCAATGTCAACTTTGACTTTATCGCGGTTGTGAACATTTGACATACGTTTTAAACAGAGAATGAGTATTTTGTATATAATATGACACACGTGACCCTTCTAGTATTTAATTCTGATATAAAAAAAACTAACCAGCGGCGGACGGTCAAACAAAAAACAGAATGACATTGTTGTCATTACGCTTTGCAGCAGGAGGGCATGCCGTATCATGAGTATGAGTCGTCCTTTGTATTCAATAATTCATACATGTAAAATTTATTATAGCGGCAGGTCCTGGTTAGATTTTTAACTGTAAATGGGTACGTGTGTTTTTCCGGTTTGACTTGTTGTTTCTTTGCAAGAATAAATGAATGAATGAGCGAACGACACGCGTTCGTATGCACTTATGTGCGTTACATATATCAAACATTAATGTTTGCTTCCTGCAGGAGTGCATCTATTTAAACATAGAGACTTGTTTATTGCTCTCTGTAAGGGTTGTTCATGTCAGCAGGTCTCCCGAGGGGGTGGTATTATGTACTCGCCAGTTTTGTTTAATGAAAAGTGAAAGAAAAAAACTGCGTTCTATGAAAAATTATTCCATCATTAGTTGGTCGTACATATTTTCTAGTAAATAGAGCTAATTTTGTGATTGGAGTTTGCATAAAAGATTTAAAAACAAATTATTTGGGACTTAAGATGCCTTAGACAACAAAAAGACTGCGTATTGTTAAATTATTTCTGGTTTGATATTTCAAATATTTGGCAGTGAAACGTTTGCATACACTGCCTTAAGGCCAATTGGATATGCACTTGCAATGGAGATTTAATCAACTTGTCACATTGAATTGTTTGATATTTCTTGTTTATGATTTCAATATTAAGGAATGAGAGAAACAAAAATATAAAAATTTATTAAAGGACTCGCCGCTAGGCTAGTGAGTAGTGTACTAATTTATCAATGGGAAGTTTTTAAGTTCAATTCCCAAAACTTGGATCTGTTTGAAAGAAACTGAGCCAACCGTCTTGTACTAAATTTGTGAAACTAAATTTTTTTATTTATTTCATTTATTTAAGACATTTATTAATAAAATAATTAATATTATTCCAACACCTTGTTAACATAGTCTTTTGCTAACAATTTATAAATAACATACTTAAACATAGTGTTTCTTTAATGGCTTATAGTCATCATCGCATTTCAAATATAAAAAAATATGCTTGGAAATATGCGATTTAAATTGTTCAATATTTATTAATTACCTTATTATTATGGCGTATTTAAAAGTGATATCTTTATAGAATTTTACCATATACCCACTATAGGGTGCTTACCAAAATATTGAATTAATTCAACTACATTAAAGTACTTTTATAATTTGACAAAATTTTAAGTTTTGATATTTAGGATACTTTACGTCCTTGTATTGAAAAGCTCTTTTAGTTTTAGGTCAACTGTCAAAATTTCTGACACATTAAATTTTAATACTATTTATTTTCTAATGGTCATTTAATGAATTATGCTCTTAAGCAAGAGTAAATACTATAATCACTTAAATTATTTAATAAATCGCCATAAAATCAATTGGAAAACAATATTGTTTTTGCAACAAAAACTTCATAATGATCATATGACTTACGCAAACTGACTTTTTACAAACATTAAAACCATGCAGTAGAAACGTAAAAGTCTTAACAAATAATTTGCAACATATAATAAAAATTATAATTCTTTAGTTTTCATGTAGTCTTAAACGCCAATTGCCGTAGTATGGCAGGTTGGTTGGTTTGTTTAATTTTGTAGTTGGTAGTGGTTGTACAACTTCCCATATTTATACCGAGTTTGGACAGAATATTGTCTGAAGAAATTGTATGTTTTAAATTAAATTTTTTTTTGGGATTACAAAAGTGATAGTAACTTTCAAACCAATACATTATTTTTGCTCTCCCAATAAATGCCAATTTTTTCAAGAGGTGGGCTATTCATCTTATTCACTTTCAAATGATAATCAAAGGAATGTTGAAATAGGAACAGCAAAATCATATATTACACTTGAAAATAATCAGTAATAAAAGACATTCCAAAAAAGTAATGAAAATGCTGACATTAGAATCTGGAATCAGTGCAAATTTTGATCATTTCCAATGATTTTGTCATAGGCTTGTCATTGAAGTATAATCTTGATTTGATTTCTGTTCACGAATCATTATGTTAAGACGATTAAACTTTTTACACTGTTTTTGCATACCAAATAAATTTGTATTCAATTCATTCTTGCAAAAAAAAATATATATATTCATATCAAATGTGAATTGTTTGTTGTGCTGTTTATATGAAATCATTCTAATCCCACCATGATGTATTTTTAATTAATCATATACGACAGAAAATTCTTAAGATGTGTTTGATTATTGTGGCCTAAAGATATGAAATCAAATGCCTTCAAATTTTTAAAAATTCACTGAAAATTTAGTTTAGCAACGAATGAAATGTGAAGATTTGAGAGAGTAAAGCCATATCAAAAAATGTTGATTACATTCTAAAAAAAATTTAGCCTAATGTGATTCACATTTTTAACAACAATTTTGTTAATTTGAATTCTTTGAAATTGTTTAAATTACTTAAAAATATATGCTTAAATCGACCTCGATATAAGCGGTATGTTTCATTTGAAAACTTTAAGTATTAAATCAACTAGAAAAAGATTTTACAATATTTTTATCTGGGAAGCGAAATCTATTTCAAACAAAATATTTTGACCTTAAAAGAAATTAAGTGTTCCAAACACTGTTTAAATAGAGTGACCCCAACGAGGAGAAAGTTTTTCAAAACAAAAATAAAAATCCATTTTCATTAAATTTCACACTTAAATATCAAATCAGACAGTAATCTTGCACCAAAATAAAAACTATCAAATGACCATACAATGGGGCATAATTGTTCAAATCAAAAGAAAACTGCATGCAATTACTAATTTTACCCACAACAACACAAAAGAAATCATACAAAATTTCATAAAAAAAATAAAATACTCTAACAAAACAATTGCCACTTAATGCATTTGTGGTCAAAAATCAATGAAAATTTAAGTAAAAAAACATGAATCTTGTAATGATTTGCCAACATAATCATTGTATGGATGTGGGGTCGAAGTTGTCTACTTACAACAAACAGTTAATGAAGACAAGTGTGTGTGTGTGTGTGTGTGTTTGTGAAAATTACAAACAAACACGAACATTAATTTAATTCCATTGTATTCGCTGGAAAAAAATTGTAAATGAAAAGGAGACCAACAAGCAAGCAAAAATACAATTTTACCTCATTCAACTGACAAAGTGTCGATCAAAGATGCAATAATTTCAATAAATTTTATATGAATGCAAGCAAAGTAGAGACATCAGTTCATCAGATCATCAGCCAAGTGGAAAATTGAATAAGCCGAAGGATTAATATCTGTCTATTGAATATCAGACTCCATAACTTTAAAATTGCATGATATTGGCTATTTATAATGGGGTGATTTTAGATAAATTTTAATAAAATATGAATTTATTTTAGTTAAATTAACAGTAGTTCAAATCTAAAGGCTAGAGATAATGATGATCAATTGATAAAGATCTCAAACAAGATTGCTATCGAAAGTAGACTTTATCGACACCAGGTGCAGTCGGGTACGGGTGAGTCATTTGAAATAAATAGCAATAGTTTGTAAAAATATCAGTTTTCCCTAAAAAGAAAAACAAGGACCTGCTACGCTTTCCTCTAACGTACGATATAAGATTCGTAATATTTTGTTGATCAGCTTTAAAAAAAATATCTATAGCTCTTGCGGTGAAAGGGCAACACATTTTACACTTTTTTTTTTTTTTAAATGTCAAAAGCTGATGAGTCTTCCTGCATCCTATTCAGTCGAAGGCTTAGCAGCCGAGATATATCGCATATACATCATTAGTGTCCTTGGATACAAAAAAAAAATTATGCTGGCTTTAAAAAAATTATTGTGCCAAAAACAAGAAGTGTGTCCATGTCTGGTATGGAAAGGCTTTGTTAAGACTTGGGACCTCAATGTGGCTCTTTAAAATCTTATTGGTATGATATTACACTACGATCTTATAGAGGAAAACTTAAGAACATAGACTTTAATGATTGTCGATGAATCTCTCAAAACAACTTCCAAAGCGATACTCAGCATGCAATTCATCATCTAACCTCATAGTCGAGTGGCTTTTCTTGAATTGTGATACACTAGATGCTTCCACAATTATTGATACATGCCAGGTATACAGAGCAGCATTGATTACTATTCTTTTAGATTGCTACCCGAAAAAATTCTGCTATAAAACTATCGATCGTGTTCCCAACATTCGCATGTAACGCTAAATAGGAGAGTGCTTTTGGGCAGATGCATGGCTGAAGGAAGAAATCGTTTGAACTTAGGCTATCCGAGTATATAATGATAGCACAGTTTCAGTAAAATCTCCTCCGTATATGCATACTACGTCCATTTAGGTATATGAATGTCAGGTAACGCAATACATTAAAGCAGAGAGCTACTCTGGGCATGAGGACACACAGCCAAATGACATTATCGTGGATGAGCTAAGTAATTCTGCAACTCGATTGAATAGTTAGTATGTAGATACACTAACGAGCAGTTTCGTTAAGCTTAAACGAACTGCTAAAGGGTTAATTTAGCAGGAGCTTTTAGTGTAGCGCAGACTCGATGGTCTAGTGATTATAGCAGATATGCAGTCTTTAGGGATCATCTACAGACATTTGCAGCAGTTTTAACTAGACACGGCTACAAGATGTCCATGCGAGGATATTCAAACTTCCTTTTAATATTTTCTATAGAAGATGTCAGAGCAAAGGAAAAAGTGGACTATTGATTACCTCTTTAAATTTCATATAAAAGATGGTCCAACCGAAACGCACGATGTTGATTTCTCGCGCAAAAGATCCTTTGTTTTGTTGACTTTGTGGCAAGTGGTACCACATTGTTGGAACCACATATCGCCCAGGTCAATACCTTAAATTTCTAGCCACAACAAGTTCGATATCATCTCGCGATAGTGAACACCGTTCACTGTAACTGCTTGGCCAACCCCATTTTCGAAGAAGTACGGCCCGATGACGACGCCAGGCAATAAACCGTTCCAAACAGTCACGCTTTTCAACAATTACTAGCGGATTTTCGTTTGCACAATTCTGCTTTTTATCCAATCCTCTGAGGTAAAATAGTGCCTCGTGCAGATCACGAAGTGCAAACGCAGTTTGATTTGAACGTCAACTTTCATAAAAGGTTAAACAATCTTAACGCGTTGTTCAATTTTATACCTCTTCATGGTTGAATTTGTCAAACACTGAAGCAATAAAATGTTGTTAAGGTATCACTCACAATTAACATCGTGCATTATGGTTGGACCACCCTTTAGTTTTAAAACAGTTTTCGAATAACACTCCCTCTAACATGGAAATGTAATATAAAACTGTGTCATTTATAATTCAAATTTTACCCAGAGAGCAAAAATAAAAACTTGCGATCCAAAGCAACAGTTTAATGAGTAGATTTTTACATCTTCTCTATCTTGCCACTTTTTCAATTTTTTCAGTTTGTCAAACCATCTTGTGCTGCTCTTCAAACACGTAATATCCTTTTTTTTTGCACTTGTTCTTCACTCATGTTGACAGTTTTACAAATGTTAAGAATAACTGACTTCAGTATGAAAACAAAGTATGAATATGACAATCTTATCATTTACTTATTCTGATCTACTGAGTCCTGCTAAGGATCAACAATCAATTACATGTATTCGAAAATGTCGGAACTTTTCATTATAACAAATAAATTTTCTTTTTTAATCAATAAAATATTATAAAAGATTTTCATACACATATTCTATGGGGCTGATCATTTATTATATGCAAAATCAAGTCATTATAAAAATCACTTACCATCATCTGTTTTTGTGATATGAGAATTCCTTCTTCACTTTTGTGGCCTTTACCTTAACCATAACTCTCCACATGCCGCCATTTCTTGTCTTTAATGGTTTTATTTACTCTTTGGGTCAACGACAAGAGGTCAATTTAATATTGTCATGCCTTTTGCTGTTTGAGCCAAATTTATTGGTTTTTTATTTTTTTGGTATTTATAGCTTAAAGTATCATCCAGCTGTGTTTATAACTCGAGCCACTTGGTGGCGTTGGTCATCACCATGATCATGAGTAGATCATGAAAATACATTAAATGTAAAGTATGAGCAAATAATATCGCCAGAAGTGTGATGTTCATCATTAAATTGATGTTAACGAAAAATTCAATTAAAATGGTTCATAATTTTTGAATATTATTTAGTTTTTTTTGTGATAAAAGAGTTGCCAGTTGTCAATATTTAGGTTTGTTGTTCGATACTCCTATTTTATGATATTTAGTACTAGAAAAATGATTTGAAAAAATTATTAATAAAAGTTATTTCAAAAGAAGGATAATAATATGAATGCTCAACTGCAAATTATAGTATAAAAGATTAAAAAGAGTATCATATTATCTGTGGCAATAAGAACTCAGTGCTTAAGTCAGCTTAAGATGACAGTTACTTAATATTACCCTTGTAATTTTTTCAACCTCAAACATATCCCTCAGCAAAATTTCACTCATTTTGCCCAGTTTTTCTAGAAGTTGCAGCAAAATTGATTGCTGCTTGTCTTTTATATGTCTGAATTTTATTTGAAAGATCAACTCATGAAATTGCGTCTGATAGTTTATGAAATGTATAATTATTTATTCCCAGTAAAAAGGCCTACAGAACATATAAGAAAGCCTGCGATAAAGAGCGAATACGTTTTAAAAATTAAGTTAAAAAATTAAAAAGGCTGTCCTGTAAAATTCCAATCAGGCTTAAGTTTTTATTCTTTATAGGCGAGGATATGAAATCTTGGCTCGTGCAAAATAAATTTACTCATCAAAATTAATTATTATTAATTAATTAGTATTAATTAATCTTTAACTCAAACGTAAAGTCTATATTGCCCACCAAATTCCCAATCTGTTGGAGTTACACAGACGTAAGTGGCGCTGGATTGGCTATACAGTTAGAAAACCATCCGACGACATTGGCTGAATGGCCATCGACTGGAATCCCCAAGATCAACGACGTATTGGAAGGCTTGCTCATACTTGTAGGAGACAGCAGGATACCTAGATAAGAACTTCAGGATGCAGCTGGAACGAAATAAAATATTTCCTAAATGATAGGGAGGATTGGAAGACTTTGTTGAAGCTCTATATTCCTTATAGCAACTACAGGATATTATGTGTAATTAGTATTAATTAGTCCTTTAGGCCATAGGCCTTTAAAAATCTTACGAAAGCAAAAAACCATTTTCATATTGATTTCTAGACATGGCAGTACTAAAGACTGACTTAGATCTATGATAAATATTCAATTTATCAGATCTCAGAGGTTAGATCTCGCTATTCAGGGATAAAATATTCCGTATGTCGCTCCTCATCTTTATAAGGGCGTCTGTTTTAAAAGACTTTTTATTCAACTTCCACATTTTAAAGCAATTCCATAAGACACAGTGTAGTTGCCTTAATTAAAGTTGGGGGAAAACTGGAAGTTACTCTTAAAGGATTAACCACTAACCAAAAATAAAATCCACTAGTGCATTTTTTCAATTCTTTAGGGAATGTAACTCAGAAGTTTTTTACTAAAACTCTGCATTACTTATGCGATTTCGTAATAACTCTTATTTGTACGTTTTAATAATTTTAAGATGTACAATCTATTCATGGAAATAAACAGCCAATTAAAATTTTATACAAAATTATCTTGATTAATTAAAAAGCTTAAAAGTATTTAATTGGCTCCTACTTATTAAAGCTTTGATATCGATGAACTAGCCCCAAAGAACAGGACATCTTGCCGTGATAAGTTGGTGTTAGAAGCCTTATTGAACTAGGGAACAGACTAGTTACCTTTAGCAGACCACTTAGTTTTCTAATACTCACGTCACAGAAATATATCACGCACTTTAGGCTCGAATACGTTTAAACACAAATTTTTATAGAAAGAATATAAAATCGCCAGCATCAGGGGAAACCCTTTCCCAAAAACAAATTATATCGTCCCTTTATTAACAAATAAACTGTAGAGCAACTTGCTCCATAAAATCAACAACATTAAATTATGCATTGGCCTGCGAAACTATGGAAAAACATTTTTAAATAACGAAACGAAAATATTAGTGAATTTTATGAGTATTCATTATAAAGTGGCCAAAGTTCAAAGCTGCTGGTGCTACAAGATGATGATACTATTGCTAACGGAAATGGATAATAAAAGCAATAGTGCAGCGAAACAACATCCAAGGCAACATAACACAGTTTTGGCCTAACAACATTTTATATGCAGTTAGACTTGAAAATGAAACGAAAGGAATGAATGACTGGAAAAAACAACATTGACGGACAAGATTTCGACTAATTTTATTTAAATTTTTTTAAGTTGTCTGTTTTGTTTTTTTTTTTTTTTTTTTTTAATTTGAATACACGTACCCTATATTGTGGCAAGTTGTTAAGGTTAAGGGTTTTGTCTGCGTGGTTTCATTAGAAGATGTTTCTTAGAATATATATGGAAATGGAAATATTTATAAATAAACAATTTGTTATGTTTTTCAAATAATTTTGTTAGTTTAACCAGGAAAATAAAATTTTAAAGTGTCTGATGGAATAAAACAATTCACGTTTCTTTCGTGGAATATCATCGTCGCAGTTAAAAGCTGCTTAATTACGGGGCCATATTCCTAGCTCTTAAGTCTGTGTCTTGATACATACTGAAGCAGTCAGCCCCTGTTTGCCAATCAAAACTTGTCTGAAGCCTCTTTCATAAATGTGTAATAATATAATAGATAATAGATCCATGAAAGAGAAGGAGCTAGAGGTCTCTAATATAAAACAACTGCGAGAATAATACAGATCCTGTTCGAAGTGCCCGTTGGATATCAGACAGTGTGCATAATGTCAAACCATTGAAGGATGCATTCAGTTAATATCTTAACCATGAAAGTATGACTCTATTACTCATGGCTAGAAAACTCAAAGGCAGCTTATTGAATTTAATTTTATTATATTTTCAAGGCAGATCAATAAGATGCCAACATTAGTCAACTTGCCGCCAATGTGATTTTTATATTTTTAACTTTTTATGCAGAAGAATTTCTATTGAAAAAAAAAAAAAATACGGGAAGTAAAGTTTTTCTAAGATACATTTTTTATACATAAAAATTTTTGCATTATATTTACCAAGACGTTATTAGTCACAATTAACACAATATTTATTTCAATATTTATATAAGAACTACAGAACTTATTTCAACATAGAGAAACTAGTCGTCGTTTGCTGATCCTTAAAATTATTTAGTATCATGGCAGAATGACTTTGATTGGGTTTGATATTGGTAGTGTATTCAAATTTGATTACACTGCTTTATGTGTATGTATGTGTGTTTATTTAAATCATCGTTATGGACCCAAAAAATGCACAATAATATAAAACGATGCACAACATTTTAAAAGCAACCAAAAATTTTTTTCTTTGCTATTTCCTTCTTTTATTCGCCTGATCGCCTGAATGTATCACGTTGGATTTATAGTTTGGCATGCACGATCAATCAAATAAAATGCAAAACTGTAGCTTTTCCTCCACAACTCCATCTTCAATACGAAGAGTCGTGTTAAAACTGTCTAAAAAAGTTGTTTTATTTTTCTTTAGTTGTTCTAACTAAGCTGCATGATCTATAATGTTGGCAGTCGGACAAAAATTTATAAACAGTAATTGTACAGGCTTTTTCTTCTTAAAAAAGAATAAAATCAATGAATATAAATTTTCCACATAGAAAGTTCATATGCAAATCGTTGTGCAAGTCATATGGAAGATTTTTTTCAAATAACAGCTGAAAAAAATAATAAAAATAAACTGAAAAAGCGTCTCCAATAAGAATTATTACACCTGATTTGAATCTGATTGTTCAAACTAAAACCAATATTATTTGAAAATATTGAAAGATGCATGACAAAGTGAACATTGCAACATTTAGAATTTCACTATGGTGCATGATGATCCATTATTGTTGTCTTCCAAATCATGAACTTGACCACCGTAGCAGCTGCATACAATATTGATTTTCTTATGGTTACAATAACAATAATAGAATAGAATTTAAAATGTTGGAAAAATTAGGTAAAACGTCAACGTTTTGGTGAACCAAGTCTTTATGTGGCAGTAGAGATCAAGTTCGTCACAAACATCATGAATATTAAATTTGATTTTGAGACAAGCTGCCGTTATTGAAATAAAAATGCTGTTGTTACATTAAAACAAAATGTTTGAGAAAAAAATATGTTACTTAATATTTTCAAGGCTACAATGAATACCATTTTTGGTCAAAGAATTTTTTTCTTAACAAATGTATTTCTTATAAAATGACATAAAACATTTGAGGCCAAAAAGTATTATTCATTCAAAAAAAAACAAATAAAGTTAATGCTCAGATTTGAAAAAGGTATGCCCTTGAAGGATGACGTGTCCTTTCCTGTTAAGTTCATATTTATTGAAGAACAACTTCCTCTTTAGCTGTTCTGCATTTTTCATTGCCACTTAATTAATTAATTTTTCATCTCTCAGCTTAAGACAATCATAAGACTTTAACATTTTCTTTTAGTGCATAAAACTCATTGATGACACACACCGTCAGTAACTGCAAATCCATTAGAATATCATCTTCACAATCACGCTGCTCCTTTGAAGATTACAACAGTTGCCCTCCATTATTTTAAGGCACAAAAAAAAACATCACTTTAAATCGAATTGATAAAGTAGACAAATGTCAATATCTCTTCTGGTTTTGCTTCCATCTTAATCGAATTGTATGTTACCTGTTTCTCCAAATGGGCCCTAATCTGTTTCCATAATACAGTTAGTTGAAATAAATAATTTTTCTTTGCTATTTCCTTCTGAACATTTGACTCCTCCCACTTTCCTGAATCGCATGATAAGCTAGTTAGTTTTGTGTCCATGCCCAGTACCCTTTCCATGCAACAATAGTAAATTTCTTTTTTGCCTCTGTTTCATGGTTGATGCGTTTTTATTAAAGATTTTTTGGTATTGATATCAAGTTTATGGAAGATTGCAAGTTACTGGAGTTTACAGAATGAGAAAGAAAAAAATTATTCATTTAATGTGTTTCTCTCAAAGCCATCACAAAATGATCGTTTAATCACGAATATTTAATTGTCTTTAGAACCTAAGGGTAGCAAATGAAATTAGTTTCTTCGTAACTTTTTTATTAAAGTTTTCAGTCTTACATTTGATAAATGCAATATTTGAAGTGTTGAAGCTTTGCCATGGAAATTTTAGTTATAGTTATATTCTGCAAAGAAAAGGATGTCAAGGGAATTAAATAATGCTATAACTTCAATTGTATTTTTCTCATGAATCATATATACAAAGAGTCTTCTACGACCTCCTTTTATTATTCTAAGTCAGTATTATTTCAACACATGATATTTTTATGAATTAGTCCAAAATTTTTATACTCGTTGAGTATGTGAAACTAGAAATTAAAATAGTTCTTATTTGTTAAATATAATTTCCTAAAGATGATACAATTGAAAATATTAATTCCTTTAGTTCCTTCAAGCAGCATAGGACCTCAACAAAAGATTGCCAATCGTTAGGTTCTTAATTTCATTACAGGTAGGTAGGTTCTTGATTTCATTGCTTTTTCCTGTTCGCAAAGTCTCTATCTCTATATGTTTTTGTAAAGTGTGGACAGGCCGTCCTCTCCTTCTACTATATTGCGGATCGCATTCAATGGCATTACGGGTTCCATCTCCGTAATGTGTGGCCAATCAAACGCAATTTCTTTCTTAAAACTTCGGTATGCATCATATTTGACCTTGATGTGGGAGATCTCAAAAGTGTGTTTAATGTCCTGTTGGACCATTAGATTTTTACAATTTTTTTAAAACATTTGTTGGTGAATATTTGCATAGTTTTTTCGTCTCTAACAGCAATGTATAAACGCTTCAGAAAGCAAAGCTGCTTCTGGACATACTTTTACTATGCAGGAAAAAGTCCTTGTGCTCCGTTAAGAGCCAGCAATAAAGAAATGCTGCCCGGAATTAAAGATACAACAGAATAGAAAGCCGATACCTCCATCCACCCAAAGTCCGGCAATTCGCATAAATGCTTTACAAAGCAAACCCGGTTTTGGACATACCAACGAGAAAATGTGCTTGAAACTGCATGATTGTTAGGTTTTTGTATTATGTACCTCGTTGCTGACACAGGTTTAATTTCTTTTAATATTTCTAAATTTTGTACTTCCCAAGGAGTTCAATAAATATATCAACGTTACATGGAAGCATTGAAAATGTTATTTCTTAAAAACGCCTCCGACTATTCAAAATTAAATAGTTCTCGTTCAGAAGCTAATCATTCCAATGGTTTCTTCGTTGCTTTATAGTGGGTAATACTACACATTTAAAAAAGTCCTACCGAGGAGATATTTTATTTCCATGATTGTCATTATTGTTTAACACTCAACTTCCTGGTATCCAGATGAGACAAGAAATCTATTTTATTATAATAAAGCCGGCCTGCTGTTATAAAGAACTAAATAACATCAGCCGTGAAATTGAAGCTCGCTTATTGCAATATGATTTTAAACGATTTGGAAAAGTTCTACAATTCTGCAAGTCAGTTACAACTATCTTTCCCATAATTTTCATGATTACTTTCCTGATAAAATGACACCATAAGCAAGGGCGTAGCCAGGATATGAAATTGGGTGGTGCCACGAAAATTATGATTTTTTATGATTATGATTTTTGATGATTATTACTGCGTGGATCTTCTGAAAATTTTGCTAGAATTTTTTTTTAAATTCGTCCTTCTTCTCGGTTACCAATTCTCGGTGGACGCTTAGCATACATAGTCCTGCAATATACAATATACTTATTTTTTGATGATAAGTAAAATTGCATATTATTTTACCGTTTAAACGAGCTTCAGTCATTGTGGAGCGCAACCATGTTTTTACTCGCCTTAAAGTGCTAAATGACCGCTCAGCAGTTGAAGAATTATACCAAAGCTCAATTTCTCCTTCCAAATCATCCAACTCATAAAAATGCTTAAACGTTTTTGTGGCATCTATAAGCTCTTCCAGCTTCAAAGAAAGCATGTTTGACGGGTGCAAACAATGAATTGCAAACGCTGGCCTATGCTCTTCATTAAATCTTCTGTCCAGTGATGAAATCAAAGAATCTGCATAAGGAATGTATATAGATCGCTTCCAGTATTCAGCAGGTGAGGAAAATAGGGTATTTGAACGGTGCGTTTGACGAGAGACTATCCTTGGAACAGACATCTCTATTCCTAAATTGGCTGTGTTTTCTGGAATAGAAAAAAGCAATCTGTCCACAATACCCTGTGCATTTTTTAATAATTTTATATTGTATGCATGTAAAAAAATTTTTTATAGAATTAGGTGGGTGCCACGGCCCTCTAGGCCCATACCTAGCTACGCCCATGACCATAAGGCAATAGTACTATTCATGGTGCGTATCAATCATTTATGAAATTAAAAAAAGTCTACCTTAACTTTAAGAACCTCTAGCGACAATGCCACACTATTAACTTATCATATTAATCATTTTAGAATTAGATTTGAAAGTTTCCTACAATCTAACCAACATAAGAAGCAGACTACTCCCCTTTCTTAAAAAAAAATAATAATAATAAAACAAAATGCATTAAATCTAAATCTAAATACACTTTACATGGTTAATTACACATTTTATACAACACAGCTGCAAGCGGCAGAGGCATATACGAATAGAATTGAGAACAACTGTTTCTAATACAAGACAAAATATTAAATAAAGAAAATGATATTGAAAACAGAAAAAGGGGAGACAAGCCATTCGTCAGTAAAGGGGCAGTTGTTGTTTGTTTAAAATAGAAAGAAATAGAAAATAATATTTCTTGGTCTAATAAATTCCAAACACACTCGTAACACGAGTCATTGAAATACTTTTTAGGAGATGAAAATACAAATCTTTGCTTAAAGACGATAAAGTTGGTTGTGTAGCCATATGACAGGGGAATAACATAGACAATTAATAGGTGTTGGATATGAAATACCACACGGTTTTCCATGTACAAATATGTTCTCTCAAGGTGTTTTATAAGAATTGGGGGAAGCAAATGTTTTGATTTTCATTCCATAAGGGTTAGTCAAAAGGAAACTGAAACAATATTTTATTTAGAAAAAGAAAAAAACTCCCGTGAAGCAAGAAAAAAAAACATGTAAGAAAGTGTTAGAGATACAACTTATCGATTGCATTTATGGTACATGATGATTTTTGATGGCGAACAAGTGTTAATGTTGTCATCGAAATGTCAGAATTTTTGAAAGAAATTCGATTTATTGTGGAGGTGGTGTGGAAATTATGTATTAAGAAACTGGCATACGCTTTGTAATATTTTTGTGCTTTCGATAAATTTATAACAATTGTAATAGAAAACGATCGATTTGAAAAACTTATTTATAAAAGGTACTCGCATTTTGAATTAGAAATCATAGACCTTCAAAGCTGTAAGGAACTATTAAAAATAATTAGATTTGCGAAAGAAATTCAATTTAATATTAAAAATAATGTGCGTAATGCCTGCAGTTTGTTTTTTAATAGTTTTAATTACGAAACTTGATAAAACCATTTTCTTAAGTGCAAGTAAATTTTTCACACTGCATATTTGTATAAACATTTGCATTTACAAGAAAAATGCAAATATTATAATGTCTCAAAGGATATCGAGTGGAGATCTTTGGATAATTTGGAGCAAGGATATTATGCATCAAATAACCATACAGTACCTTCATGCTATTTTCCACACTTTCAGAAGTTTTCCAACGAGCTTTATCGTTGCAGCATATATTATAATTTGTCACTAAATCCTCTAGGAATTAGAATATATTACAACTTGATTGTAAGAAACAATAGAATGATATATTTATGGCAATAAGGAATAAGTGCTTGAAGTCACGATTACATTTGACAAATATTTGAAGAAAATCATAAAATATTTCTTTGTTTTTGGTGCGACCATAAACATTTTTAATAGTCTTTTGTTCTTATAAGAATCAAAAAAAACTCAAGCAAAATCTATTAAATTTTTAGTTGAATTAATTTGTATTCAGAATTAGCATTGCGATTATTATGAAGTCCAAAGAACGCTAGATTGTATTTATATTTATTATTATTTACCACAAATCGCCTTTATTATATACCCACTTTTTTAATGATTCTAATCTTCTCTAACTTATTTGAATCCTGTTCATCGGATCTGAAGTCATGTATAGAAAGTTAAGAATAAGCTATTTTTCTGAAGTAACTTATGTGTTATTCGCTCCATAGTTATTATATATTATAATCTATATATAAAGCAACAGTGGATCTAATTTTTACCCATATGATTTAATTTTTAATTGATATTTTTATTATCGCGAATTCGAAGCGAACTTATAAATAGTACTTTTTTCAAAATTGCTTGTCAAATATGCGATGTGCATATCACCTCGGACGCTTAAGCATACAAATCATCGATACCGCCAATATATACAGACAGTAGCTGTGAAAGTAAAAGTTTTTGTAAAGAGGTTTGGTAAAAAGAATTTTTTTAATAACTAATGAAAACGCATAGATTTTAATGCAGAGATTTTGCGCATTTTCAAATGATTTTTACACTAAGCTTTTTAATTAAAAGATTTTCTTTTTATTAACTTTAACTAAATTATCCTCAGCATTTTAAGAACATAATTTACATGTGCCTTCTTCCAGAACTAGAAGTCCCCAAAAGACAAAATCCTACCAATAGTCACGATTTGGTTTTTACTATAACAAAGTAATATTTATTAAATTTGTTATTCGAAATATTCTCCAAAATAATTAATTAATTTTGGTTTTGTATGTCCTGTAAAATTAAAGCAAATGCCTTATAATACATCCCTTCTATTAAAACAACTACTCTTAAGATTTAAGTCTTCAAGTCTCCTCATTTTTTGCCCTAACGAATGAATCTAAGAGTTTTCTATATTTAGACGATCATAAAATGCCATTTTATTGTTTGGAATGTATTAGAAATTGTATATAAATGTATTCCATTTATTTTAACACTTGTTTTTGTGGCGGCCCTCGACAGCTATTATTCCGTCTAATACACAAATCATACGCACATACATTTGTTTTTCATTGGAACTCATAATTGGCTGGTGACAATTTTCTTGAATTTTTTTTTATTTTTATTTATTTCTCAATTAATTCATGTAAATGGAAAGTTTTTTTTATTACCACTTGTAGGAGTTGTGCTTATTGCTGATTGATTTTCCAAGAACAACCTGTAATGGGTGTTTATTTAAGCGTTAGTAGCGGATGTTAGTTTCATATATTTTTAAGTGAAAAGTTTGTATTGGTTTTATAATGTAATTTGGCTTACGTCAATGAAGAAGCCATTATGGCGATGAAAGAATTCTTTTATAGATAATAATTTTGATATTGAAATTTATTATACGGGATATTCTCGCCAACTAATTGTTAAAACAATTAGAGTTTTTGCTGTTCATATGCCGTTGGGGAGAATATGCCAAAATAATAAATTTCAATATTAAGTATTTAAAATAAAGATTTTAATTTTTGCCTGATTGAATACAATCATTAACGATCTACGGGCGTTTAATTGTATACATGTTGCAAGAAATATAAAATGGACTCACGTTAAATATATAATTGTTTGTATAAAAGCATTCTAAGCCTACTGTGATTATGTATTTTGCTATGATTCATATACACTAATGAATTCTTATATTGTATTAGATTTGTATGGCATAAACATCCAAGGTTGAATGTTGACTGACTGCAAGTTCACTGTTGATTTGGTTTAGCGACCAAAAAAATGTCATCATATGAATAGTTAAAATTACAACAAATAATGCATTTTGCAAAAACTTTAATTATTTTGATAATAATTTTGATTTACTTGTAGAAGAAAGAGTAAAATGCATTTTTGTCATAAGCTACAAAATATCCTTGTTCCGTTTTTTGCACTCCCTTTAAAGCAATAATCATAAGAATCTATTTTCCAATTAATTGAAATGGTATATAATGCATATTTGTTATTGAAACAATACCAACAAATAACAACATTTATCCTCTAAAGTTCTTTAACTTGCACCAACAAAAAGTTATCCTTCAGAGATGCCTTAATGTGGTAATAAGGTCCCCACAATATTCATTGATCGAATTTGTTTTCAAAGATCAATACATTAATCATGCATTAGACACACAAGTTTTCAAAAAACTATTGTTATCCATGCCATATCAGATTGGATTGAAAATTTAGGAAGGACGATGTAAAAATATGCGCCGATATTGAATTCAAAATAGAAGGCGCACTTACGCTCCCCAGAATAATTCGATTTGTATATTCCATGGCTGGATATAGTAGCAATGAAAAAAACATATAAATAAAACAAAATGTGTGGAGAAAACTTTAGCAGAGTATACATATAATATAGAGAAATTATAAATCCTACATATTTAAAATAAGCACTACATAAAATTGGGTTCCCCATAATATGAGAATGTACTGCAGAGTAGCACAAAATTTACAACTTCAATACACTTCAATACCCCTCTTTCAATGAATATTATTTATATAGTAATAATGTTTAAAAGAAAATTTGTAAAAGTGGTAACAAAAGTGCATGCTTCCCCAAAATCATTTTATCTAACTTTTCTGATTATAAGAAGATTAAAAAATCTATTCTCTACACTCAAAAGAAATATCACGTGATTTATACTTAAATCAGTCCGAAGCAGCTTCAAAACTACGAAAAGTACGGATTTTCTTAAGCCAGGTACGAAACACCTGAACTATGGTTAAATTCATGATCGATTTTAAGCAAAAACAAACAAAGTTGAAGTGAAATATACGTTATTTTAGACAGAAATGGCCGTGAATTGGATTTTCGGCTTGCAATACAATCGATACCATTTGAAATTATTTATCAATCCTGAAGTAGACTTAATTTAGCAATTTTTAATACTTGTTATATTTCATATCGTTCATTTAATTTGAATGTATTTTATAATTGTTCATTCATCATATATTCATAAGCAAAAGCCTTTATTATTCTATCTGCAACAATATACAAAATATTTGCTGCACAGAGACAATATACGAATGCACTTAAACTAACTGACTCTTTTCATATCTGATGGAGGAATTTCAGAATAGATTTCGGTTTATTCCCTATTATATTTTTAAGGTATTCATCAATAAAAGAATGCGACGAATATACCATATACATTGTCCTTTCATCATATCAAATGTGGCCTTGCTAAGAATCTCTGCCAGTGAACCCTCAAAAAAGTAAAATAAAATGACGAAAGTGGAGCTGGATAGGGCATACGCTTTTTAGACCCGAAAACGACAGAGTAAGAATGGCTTTCGAGTGGTACCCGCAGCGGTCGCGACATCGGGGAACAAAAAGAAAAACCTTAAATTTATAATAAATTATTTCTTCCTGTCTAATAGAATCTGATGAGATTTTGTGGGCTTGAGCAATAAAGATATATTTTTATTTGAGCTGTAATACATCTAAACTAATAGTACACCTAATGATTGGTGAAATTTTATTAATCAAATTTTTATTTTGTGGGTGAATCACAAAACAGTGACTAGAACAAATTCAAGATGAAGCTCTTTTGATAAAGCCTGGTCCACTCAGCAGTTTTTGATCCAATTCGATGTAGAGAAATGTTCGGTAGTAAAGATATAGCACTGAAAATTTGGATTACGTTCGTCTAATATATTTAAAAAAACTTAGTATTAATACCTCCCTCTAATCTAGATGGACTGTCGCTTAACTTTTTCCAAAATTTTAAGTTCCTATTTCGTCATTCTTAACAAATTAAATTTTATTTATATAATTTACTTATAGGTGCACACATTTAAGTACATAATAGTTAGCACGTGTTCCGCTTAAGGTGAATAATTTTGAAAAGAATTTTTGAAACAATACAAAAATTAAAATCTGCCTTGTAATACTTATTTTTGGAAAAAAAAATTAATAAATTGGTTTTCTTTAAACACAACTTTACCACATCTTGTATCTGGTTAAATCATCTCATAATTTTTATAATATAATATTTTATGTTACTCCGGTCTTTTATATATTCTGTACACTATAGACAATACAATTTTAATGGTCAAAGCCATTATTACGGCATCATCATCATCAACATCAATAGCAAAAAGTGCAACCAATATGTATATTTTTTTCTATTTCCATTGTGTGGGGGTATTTACGCTGATTTTTCTTTAAAGATTTAATAAGCCAAGCAATATATTTTCTATTTGTTTTTGTGTAATTTTTATTTACAGTAACGGACTTAAATTGTGTGGAAGTCAAAGTTCAAATCAATAACTATTGGTTTAACCAAACGTATAGTCGTATAAAATATGAAATCGTACAATTGTTTCATAGAATCAAAAATCAGAAACCACAACAACAATAATAATAATGATGGGTTACTTTCAAGTGATGAATAGATGGCGTAGCTGATGATGATGATGAGGAGGGCGATATTGTTACTGTATTCTGGTAAACAAAATGTTGTAAGAAAATTTAATGTATTCATTAAGTATTTATTTTTATTATTATTAATTTTTTTTTTGTAAATAGATATTAGAATAATAAAATTAAGTTATTAAGAAAAAAATTTAATTGAACAGCCACAAATTTGAATACCAGTAGATTTAATCTTAATTGACCTAGAAACATTTTATATATTTTTTTTCTCAGTTTTTTTTTTTTATATTCTTGTTATATGCAGAAATCTATATATGGCATCATAAACTTCCTTTAATTGTAAGTGTATTTAATTTATTAAACGTAGCAAAATAAAATATCTTAAATTGAAAATAAACATTGACAGTTATTAATTGCAAATATCTTCAAAATTCATCGATACTACGAAAAATTGCAATGGCTATGATGATTTTTAAAATGTACATGGAAAGACGGACGGACACACTAGTGTATTAGCACAACCTGCCAGTTTCATTCCTTTGCTGAATGCAACCGCAAGTTTTTTTGTTTTTGTGAGCGTGTGTGTGTGTGTGAGGTTATGGCTGTAAATAATTCTTCGTTTCCTTTTCTTTCGGATTTAAAGAGAGCTGCCATCTACCTTAAAAGATGTAAACCACATATATAATATACAATCGCCCTACAAAAACCTTTCCTACAGTTAATATTTTGTGCCGATTCCGGATTCATTACAAATGCCTTTTAAACCATTAACTGAGCGTCACAATGGGCCGTGTGGTACCCAATTGTAGCGGAAAGTTATTTTTGTTTAGAAGTACAGGAAAGAAAGTGGAAGTGGATTGGCCACGTAAGCCACTGTCTGAGAAAATGCATAAAAGCTGGAGTCTAGTAAAAAATATTGCGATTAACAAATCTGAATTGAAGAAGTTTGTTGAGGTCCTATGCTCTTTATAGGACCGACTTAAAATATATATGGGAGTATTTACTTTATAAGCTGAAGGCGTGTGATATTCAAATAAAATTAAAAATGACAGAAATTTAAAATTAAAAATCCTTGTCCAAATGCGGATATACGAAATATAGAAACCAAACTTTATATACGAAAAAGCCAATTGCTCCAAAAAATAAGTTAAGTTTTTGTTTTAAATGATTAAATATCATTGCCTAAGATTGCTATACTGCAACAATAACTGCACACTCATATGCATCAGAAGCATTTTTCATTGGTTCATCTGCAACCATCTGGCATCATCGATATTTTCATTAAAATTTTTGGATTTTTCCTTAAAAGCTTTCGATATACATATATTTTTCGCCTTTTTATCATTGGTATGATTTGAATTTACGTGTTTTTTGCATACCAATTGACACTGATCATCAGTTAATTTGTTTTAATTTTGTTTGCCACACTCTCTGTCTTCTTTGCTGCAACGCGTTGTGATACCAGTTTGTCATATATGTGTGTGTGTGTTTGTGTGTGTTTTTATGGATGTGTGTGACAGTGGATTCGACTGGGTTGGTGTAGCCAAGAAATGACATTAAAAGTGAATGTTTAAGTTATGTTATGGGTTTGTAGGACATTTGTTATCGGCTCCTTGAAATGACATCAATGCTGGTATGAAAAACAAAGTATGAAACATGAAGAGAAGTTCAAGGGAGATGTTGAAGTTGTTTATTGGAATGCTAAAGAAATTTATTAAGTTTAAGTTGTTTTTTCTGCTTTACTTTTAAATAAGTAATAAGAGCAAGTAAAGAGTCCATGCACGTGTTAATGTGTCCGTATAGGCGAAAAATGTGTAACATTTTTATGGCTTAACATCCTTCGGTGATGAATATTTATTTAATGAACAAAATTGTAAAAAAATTTTATAGCTTTGTTTAGCTTATTTATTTAAACAACTTCTTAGTAGTTTTAATATGGCATTTAAATAATTTAGATTTAAATATTTTTCTGCTAATGTAAGTGTTCAATGTTGAAAGTAAAAAAAAATAAATTGACCTACAACAATTAAATTATTCATGTCTTAATGATTTTTTTAGATGGTTCAAAATATTTTGAAATAAATGGTCATGTGTACCATATAGTTTCAATCGGAATAATTTTAATCACATTCAAACTTTTTTTGATTAGACTATAATTTATTTTTATGAATTATTATTGATCCTGCATGTTACAGGTTTTGTGCAAGCGAAAATTTAAAAATTCAGCACTTGATTTTCTTTTAAGGGCTTTTAGTAGGAATTCCCTCTAAACGAACTAAAAATATTGAAAATATATTCTTTGAACCGGCATTAGAAATATCATACAAGTTAAAATTGCACTAGATATGAACCGCTTTTAAATAAAATATATTTTGAAACTGAAATACGATTCGAATTACCCAATACTGCAAAATTATTAATAATCAAGTATTTGCATCTATATTCCCTGTCATTATTTCGAAGCCAGATTTTCAAAAATTAATCGTCTAAGATTAGGATACATCTTTTAAACCCGCCATCATTATGCAACAGGGAGCTCTGAACATTCAGCACATAATTTTTAGGGGCAACATTATGAATATGATGCAGGCAATAAATTATGGACGTACAAATAAAAATAAAATAATCTCCATATTAAAACTTTCTAACATATACCACCTCATATGAGTTGTTATAGGTTTAGGTCTAAAACCACTCGTAACACTATTTGCCACTTTTGCCACACACAAAAAAAATTATAACAACAAGTAGATTAACCTTGTTTGAGCTTTAAGTGAACTGGAGAAAGTTTTGTCAAAAGCAGATTGAATTGGAAGGACATCAGTATAGAGCCTTGGAGAACACCGTAGTACAAGTTGTACAAATCAGATAAATAGTTTTGAATTTGAGCACTAATTGAGTGGCCCACGATGTTGAGATAAGAGCATTTTTCATTTTTGTTTTATATGTAATTGTACAAAAAAAAAGAATTCCTTTGACATCCTGGTTCAGACAGTAAATCTTCGATAGCCTCGCAGTATTCTCAACACAATAAAACTTATGTTATAAAACTGCGCTATAAAAAGCCTTATGAAAGATGTTGTTAGTGTAGTTTACAAATCATATGAAAGCAATAAAACTCATCATCCCATTAATTATAATCGCATGTTATATGGCACTATGGGGTGGTATGTATTTTCTAACATTATTAAAAGAAATGTCCAGGAAAAATTTCTAATATAAAAGGTAATACAGTAAGTTTTGCAAAGAGTATTATTGTTGGTATTATATTCAAATTAGTCTAAGCTTTCACTTCAACATAGTGATGACAGATGAAATTTAAAAAGTTATTTTATAACAATATTGTTGCAATTATTTACAACTAATAGTAAAATTAACCATTTTCGGTACAATATCAGACTCGAAATAATTAGTCCCGAGCAGGATAGTAAAAGTATAATAATTAATACTTTTTAATGAAATTGAGAATCATTTAGGCAATGTATTGTAATATTTTAAATGCCCTCATTGCAACCGAAATATGAATTATATTTAAATAGAAGGCACTATTAACAAATGTATAATTTTTGTGAAAAAAAAAATATTAAAATAAAAAATTAAAACTTAAATTATTTAAATGTATGTTACTGTTCTGGCCTAGGAAAGTATTAAAATAACCTTAATGAATAAATCAGAGTTACAATTAAATCATGAAAATCTGTACAGAAAATCTTTGCCTTTTTGGACACATATATTTACTTATTATTGTGGTCTTTAAGCCATTCTCTATGTCTACCATTCCGATGTCTCTTTTAAAAGCATATCAGCAGACCTCTAGCCTTATATTGAAAAATCTAAAAGTTTTACAAATTTAAACATTGGCTATTGATTTAATTTTGCTTAAAAAAAACTTTTTTTTTTTAAATTTTCATCTTATTTTCCTAATCACTTCAACAATCAGTAAACAAAATCTGAGCGGAATATCAAAGTTTGATTTCAACAGGTAGTAACACAGTCTCTATTTTCATTAGATATTAATTACCACAGGCTATTGACTCTTTGGCCACCGCAGCATAATTCCAATTGGCTTTATTTGAATATATATAGCGAACACCATAAATCCTCTTCAAGACAAATTACAAAATTTTATTAGCAACACCCCCACAACAGCCAACTAAAATCAAAACATTAATTTTCAAAAAAAGTCTCATACAAAGACAAAAACTAAAAAAAAAATTTTTTATCAAATAAAACAAGAAGAGAAAAACGATATACAGCAGCATTTTATTAATTTATGAGAAGCTTAAACAATTGCTAAATTGTATGAAATTATAAAAAATTTAAAAATAAAATGAGTAACTAAGTCGTAAAAAATCAAGTAAATAATAATAATTACCAACAATAATAAATAACAATTATGTAGATGTACTTATGTTACAGAGACATGGAAAAATAAACCAGCAGAGAAAATGAATTACAAAATAATAGTAATAATAATAGAATTAAAATAATCAAAAGTAACGAATTGAAAACAAATGAAAAAAAATATACAAACACCCCCATCAACTGAAGCACAAGTTTTTTATTTAATTTTTTTCATTTCTGGCTGGCTGTCTCGCTGCCTTTTGTGTGACTGGCTGACTGGCTGGTTGGTTGGCTAGTTATTTTGTTATTGGCCCACCGGCTATGACAGCTTCTCAACTTTAAATGGTTGGATTATTTGATTTGATTTCTATACTTTACCACTTCTTAATGCACTCGTACACAATAATGTTCAACAAAACTAAAGGAATATAAATCTTACAGCAAAAAAATCATCCAAAATACTTTTTTTTCCACAATGCCAAATTGAAAAAGATCATGAACAATCAAAATATATGAAAATGAAATATAAACGATATTTTGACACACTTAACGAAAAAAAAAGGTTTGCATAAAATTCGCAACAATAAAAAAATATCCTGCGGCTAAAAGCGGACTTCTCTTACAAAACTGACAACAATAATATAGAAGTAATTATAAAGAATTGTGTATATTCTAGCCAACTGCATTATACCTTACAATTAGTTTTTAAAAATAAGGAGCAAAAGCTTTTCATATCAAAGCAATGTACGGGTTCACATGTCATTATTTAAAAAAAAATATGTGTTGTTATACAAATTTCTTTCTCATACATCACTGTCTCTAGTTCTAGAACTGTGCGACTATTTGTTGTTTCCAAATTTGAATAGATTGCTGGATGGTAAGAGATTAGGTTGAAGCAAATAGGTCATCACTGAAGCCAAGGCCTTTAGAAATCTCATTACTTGAAAGAAATAATTATACTATGTATGTTGAGAAATTAAATGCTTTTTTTACGAAAGAGAGCTGATCAATTGTATACATGCTGCAAGAGTATTGAGTTTAATTATTTGCTGTGCTGTTTATATAGAAGCATTCTAAGCATTACAAGGAGATAGAGAATTCTCAAATTGTATTTGAATATTTTGGCATAAACATATGAGGTTGAATGTTTCCAAACTGTTAATTTGGTTTAATGACCAGTGAAATGACGGCATATGAACAGCTAAACCCCAACAAATAAAAAACTTTTTTTTAATTCTAATTATTTTGCTGGGGAGAATAATCCAAGTAATAAATTTCAATATTAACTAAAAAAAATGTATTTTATGTCGCGAACATGTCCAACTGCGCTTATATTGCCGGCTCATATGTTAGACCTATCCAATTATGAACTGAGAGGGGCAATATATCATATATGTATATTATATATACCTGCATTTCATTGGCGCTAACCAAATCATCGTGTTTGAAAAGCAGTCAAACTCATATACTTTCAACAAACAATAATATGTTAAATGGTTATTTGGGGAATATCTCGAATAACAATTTTTGATAAATCTATTTATGTTATATATAATATATATTTACTAAAACTAAGTATATGAAATTGTAAAAAATCTGGAACATTGTAACAGTACAAAATTTACTAAAATAAAGTACAATGTTCTAGGATATCAGGAAGGGAATCTTTTTCTGAATTGGAGTAAAAACCAGCTTCCGCAATTCAAGTTTAGTAAATTTCTTTAGGTTTTACCTCATTATTTTTTGGAGTATAGCGGGTACTGCTATTATTTTTGTTGGTTTCTAAAGCAACTGTAGGCACTACAAAAAATTCCTCAAATATTTTTTTAAAACAGATTTTTTTTTTTACAAGTTGGGACCCCTCTTTTATAATCTTATTTTCGAATTGAAAAATGTCAATAAACGTAGCTCCAGTAAAACCAAAATCGATCACTTCTCCTTTTTTACATTGTTGGAACTTGAACTCCAGGTAGAAATAATCACTGAAATATGGACCACCAACTTTGGGAATTCGAATGTTTTCCTATTTCTATCACATCTACATTATACTTTCCATATTTTATATAGACGATTTTATAACTGTGTATTTCCTTAATTTTTTAACAAGAGTAAAATCTTTGTCACTGAGCGATATGATTTGCCATATTGGTATTCCAGAAGGAATTTTTTGAGCGTTCGCTATATATGTTAAGTGAAGACAAATCCTGGTATAATTTTTATTTTGCCCCGTAAAATTGACACTGTAATATTGGTCACCATCGATCTTGGTCTTATTATTAACCAATAAATTCAAGTGTCAACAATAAAATCAGACTTATATCCTTTCATAATTAAATGATGAAGCAATAAAACTCGTATCGATTTTTTTATAAGAAATAATTGATCACAGGTGAAAAAAGGAATTTGTTGTAAATAAAGTCACATATTTTCAAATAGTTTAAAAAAAGAGCATTAGCCAAGGGAATATTTTGATTTTTGTAAATATATGACCTTTTCACACACCAGACAGAGATCATATACAAATTTTAATGATAATGAGGAGGTACCCAAAACAGCGCCCATAGCAAAGTACTGGTTTAAAATCAAGTTGTATCAGAGAAACCTGTGATAATAGTGATTGAACAGGATATTATAAAATATATTTTCGATTTAGTTACCCATGGAAATTATTTGTATTATTTTTTACTATTTCCTATTTTGTTATTGTTATTTATTCTAAGATAGACCATAATAAGTAATAGTACTTAATAAGTAAAAGTAGCGTCAATTTCATGCCTTTTGACTTCAAAAATTTTAAATAAAAATTTAATCAAATTACACATTGTGTTTTTTAAAGATCAGAACTTGCACGGAGTCAATTTAATTGTTGTTTGAAGTACCCAAATAGAAAAAATGTCTAGAAATTTTATTTAATAAATATATATATATATATATATATATATATATATATATATACATTTGTTTTATGGAGACATAGAGAGATATAGCCACTGGAAGCAGAGACTACTCCGAACATTTAAAAACATAACAGAAGCTTGTCATTGAAAGAAATAAAAACAAATCAACCATAAACATAAAATTAGAACTTTTGCTTTAAAGGTTTCCATTTTAATTTTAGAACAATTGAAAAAAAACTAAATGAAAATATTACAAGAAGTTCAACAATAAAAACACTTGGGCTTTCCTTTGCAAATAAAACCAGTTTTTCTTTAAAATCTTGATTTTGTTTTCGATTTAGTGTCTATTTATATATAATTTTTTTTAAATGTTTTTAATAAATGTTTTTATTTAACATAAATAAATAAATTAGTTCTTATTGTTGATTTTTAAAAGTAATTTACCAGATAAGAGACAATACTATTGGCAATTGGAAAACAGTACGAATAGTGGCCAAATAAACGTTACGTTAATAAAACTGTTTGATTTGGAAACAATACCGCCACACAATCCAGTTATCAATGGCCCAAAAGGCGCCATAGAAAAATTATTATTTGCAAAAACCAAAACGGCAGGAAAAACTGAATGAATTTGATTTTTTTTTTTTTGCAATGATTGGAAAAAATTCATTATGAGTCACATAAATATAAAAAACAGGATTTTTAGTTTATTTATTTATTTTTATTATTCTTTTTTCTTTCAAAATACAATCCGAAATGTAAATGATTATGTGCTCGCGTGTTAAGCATTTGTTTTATAGTTTAATAAATAGAAATAAAAAAAATTTGGCTGGTCATGGAGGGACTCACAGGATCTTACTGATAATACCAAAACCATTTTAAGAAAAATATTCAGAGTAATTAAAAAAATACTATTTAAGGAATGTTGCAACACTAATATCTTCTAAACAATTAACTTTTTTAACCAAATTTAGGTATTCAACAAGAATATGAAGAAAAGATATTTTTCGAAATATTTCAAACCAGCTTTTCAAGTTTCGAAAAATAACTGGGTCTATAATATCAATTTGAAAAAAGTTTTTGGTCTCACTTAAAATAACACTTTTTACAAAATCTTTCGACATCGTGAGCTCTCGAACGAATTAATTTATTTAAGAATTATTTGCAACATTAGAACAAATAAACCGAGTCTTATAAATTTTGGGGCATTCAAAGCAATTTTCTTAGTTCTAAAAAATTACTGCTTCCAGAAAAGTAGTCACAAAACTATTTGTAGTTATTTAAGAAAAAAATGATATGAAATTTTTTCACAATCTAATTAGTCTAGCTTTAAATCTAATCAGAAACTTGCCAAATCGCAATGATAATTTTCTAAACTAGCTTCAGCAAGGACGAAGTAAGAAGGATCTACTTTACATATAATATAATTTCATAATTGTTAAGAAATGGACATCTAACTTTGTGATGAAAGGGTAAAGTGGTTGTAAGCTTCCATTATTCTATTATAATTGGCTTCTCTTTATATCAACCTGAAAAAAATAAAATTAAAAATTACTATCTTGAATGGGAAGTATGAAAAAGTGGGTAAAATGATTGAGTTTTTCATCAACAATAAGCTTTCGAATGATATATGTAATTGACTTTAAAGAAATTTACAGTAACTGATAATGTTGTAAGGTCAAAAGCTAACTCATATAAGGGCTTTAATGGTATATAATGGTATGGCTATTGCTTCATATCAAAATTACTGGTTCTTCTCGAAAAAGTTCTCTTTGAAAATTTAATACTTTAATATAAATCAATTATATTCATACCAAATCTATGTAAAGCAACATCCATTCGAAAGTTGTTACAGTTTTAAGTGAGTTCAGTCATATAGCATAGAACAGCTTCCAAGGACCTCAAAACTCCTAGATCTGAAGAAAATTAGATTTTTGAAAATTCCATTTTTTGTACTTAAAATAAAAATTGTTTTCTTTTTTAATACTAAACCTTAAAGCCAATGGAAATCCACAAGTCCCCTGGGTAATAAAAATCTTTTAGAGAGAGATAGCCATCTGGATTTAGTGACTACTACGACAATTAAACAAGATAAACAGACGCTTGTCATGGGAAGAACTCCTCCTATCTTGGGAAATTAATTGTATTATGTGAATAAAATCACATTGTGTTTTTTAAAGATCAGAACTTGCACGGAGTCAATTTAATTGTTGTTTGAAGTACCCAAATAGAAAAAATGTCTAGAAATTTTATGTAATAAATATGTATATATATATATATATATATATATATATATATATATATATATATATATATATATATATATATATATATATATATATATATATATATACATTTGTTTTATGGAGACATAGAGAGATATAGCCACTGGAAGCAGAGACTACTCCGAACATTTAAAAACATAACAGAAGCTTGTCATTGAAAGAAATCCTCCTAGAGAAGGCATTAATTATTCATTTAATTGTAGCAAAAAATATATTTTATGTACTAGATGAAATCATATTGTGTCTATTAAGGACTAGGACTTAATTGTTGTATGAAATACCCAAATAGACAAAATGTCTAGGAATTTTATTTAGGAACTCTTAAGACGAGTAGACTGTCTGGGTTGTGTATGTTTGTTATGGTTTAAAAATATTTTTTTCCAACATTAGGAACAGTTTCAAAATAAATGAATATCCATCTGATCAAAAACCTTTCCCCATCGATCATACCAAAATTAATAAAAACGATTCGAGTTTTCCTAACAATTTGAATATCTCTTTTGTATCATTAATATTATTTTATTGTTATTGAAATCAAGGAAAATTTTATTTTAATGTAGTTTTAGACAAATATTATTTCTGGCAGGATTGTAAACGTCCGTAATACTAGTGGAATTTTTAATATCAATAATGTACGATCATAGCCTCCTGAAAGTTAAAAAAAAAATTACTGCTTGATACCTTGGGAGAAATACATATTTGTATTATTCCATAAAAGTTGCTAAATATGTATTTTTTTACTTTTAATACACAAAGAAAATAGTTACAAAGCTAAAAAAAGAACTTCTGTTTGACTTTTTTTGCTTCATTTAACTCCTTTTGTTTAACAAACACTATTATATAAGTCCTCATCCCTTAAATACAAACTTTTGATGGATCAATTAATTACTTAACTAATTACACTTCATTGGAAAACTTATTTATCTTTTTTGAAAGGTAATGAAAAAAGGTGTTAAATGTCAAACATTTGCTAACAGACCGAACATTACAACATATGGTGGCGGTGTAAATAAAAATATCACGCCAGCGAAATTATTACACATTTACAATTGAAATGTACATTAAAATATTGTTATAGGGCTTAAAAATAACAACAAAAACAACGTCTAAAAATGAACCCCTTCAAAAGTACTTGTTATTCAGCATGTGAATAATGTGAATACATGCACACACGCACTCACACACATACCTCTACCTTATGAACACTTTCTCTGTTGTCGCTTTTCATGGGGGTGAAAAATTAAGTACTTTCCTATAAGTTTGGTAAAACGGTGATGGCAGGAATCACAATAATATGAGTTTTCTGTCATCATTTTCAGATTTGGTTATAGTCACAAATACATATATAAATTTTATATTCCGTGTATAATATTTGGAAGAAATTGTCTTACGGCAATTTTTTTGCAACAATTTTAAAATGTTGTTGATTAGTTAAAAATACTTTTTTTCTTTTGCAAATTATCACTCTTTTGAGATGGCAATAACGCATAATGGCCTAGAAATTACATAAGTTCTTTTTTCTCAATTATAAATTATTGAAAAGTGCTTCCATGTGAAAGACAAGTTTCTATTTTTCAATTAAAAAGTGTTTTCATACAATAGAACAAAGTGGCACAGATTTGCAGGAGTTGAAATGTTTAATCTACATATTAATTAATACCCTGGAATACAATAACTATATTATAATCTCTAAAATAACTTCCAATTTTTTCAATGCCATATTTTTAAAATCAGTAGTACTATGAGCCAAATGTTGCACGTAGGCTCATTTTCGTCCTTGGCAATTATTTTTTTACTATGGACGATTGATCAAGCCAGAAATGACAATTATATACTGAAAGTAATATTCAGCTTAATGGTAAAAATAATTAATTAAAAAACTTAATCGCTTCAATTAAGCCCAAAACATGAGTATAAACTAGTAAAAAAAAGCTAAGCCAGGAAAACAATATTTTACAAGACAATTCTTTTTTAACCTGCCGTACACTTATTTGTATCACCACTATAATATTAAATCTGTCCCAAAAAAGCTTTTGAAAATGTTTGGATCGTAAAATAGAAATTTGTTGGACCACCATTCAAAAGGTACCCCCTACTCCTTTAGTTTAGGGTACTGAAACTAGTATTATAGGTTTGAAGAAGAGGGAGTGAAGGAAAACATTTTTACTCTGAGAGTGATAGGAAAAGCCTCTACAGATAGTCTATGCACATACGAATTGTTCGGTTAAAGAAGGAATTTTATCTGCGTGGAGCAATTCTTAGGCATATTGACTACAAATGGATGGGCTCTTAATGAAAAAAAAATCGTTTGTAAAAATATGGATTTCGAAAACAAGTTCCCTGATCGCATTGGATTGTAGTTAAGATAAAACAGTGAAGCACATCATACGTGGCCTCCATGCTCCACTAAGTAAATAAACTTTTTCTCAACCACAAATAAATGAAAAATTCAATTCGATTAGATTTATCAAATATCTTTACTTCAAAGATTCGGTCTCTACATTTAGACTCTAGTTGAAACTACGAGTAAAATATTTAGAAAATTTCCACTTCTTGGTACTTTTTATTTCAAAACGTTCAAATTCATTTAACAAAAAACTCATCCATCACTTTCCGGTAATAAAAATGTATATCATTTTATGGAAAAACAAAAATATGTATTCCAATTGCAAGAGTATTTAAATGTGTAAGTTCTATTCAATGATAAACGTGTGTGACTAGGGGTAAAGGCAGGACACGTAACAATTAACAAACAACGGCATAGGAATGGTTGTCGGCATACATTAAATTAATACAAATAGACTTAATTAGCAGCCAAGAGGAATTAATTGCCGACTTTGAACGAAAGGGGTTTTTTCCAAATCGCTTCCATTAAACGTATCGCCAAAAGCTAATAAGTCCCTTTATTTTACAGAAGCTTTCTGCTTTGGTAAACAAACAAACAAACATTTAGTCATATGAAACATCAAACACGTGACACTTGCCTAATTTATGAGTAATAAATACATATAATTTCATTATTTTTTCATTTTATCGGAACATGAGTTACGATTAACTGAGTGAAATTTTATATAGATTTGAATTTCTCACGCTACACATTGCATTTTCTATCAAAAAGTAGCAATGAAATGAAATTTAGTTTTTCATTGAAGTTTTCGTGTATTGGTGGCCTTTCGTTTAGCTTTTAGAGAAGCAAGCAAATAACGATTCTGTCTAAATTTAAAGGCCATGAAATATATGTTATCAACTGTTGCGGCTCATTGAAATAAATAAACGAATGTTGCATGCCGATCATGTGTGTGAAGGCAAACGGTGCCGCTTTTTATTTCACTAGACCAAAACTGAAAAGAAATTGTTATTGTTGGAAATGCCTTTCATATTATACAAATATCTCAAATTTTTTATATAAAGGGTTTTCCCATAAGAATAACAAGATGATAAAATTTAATAATGTGCTTTACTGGATCGCAGAAAAAGAAAGTTGAATCATCTTTTATTGAAGTTTTTAGTGAAGTTTAAATTAAGCCTTTCAAAGTTGAAATAATTAAAGAATGAGAGCAGCGTTTATGCCTCATAAAATTGTATATTCTGAAATATTCCTAAAAACAATTGAACTTTTTTTCAGATTTTTTAGCAATATTTTATTTCAGTGTTCGAAGGACCAGTGTTTCGGCGTACATCTGCTTTTCATATTTATGAAAAATTATCAAACCAAAAATAAATATTTGAAAGACTTCTAACAACGAGCTCTTCACTTCAATTTAAACAAAATTTTATATGTAAGTTTTCAAATAAAATTGCATGTAGTATTTTACTCGAGGCAAAAAATAAAATTAATTATAAGTACTATTTAATTAATAGTATATTTGCAACAACACTATATCAATGAAAAAGGTGTACTTGTTGAAAACTAACAAAAATATTTCCCTTGAAACTTTCTCAAGAAGTACAAAACACTAAGATAAATAACGTTAGTAAGACCCTGTAATAAGACTTTGTAATAACAAAATTCTTTTCAAATATATAAAGAATGGAGGCAATAAGGATTCCTGCTGAATATATGAATATAAAATTTTAAGCCATTAAATACTCCTGTGGATGCTTGAAATAAAATTAGTTTGTATTTTTTAACATTAAGAGGCCGTATAAGACCACTGGTATCTTATTTAAATAGTTTGGGCCATCCTAAACTCCTGTAGCGACCAAAAACTAATAATTATTATAGTATGTTTATTGCAACGTAAATGAACAAGTAATGGTTATAATGACTAAATAATTTTTAAACCTTAACAGTCAATAGAATATGAAAAAGATCTTCAAAAGAGCCACTAGAATATGGTTTTACAAAAATCCATGAAAAGGGTGAAATAGTGAAAGGGAATCATACCAAATTTGAATAACTTCAAATGATTTCTACAATAGTTTATCACAGAAAAATTATTAATTTTTTGTATCATACGAATATACATCGAATTGGAAACTTTCTTGAGCAGAAAGGAAAAAAAAGACTAACGGCAGCACATACATATCTGAAGGCGGTCCATTACAAGTCCAAGTTTGTTGAAAGAAAATTGTTCCAAATATAAGCAAACCCTCCAGGGGGGGAATACATCACTTGACAAGAATAGATTGCTTTTTTATTGCAAACAAATTAATTTCATTTAAAACAGAAGACAAAGCATTTATTGTATATCTTGAAGGAGCATAACTCCTCGACAGTCTGATTAAGTCTGTTACAGCCCTCAGCCACCACAACGAATAGTTGATCTTTGCCAAGTTTATGTTGGACTCCAATAATTTTAACTTCTAATTATACATAGACTGTACTTATGCTGTAAGCTGTTTCTTTTTTTTTTTTTTTTGTAGTTACGATCAATTATAATTTTTACGCCAACTGTTCAGCGAATATGTAGTGAAAAATTTTTCAAAAGGGATATACAGGGAGTGTATTCATATTTGAAGCTTTGATAGCAAAATGCACTGGTGTCAATGATGACTTATCCTGACTTATATCCAACTTCTTTAGAGGCTGACGTTTACGATTTCTTATAGATGGGATGTCATCAAAAAGGTTCATGATTCATTTTGAAATTATGGAAAGGCTACATTTTATCTCCTCTGTTATATCTAATATTTTCAGTGACTTTCTATGTTCAATTTCCAAACCTATATGTTTTTTTTGCAGATGGCAACAGCTGCTTGCATTCATGTTCATTCAACAACATATTAAAGCTTTCGTACACTGGGGCCATGAAGCAAAAAATTGTAATGATGGATTTTGTAAGGATATTGTAACAATCTCTGAATGGGGTCATGCAATTAGGATTGATGTTAATGCTTGTGAAATGCTGTGTATTATGCCTGCGAATAAGAGTATTCTGGAGCACGCTGATTCATCTGTTGTTGTGAATGATATGAATATAGGGTAATCAGAAGCTCTAGAAGTCTTAACGTGATGTCTGATAGATTGAGAACATTTTATATGTCGCTAAAAAAGCTTTTCTTTTAGCTATTTTGCAAATTTTGGTAATATTATATAGAACGCTTATAACCTTCTACGTGATTTATTCTCACAACACAATTTCTTTTAATCAGAATCGTTTGAGTCGCAGGGATTATATGAAAAAAAAAACTTTCTTAAAAGCAAGTAAGCCTTGCCGAAATCACTTTACTGCTTTTACGGCTAAAAATTATGGTAGTGAAAGTCAACCATTTCCTAAAAAGAAAATATATTGCAGTTTTTGTCCGTCGAAAATGGTATTCTTTAAATATGAGACACATGTATGGGGAGACCAACAAAATCTTGTCTTCTACTCATGCCAATGACTGACCTTCGTAGACAGTAGGTAGTGTACTAGACTCGTAGTGCGAAGGTCCCAGGTTTGAATCCTGCCGCAGAACTCTGGCAGTTTGTATTTGATAATTAAAGGGAGCACACAACAAGCATTCACTGGCTTAAGTGTATGTCGTATGACATCGGCTATAACACCCCTCCAATCAACCTAACCTAACCTACTCATGCATATAATAATACAAAAGTATGATGCTCTTATTAAAAATAACTTACATAATATATTCAAATGATAACGAGTTGAAAAATGTCTATAGTTATAGTTTTTCGTAGTGTTTTTTCCTATTTATATTATGTTAATTTTTTTCAATATATATTAAATTTTTTCGTTAATTTTTTTATTATTATTATTTTAATTAAAAATTAATTTTGATGTAAATAAATCTCAGTGTATAATTGACCTCAAAACAAGGTATTTAGTTTTTACGTTTTTCTTTATCCTGAATAGGAAGTTAGAAACTATGTGTGATGTTGTCTTTAACGTAAAAAAGCGTCATCTCTTCAGTACTAATCTGATGGTGCGCTTTTGAGCCAGCGATATCCAACTTAATTGTAAATTAAACTATATTCTAAAATTTCCATTAGAGCATGATTTATTTTCATCTAACAAGCCAGTTTTTACAAAACTTTTTGTCATAACAAAATTGTAAGTTGTTGGACAAAAACATAAAAAGTAACTAAAAATGTTGAAACGAGATTACTTTATATTACCTGACTCCTCTCCATACATCCCTCCCCGGGGCACACTCAGATATCAACCAAAAGACGACTTAATATAATTGATGTGATTGATAAGAAATAAGCAATGAAACTATTTGTTGCAAGCAAAAAGAAAACGTTGTGTAAGAAATTTTATGTTGTCAGACGAAATATGTCTTTTAAATCCGATATTGAAATTTTCAAAAAATTTGTTTGAAGAATATAACGAAAATTTTTTATAAATATCGCTTGAAATAGAAATAATTTAATGTATTATATAATAAAAAAAATAAATTTAAAAAAACATTCAAATTGATACTTTTATGTTAAAAATCACTTGCTTCAATTGCATCTTTCTGAGGATAATTTTTAAAAGAAATATGTGCAAAAGCTACAAATGAGACTATTTAATTGAGCGACGTATTTTGTGTCTACTAAAATTAGTTGCCATAAGCCTGCAATACATTCCAAAATTTATAACTTCCACGACAACTTAATTAAGCACATTTAAATACAATTAAGATAGGACAAACTCAAACCTACAATTCTTTGCCATCGTTAAAAATGCAGACAGATAAAGAAATATATTTCGAAGATTGTGACAAATATGTAATATCTGACAACATTTAAGACTTGCAGAGCAACGAGAAAAAGAACTACCAACTTAAATATACATCATTAAAAACAATTAATGAAAATCCCCAACATTAAGCGTTTTCATTAATGCGTTGACATTTGGAAGAGATAAGACATTAAAAAGCAATTATATTGAGACAAATCAGCAAAATATATAAAAATATTAATGTGGGATTTTGTGCTTAATGCAAGACATTAAATGGCCATAAAAACACCAGCTGAAGTAGATAAATGCCTGACTGAATGGCTGATTGGCTTATAAACAACGAACACCTCTCATAAGCACAAACATTGATAGAAAGACTGAAATATATTTCATTTACACATATACATACAAATATACATACATATATACTTATATTTATATAAACATATGTATGCATCACTGTTGGTTTGCTATTTATAACAATTAAAAGAAAACTTATTTGAAGAAAAAGTATATTTAAAAAATGGCTGGATCCTCTTTTTTTCAAAATTTAAATAATACTTATGTAATAGAAGAAGAAGGAAGAAGTCTATAAAAAACTTTCAATTTAACTAAAAATTAAACAAAATTCTTTGTTGAGAAATTATTTGAAATGTTTTAATATCCACAAAAATACTATATATGGAACATAGCTTAGGTTAGGTTAGGTTGATTGGAAGGGTGTTATAGCCTATGTCATACGACACACACTTAAGCCAGTGAAGGCTTGTTGTGCGCTCCCTTTATTTATCAAACACAAACTGCCAGAGTTCTGCGGCAAGATTCGAACCTGGGACCTTCGCACTACGAGTCAGTATATATGGAACATAAGAACAACAATTTTTCAGGATTGAAAATTTTTTATGACGATGTAAGATATATTATCTGCTTAAGGGAAGCCCAGCTAAATGCCACAGGTTGCAAACACAGATATGCGCAGTAGCTGCCATTGGCAGTTGCAAACAATTAGCGTTTATAAGGGTAAAGTCTCCGAGGGTGTTTGAACTCCCATTAAATTCCAAGTATTCTTGTGATCCCTGTAACGTAGTAGTGAGCAAAAATTGGTGCCATCCAAAAATCCAATAACCCAACCGACCATGGGCGGTATAACCCTATTAGCGATATGGGCTAAATTCCTACGCAACTGTGCGCCTGTATGCAATGTTGGCAGCCCCAATACCACAATCTGACGCTCTGGCTTAATCATTTATTCGCTTTAAAGGAAACGTGATTAACGAAAACATTACAACAAAATAAGTGAATTTGATTGTTATTAATAAATTGCTAGAAATATATTTCGAAGCAAACTCTTTTTAATTAATTTTTTTATGGGTTCGAGATTATTTTTAGTTAGACTCTATTAAGGAATTGTGTTTAAAAATTATAGAAAAAGTAAATTTGACTATATATCGGTGCCGCTACATACCTTATCAGTATCGGAGTTTAGAACTTGGCAGCTTTATTTCAGATATAATTTCTATTTAAACTAAGTTTCACTAGAAGAAGAATACGAGAAGTTTTTATTATTTTTTTTTTTTTTGTTATGAACAAAGTTAGTATACTCTGCCAAAGTTTCTTTTTAATATATTTTTATACATTATCTCGTAGGCTAATTTGTTGCTAGAATCGGATAAAGAGCTGTAGGAGATAAATGGTACTATTATCGCACAGTTATTCTATGTCCATTAGACTTAAACCGAGGGGTGCCCTTTAGAATTTCCTTATTTATGCCAGATTCGGAATTATCTCGAACTGTAGAGATCTTGTTTAATTAGATTGCATTTTATCATTTTTTTTCTACTTAAATAAACAATATCGTCTAAATTTTAGATATAGGTCGGGGTTGTGTCATATTTTTAGATAGAGGACGGGGATGTGTCTCCTCGTTTCATTCAGTTACTTCCACTCTGTCTTGAATTCAATACAAAAAACTTAATTGTAAATTTCAAGAATTGTTTTAAAAACTAATTTCAGTTAAAGTTCTTTATTGCAAAATATTTTTTTCAATCTCGCATACGCAGATGTGGAAATGTTCTTCTATTTTACCTTCAACACAAATCAAAATGTAATGATTCAATCATCGGTTGCATGTTTTCTCTATTAATTATTAGGATTTTTATATGTCATTAAATAAAATATGTACATATATATTTATATTTATTCTAAAGTATGGTATATACTCTACATATGCATGTACATATGTTAAGATATTTTCTTTTATTTTTGGTAAATTTCTCCATTCAGGCCATAAATTTGGTGGGCGACATGTAATAAATTTCAGCTCCTGGACAGAAATTATGTTCACATATGCAACAACTACACATTTGAGAAGAAAAAGTAATAAAAATAAATAAATAATACGATCATTAAATATACATCTATATAGAGGTAATGGCGTCAACTTAACATGACATATTTCTATTGCAGAAACTGAAGAAAATGTGTTTAAAAGCTATAAAAACTTAAGATGAAATAATTCCTTTAAAAGTCACAGAAACTCTTAAAGAATTAATTTAGTTTGTTAAAGAATTATATGAAATGCATAAAAGATGGATTAATGTGAAACTAATTTTCAATTCTCAAATACATTAAAGCTTCATAATACGAAAACGTTTTAAAATATGTATATCACTTTAATTTTATAGATATTAAAAAAATCTAATACTACATTTTAAAGAAGGTTTACATTCAAGAATTTTTTGATAGTGTAAAGTTATATGCACTATAATTTTATAAAGAAAGCCCAAAGCCAAAGAATTTTAAATACTATCATAGAATTTTGTTAATATTTTGTAAAAAAATGCTCTGATATAAAACTATTTGCAGTTAAAAGGGTCAGCCGAAATGCCAAGGTCTAAAATTTTTAAACCGTAGTCATATACTTCTAACATTTAAGGACTACTAGTGTAATTTTCTCTAAAATCGTGCAAACAAGTTCTGTGATCTGTCAAGAGAAAAATAAAGCAAACTCATACGGTTGGAATAGCCTGAGAGTAGGACTATTATCAGTAAAACATCGTGTCTTCTTAATTTTTCATTGTGGCTACAGTATTAAAATGATAACGCTGATCGGTCGTCCTTTGACTCTGGTTTCAATATTGCTGCAAAATTGTAAATTTAAATCTACAATGTATAGAGAATGATGAAATAATAGTGAAATGTCCGTAATCCAAGTTTTGTTTTCAATGTTAGAAAAATAGATGCATAAAACAAAATAAAATTTCGGATGCAAATAAATTACTATATGACTTACAGCCTGAATAAAAATAAACATAAATTACATACCATAAGGTCGATAAAATTAATAAAATTAATAAATTTATATTTTGGATGTATATTTAAATGCAGTCAATTTTTTTAATAATAGTTCATGGCAATTCTTTATAATAATGAATAATTTTTCAATGAAGTGAAATGCATCCAGGAACAACCTTTTTTTTCAATTGGCAATATGATTAGGAACTATAAAATTATTATGATAGTTATCAAATTTGTTATTCGTAGAATATCTGGAATAACAAATTTGATAAATATTGTTATCATAAATTTTGTTTTTTCCATAAATACTTTCATTGCCACCCAAAGGGGGATTAATTGTATAAAGGCGTAAAAAGAAAAACAAAAAGACGCAAGTCAATTATAATTGTTTGTTGTGTTGTGTTTGTACAAAAGCTTTCTAAAGGTATTATATTTATGTGCTTTTTGTTGATTACAAATAAAAAAATATGTTTGAGTTTTATTTGAATTCTCATATAGTTTTTTTAGTCTTTGGTATAAGTATACGAGCTTGAATGCTTTTCAATCATGATTTGGCTGAAAGGATACTGATGATTTGGTTAGCGTCAATGAAATGCAGGCATATACTTACCTAGCTAAGCCAACAACAAACAATAAAATATTAAAAATTTTTATTATGTTTACACCGCTCTAATAAATTATCGAATTAGCAATCTTACTTTCATGGCTATTGGAGCATTGTACGTAAAAAATTGAACTATTTGTTTATACTATAAGACTGTAGTCGAATTTTTATATTTTGGTGAACTAGTGCCAAAATATTGCTCTGTACGTGGTGTTTGTAAACTAAAGTCATATTTTTATATATCTAATACGTTCATGCAACAACACAATTTTCTATCAACGTGTTAATAGTGTTATATATTTATTAAGAACAGCTTCCGCTAGGGCTATTACCTGCCGAACCTTTAGATATATAATTCAGACAGCAGTTACATATGTCACAGTTTCGGCCCTATAAATATACCTTGATATATCTCCCAACTTTGAAGGACTTAGTATTGTACTTCTCATAAGATCTCCTTTCTTAGCTGTCTTGCTGAGATTAAAAAATTTTTAAATGCCTTTATCACACCCTCAATTATTGTTATTTTGGTCATTGGTAATTTGCATTTAACACTTTCTATACATAAACGACCAACCTCTTAAACATGAATTTCTTTTTTCTTTCATTTCACTACAAATGTATAACAAATTTGCCAATCAGGCAGTGACAACTATTTAAAAATTCCATCGAGTTAGACATCTTGACACATTCATCTAAAAAAACTACAGCAATCCATAAAAATCTAATGAGGACTTTTTTAATTCTTCTATATTCGCGTATATATATTTTTAATCACCTGTCGTTTTTTTTCCTCCAACTAATATTTGTACCACTTTGCATAATTAATGACTTAATAACTTGGTGAACTAAAAACACACTTTTTCTTTTGCCAAATGCACAAAAACTATCAGTATATAAATAGAGAAAAACAAAATGAAACAGACGAAAAACAGCACAAACGGACCCAACCCACTAAATAATAATAAAAAATAAAAAAAGGAGTTAAAAATACCGAAACCATATCAACTTATCAAATCACCACAACACTTACAGAAACATTATTATTTTTAAGCATTTTTATATGCAGAACACTTAAGACAATTTTCAACTAATTACGCCTGCAAGTGGCAGTCAGCTTGGACACAGCCGACACCAAAAAGGCATCTAATGGCATGATGGTGTGGTACAAGCTGTCGGGCAAGGAGACATACATACATAAAACAAGGAGAAGAACATCAACTCCAACACCAACTGAACAGACGATTTAAAGTAATAACAAAAAACGAACAGCAAACGAACTAAACAGACAAATGAACAGAAATACTGAATTTGATTAATTGTTTGCAACTCAATGCAAAAGATACAACATATTTTTTTTCCTTTTTAAGGCGCAATAATCATATTGTAAAGCTTGCAAGCAGAGCTCTAAAGTAATTCATTGATTTGGAACTATTTCCATTGCAGATGACAGGCCGCTGATGAAATGCAGATGGAAATTAGATTTCAGCATAACTTGTATCAAAAAGCTATAATAATCCTTTGTGAAAGAACCTTATGAAGAGAAAGGACTTCATAGTGTGACAGAGATAAAAAGAGAGTTTAGAAAGGAAGAGACAAAAATCAGTAGAGAGATGATGGTGAAGAAGTAGTTTGAGTTTTTGAAGCCATATATGTAGCACTTTATGTCAAAAAGGACTCAGCTCAAGAATCGTCCACTGCTCTTTACGAAAGAGTATATTTTTTCTAAGTCAGACTACTGAAACATCTATTGCCAAATGGGCGGAGGCGGTGTATAATGTTTTGTTTCATAAACAAAAATCAATGAAAAAAGTCGGATGTCTAAAGAAATAAATGCGTTGGAGTTGGACCTAAAATGCTAACAAAATAAAACAAGAGATTATTATAATATGATTATTTTGCCGTCTCAAAAGTTCACTAAAATTAAATTTTTCTATAATATTCACACCCAAATAATAAAAGTTTTTGCATTATATAAAATTATTTTGGAAAAATCAATGTTGTAACGGACTGATCCATTTTTTTGACAATCTCATATGCCATTATATCAAGTTAAAGTTTTATTTATATCAATCGCAAAACTTTTATTGAAAATCACCTAAAAAGGTAATTTTAAATTCGTGTTTATCGAATATTTTTTAAAGTTTAATGGAGTGCAAAATTATATACAAAAATATTTCTCTATTTAATTCTATACTACTGAGGATCTTGATAGAAGTTCAACATATTTTTTTTGTATATTTTTACTATCAAAATTCATGCCCAGTTAAGACAATGCATAGTCCACTTTTTTATCGGAAAATTGTGTTCAGCAACGAAGCATATTTTTGGTTGAATGAATACGTGATGAAGCAAAATTGCCGTATTTGGAGTGAAGAGCATCCCGAAGCATTGCATCCGAAAAATGCACTGTTTGGTGCAAATTAAGGGCAAGTGGCATCATTTTACCGACTTAGGCAGAAATGTTAATGTGAAAGGCGAGCGGTATCGTTCAATGATTACAAATTCTTTTGCTCAAAATAGAGCTGGACTTGGATGATATGTGGTTTAAACAAGACGGTGCCATTGGCGAGTTCGGTGAACAGTTTTTTTCACGTTTGTGAGCCGGCTAATTGGTCACTTAAATCGTGCGATTTAACGTCTTTAGACTATGTTAAAATTCATTTATATAGGGACAAGTTGGCAACAGTTGACCCACTGGAAATCAATATTGAAGAATTTATTCGTGAGATACTGGTCGATATGTTGAAGAGAATATGCCAAAACTGAATGTACCGTATGAACCATTTGAGGTCTAGCTATGGTCAACATTTACATGGATTTTGAAATATATAGATCGTTCTATCGACTCATATAAATATTTAATACATTTCTTTAAATTTTATGTGATTTTTCAATCAAATCCGAAAGCCCTTAAAATATCACCCTACATTTTTATGCTATATATCCTTGCCAAACGAGTTTCATATTTATATATATAAAGAGATGCATATAAGTTGGGAGTCGTAGTAATAAATTTGTGTATATTGATTACAGGATAATATTTAAAAGAAAAGGATATAAGCGAGTTACACATATACATGCTGCGACAGGGAAGAAATATGTGCAGATTACAAGCTATATTTTGCTGCTTTTGTAACTTCCCTTATATTATCAATTTGCAAAAAAAGAATACACAAAGGGGCATAGGTATCCCTGCTGCAATTTCCAAAAAACAATTGAGCACAAATTTTAAGCTATATATCACGACTTTGACGAAATGGCTGTAACTCTTCGTAACTGTTCGATATAAAGATGCATAAATAAATTTTTATTTAGCCGAAACCTCCCTCTTCTATTTCTAATAATTTTATTTGACGTCAAAGAACTCTGTGTCACTCCTTCAGTAAAGGGCACTTCAACGAGGAATTGTTAAGGAAAAATGGGAGCTTCAGCTGATTTGTCATGCTATGAAATTCTTAACAAAAATTCGAATCTAACAAATTATACAAAATTTTAACACTAATCAAATTCATTAAGCGAGATATTTTACAATATAAATTTTTAAATAATTTATTGCTTGTACTGATGATGTGGTCACCGCCGATGATTTCAAGGCATATAATCAGGCAACGGGCAACAGCCAAAAGCGAACAATAATTTACGTAACGACTGTACAAAAACTTTCTAATCTTCATCAGAGATTAGTTTCCTAATCCTAGGCGTAATAGCCCTACCAATTATAATTTATCTCCGCCATACTTGGTAAATTTTCTTAATAAGTTTATGCGTATTAAAAATCACTAAATTCAATTGTTTCTCTTTGAAACGGCAAACAAATTCAAACTTTTCTTGTAAAAAAATTTTAATTAATAAAAATTTACTTACGACTTCACAGAATTTACAGACTCTTCTTATTTGGTTTCTTGCATTTAGAATACAATCTCAATATTTTTAAACTTAAAGGACCACAGGAACAGTTCAAAAAACTAAGGATTTAAAAAAAATAAGCAGAAATAATTCTCTTAATTTTTTTATGTAATTTAATCGAAGAAATATTGTATCGATTGTCAGTGGTATATTCGAGAATCAAGCACAATTGTTAAATTATTTGAAAACTGCAAGGTAGAGTCAAATATGAAGCCTGTAATATTTTCTGCGACTCAGTGAAATTTTAAAAATAAACTCTTTCAAACAGCAACATTTCATAATAAATGTACCCATAGAAACTAAAAGAGATAAGACGTAAAGTGGTCATAGTAAGATGGAGATGATGACGATGATGAAGATGAAGAGGAAGAGTGAAAAGAATGCAAAAATATTTGTTTGAATGCATCATCGTCAACATACATCGGTCCAGAGCAAACAGTTGCCTGTATTAGCTCGTATCCAACGTGCATGAGTGAGTGAACGAGTGTTCAAGTTTGGCACGCGCATAAAATGTGTGCGTGTGAGTGGAAGTATCCGTTCGTTCGAAGATGATGCGTTGAAGTTGAAGTATGTTGCACATTGTAGCTAAAAGATATAACAATCTCCTGCATGTGTGACTAAGAATGTGTTTGGCTGTGTGTGTATTTTATCTCTGCAAAGAATTTAAAAAATTATTTACTAGATTTTCTTTTTTTAATTTTCATTTATTTTTATATTTTTCAAGTTTTTTTCTTATAACTCTCATTCAATGAAGATGGTAAATATATTAAGGATGCTAAGAATTGGGGACATATCAGACAATCGATGATTAATTCATATTCATAAGCATTCAACTGTGTGCTGTGCATCCCGGCATACTCAGCCACAGTTTCACAATAAGGAGTTGAGCTTGTGTCTTGCAGCACATAATGCGAGAAATTCTTTTAGGAATAAATTTTACCGACCACAATCCATTTGGCGCCCGCTCGTTGACGGCAAAAAATCAAAAAGCATCTTAAGCAACAGGTATTTGTATTAATGTTGGAGGATTCCAAAAACAATTGCTGTGTTTAAGGTGTGCGTGTTTAGTGTATTGAGACTCATTAGTGTCTTGTGGCTTGTATTTAAATCCACTGAGATGCCACTTCTCGTGAAAGATTTACTCACACATTTATAGATAGTAGATGTGTATAAGAGTTGTTGCTGTATTTGTGATCGGATTAAGGTCATTGCTCAATTGGTTAATGAAGAAACAGTAAGACCCATGCACACAGACATCATTTTAAAAAGGGATTGCCACTGTCATTAGTTTATTTCATACTACGAGCATTTTTATACAATTGAGCAGGAAAGTCCCCCAGCTACGCAATACACGCTTGACCAAAAATCTAATAAATAAATCTAGTAAGGAGTTCAATTCAACGAAATTGTATTCAACACAGTTGAAAGTTTAAACTAATTACAGTTGGCTGTCCGCTTAAAACACATGATCTTATTGTCGGACTCTAACGATAGTTTGGCCGGTCTTGGCAAAGTGTATAAACTCTTAACAAATATTGCTGTAATAGATCATTAGTATAAATGAAACGGATAATATTTTTAATATATTTTAAATGAAGAAAAAATCAATCCAAAGTTTACAAGGAAAGTTTGACTTCTTAGTTTCAACCTACAGAAGAAGACTTAATTACAATAATTTCTGAGGCCGTTATACCCCCTTTTTCATGCTCATGCTTATTTCGTGCATATCGCTAGTTCTTAGTATAGATGTGAACCAAATAAATTGTCAAATTTGTTGTAATTACAATTAATTTTCATGCAAACATTGCCTCCTGGAAATTTTTGGCCACCATAAAATACACATGAGCACTGATGGAATGCGGAGGGGTGAGTAGGTTGGAAGTTGGAAATTGACTTTTTCATTTAGACAAGGGATCTGTGGTAATAATTACTTTGTTTTTAAATGAAAATACTTTAAAAATATTAACTTACTACTCTAAACAAATTAAATATTTTAAGTTCATACTCTTTTAAAAGATTTCTTGCCTAAGATCAACATCAACGAAAGCATGGGCCGCTATACTTCACTGACTTTCGATAGAACTAGTTCCTAGAAAGCTGGCACTACAAGCTTAAAACAACATCTGCATGGCAACCACATGGACGACATTTTGAAGTTCATTGTTTATTACATTTTAAGATCCTTCGTAAAAAAGGCCTAGTACTCTTTGCTATAAGGGTAACTCCCTACTCAATCGATTGGAGCTCATTCTATTAACATGGATGACTCTAAAAAAGGAGTAGGAGTTGGCAGAGTTGTCTACATTGAACAGTTCTGATTCTATATTAAAAAATTCCCAATAAATGAAACCTCTTGTAGGCAAAATCGCTGCCATCCAATGAGTAGAAAACTTGCGAGAATTTGGTCGGTCCAAAGTTGCAATCAAATTACTCAAAAGTGAAATTTTGTTAAAGAATTCTAGGCATTCTGAGATGTGATGGCATGCCATTTGAATATAGTCCAAATATATGTTTACAGACTACACATTATTTAAGTTAATAAATTCGCGGATAAGCCTGCCAAAAGGAGAAATCCTCTATAGGATGCGGACATCGATACTTTTTGTAGTCTTTCTATTTCCTGCATCTTCAAAATTTATTAAGTGCAGTTGTCTTAAGACGCATTAAGTATGGAGCCAACGTGCATGAGGATGATAATCCAGTGACCCCTGGTCAACAAGTACAGGATACCCTGGAACTTCGGGACCAGGGTTATAGGGCGCTGTAGATTTGGTACCCATGCAAAGAGGATAGGTCCCCTTTATATCAAAAGCTATAGATATAAAAAGTAGAAAGTAACAGCAAGCAACCTACTTTGCTTCTTTTCAGCACTGGAAAAACATCGCCTTCACTTAGTTGGCAATAGGTACTACAGTAGCCTGTCAGAAATATCAACCGAGTAGATAAAGATAATAAGACTTTCACTAAAAGAAGAGGGCGGTTCTAGCACTGACTGCTCTAAGACGACAAGAGTCACAAAATACCGGTAAAAGTTATACTCTCTCATCAGCATTTTTTTACTTATACTGCTACTCTTATTCACAGTAGATTCGTCGCCCTTTCTCTTTAGCTTTTTCAAAAAGAAATAATTTATCATGGGGTTAAGTCAGCTAAGTCTAACTTCCCCTCCTTTTTCAGCAGCTTATCATTGAAATCTAGTTCATACTGTTACCTATGTCTTCATAAATTCATATAAAACAGAGATGTACAGGGTTAAGAGGTCCGGATGATCTCAAAGTTCTTAAAAAGTCCAAATACAACGCTTTTATTCTATTTTGCATTCTGCGCTTGCCACTACTCCGCAAAAATAAACTTGATATTCATAAATCTATAAGCCTGGCAACCCTATTTCACAAGCTGATATAAGATTCATTTGTGCTTCTTTTCCTCTTTCTATAGAACTTCTGCAGATAATTCGTAAAAAGTCAAAACTCCGGTGGCTTTTATTTAAGTTTGTCACTGGTGTCATTTATGGAATCAAATGTGATACATTACTTAGCTAATGGAGCATTTTAATTATGACACTGTGCTGCAACTACTGTATTCTTGCAACGTATGGAACACTATGCAAACAAGCCGTAAAACTGAAATGAAGCAAATTATACTTCAGTATTCTGTTCCTTAACTGTGGCTGTTTCAGTCATTGTTTTAGACTCTTGTCTTGTGTTGGCATTAAAACATATTACAAACGTGTATTAATATGTGGCACAATCACATATGGCTGCTTGCTGTTGCATTCATGTAATGAAGTGATTTTTAAAAGTATTTACTTGTTTACTTTATGCCTGAATACGTTTCTTAAATTAAGTCACACAACCTACAAAATATTCTTATTCTTTATGGCAGAGTAAGTAAGTGTTCTGGAAATACCCTTTCATTTTTCCAGCTGTCCATTTTTAAAAATTGTCTTACACCGACCGACCACCAGCATCCTTTGAAGTCTTTATAAACATTCTTTCAAAAATCACAATGAATACGAAAATGATTTTTAAATATAATTTATGTTTTCCATAATATTTCTTGTGGTGGTTTTAATTGACCATTAATTGTTTAGTTTGTTAAAGAAATTTTGTTCACTTTGTTGTATTCCCAAGAAATTAAAAGCGCGCCATGTAAGAATTCTTTTTTCATCGATTCATTATATTTTGCTTATGGGGGTGTTTTGCACCTTTTGTTACACATGCCACATGTGTCCATCAGCGCTAAAGGATCTCATTATGATATTTGATATTTTGGCTCTTTAATGTTTTTATTGTTTATTTTGTCCTGTTAAATGTGAACTAAAAGGTGTTGGGCATGTGACATTTATTTGTGTTTTTTTTTTCTCTCTTCTTATTTGCCTCTGTCTTGTGCTGTGCATTGTTGACCTGTGACGTTGCAGTTTTTATTTTGGTACGTTCGTATCATGCGAGTATGTGTAAATAAATGCGGGCATGCGCCTGACATCAGTTTGTTTTGTATGATTTTTGTAAGACTAAATGAAAGGGATACAAAAAGAAATCCTTTCACCTGTAACCTGATCAATACGGTATTGATTACACATTGAGTAAAAATTAAAAGTCATGGCAGTTCAAGAGACAGATTTAAATAAATGATCTTAAAGTATGAAAACAATTTCTTCACATATTAAACGGCTTGACAAGCAGAGTAATTTCCTTTTACGCACATGCAAAAATCAATGCTTCAAAAGGGGATTTTTAAAATCTTTTTGAGTTTGCAACGAATTTTTTATTGCTATTTGACCATGTTATTGATGATATTTTCTTAGTATGTTTTTTATTCTCTTGTGTATTATATATATTTTTACTTAACATTTTAATTATTATTTAATTGTTTCAATTCAATCCAAAAAAGACAAAAAATTCTCTAATAGATCCTTTGGAAGCAAAGAAAATGCCTTTCCCAGCGAAAAACTTGCATTTTTGCTGTTTCGAAATCGTCGCATTAATTCAAATTTAGTTTTCAAAAGCGTTATCTGCTTAGAATTTTTTAACAAACGCAAACTGCGAAATCGTTGGAAAAAACATCACAGGGTTGGAAATGTTGATATAATTGTTCTCTTTTATACACTCAAAGCAATAGTGGCACTTCTCAGAATCACATTTTTGTCTTCAAATTAGACAAATTCCATATAAAATGGTTTTGTAATATGTGATATTGAAATTTATTATTTTGGGTTATTCTCCCCTGAAGTAGCTGGCGCATTGACTACAAACCAATTTATGACTGAGAACTTGGGTTCGATTCCTTTTCAGGATAAGTCTTTAAAAAAATTAACATCATGATTTACTTAGTATGGCGTTGTGTTAATTGCTGTTGGACTGTTTAAGTGATGAAGGTTTAGCATTGGTAACTTAACAGTGACAGCGCCATATCAAAGCGCCCTTCTTTATCAGCAATGTTAGCAGAATCGTCGTCGAAGTAAAACAATTAATAGAAAGGCTATACATGCAGCCTAATGCGTCTACTTAACACCAGAGGCGCTGCAACTCTGCTATAAAAGAAATAATAAACAACGCGGAATAGTTGAGTTTTAAAACAGAAATTTAGCTCTCTCTCTCTCTCTCTCCGTCTTCTAATTTCATCGCCTGTCCTTTCCACCCTATCCCTTTCACTTAGAAGTAACACCTTAAGTTAGTACTAGGCATTAATTGCCTGAGTGTAACTTCTATTGAGAAAAAAACAATTAGAGTTTTTACAAAATGTTTTTTTTGATTTTAATATTAAGTATTTGAAAAAAAGATTTTATTTTTCATTCACTAACGACCAACGAGCATTTAATTGTATACAACACGTTGTGTTGTTTGTATAAAAGCATTCTAAGCCTACTATGATTATGTTTTTTGTAATAATCATGAACAATATGGAATTCTCGTATTGTGTTTGATTGTTTTGGCATAAACGTATAAGCTAAGTCCGCAACATACAAAGCGTTTTTTAATATGTTTAGCAACGGATGCCAAAAGCTTGAGGTGTAACTGTAAATAAATGTGCAGTTGGCTGTGGCGTCTAAATTTTTAAATTGTTAGACCGATCATTTTAAGAAATCGTTATTGCTTTATTTTTTCTTCAACATAGAAAACGGAAAGTAATATGGTGATTATCTTCCAATTCAATTTGTATGTGCTTAATGCAAAATTTCTTTATATTTTTATAATTTAATTGTTTTAATTTTTTCCCCTCAACTGTGTTTCCAATATTAAACAGCCCTTCACTTGTTATTAATTTGCAGCAGCAAGAAAAAACGTTATTTCTACTGCTGCAGTTGCCATATCCAATGACAATTTATATGCCATGACAAATTTTTCATTAATGTTTTGAGCCGCAGCTACAAAATTACTAACTGACAATTTGACATATAATAATTTTCCAACAAATTTTAACAAGTAAATTATGTTTTAAGGGTCTTAACTTGTTGCCATGATTTTCCGCTGCATGCTCCTCGTTCAACCATGTTTGCTGCAACCAGCAACCAGCAACAATATAGATTTTATTAGTTTAACTATTTTCGTTGGGGCATTTCATTAATGAAGATTTAAACAAACATGGCTTAACCGCACAGAAACACGAACGACGATTTATAGTAAAATTTAAAATAGATACAATGAAGAAAAAAAATTATTAAAAAATAACTTGTCGTGATGGCCGATATTATTGATGGATTTAGGGCGATTATAAGATTATTGTCGTCATATTTTGTTTCTCTCTTATTTGGCTTATTATAGTCAAAAGCTGCTAAAACTACCTTAAAAAATTGCGCAATCTTGATATTTATTTTGGTTTTTTTTCAATTTAACTTCTAAGTTAAAAAAATAGAAAACAAGACTTGAATATTGCAATCGCAAAATTTCAGTTTGGAATTGAGCTGTCATGTTTGTTTGTAGTTAATCATCTTGAGTTGGTAGAGTTTTTTGTTAATTTTTTTTTTCTTTTTGTTTGTTTGATTGTTGTTTTTTGTGTTTCATGTTGGTGGTAGTTGGCTTAACTTTAAGAGCGTCTACACGATGTAGGCCATGGGTGATTGTTATAGGGCTGCAAGTGATTTTTCCGCTTTGAAATGATTTTTTTTTTTGCATTATGTAGTAAAAACAGCTTTAAGTTATTTTTCTAGTTGCTCAAAATGATTATTAGATTGACTTCTATTAAAGCAGCTTCTGCTTGATAGTTGTTGACTTTAAATTTACAAATTTTATTTGGCAAGAAATACAGGTTAAGATGATGGTTTCATTTTAATCAATACGAAACAGAAATTACCATTTTTTATTTATTTTTTCCTTAGTCTTCGTTATATTGATTAAGTTTGCTCAAGGTATTATGAAATAATTTTAAGATTTTTGTTTAATAATTGAGCTTGTTAGAAATTAAGAGAAAAAAATTCCAGGCAATTCAATGAATTAAATTTAGTAGATCGCAATTCTTCTTGAAACCATGGGAATATATTTTTGTTCTGAAAAAGTTAGCAATAAATTATAATTTGAATTTCAAAAAATCTAATTTTCTGACTATACATTCTCGTGCAATTTGAAGATTAGATTAGTTGATAAATTAAAACAAAAGTGTGCAAAAAAACATACAAAAATATTCAAACAAAATAAGTAACAATGATAATTATGATATTCTTCTCGTATATCAAACGCAAATAAAAATTATAAAACATTTCAAAACCATATTTCCCTTGAAATGATTTTTCATGTTAAAATAAACTAATTTTTTTATTTTATTTTATCTTCAATTCGGTGGTGAATTTTTTATCCAAATAAAGGCTGTAATAAATCTTTTTTTATAATATTTAAGATTTTTATTGGTTTTTTAAACCAATTTTTCTTTCCATTAAAAATTAACACATTAATCGAAAGGTCTTTAGGATACAGAATTATAGTGGCAAAGGTTTGTAAGAAGCAAAATATTCTATTATAGTTTTATATGACAGCTAAGCTGTAAAAATAAGTCAATAAAAGTCCTATAAAAGCTAGGATCTTAATGTAGGCGAGATTCTAAGCAAGATTTTCTATTTTTTTGATACTGTTCATTTGATTTAAAATCACGTTCAGTTTGTCATAAAACAGGGAATTTTTTGAAGTATTACAAATGCTATTTGTCCAAAATTATATTTTGCATACTGCCCTATATGACAATTATTCTAGTTACACATACATATATTCCTTTTTTATAATTTAATCACTTGATCGATATTTTTGTTGGCAGACTTTGAAATAAAATTTAAAATCACTGATTCCATTTCGCTTCAGTTTCATTAAAGAAAACTAATCACAAAGAAGTTTAAAGGATCTTTGATTTGTGATCCGGAACTAGTTGGAATTAAGTTATTTTCCAAAGTTTTCTTAAATAGGCTTGTCATTGCAAGATGTTCTCTTTTCGGTTCCTGTTCAATCGATCTGAAGTTGTGATAAGGATATGGTGAAACAACGATTTCTTGAAAGTGTTTCAGATGCTATACAACTCACAACTTATTTAACACTAAACTGCATATGAAAATTACTCTAATTAGAAAAAAAGTCTGCCCAGTAATCAGACTTTGTTTTATTATTGCGAAAATAATATTTTCAGTTAAAAGTTTAAGAAAATGACTTTTTTAATTATAAGTCTATAGAAATATGTACCGACTTTAGGTTAATCCCGATTTTTTCCATTTAAATTACAGGAAAGTTGAAAAAATACATCAACGAATACTTTACAAGCAATTACGATATCATTTCACTTCGTAGCTTAAGACCAAATCCTTTTAAAAATCATTAATATATTTAAATGGATATTTCCACCCATTTTCATATTCTGTAAAGTAATGTAATGTAAGGTTGAGCAAATCATCCGAATAAATTTTAGGTAACGAAATTACAAGCTGTTGTTTGGAATTGACAGTAAAACCGAAACTTGAAACTTAAAATGATTTGTTTTTAGCACTATTTTTGGATGGCATAAAATTTTAGATCCCATTTAATGTACATACATATATTTTTGTGAACCCTTCTTTAGTATACAATTTCATCCATGGTTTCCTATAAAATTTATTCGAATATATTATATTGTTTGCAAAATAATTTGCACTTTATTAATAAAAATCGTTTTAAATATTTATTATTGCAATATATTATTTGGGGTATTGTACCGTCCCCACCTTATCATTTGTACAATTATAGTTAAAAAAAATTTTAGTGCTTGTTGTAGGCTTAGCTGTTCATAAATCGATATCTCATTGATGCTTATCAAATCATCAGTGAACTTAAGCCGGGATGAAGGCTTACAAACCGGCTAAATTTCACCACTAATACTCCTGTATAAAGAGATTATCCCACAACAAAAATCTTTTTATAAACGACAGTAAAAAATTTTTATTGCTTCTTATGAAAGAATTTTTTAAGTATATAAATTGAAAATTATTTGAATGATAGATATGCAGCCAAATATGTGTGTCATAATCTAAGAGGTAGTAGGGTAAAGAGGAAGGCACACCTTAAAAAGGCGATTTACTTGACTTGTTGTCATAATCGTCACAATCATCAACTGCAATGAAAATTTCTCATGAATAAAACATTGTCAATGAAGTATTTTTATTCTATTTCTCATAATTTAACAACCTTAAGAATGATAATTATTGAAACAACAAAAAAAAACTTATCAAATAATTTAATATTGAGTGAATATAACGTACCTGATACATTTTTAAATTTATCGCTTGAATGTGTTTTTATGTTTCTTTATTTTAATAACGATCAGGTTCAAAATAAAACATCAAACATATCAGAATTAAATGATTCACTACTCATTTATCGCTAGAAAGAAGGAAGCAAATTTTAAATTAAAATCAAGCAAGACGCGTGTTTTTAACAAAACTTTTCATAAACATAAGTTTGTGTGCGATATGGTTCATTTAATTTAAAAGTTATAAGAAATGCTCATTTCAAATTGACCTGAAGACGCAATCAGTTGTGAAATGAATTCGAGAAGAAATTAAAGACATAAATAATTCCATATTCGGCCGCACAAACTGACTGTCTCACCTTTCGTTTGTTTTGTGGCAAACATACACATTGATTCATTATTGTTACTCGTAAGCAGTGGTTCGGTGCAAAACACGATAAGTGTGCTGAACACAATTTCAACAGATCACACCTTAAAATTAAAATAAAATAAGAAACAATATATATGTATATATATTTAAATTATCAGACTAGCACAAATATAAGGAGTAACCCCATCCATATACATACAATTAAATAACCACTTCACCACCACCGCCAACATCGACAGAACATTGTCGATGCACTGCGACATTATTCACGACAGGCATTTAATTGAGTGTTTGTATTTTATTCTTATTTTAGTTAAAGACGAATGTATGGACGGACATTCCATCCATGTACAGAACAACAACTTTTAACATAATGAAAGAAGAAAAAAAAACGTATGCAAGACGCATGGTGCGTTACTGAAGCGAAACAAGTGTTTAGTCACCGTGCCACCACAGGTAATCACCCAATATCATTTATATTGTTTTTGTTCTTTTTTTCTTATTTTATTTGTATCAAAGCTGCTCCTTTAAATTTATTTTCGTAGCCAAAGTAACATTATTTAAAACAAAAAGAAAATATAATAAATTCGCATTTAAATATTTTATTTTCGTACGCTACACCAAGTCGTTACTGCCATATGTCATATGTTTAGTACACACAGTGCCAGCGATACCAAAAAAAATACTTCTTTATTATTTCCCATTATTTGCAAAAGTATCATAAGTGTGAGGTATTTAATGTTAGACCTTTAAAGCTCGGGACTTATCCTGGAAAAGAAATGCAAATGGTTTTCGTCTAGAATTGACGGGCCGTAAGCGTTTCATGTTCAAAAAAAAAACATCAAACTCAAGTCCACCACATGCTGAAAAGTGAGAGTGTGCAAATAAAAGAAAAGTAGCACTTAGGTTGCGAGCTACAGTGAAACCTTGGTTAGCGCAACGAACAGAAATTTTTTGGCAGCTGAAAAAACTGAGTAATCAATTCGCCTGTACCAACTGCATAAATGTTCCTTTCTCCTTCTAGATGTGTATCAATCATTCAGAAGTAAAGTTAAATATAAAACACATAAAGCTATAATTTTGAAAATACTTATATTTTCATATAATGGTTGGACTATGCCATTACGTGCAAAATACAATGTCATTTAAGTGATTGCCTCTAGACTGGTTGCAGCAGCGGACGCTTGTGAGATAGTTTTTGACCAGTTCTAGTGGATGTGTTGCCGATTACTTGCCGAATGTTGATTTTAAAATACTCCAACATTAAGAAAGAATCCGCGCAGACACCACCTTTGACTAAGTCCCAAAAAAACTCAACGGTATCAAATCGAATGATCTCGGTGGCCAATAGACGTCCCCAAAGCGTTAAATTATGCATTCCTAAAATCTGTCGTATTGTTTGTCTCATAGCGCAATCTTGTTGAAACGAGATATAGTTCCGCTCATAATCTTCAATCGCAGGCAAAAAGTCGTTTATCATATCGAATAATCTTGGAGGCCAATTGACGTCGTCAAAGTATTGAATATCGCATTCTATAAACTTCCCATGAAACAAAGCCAAAATTTGTCGTATTGTGTGGCTCGTGGCACAGTATTGTTGTAACCACATATCGTCCCGCTCATAATTTTCAAGTGTATGCCAAAAAAAGAATCGATTATTATACGGCTAGAGCGCTCTGAATTGACGGAAATGGATCTTACAGCAATATTTTTGAATAAATACGGCCCTACGAGACCTCCAGATCATAATACGCACCAAACAGTCACTTTTTCCGTACGAAATGGCTTTTTCACAGTAATTTTTTGGGTTCTCTGAACCCCATAAGTAACATAACGTAACGACTGAGTGATAAATGAGCTTCATCGTTGAAGAAAATGTTGTTCTAACAATGAGCATTTTAAGCATGTCGTTCTAGCACCCAATCAGCCTAACCGTGGCGTTCTAAATGGTCTGCCAGCGTTAATGGTTGCGTGACTTGGATTTACTTTGAATCAATGTGCAAATCCAAATGAACAGAATTGTATAAGTCTTTAGAGGTAAATAATTTTATAGCCAAGATTTTGTGAAATAAATCTCCTAAGAATTTAAAAAATAAACTATTTAATATCCTGAATGATTTCCTTTAATTTTACCAAAATTCTTCACTATAGTCTTCAATAAACTTTTCAATTAACCAGTGACCATATTATAATAATTTTCATTACATTATAATCACATGCAACTATGATGTGGTAAGTCGTAATACTTCATGTAATTTTAAAAATAATGTGATTGAACTGCAGCTTTATAATTCAATTATAGCATATGTCACTCACATTATATTCGCAACAACCATTTTTTTAGTCTTGTAAACATCTTATATTTTAAATCTTATTGAACTGTAGATCCTTTAGAAGTCTTCCAGACCTGCATTCATTTTCTGTACTTTTCCACGTTACCTGATGCATTGGAAATGTCAACATTGCCATTCTGTTTGATTGTTTATATCATAAAGTTGTTCTCTTGGTCTTTGCTTCAAAGTTGTACAAACGTATAAACTTGCAAGTACTCGTATCTACAATATATGAAAGTGTGTTAAGCATGTAGTAGATTCTAATCATATGAATCGGAAGAGTTGCATCTTTCTTCAATGGATTTCAAGTCAATTCCTTATATGGTCAGGCTTGATTGAAGGTGCACCTTCGTTACGCCTAGTGAGTGATGATCAACCAAATGAAACAAACAAACATTCAACAAATAAGACAAGATCACAATAACAAATTTGTAAGAATGTTGCAGGCAATACAATTTTAATGACCAAAAAAAAAAAATAATAAAGAATTCATGCAAGATTAAATAAAAATCTTTTAACGTGTGTTTTCTCTCTTTGCCTTTGCTCCTCTCCTTTTTGATCCTTAAATTATATTAAACATATTGATCATCTTGTGATTTTTTTTCTCATATATTTTTTCTGTTACTAAATTCCTTTAGAGTTCCCATTAGTTTTCTTAGAACGACCTGCTATAAATTATATTTTTTATTAATGGATTTACTTATATATTTTTATACTTTTCTGAACATTAAACACAAATCTTGACATTAAGACACACAATCATACCCTGGTGGTGGTAGTACGTGCATTATTTTTATTTTAGGACTTTTTATTTTTTCTCGTGCATATATTGGGTTTTATTGTCTCTTAAAGTTGGAATAGGCGCCAAATGTCTATGAATTTTTGTGAGCAAGTGCCTTTTGATGTCTTTTGGCGGTGAGTTTAAAAAGTGTCATTCTCTAACAGATGGCAGCGTATGTCAACGATGATTAAATGTTTGAGCTTTCATTATATTCTTGCACATGAAAACGTTTAAAGTTATTTGATTTGTTGGTAATTTGATATTAGAAAATTTTATCAACTGCAAAATAGTATAAAATTTGAAACCCACTCAATAATTTGACTTCAGTTTATTTTAAAATAATATCGTCTGATATATTGAGGTAATCAGAGTTGTTGCTAGATAACTGAATTGGCCAAAATAGGCAATTAATTCAGCTGCTTCAAATAATATAGAATATAAATATGGTTTTGTAAATAATAATTTTAAAACATCCTGTTTCTCAATTTATGAAAATTATAACCATTTCAATACATATCCGTGGAGTTAAGATAAAGATTTCAACAGATAAGAATTAACTTTATTTTATTATATACACTGAACAAAATTTCGTAGGCAATATTATTAAATATTAACTGGTAATAAACAATTATCTAATTTTGTGCTGCATGCAGCCTAAAATATTGATATCATCCCATTTCCAAATGAGCAGGCCTAACCTTGCACGATCAACGTCCTAGTATTTCAGACGTTGGATAGTATCATGCAAGTTTTTATATGTAATTACCAAGAAAATAAATATTTGTAAATCAAAATTAATAAATTAACCGCATATACTCACAGGTGCTGGACCTGTCCCCTTACCATCAGCGACAAGCTGCTTTTAACAGTTGATTGCACAATTGGAGAACTAGTGAGTCCCCTCTTATCCGAGTACCAAGTCTCGAACACTAATATACACTGCTAGTATAAGTTTTAATTATCAACTTTCCAAAATCTCTCTAGAGCTCTCGGCAAATTGCCCGAGAATTAGGGAAATTTTAGAAACTTCATCTTAATTAGAAACTGGTATAAAAAGGAGCTATTTTTAATCTATTGTCAGCATTTTTGGACTTTTTTTATTATAAAAAAATCAGAAAGAAGTCATTAGTAAAGAATTCTACAATCACCATTCACAACATTCAGTCATAATTCTATATAAACAAGGTTTGAGTTGCTTCTAAACCCAGTATCACTTGGCATTTGATATAATGGAAAATTTAAAAAAAAGATTTTAAGAAATTTTGTTTGTTTAATTTATATAAAAAATATTATTTATGTTACAATATTTATGTTACAAATAACATCGACTTATTGTTCAATTAAACATTTCCTATATGATTTTTCGATCTCATTTCAAAATGCTGAACGAAAAACTTGACAAATTGAAACTGGTTAAAAATAAAGGGATTCATAATCAGCCAAGAAATTAACAAATTCTAAGGTTTAAGAACTTTATATTAAAGGTGTAAGCGACTCATACTTCTTTGCAGGAAAAATCGAGTCACTCGAGCAACAAATTTGTAGTATTTTGAATGCATTCATAATGAACACAATGGGAATTGAAGTAAAATATGAATGCCTTTATAATAAATTAATATTTTTTCAGAGCCTTAATCTTGTGATGAGGGTAAATTGAGTTAAAGTTTTAGTGAATTAATGGTGAGCTAATTTTTTTAGTATTTTTTTTAGAAATAAATAATATTGAAGTAAACTTAGGAATAACTCATTATTAATTCAAATCAAAACTTCAAAAATTAAAAAATATATTTCTCGTTTTTTGAACGAACAACTTATAAGAATTAAGGCGTTGTTTTGTCTATCAAAGTCCTAAGAATAAGAAAAAAAAACTTTTAATATTGGGACTTATTTTTACCAACTTTTGCTTTTACAAACTTTTGTCTTTACAAACTATTGATTTATTATTTTTTTAATTCCAAAACTTAATATAGGAAAGTTTCCAAAATGCTTAAAGTTCATTGACCATATGGTTTAGCGACCAATGAAATGTCGCCATATGAAGAGCTAAGGCCACAACAAGCAATACATTTAATTCCAATTTTTAATAAAAATAATTTTCTCATAAATAAATAATTTAAAAAAAATTTATGATATCATCAATTCACAAAAATTTTAAATCAACTCATTTTATTTACAAAATGAATGCATTCAAGCATTATTAGTTCATGTCTTTGTTCAATTCCTTTTTTGTGAAAAAAGATCGAATTAATATTTTTCCCATTTATGGTGAATTAAAACCCTTTTAAATTAATTATTTTGAAGCTCTGCATTATATCATATACATATATTGAGGACATACAAGACACACTCTCTTATTGGAAGGACAACAAAAACTAACAAAAGTCCTTTATATTTATACATTTTGAAAACGAATCTATTTTAATACATTCAAAAGTGAGTTGTTTTATGTTTATTAAAGAAATAATATAATTCATTTTACTAGTTCTTTTCTATTAATGATATATTTTAGTATTTATATCTGAAAAACATAGATGGCAGCAAACCACCGACCACGATATATCAAAAGTAAGATGTACATATTTAAATTCGGTTGATTATTCGTACATGACCACCATTATTGCTTCTACCAACTCCATGTAATTTTTATTTACTTAAGCAATCTAGAGCTGCTAATATAATAAAAAAGTTAATAAAGTGAAATTTAAAAAAATATTTATTTAACACAAAATTCATATATTATACGAGTATAAGAGTAAGAAATCAATTGGCTATAATTATATGATTTTAAAGAAGTAATTTTATTTTTATGCAAGTGAAATATTTAAAAGCGGTATCTCTGTAATGCATTATTTTACAACAAACCGTCTACATCTTTTACAATTGTTGATTATTTATTTGATTGTTACTTTAGCTTTTGCTATTAGTGGTACTGATGTATAATTAGCTTTTCTTTCTGTTGTGTTCATATAACGATATTTCATTAGGGCAATGCTAATCGTCAATGAACTTTAGCCGTCTTTTATACATTCAATAAACAAGAGCTCATTACATAAATGATTAGTGGTAAGCAGTTTCAAAGAATACATTCCAACAATAAAAATTTATGTATTTATGGTTAAAATATACATAATAAGAGTTACGAATAAGTAGAGCTCAATTGCAACAAGCAATGAATTTAACAACTTATCACTTATAATGAATAACTTATTTCTCCAGTCAGTCTCCGACTTCGGTTAAGCAAGTTTTCTCCTAAAACGAACTCTATTTAAGTTACTCAGTACTTAAATCCTCCTAAAGTTTATACTTATAAGGAACAAAGTCAATTTCTTAATTTTTTTTGCTAATTTTCTCAATCGTTAAAGTAACTTTTTACCATTCCAATTTAAATAATGGGAATTAAGTAAAAACTCTCAAGACCCATATCTGGAATAGGTTGGGTAAACATAAAAATTTAATAAACAAGTATACGAGTTATAATATTGCTTTTCTTAAACTGATTTTATTATTATTTTTGTTCATTCTTTACAAATAACCGCCATATTTTCCAATAAACTTTTAATTTTTTACAACATTCATGAGTACCACAAAATTATCTTTCATATATTATTTTGCACGTAAGTGATGTTTATAGAAATAGGTCTCGTTGTGTTTTTGAGATCGTTCGATCTCATTAAATGCTTTTAATCGTTTCGATTTCAAGTCCCGTCTATTCTGATCTCCTGTATTTCGTTTATATATTCAGTTAATTAATCAACTTTCTTACCTCGCTATCTTACATCAAATAGTAATGTGTACTTGGAGTGTTTCTAGAAGAGCCTATGAACATTTTAATTTATAGCATATTCAACTTCAGCCAACCTTAGAGATCAATCAGAATGATCAACTGGGTTAAGATACCTTTTATCACACAATTTATATGTTCCACTTGGCCGTTTGCTTGAGGGGATGCAACAGCTGCTTTTATGTGTCCCATATTGTATTTTAGAATGAATGAATATTTAGAATGATTAGATGTAAAAGTGCGTATATTAAGCGTTTTGCTCTGCTATAGTAATCAAAGTTCTTATCTAAAGCGCAACAAACTTCCGTAGTACTGGTTGAATTAATAGGACTACAAGTATGTACCTAAGCTTAGATTTCAATGATGGAGGTGGTCCAAATTAATATCAATGTGAATAGTGCCAAAAGGAATGGGTCTTTTCGGAACGCTATACAAATTACAATCATTCATGCGGGCTGGAGCCAAATACACTATACATTTTTAATGCAATTTCTTATGTATGGAAGATGAAGCAGATGACACAATAGCCTCTAATACGGAAGATAGAGTCGGAATTGCAGTAATAGCAATAAGAACATCATTAGGAGTTGAATTTATATTTGCACTGAATTCATTCAAATTCACATAAACTTCTTAATTGGCTCATTGTTGCAGATTCGGGAAGATTAATTCCCGATTCATTCAAAGAGTTAATCATTCATTTGACGATTGGGCAATTTTTATTCTTAAACTCCACACCTGAATTATAATGGTTTTTTTATTTTGCTTTTCTTAAACTGATTTCATTTTCAAATATTTAAAATAAAAAATAAATAAATAAAATAAATAAATAATTAACAAGTATACGAAACAAGTAGTTATTTAAGAAACATTCATCAAAGAGGGTCCCATTTAAAGTTGTTTACTTTTATTAATTAGAAGAATAGATATTTTCTACGGTTGTAAAAGGCTGCCTCTGTAACGGATTAAATTGCAAGTTCCTTATTACTTAATTCAACTGTATATCTACTGAATCATACAATTTTAGTTGCTTACGACGATGTTGCTGACGTTTTCATTATGATTAAGTAACTGACTACACAGTGGCGATTACAGCCAGCGGCATTTGCTGTCGTGTAGCCTGGCAGCCGCAGTCGTCAATGTGTTTAAAGTATAAACAAAATTTAATATTTAATAATTTTTTTATTAAGTTAATTGATGAATTGCTTTAAAAACTTATGAAATGTCGGCATAAGATCAGCTACAGCCACAACAAACAAATATGGAAAGTTCAAATATAAAAAAAAATTTTTTTTGAAACAACTTTTTCATGAAGTCCCCTTCCCGTATTACAAAATTACGCAATTTTTGTAAAATATATGGATACATTTCAATTATTAAAACATTTTAATGTTTTAATAATTGAAATATTTTTGGATTTTTAAAACTGAACTGTAAAAAAATAATTTACTTTAACAATATGCAATGGAGTTGGGCTTTAACGAACTTAATGACCCCGTGAAATTTTAGGTGTTATAGAGGAATAACATTATAACTCAAGTAAATGTATTTATTTTCTTCAAATAAATAAAAGTAAGTAACACTTAGATATACTATTATTTCATAATAAAATTTAATTTATGTATATCAAATTTTTTTATCACAGCAAAATATTGGTAAAAAGTTATTTTAGCGGCTTATAAAATATTTTTTTTTAAAATTTGCCATTTAGTGTGATTTTTCATAAGCGTAAATACGTATAGGCATATTTCCATAAGGGATTCAAAAAAGAGCTTGTGATAAGTGAAAATTTGGTAGGCCCGAAACTTTTTAAAGCCGTAATAAATTCCATGAAATTTTTGTACAAATTTAGTAGGACCGGGGAAGTTATACACACGTTATACGCGATGATTCCTGATACCCATTGTGTCATAACTGAACTCCACTGTATAAATATTACTAATAAAAGCTAATTAATATTATAATATTTAGGACTTCTAAGTACTTCCACGTAAAACGAAATATTTGATCTTTAAGAAAAGTTAAAACTAAACAAAAGACTTTAACAACAAACTTCGAAGGAATTATAGTTCGTGAAAAAATATGCATAAAAATTTTATGAAAATATAAAATGTTAAGAAAAGCTATGTAAGCTTTTCCTTATCCCAAATGTAAATTGCAGGAAATAGACCTTTATGTAATAGTTTTATGACAAAAGTCTTAAGTAAAATTCTCATGTAATAATTTAGCATTAGACTCAAAATATATAATGCAGTTATTTTACACCAAAATCCTCTTAAATTACTTAATTTTTCCAGGTTAGAAGTAAAAAATAAAGCAAATGATTACATACAAATGCAAGTAATAGTGTTGGCACAATTATAGAGCCAACAGCAAAATATGTTCAGTCATATTAATTGCAATTACAATGCAATTATTCAAGTCATTTGGAAAATGACTATGTATCCATAACATGTGTTTATAACATTCAAGATAAACTCACACACACACACACACACACACACACACATAAATATAAAAAGCTAAAATGGCTTAATTGACCAAAAGGAAAATCAACTTAAAATACTTGGTTTATTTTTCCTGGCGAGCTTTAAACATTTCATACATACCAGTATTTATGTGGAAAAATGAAACAACAACAATAATAAAAAAAATTATCAACATTAAATGGCAGAAGGAGTGAAATACATTTGTCTAGAGATCAGTTGAAGAAAAAAAATCCAAAAACTTAGAAACAGAAAAACATTGATACTGTCATGTCAAGCAACATGTATACGAGTCGAGTATATTTTTCCTAAATCAAAATTTATGTGATAATTTTTGATTTTGATCAAAAATAATGTGAGGTTTTTAAAAAAATGCTGTAGTTGAAAATTACAAACATAAAAATTACTCAACACGAAATTTGTATGTGATTTTTGAAGGTGTTATCTCAGATTTAAATTGTAATTTCAGTAATTTATATATTTTTGTATTTTATTCACAATTTTTTTTAATTGAAAGTGTTGCCAATTAATGAAACATTGAAGGCGGGGATGTATCGATGAAAAATTTTCTTTGATTATTAAAACTATATTTGGGAAATAAAAATTACTATTGATATATTAATTAACAAAAATGTAAGAGAAAGAGGCTAAATATTATTTTGTTGGTTTAAATAAGCTGTTGGTAAGTTTAAGCATATATTTTTCAATTCATGTTTGTAACATTTTATAAATAAATGAGAATTAAACAGGGAAGTTTTAACTACAACTTCAATGTTATCGCTTCATTCCTCATGGGCTCTGGTATGTATTTCAAATATTTAAAACTTTTTTTATAACAAGAGTCGTATAGCTTCTTACACAAACCATCTAGATTAACATTTGTGATAAAAAATCGAAATTTTAAATAAATAAGTAATGTTTTACATAAATACAGCCACATTATTTGTTTTTATTTATTTACCAAAAAAATCTGCCACGACCATTTTATATTATTTTTGTCTATTAATTTCTGTAATCTTTTTATTTACAATTTTTTATTGACATCCGAGAAGAGTGGAACTAAAAACAATATGACGAAAGCAATAAATAAAAAGCTCTTGCTTTTGCATGGTTTATTCGTTCTCTTTAAAGGTCGAAGTCCATTTTGCTCAATGGGCAAATAAGTCCATGTTCTCTAGTTCTAATGATAATAGCAGACCTCTTAGTGTATAGACTAGGAGCTTAACTTTAGTCTTTTTTGAGCCAACTATTTTTGTTGTTAACATTTTGGTTACATTTTTTCATTGTTGAACCCAATATTAATACTTGCTGTTCGGAATTTTTAGTTCACTGCTCCCAAAAACATATTTTTTGAGCCAGTGGTAATTTATATCACAGAAAATATAAAGAAAGGATAAATGTTTACTTTTGAAGTAAAACCACAACCAGAATGGAACAACATATTGTTCTTGAAGGCGCTTCTATATTTTAATTCCTTTCAATTTTTACCTGACCTTGGTCCTTCTAAAATAAAATAAGCATACGAGTAAGTCAATTTTCTTAAGACGATATGGAAAATGACTTCAACATTAGCAATCAAAATTTTTTCTTCTCTTTTGCTTGGCTTTTTTACATATTCCGTAATAATTTACATACAAAGAAAAATATGATAATTTTATGATTAGCAATACGAAATTGAGGAAATTAAATTATTTTTTACCTCGAGCATTTCAGTTTATGACTTTTTGCAAACATTTTATCATTAAAATTAAATTGCTTAATGTTATTGTTTCAATATTCTAAGAAATAAAATTTATGTTATAATAAACTGCACATTTCTGTCAAAACTTAATTTAAACTATTTTTTGGGGAACAAGGAACAGCCCTTACGCATGCTGCTGGAACTGAAAAAAATTCTATATGAAGAAGTATAAAAAAGGGATGTCTAGGGATATTCAAATTGAACTTTTCCGCATTGAAGTTAATAGGAAAGACTTCGGCACTAAATTTATTCCAAATACTCGTACGAACTGTTCTATCTATTATCAGAAGTACGATAGGCAGCATATCAATCACAAATGAATCGAGTTATTCGTCAATAAGAATGAGACAAGTTTCTTAATTTCCTTACAGCACACTTCCTTTTAGTAACGATTGCATAAAGAGGCACCTCACACTTTGTCAACGCTTTGATGGGCCAAGGGAGTTGGTTAAACTACTGCCGCTAAAGAGCCCCCTTGTTCTAACCTTCCTCGATACTGTAAATTTAACTTTGAAGCACCAACCCATACATGAGAGCTTTAGTAAGGATATTAGAAGGATTTGTTTCTATTGTACATCGAGGCACATGCAAAATATGTTGAAAATGTCTACAATAATGTATTTATTTCGATGCCAAGAATACCATGACCTTCTGATTCCTTAACATTAATATCCAATAATTAGAGATGGAGTAGCATGTTCGTTTATACGTTTGTGCAAAAGTATAAGACTTTGGATCTTAAAAGCATTAAAATCTATCTACCTAATCAAATAAACCCATTAAGAGATCATTAATAGTATCATCTAATCATGCTTTAAGATATGATTAGCCTATTCCCGAGGACATATGAATGTCAAATGACAAGAGAGGGATATTAAGAATAATTGTGTATAGGGTGGCAGAAAGGACGGAGTTGTACTGTTTGGTGGGATCCCGTCTGTAATAAGTCATATAGAACAATCCCTGAAGAAGCTTGATATAAATCGAAAGAAGTTGTAACCCGCCACTTTTGGGGTTTGAACCTAGGAATTACTACTAGTTATTTTAAATGGCAAGTGTAGAGGAAATTGCCCCTCCTTATGTTTAAACGGCAAGCTCTTCAGGCATCAAAAAGTTGAGCCAAGAATAAACAAAATGTACAAATTTGCAAGTAAACAGGATTTTCTGAAAGTAATTTTGTTATTTTTTATTAAACAAACTTAATGTTTTCATATAAATTTCAAGAAATATATACTTGTTCTTATAAAAAAAGAGTATTTTAAAATACAGATTTTTAGCCCTCGTATATATTTTTTATCAACTTTTGTCAACTTGACTTCCTAGGCAGTTATAAAAATCCACTATTGGCTTTTTGGAGATAAAAAAAATTACGTTCCATCCTTTTCGACTAATATAGTTTGGGTTTGTATTAAACATAATATAGTAAAAATTTAATTCAATAATTTTATGTTTCATCAATTCTTAACAAATATTTAAGGCATTCGATATATTTTGAAATTTTTTACATATTTTAGCACTCCTTTGAGGTCATTTCAAGAAAATTATATTTTCTATACACCCAATGAAAAATAAAGCTTAATAGGTGGTCTACAACAATATATAATTCAAATTCTATTCTATGAATAATTAATTTCTTCAGCACGTTTTGCAATATATCCTTGAACTTTTTAAATAAACTTTTAAATCAAAAACTCTAACAATAAGAATAAGAAAATATTCCAAATTTCATATCAGTTATTTCTTAGAAACCGAAATTATCATTTCAAAAAGAGTGGAAACATTTTTTAAATAATGCAAAATTTCGTATGCATTTAGAAAACATATCATGCATTTGTGTAGAAAAAACAATACAATTTGAATTAAAATATTTTGAAAACAGTAAATAGAAGATCACATGATATACAAGTTCAAGGCGCAAAGTATTCAAGATTATTGACTTGCAGTCTTTAATGATCCTCATGTTGGATAGAAATACACTTGGCGCCATTGGACCCACAATATCGTTCAAATGCTGCGAAAATCAAATGCAAATACGAGATAAAATACAAAGTAATTTAAAAACATTTTAGACATCAAATTAAAATGCAACTTTTGAACGGGTGAACACACTCTTATGACATTGACATAAGAAATTAGAATATATATATTTTTTAAACAAATTCAAGAAAATTAAAGCACATAAGAGGAATGGATGTTTAATGAATTTCGTTTCGAAATTTATAAAATTTCGCGTAAACATGGATATAAGTTTTATTAATCTAATAAAATCGGTTGGTGTTATTTAAAATCATGCCGCCAGTTTTTCTCAAAGTTGAAGATTATTTTTGCCTAAAATGAACATTTAAGAAATTAAATTCTTATAACTTTCAGGCCACCAGTAAGTAATTATTTTGGACTTTCAAGAATTCAGGTAGAAATATTTCAAAGGACTTTAACGAAATCTTATCACTGATAAAATTATTGTACGTTTCATATCATTATTTATCGATTAGGAAAATATATCCAATATCTTAAGAAAAGTACATTCGTATGTGTTTTTATTTTAAACTATTACAAATTTCTTAGAAAAGAACAAAAACCTGCAGAAAGAAAACACCACAAGTCCTTGCTCCACCACTTCCATTCAAAATTTTTCCTATCTTCACCTGTAGCACAAGAGAAACAAAACGTCAACTGTTCAATATAACCTGAACTTACTTTCCCAAGAGTTTTAAAAAAGTAGTTGTACATGGTGGCGGAAAAGTTATATAGTCATAATTTCTGACTGGCTGCCATGGCTTATTGACAATTAATTATTTATAAGTGTATCTGCATCATAAATATCAAATGAATTTAATGGCAGTCAATTTAATTTATGACATTAGTTTTGCGCCATTTATTATTATGGCTTATTTTTAAATTAATTTACTTTTTCATGAGGCATTAAATTCATGTTTGATTCACATATTTTGCCAATATTTATTATCTTGGCAACCATAATATAAACTATTTTTTTTTTAATTTCTTGTTAAAATTAAAGTGATATTTAGAAAAACTTAAACACGATAAGATCATATGAGTTAATTAAGTCTTCCACAACAACAACAAAACATTTACAAAATAACGCCATTTGCAGGAAACCAAGAAAATAGACAAAAATTATCAAAAACTTTAATCTTAAAACGTATTAATTTTTTTTACATGACGTTGCAGATATAAATACTACGTACATACACACATATGTATGCATGTATTTGTTAATATTTAGTTCATGATTTCTGCTCAATTCTTGCCAATAGAACAATTTATTCACTATATCAAAAGTTTGACCGCCAAGATTGTTCTAAGTGGTCCAAAATAAATAACAATTCTGCCAAAAGTTGCATTCATGCTGCACTCGTATGTGTAATGAATAACATTAAATTTGCCATTAAAGCACGTGCTAACTTCGAAAACTGAAATTTGCAACAAACGAAAAAAAACTAAATTATTAAATTTATGACCATTAATTTTTAAGTTCGATTGACTTTTAACTAAAAGCAAAAAATGATAACTCGCATAAAGCTCTTTTATTTGCATTCATTGAAGTATGTAAATATGTATATACATATACACACTATGAGTGTTGCAATAAAGTTAGAAAAAAAATCACAAATGTATTTACGTACATTGTTATTGATATTTTCAACACATAGATGGTGGTCCAGGAACTTGAAATGCATGCAAATTCATAAAAATGATAAAGAACAAAAACGTTTCATTTATGAAAGAAAAAATAAAAAATACAGATCGAAAAATATATCTTAAATATGTATGTTTGTCCAAAAGAAATAAGAAATGAATATGGAAGATTTCATAAGTAAATGAAAAAAATATTTTACTAGTGAAGAGCTTAGAAAATATTTTTTTTTCACATTTTAACAAAGTGCCCGATCTTGGTTTATTGATTTATTGTTCACTATATAAAGCCATTTACCTTAACCAGAGAGAAATACTTTATAAGTTTTTCAGAATTAGTTAAGGCCTCAAATGAACTTAGTTCTACGAAGCTTCAAGGTGAGATTTTACCAGATCACATGCTGTGGCAATATCTCTTCATATAGACAGTAATTTTTAAAGAGCTTTCCGATTTGTTTTAAGAAACACATAAATTTTAAATAAATGTATAAAATGTTTATTTGAGTCGATATAACAATCCACATAACTTACTGTTTAAAGATGATTTTATGTAAATATCGATCGATCGATAGTTCATACACTCCCCAATATGTGAGATACCACAAATAAATCCTTTAATATTGGCTTTCAGTGCATTAACCGTTTCGGGTTTTTCTCTCTGACACAAAAGTAGTCTAAAGGCGATAAATCTCGCAATCTAGGCGGTCAATTGACCCCAAATGTGAAACAAACTGTTCACTGAACTTGCCTCTCAATTAGACCATTATTTCGCCTGTTGTGAGGGATGTGGCAACGTTTTCTGGAAACCACATATCAGCCAAATACAACTTTGATATTTTAGGAAAAAAATTTGTAATCATTGCACGCTAGCATTCGCCATTCACAATAACGTTCTTCAATTCGTTGTCTTTAAAAAAGTACAGTCCAATAATGCCACCGGTCCATAATCTACACTGAACAGTGAATTTTTGGGATGCATTGGTTCTGGCTGCTCTTTGCATCAAATACGGCAAATTCGCTTGATCACGTATTCAACCGGAAATGAGCTTCGTCCCTGTACACAATTTCCGATAAAAAAGTGGACGATGCACTGTCTTAACCGACCATAAGTTTCTTTTGTAAGTCAATTCATGGTTAAATTATAGACCAAAGTGAACATGTTTGACAGCAACATATTACATGAAAACAGCTGAACTGACAAAAACCATATTGCTAAGAAGAATCACCCTTTAATTTTTATAATCTACATTGGTTTAGTATTGTCTGAGACAATAAGCGATCTCCTTAGCAATTTCTGGCACTTTTACTGAGTCCCATAATCTTCTGAGATAAATTTCAAGGCTGTATGAAATAATGTCATTCAAAATAAGTTTCGAATAAATAAATCGCAATGAAAAAGCAACTAAAAATCGAAATAAGCCCCTGATAGAATATAATAAAATAAACGCGAAAAAAATATATTAATCTCGTATATGAATATGAAAAACCAAAATTTTTTACCTTTTTTCGTAATAAAATGACTCGCATGCAAAAATTCAAAAAATTCAAAAGTAAGAAATATGTCCAGAATGAAAAAGTGCATTGGAAATTACATCGAGATAATTATATGTGTCATAAGAAATAATAATTGAGCCTTGTTTAAGGCCCTTAGTGCACAACTTCTTTAACTCAATAATTTCTCATATAGAGTAAAATATATTAAAGTACAATTTCACTTTCTAAATTATTTCGCTGTTGTAGCCTGATCATAGGCGCAACGATTTTCTCCTCTATAGCGTGCCAGCAACCCATATCGCTTTCTAAACTAAAGTAAAATGCATTGAGTTTCTAAGAGAAGGCGGCCTCAGACATACTAGAGGAGAGACACACTGTAGGAGTTGTAGAAGTAGAGCGAAGGTGGAAAATATAGAAATACTTAACAGAATGAAGCCAATAATAAACATACCATAAAAGAGAGAGAGAGAGAGTCCTTTATCCCAGCCGAAGGATGGCAATGCGAGCAACCTTTAGACAATGAAGCCGGGCTTGGCCATGAAAAAAGTTCCACAGTTATTCTGATGAAATAACTGCTTCATGAAAAATGGCCCTAATGAAAATTTATCTTAATCTGAGATATAAAAATTGTACCCAAATTTAAAAATGGAAAATTTAAAGGTGTCGTAAAAATAAAATAAATTGTTGCAAAAATGTTTCTTGTCTCTTTGAATAGATAAGTTGTGGTACCATTTTTCATTGCTTCAATTTTCCCGGCTTAAGACATTTATTTATTATAATAATGCTTATGATGGATGATCTTTTTAAAAGAGTTCCTTGCAACTACACGTACTTTAATAAACTTATTTTAGTATTAATAAAGCTATGCCCAATATTATAATGTTTTCAAATACATAATGGTAATCAAATAGATAATTGTAATAAATTACAAGGATTATTCCATAGACATTAATTAAGTAAATTATTTCATTACAAAAGAGCAATAGTGTCCCTTGATTTGGAGCCACGTGTGGCATATATAATTTAGAATTTTCCAGGCAACATCTTAATACATATACATATGTTGTCTTACTTTCGGAATTCAGTGTTATATCTAGTGAAAAGATTTAATCCTTGCAAATGCACAGTTTTTTATGAATAATATATTAATTTAAATTTAAATTAATTGTTTAGGTAAAAACACTACAGCAAATATTTCATAAAACAATTGCTAAGATAACACAAGAGGCAGGAGTTAAATTTTGTATTTCAACTTTCATTGCAAAAGTATAGGTGAATAAACTTCGAGTTCTTGGATAAGATACTTAAGACGTAAATTGAAAGTTCTTATGGTACCAAGGACACTCATCTCGTATCCAGTGGCTGGTGAATTAATAAAAGAAAGGAAATAGGAAAACTTTATTTCTGGTTGAATTAATTACGGAACTTTCCAATTTTTTTCCATAGAAACAAGAAGACACCTACAAGCGGATTTAGTGCCTACAAATGTGCCACTGAAACAAAATTAAACTAATGTCTAAAACCAGTTGATCTTAAGTAGGCTTTAAAGAAATTTTCAGAAATAATTATAATAGACTTGTGCAGCTACTCATACAAATGGAATTATAGTCTTAAAAGCGTCGACGTAATGATGCCAAATTTACTACATAGAAAAATTGGACTGAATTCTCTAAAGACTGATTATTTTCATTATTTTCTTGCAATTTACCGATCCTCACAATATGTTAAGAGTCTTTAAAATGGACTCTTCTACTTTATTATTATTATTATTTGTATTATCTTGTTCTATTTATTTAGGAAATACCCCCAGTATAATATCACTGTGGCGCTCTATGGCGCAATTTGTAATTAATTTATAGACCCAGCAAGTGACCATAATGATTCAGCTTTTTTTTCTTTTTTTGGTTTTCAAATTTGTATCTAACGTTTTTTCCACAATATCTTCTAACGGCAGACTCATAAGGAGTGTAGTGCCTTTTACCCCCAGTATTCATATCAAAAGTGTCTATATATAAAGATATATCACATTTAAAAACATACACAAATTTTTTTTGTCTATTCAACGTGTTTTATATTTGCTTCATGTATCTATTAGAGATTAAAAGGTGTGTGGCTTAGAATTGTTTCCAAAGATGTTATCAGCAGCAAATGAAATAAAAAATATTTGACTTTTTTCTGGCAAATAAACTCTTTTTCGTTGCAGCATTATTCATTTGCAATTGCATTGAGTTGGCGATACGAGCACGAGTATTTTGCAGTAAATGGAAATTTTACAATATAAATTTAATGTCATGTTGTAAATGTTTAATCGTACAATCGGCAATTAAAAGGAATTTTAAACTGTTAATTAAGCAATAATTTTTTTTCTTAAGAATGAGTTTTTTTTTCTTCTTAAAGATTTCATGAATGATTGGCTGTAAAAATGAACCTGTTGTTTAATATCCGTTTTTAATATTAATTAATAGGATAGTAAAAATATTTTATACTCTTAAAATGCGGAAATTATTAATGGGAGTGGGCGCGTATTTCTCAATAATAATTTCAAGGAAATATGTATCGTTATCATTAGAAAAGCGGTTTGTCATTTGAAATTAATTTTTTAATTCAGTGAAAGTGTCAGTTTTATTTAACTAAAATATTTATCAAATGGTAGGTTGCTTAGTTCACATATTTCCTGGCAACAATTTTAAATAGTTGGCAAAGAAACATTTACTTATTTTTATTTCAAACATGATTTGGCTAAAGGTTACTAATGATTTGGTTAGAGCCAATGAAATGCAGGAATATATAAAATTATTTATATTTAAAGAAAGCCGAACATGGGTTTGTAAGCTTTTTAAAAAGCCAAATTCCTTTTAACGGAAATTTATTTTCATCGGACTACGGCTCTTGGAATTTTGCCTTTTATTGTGAAAGATATTTTTATTCAGATCGTATCTAATTTTTGCAATAATAATTGATATCAATATTTACTAATTTCAAAATTTTTTTTCCCTCTATGATGATAAGGCAGATAGCAAACAACTTTACAATATATGTACATTACCAGCACACAGTGTTACACAATCGAACTATTTTGGAAATAAAACAGTATATTTTATATATGATTTCAAAACTTCATGTTGCTTAAAAGATTTAAAGCTAAGGTTTTACAGCTTTAATGTACTTAAAGGACATCGATATGTAGTCTCAAAAATAGTTGCCTATCACTTTATATTTTTATGTTCAATTGAGTTTTTATAAATATTAAGGCTGGAACACAATGTGCAGCTGAGGCGTGAGGCGAGAAGTATACTTCTCTCTGTTAAAAGTAAAATACATTGCTTCAAATGTATGCCAGCACAATGTGAATTTGAGGCTGAAGCTGAGGCAAAGCCTGAGGCGCAAAGTTCGAACATTTTAACTTTTTACAGCGCCTCAAATTAACAGCGCTTCTTTAACATATTATGTTCGTTTACATTTTTTTTTTTGACAGAATATTTTTATTTTTGCACAAAACAATATTTTTATTTTTGAACAAATACACAAAAAACTTAAATTAATTTTGTTTATTATGTTAACATTGATAGTTAACAGATTGTGTTAACATATTATTATATCCAGAGATGCCAATAATGTTTATCGTTCATACAAATTCAATACATTTGTACATAAAATTTTGATTAAGTACAATTGGCAACAATGAACTCACGCCTCATCATTGTGTTCGTACTTCAAACTCCGCCTCAGCTACAACTTCAGCTATTGCCTCAACTTCAGCCTCAGCTGCACATTGTGTTCCAGCCTTTATTTTAAAGCCTTTAAAAAACCTTCAAAAAATACAAAATATATCAGACCCATCATTGCCTATTTCAATGAGAGTTAAAAGAAGGTTTAACTAATCCCTCTCTGGGCATTTATTTCCCCCAATGAGGCATTTCATATGGCCTCATGGCTCCGAAAATGGACAAGTAATATTAGTAACGATAATAATATCTGAGAAATAGGTGGATACTATGACACATAATTTTTCAAAATCCTACGATGCCTCTGATACCCTAAAGGTTTGTCAGATTCAGCCTGAAAAGAAATCAATCAGATTGGCTATTTATAAATTGCTGTCTTATTCTTAAAACTTTATAATTTTTTCTCAGTGTAGAATCTTTTTCATGGTCAAGTCCATTTGCTTTAACATCTGTTCGATATAAAGTCCTTGAATATTTTAAGCATATTCCACCGTTTAAGAGCTATTTATTTCTTATCGTACAGACTTTAATCAAATTTGCATTAATATTTACCAGCTGAAACCAGGTGCCATTCACATTTATTACTGACTGTAAGCAAATATGGAACTTATCTTGCCTTCAATGTTTGTACTTCCAAGTTTGTATGATCTTGATCTCAATTAATTTATGCATTTTGATATGACTGAAGAAGAATGAAAGAAGGTAAAATTTCTGAATATAATGAGCAAGGATAACCCTGCCTTCCACATATCCTTAATTTAAAATTAATTTAAACTAATTTATCTATAATAATAACCAGAATGCAGTACAAATTTATAAATATGTGGAGGGCTATTTTTCTTAGCATTAATGTAAATTACGTTGCGTTTAGCACACGGACTACCCAACGTACATCCTTAATTTCAAAAATTAAATTTTAGCTTAATTTTTGATCAGAACTCAAAGTTCAAAAGAATTGTCTGTGCTTAAAGACATTTGGGTTTGAAGACCTCTAGCTACCGTCACTGTATTGTGCAGCAAGGACCTTTTTTAAACTGTATATAAAAAATTTAATTTATTTTCTTTTATTTTGCCTAGAGTAAACAACAACCATTTACATTTCACAATGGGACTGAATTAACCACAAACTAAATCAATTAGTGCATTTAGGACTTTTATTAAAATAGTCTAGATGCTATAGTAACCACTGTCGCGAAAGATATTAAATTAGCAAATATTATAAATCATTTCAACTGCAGAATTATTATCATTAATTAAAATCTGAGTTACAGTAAGAAAACGTCTATTCAAAATTGTACACACATGTTAATGCTAAAGAAAATAAATCTTATGAAGAAGGTACCCAAAAAGCATAGAAATATTGGGAAAATAAAAATTATATAAATTTTTACAAGGACCTTAAGAACAAATTACGATGAGATCGAAATAAATAATAACTACTCTTTGAATTGAATAACTACTCTTTGAATTGAACATCTATCGGTTGACTCCTGTCAAAATTTAAACAAGATATCAGACTACTGCGCAATTCGAGTTGAAAATAGAAAAAAAAATTAATTTCATTTGATCATTAAGCATTAGGCAAACTATCACTCAAACCAATGCTAAGCTTGATAAATACTTTGAAAACTGTGCACTATCAATTTCAATGGTAAAAAGTGGCTTAATATATTTCGTTTAGGCCGTAAAAGCAGGGAAGAAACTGAAGATTCTAGATACCAAATTGAGGTATCTACCTTAGAAGCAATCGAAAAGTATTCTTGGTATAGTGTTGGTCTATCAAAGATTGAAAGTACCAGAGATTTTGGGGTACATGGCATATCACATTGCCCAAGGATGCCGCGTTTGCCCCACAATGAACCACAAACACAATCATGTGTCAACTTCGCACGAGTGGGCCAAGTGAGAATTCAACACGAGACACCATATACCGATCGGCGGTTAAAACAGTATGTTTCTCGGTTTGAATTGGTGCCAAAGAAGACCAAGTTGCGTTTGTCAGCTAACAAACTCATATCGACTAATTTCTAGGATGCAGGCAGAACAATCCACATTCATTAAAATCAAAAGTGTAAAACAATTAATGTAAATATAACTCCAATTTACTAGATCGATTTGAAGAGGATAATAATAAACGACCGCATTTGACCAAGAAAAGAAGTCAATTTCTACCCGGATAATGCAAGGATAGACACATGTGCAGTTTTTATGGAAAAATTCCATGAATTTGTATAGAAATTGGTCTCTCATCATTTCTTTTCTCCAAATTGGGTCCCAAGTGACTATTTTTTGTTTCCAAAATTGAAGAAATGGCTCAGCGGAAAGAAATTTAACTTCAACGATGAAATTATCTCACAAACAAATACACATTTTGATGATCTCGATAAATCTTACTTTTTGGAAGGGATAAAAAATTGGAGAAACATCGGATAAAGTGTTTAGGGCTAAAAAAAGACTACGTTGAAAAATAAAATGATGTTTTAACCACAAACCTGCGTTTAAATTAAAAAGCCACAGATTCATTAGGACTTTCTCGTACATTAAATATTATCATTGATAATAAAAAATTAATAATTGCACAAGGTCCTTGAATGAAATTAATTTGTTAATGTCTTAACTCTACCAAACTAAAGTCTAACAAAATATATCTCAAAAAATAACTCCCAAGGAAATGGGACACAAAGTAGTAAACAAGCACTAGGGTAATTCAGTTAAAGGACATGACTCTAATAACAAATATTTACCAATTCTGATGAGTTTGACATAACTTATTTTTTGAAAGTGAGAAAAAAATTGGAGACAAAATCTTCGGAGCTCACAAAATAATATTTTTAGAGTTGAAGTAACCTCTTTCCAAAAACCTGTGTTTTATTAAAAAAATTACAGGCTTATTGACCCATCAAGGTAAGAGAAGAAAAGGATTTATTGATTTTTATCAAAATTATAAGGCTAAGGTAACATAGAGCATATACGAAACAAACATACAAAATAAAATAATTTGGTATCAACATTTGAATATTCGAAAACATTTTAAAATATGTAGTTTGAAATATTTCCTTAAATTTAAAAAAAAAAAATTAAAAAAAAAATTAAAAAACTCTTCCATCAAAAAAAGTTTAAGAAAACTTGCAAAGAATTAGATGTTGCTAAGAACTGGGAAGAAGTAGCAATATTGATTGGGAATAGCTTTAAATAAAAAAATGGTAGAATTTCGGCCACTGGGAGACCAGATAATTGCCCTATGCACCTTCAAAGACTTTTAAAACAGTCAATAACAATTTAGTCATGTCAATTAATTGTTAAATTTTGATAAAAGTCCAGCATTTTTTTTTCTTAGTCGAATTTGTTTTTTTTACATTTTCAAGATTTTCCATACTAAAGTAAGAATATTTGTAAAGGAATAAGGAATTCAAAAACATATTGCATGCAGACCCTTAAAAAAGTTTGCGGTTGCGATAACAAAACCACAAACGACGGAAACACAAGTGCATCATTGGCTTTGAAGCCGCCAACATGCAATATTTAGAAGTATGATGAAAATATTATTAGCAATAGAAGTTGTTTGATTGGTGAGTATGGATGGAGTAAAGGCAATAATGAAAACAACAATATCTGCAATACTAACAAAGCACACATGCAACATTATAAATATAAACATATAATATTACTCGATCTAATAAAGTGTTCCAGTAAATAAAAGTCAAACCATTAGTTGTCGATATCTTTTATATGAACTTAATGTTCGTAATACAACATGACATGTTATTGGAAGAAAATAACGACGATATTGCGAGTAAAATGTCTAAGAAAATAAAACATAAGCAACAACAGCTACAACACACAATAACAATACCATAGTAAAGCATATAGTTATGAGTTCATTAGTTTATATAAGACAACAGCAACAATATGAAACAACAAACAACAAATTGACAACATCACTAATAACAAAGTCAATTTGAAAAATTTTTAACAACATTTATATATTGTTGCACGGGACTCTTTGCATGATAATGTTGTTGACTTTTTGCAACAGCAATGACCACAGCTTACATGTTGATGATGATGCTGAGATGAGGTGGTGGAGGTGTAGGTATTGGCTTTTGGCGGTGTTTTTAAAATATGTTTTGTTCATTATTTTTTATATCAATTTTTCATTATAAAGAGTAGTGGAGCATGCCACAATGCACAAATATTAAATATAAGAAAATGTACATACATATGCTCGTATGAAAAAAATAAGTTCCTTGCAAGTGTTTCTTCATCTAATGCATACACCTTTTGTTTGCATTGCATTATATTTTTCAAGATAATGTCTGTGTGCTGTTACAATATGAAAAGTTATAGACCCACTTGTTACCTCGTTTGGTTGCACACATCATCTAATTGACAGAGCGGGCGGTCGTCGTCAATTTTCCTCAAACTTAAGTTGAGTGGAGCCTTCAATATACTGCTGTTTTTGTTGTTGTTGTTGTTAATATATTTATTGTTGTTATTTAAGTTATACTTCAAAAGCTTGAAAACCGCCTTGATTTCTCTACTACTAACAAACACACTTAGATAACGATTAATCCAATCCGAACACTATGGGACCGTTTAGATAAAGCCTTAACGGTTCTATCGAGTTTAGCGGCCAGCATGGTCCTTAATAAACTCTTGCAAAGTCAAATACTGGCTTACGTCAGAAATACTATATTTCTAAAATTCCTGCCATGAAGTTCCTCTAAGATAATTCGGCCCATGGTGTCAATGATTTTGTTAAACCATTTTTTGCACTTTACACTCTAACGAATTGTTTTATTTCATTTTTGTCTTTAACGCTGATGTTATTACACCAGTTGCCTCCTATAGTATGGCATGCCATGTGGCAGGCCACGCATCACATCCCACTTAGAAAAAGTTTAACTTTCCGGTATTTGTCTTTTTGAATTTTATACTTCTATACGTAAACACGAATAAATGCTGGAAAAAGCCGAACAACTTGTTAATGTTTCAAATGCGTATTAGCTGCGCTATTAAATTTAAAGAAACAAACGTACAAATTTTTTCAGTACGAGTATGTTGCAAGTGTGTAAGTATTTTGCTTTGGCTTTGCAACCACACAACTCTGCATGTTGTTGTCATTTGCTTTAATTTGATTTTTCCTCTTATTGTTGTAGTTGCTATTGCTGTTGCAGTTGACGTTGTTGCTGTTGTTGGTGGTGTTGCTTTTTCTCTTCCTTTATAGTGATGTTTTGTGATGTTTTCATACTGTTGTCGTTGTTATTCTTATTCTTGTTGTTGTTATTATCATTTTGTTTTCTTGCGCCAATGCGCCTGATTTGCCACAATTTATTGTTGAAGACATTTGGCTCCATATGACATCCATGGTTAACATACCATTCCAAGAAGTGAAATATACATTCAACTGACTGACTGTTTGTTTGACTGTGTATGAAAATGAAAATCTGTGCTTTCATTACTTGTTACTTTTATGAACCCACAAGTTGTTTCTGTTACCATCTCTCACTCTGGTTCCTTTTTCTTTTCAGTTTGTGTTTTGAATGCTTTGAAATTGTAGGCATATAAATACGTATATTTTGTTTGATTTACAATAATTTTTCTGATATTTTGCCACAGTAGGCATCACACTCACGCATATTTTCTGCTAACAAAAACAAACCACTATTTTCTTGCATGGGCCACAGTATTCATTCATCAATTATGGTGCAGAGAATCGACAGTGATATGTTGAGCTAAGAATTTGGAATGTTTAAAATAATACTAAAAAGTTAATTTAAAACGCAAAATCAAGTATTGCTGACACAATCGAAATACAACAATTAATGACGTTTATTTTTCTAAAAAAAAAAGAATGTAACGTTCCTTACCCTACAAAAGAGAAAAAAGGGGAGTTTGGGCTCAAACTTATTTCAAAAGTGCACACAAATTCTTAAGAGAGTGAAAAAGGGGGCAAGGAACTCATTTATGCATCTGTTAGTTTCACCAAAAGACCGATGGAAATTTAATTTTTAATTTAATAAATGTTGCATTAATATTTTTTAACGGACTTCAAAAAAGGCCATTTTTATCATTATTTGTGGACCGATTTATATAGTTCTTTTTTATACGTAATGCTGTGCTCCAAATATGTGATAGGGCTAGCAAAATGTCCCTGAAATTTAAAGTAATATTTAATTGTCATTGATTCTGATTTCAAATCTTAGTTATTTTTAACCGTCTGTTCGACCTTTTTCTGGTTTCTGAAGACAATTTTTTATATATGTATCTATTCATTTTTTTAAATTTTCATTAAACTTTTCATTATCGTGCTACAAGGACTGAGTTTCATCATATCTTTGTGATTTTTTCATATGGATGTAAAACTAAAGGGAGCAAAAAAATTAAATTTTACTATCACTCAAAAGGAACATATTCCCTGGGAATATAACAGCCACTGGGTCTTATAGTTTACGACAAAATCTCCCATTGGTAGTTTTTCCATTATCACCGAAAGCTGAAGATTTAAAAAATTTTAGTGTTCGTCAAGTTTCAGAATTGTTTGGATTTCAACTGAGAGCGTGGCATGATACCACCGCAGCATTTGAGACGGAAGTATTGCGCCCTATTTTTTCTTCATTATTGTATAGTGGAATATTGTGCACCAATATATATATATATATATATATATATATATATATATATATATATATATATATATATATATATATATATATATATATATATATATATATATATATTGATTAAATACTAAAATATATGAAAATTTACAGTGTCGATAAAATTACCGAAACAGTTCGTCAAATGGCATCATATAACCAGAGATCCTACCTGGCCGACTAGAGATCCTATCTGGTACCATGAGAAAAAATAGCCCCTGGGACTTGCTGAGGCTTCTTCGCGGATCACGTGGTATCTATGGTGAAAACTAAAAGATACACGGGAATGGTTATAAACCAGATGAGTGGATCCTCAATGTGGTGCTAGTAATCCTGCTGTAAATGCTCTCTTCCTACTATATATCTCTATGTGCTGTTGCCATTCGAGAGGGCCGCTGTGGCAGTTGGGGTTGGTGAGTGGTCTCTGAGCCTTCATATTGCTGACTAGTTGGGTTGGTAGGAGGTTAGACAGCTCCAGCACTTCAGCAAGGTATCTGTACATGGTTCTACAGCTTGTAAAGAATTCTTCTACCACGACGCCCGTATCTGGGGCACATGTAGAGCCTTTCCCCATTTGTGTTTTGGAAGGGGCAACAGGGACGGTGGTAAACAGCTTTATTCACTCAGTACAAAGAGCACCCTCAGGATAGGTCTTATTACAGGTATTGAGGTGAAACTTTGACATATTTGTTGGCGTGATCAGAAGAACATGAGCCAATAAATTTATGGTTACAAAAATTGGAAATAAAGTGAATATTAAGGCTTAAGGAACGGAATCCTTATCTTATTTTTATAGAAAGAAAAAATAAAGATTGTCTTTATATTTCTTAATGTAAAACACTGTTCCTCAGTCCACTTATTTCCTTAATTTTGTTTAAAGTAATTTCTTATAATTTTTTTTTACAATTTTTTTGTGTTCAACTTCTCATTAGTTTTTAGTTTAAATATTATAAGACATTGATTGTTTGTTTGTTTTTCTTTGTTAATTTGTTTTTTTTATTATTTTTTATAATATTTTTCTTTATCCAACAAGCAGAAGTAACCTGATACCCATAACTTTTTCTTAGCCTGCAAGACACCATTTCATCTATTTTATTTCCATCGCTTTTATTTATAATGGATTTCTTGAAAGCGGCACAATGAAAAAGACGAAGAAAATTTCATACAAGATTTATGAAATGGACAAAATGCGTTGGAAAAATCAATGAAAAATTAAATTAAAAAAGAAACGATCAAATTAAAGACGTTTAGTTTCATATTTTGTTCAACAATGTTGTTGTAAGTGGAGTTTAAATAATAATTATTATATTGAATTGATTTACCACAGCAAAGCTTTGAAAGTATGGAAAAGGAAGGCAGGAAAATAAATGAATTTTTCACTAATTTATGCTAAAATAATAGTGCACATTTAAGGAAATAAAACAGCAAATTCACAAATTTCTCTCATCAGACTTGAGACATGTTAATGGATCTGAATTGTGGCATTAGAATGGAAACAGTGGGTGTTTGCATTTTATGTTGATTTCATGAGCTTTTGTGTGACTTGTATTTATTTTAAATTTGTATTTAATTGAAATGCCCATCGAACGTTGTGATTTTGTAGGGTTCTACTAAAGCTGGAGACAGTGGAACAAATCATAATCGTATATGGATTGCACAGGCTAAAGCCTTAAATACTAAGAGACTAGAATTTGAAAAGGCGGTAAACCCAATATTAATTAATGAGGATGGACATAAGAACATTATAAAAACTTTTACATATTAAATTTAGTACCAAAAATTTATAAGAAATAGTTTTTTTTTAACGCAATGAACATAGCAAAAAATTAATTGATTTATTTCTGTAAGCGATATTATATGAACACGATCTCAGTCCAATTCAATAATTCCATAATTCATGAATAAAAATTTTATTTTATTTTATTTAGATTTTGTAACTAATTAAATTTTGTAATTTTATGGTTATTTTTATTTAGGCTGTAGGTAAATAAAATAAAAATAGCCATAAATAAATAAAAATAAAAATAACCATAAAATTACATACCATAAGGTCGAAAAAATTAATAAATATATATTTAAATTTTGTATAAAAAATTTAATTTTTTATGGAAAACACAAAATGTAGGAAAATTAACAATTTCTAAAATAATCAGAAATATTCTAAAAATATTCAATATCAATTTCAAAGTAACGAAAAATTTTATAAATAAGATAATTTTATTTTTGAAGTTTCTAAAGAATAAACTTTAATACGTTTTTACGAAAAGTTTTTAACTTGAGGCATCTCTTTATCTTATATTTAACATATAAAACTAAAATCATGCCGTTGTTAAAAGTTTTAGCTCGATATCGTTTTAAATAAAATAAAAACAGAACCTACTGCCGTTTTCTTTTCTAAAAAAAGTGTAACATTTCCATGTTTGTTATTATTTATTTAAAAAAAAAAATCCTTTTAACATTTGCGTCTTACTAATGAGCACTTAATAAAACCTCTTTTTCTGTATAAAACAAAACGTGTTACACGTCTTTTTTTTTCAAAAAAAAAATTCTATAAATGAGATCATTTCGAACAAGTTTTAATTTTCTTAAGAAGAAATTTGCTGAATTTTAACCTTAATAAAATAGAGTTTTATGACAGGGCCTCTTTACACCATGACTTTATTTTGTGAAAATTTTTTTTAACAAGCCAATCAGCTAAAAGTAAGCTTTTGCCAGCCCTAAAAACACCATACGTTGGAATTTCAAATACTCTATGAAGTGAAAATATCATTCTAGAGAGGTAACGTCTATCAACTTCAGAATGCAATTTTCATATATACGAGGAAATGGTGTAAAAACATAAGGTATTAAATTTTTGAAAACTTTTACCATACGGATCATAAATATGTAGTTTCATGTAGGATATTTTATGCAATTCATCGCACTCTTCTTGTTTCTGGACATCTCCTGGGGGCAAAAAATAAATTTCTTAATGAAACAAAGTTTCCCGAAAAATGTAACCCCATGAATCTAGTCTCTAATTTGAAATATAATATAAATACATACGTGTACTCATAGTTCTTCTAAATAACATACAGACCACTTTAGTTTTAGCTTTCGTTGTAACTGAGTATTAAAAGTGAGATCACTTCCTTTCCAATTGCACAAAAACTGATCCAGATTATAATGCCTGACTTTTTTCAACAATTTTTTTTACAGTTCCTACGAAATGTCACGCTCATTGATATTAAAAATTTTTCCTCAAGCCCTATTTGACACTACATATATATTATGATTTTATGCTGTTTGTGAAAAACAAGGATGGCCAATTGAGTTTCAAACTTGTATCAATATGATCATTAATAAATTATACTTTTTTGAATTCAATGGTAGCAAAAAAACACTATATTGCACGAATATTGGCATTTAATTGTTTTATTTATAAAAATAGTTTGTACTCTATAAATGAAAAAAAAGTAAACAAGTCACATTAAAAAATAGCGAAGAAGATATTGCTACACTTTAAATTTGTTTAATTAATATTATAGTGTAACCACAAGAAATCTTTGGGCTAGATAATTGCTCCCGAGTCATCGTACCTATTACCTTGGTGTGATCAAATGTGTCTTTGTGGGTCGGTTTTTTTAGAGATTTCAGTAAAACTGACGCAAGTAGATGACACTTAGCAGTAGCTTAAAAAAACACTAATATTATTGACTGACGTGCACTGCCATCTAAGTGTAATTTTCAGATAAAAAAACTATCAAACAATTTTATAAACTGTTTTCTTTTTTTGACGACCATTTTTTTATTATTACCGACAAGGATAATAAATACTTTAAAAATTGTATTACCTTTCTAAATATTATATTGGGCATCCTTTACTATAATATTCCTGAGTACTAAAAAATAAAATTATTTTTATTTAAAATCTACTTAATAGATTTTATTTTGAAATTGACACTTCTATGCCATATCCTGTTAATGGCAGAATTGAAATAATATAAACTTAAGTCACAATCGAATAATTTTTAAAACATAATTGATTAGTCCAATGCTTTTTGAGCTTATTTAATTTAATGTTTATCAAGGTAACAAGAAATTTGCATTAAAACGACAATGATTTTGATTTCATTTGCATTTTTGTGGCCATAACAAATCGCTTTAATCATATTTAACACAACAAATTATCATTTATGGAAATAGTCGTAATACAACAATGACAAAACAAAGAATATTAACACTAGAAAAACCAATAATTGAAAATAAAATATTTAGCTTTTAGTTGAACAGTAAGAGTATAACGATCCTTTAATGCAAGATCAGAATATCTTGACTACAAAGCAAATTTTAACTGAAAGCGTGGGTTCATTTCATGTTCAGGTCAGGTCATATCAACATCGGCATTGGTGTTAAAATAATAGCAGAAATCACTTAACATTACCGGCATCGATTGATATTTATTTTTCTATGCTGATGAACCTCACAGAGATCTCCCTCTTTCATCGTTAATATTTGCAGAATTGTTACGAAAGTAGAAGAATTAATCAAATGGAACTAAAGAAACTAAATGTGTCTACTTAAAACAAGAGGTCCTGCAACATTGCTGTACCATTTAATAAAACGCGCAATAGTAAAGTTGCATAGATACTTAAGATCTCTCAATTTTAACCACCTGTACTCTCTACATTAATCCTGTTCCAAAATAAAATAACACTTGGCATGAATGTTTTCAAAATGTTTATATTTCACTAGCAATTTGGCTAAGCAATCAATGAAATGTCCATGTATGAACAGCTAAAGCAACAACCAAGAAGTTGAAGGTGTCAATACAACCTTTAAATAAACATTGCCATAAGTCAAAAAATTAAAATTTTTCAAGTTACTGAGGAAAAAGTATTCCTTTACTCACTTTCTTTATATCTAGACAAATATCTGAACTATATTTAAGGATAAACCAAAGTTAAATTAAAAACTGTTAATATGAAGGATTTAAACGCATTTTGCCATTTTTTCTGTTGCTTTTAACCCTTTCGACCCGGTCGGTACAATATATCCCAAAAAAGTTTAAAAACACCTACTGGTGATATTTGATGAAGAATTTGCATGAAAATGTGCGTTTTCCGTTGTTTATGACCTTCAATACATCTTTAGTAGAAAATATCGACGCTTTGTAAGCATTTTAAAGCTTCAGTTGGTTGTAGTTAGTCAACAAGTGAACAAGTGTTGTGAAATTTGATAAAAAACTATAAGAATAACAGCGAATATAATAACATTCATAAAACTCTACTAGTGAGCATTTTTAATTGTGAACACTGCTGGGACTATATATCCCGAATTTCAAATCAAAACCACCGACTGGGATTATATGTCCCAGCGCCCCCAGCGCCCCCAGCGCCTCTGGAGGTGAAATTCGAAATTCTGGCATGGTAGAAATTTTTACTTTTTCCCATTCTTTAAGGTCCATCTAGTCCCAATATTGTATCTCCAGCAGTTTTTTTTCGGTTCGAAAGGGTTAAAGAACGATAGATGAGAGAAAGGCAACACATTGAAGTATTAAATTGAAAACAAAGACGAACTAATAAATTTTAAATAAATCAAAATATAAATTTCATTTATTTCCTACCAGTTTAAGGTCTCTTCTTTTTTAATTTTAATAATCGATATTTCTGTACTCATCGAGTATCATCCTCAGGACATTTTTTTATTTTATATATAATCTTTTATATATTTTATATATATATATATCAAATTTTTTTTCTTTCATATAAAATATAATATATTATTTTATGTATTTTATATATAAAATAAACAAATATACTGAAGAGATGAGTACCAATATATCGATTATTAAAATTAAAAAGAAGAGATCTTAAATTTGAAGAAAATAAATTAAATATATTAATTAAAATATAACGGAAAAAACACATATCGAGCCTTTGGTGCGATACCGTAGTAACTCAAAATTTGAATTTTTTAAGGTTATATTATGAAATTATTCGCCTTGTCGTTTTTTATATTCTGCAAAAGTTTCATAAAAATATTTTGTATACTCAGCTCTTGAGAATAGAATCAAATTTTCTTTTACCATTAAGTTGTGTGTAAATTCAAAACTTTAAACTCAATTTCTGCAAAACAAGCTTTTTTGAATTACTGCGTTATTGCAGCAAAGGCTCGATATGTTCAAGATTCACATCACTACCTGTCATAAGACCCAACCTGAATACAATGCTTCGGCCAGCGCCCCCATGCATAATAAGTTAACCATGAATACCAATTCGAAACCATGCATTTGGACATGGCTTCCCCCTTGGTCAGGAGCGGAGCCTATCTAGCACTCCTTCCGATCTTTGGAACGGAAAAAACAATAGAATATATAAATAGAAATATGAGTATATTATTTTAATAAATACTTAATATTGAAAATTCATTATTTGGGATATTCTCCCCAACTAATCGTTAGAAACAATTAGAGCTTTCGCAAAATGCATACAAAAAATAAAAAGTTTGTTGTGACTTTAGCTCTTCATATGCCGACATTTCATTGGTTGCTAAAACCAAATCATTAGTGAAGTTTAAGCAGTTTGAAAACATTCAACCTCGGATGTTTATGCCACATAAAAAACAAACTTTTGATTTATTGTATGCATTTTGCGAAAGCTCTAATTGTTTCTAATGATTAGTTGAGGAGAATATCCTAAATAATGAATTTTCAATATTAAGTATTTAAAATAAAGATTTTACTTTTCATTTTTTCCCCCAACTGAATACAATCATTAACGACCAACGGGCGTTTAATTGTATGGGTGTTGAGAGAAAATTGTTTGTTGTGAAACATTCTAAACCTACTATGATTATGTATTTGTTGTAATTCATATGCAATATTGAAATTATCATATTGTATTTGATTTATGTGGCATAAACATCCGAGGTTGAATGTTTTCAAACTGCTTAAACTTCACTGACGATTTGGTTTTAGCAACCAATGAAATTTCGGCATATGAAGAGCTAAAACCATAACAAACTTTTGATTTATTTTAATAAATTTAATGAACAAGGCGGGCAGCTTTCATTTTATTAAACATTCGCCATCTGCGAACTAATTTTTACAGAAGTGGGGTCCCACTGCCGCAATTACAAGCATTTATAGTAAAGTTTTTACAGTTGAATCACTAAACTGGATCACCCATTTTCAACTTAAAATTTTGAAAATATTGAAATTGAAATTTAAATACTGAAAATATTGTAATTTTGAAAGACTGTTGACTAAGGTTTCACGAGCCCAATAAACGTATCTCCATATAAGCTTTTTAGCTATCGGCGATCATATAAATGATTTTTATATTTGAAAAAAAGAACCAAGATATTAAAATTCTGGCTACAGGAAACTGCATTTATTCGGTTGAAAATACCACAGTCAAAAATTCTTGTGAAGACTTCTTTTCACTGCAACAATTATAGTGTTAAGAAAAGCGTTCAACTAAAATGCCATAAAAGTTTCTCACAGACTTAGATGTCATTAAGGTAATTAATAAAAGCACGTTTTGATTAATAAAACATTAAATAAAAATTGTTGTTTGAAACTACAAAACACTTTATTTAATCTGTTCTTATTTTAATAAAAGTCTACTTTATCACAACAACAAAAAAATCATTAAAGACCAAAACAAGTGACAACAACAAAAAACATATATTAACACCTTAAGAATATCATGTATATTTTTTACTTACAAAAACAAAAATAAATAAAACCATTTTATAACAACAACAACAATATTAGCGCAAGACACCCACACCTGATGCAAAAAATTGTTAGTCAAAAAATTTAAAAATATATATTCAAGTAGATACCAGCTAATAAAAGATAAATTTTAATACTTAAATCTATATTGATGCATTTGTACATCGTACATATTGTGGCGCCTTACAACAAAACCTTGCAACAACAAAAAGTAGTGGCAATAAGCCACAAATTAGAGGATAGAGAGAAGGGAAGGCGACATGAAGTTTGAATGGAGCCTGCGCAAGAACATTGAATGAATGATTTAACAAATGTTTCATTGTTGTTTTGCTTTATCAAAATGTATGCAAATGTTTATCTTATATAATTTAACTAAAAAGTACAGCAATAAAAACAAACATCAAAATGAGATTACTCAATTAAAATTCAAATTTAATGCAAACAAGTGACCAAACCTTAAATGTAAGTCACTCATTTATGCTGATTTACATTTCGAAAACAATACAAATAACAAACACACCATGACCACATGACTACAGACATGACTTGGAAAGACAAAATTATGTGGGCATTTTGATTTTTCTTAAGGTGAATAATTCAAAAATAAATTTAAACAATCAAGTCTGGATCATGTATTCAAATTATCCTTCGTAATTAATAATAGACAATTCTGTGTGAAGTTCCAAGAAAACAGGATCTTTTCGGTAACCAAACTTTTAATAAATAAAATTTTATCGGTTGCATGCAACGACATAAAATATGTTTGATATAACTGCTAGTTGAAGTGGGTAAAACTGATTAAAATAATTTTCGATTGGCGAAAAAATAATTTTTTTTTTTTTTCAAAATATAAATAAAAAAATTTGAGGAGAGATATTTATACACATTATATTTTATTATATTAATCATACGTATTTATTTGAAAATTTATTTGTCAATATTACAATGATAGTTACGAAAAACTCGAGAGAAAATCCCCGATTTCTACATTTACGCCAGGCTAGATATGGTCAGGCCTGACGTTTTGTAATGGCCTTAAGTAAAATATGAAAATCAGCGTTAGACTAAGGAACTCATTCTGGAATAGATTTAAGGCTTTCCACACTCTATAACAATAAGTTATACGAGTGGTAAGCAGCAAAGCTTCAGTTGATATGCGGTGCAGTGTTGTTAGGCCAAATAAAATAAAGTTATGTGAATCTATTTCACAATAGGTTATAAAATGAAATAAAGCCAAAGAAAAAATTTAAATATGAGAAATAAAGCCATAAATTGTAACCTTTTTCGAAATATTATAGAAGAAAAGATTCTTTCAACTAGCAAGCCAATGTCCAGAACATCGCAGAGGAGGAAATTATTGAAGGCAGTCTATGCAGGTACTCTTTATAAATTCTTGCACCCTGCAGAAAGCCGGGTCTGGAGGGACTATTTATAAAATAAAATCGGTGCTGGGAGCACCACAAGGAAATAAATCCTTATTCTTTGCCCAAGACTAACTATAAAGCAAGTCTTTATAAAGCTAAGTCGGTGTTCAAAGTTAGATAAAGGAGTAGAAACTTGCATTTTGCCAAAAGTCAGCTGAGCATAATTCTTTATAATGTAAATCCGGTGTTCGAAATACCTCTAGCAAGAAAATCTTTGTACCCGATCATGTGGCCTTATTGCCTACGGAAATATAAAACTACACCTTGATACGATTGGTGTATCATGGAGTTGGCTATAGATTTTTTAGGGAAGTCTACTAGGTTGACAGTTTTTTTCGGGAGAGAAGGTTACATTAACGAACAGTATCAAAACACATTATATGTATCAATATTTTTAAGGCTTTGATCTACTTTTTAAGCCCCCTATAATCTATTTATGTAGCACATTTCATTACAAATTTTGAATAATTGCAAAACTAGCCTTCAATTATAATTTTCTTCGGACTTATATGATTCTGAACTTTAAGCGTTGCTGTAGTCCACGACTCAAAACAAGTGTAGGATATTTTTATAAGCTGCATTCCTGCTTCAGGAAACTTTCAATAACTGGTGCAAAACAAACCCATATATCATGGAGTAAGATTGTTGATTGTTCTAAATAATTATCCTCGTAATGTTCTACATATAACTGCTGAACACAACTTGTACTTAAAAAATGAGCTGTACCAGCTTTCCCTCTCTTTCCCATTCATATCGAGTCAGAATTTAAGTGTTAAAGAACTGATACATGTTCATCTTTCTGGGTTTCTTTCACCGAAGTCAGTCCTTACAACCTTGTTAAACCTTTCCAGCTTCTTAATAATTAACCGTGCACAGTTAAAGCAAAATATGTTTCACTAAACGATATTTGACTAAAGCAGATTCTCTATTAAGCAAACTTAAGTGCTTTGAAACCAATCAAAAATATTGGCTAAGAATATGATATGATGGTATGATATGATGTTCTTCTGTCATATATGTTTAGCTGAAGTGTCTAACAATACTCTTAATAAACATGAACATGATTGTTGACACTTACATATGCTGGATGAAAGCTCATTACACTAGATGATATGTTCATGAATTATTTAAGACAAAATTTCTTTTTGTATGGAAAATTAAAATGTTTATTTTAAGATTTTTCAACGCTAATTTCTCAAGGCTAACAACTAAAGATTCCCACATTTTAAACTTTAAAATTGGTGAGAGCTTCCTCACTTAGGAAACTAAATTTATTTAATTATAAGCTCATTAGGTCTCTGTTTACCTACCTCTAAGCTTTCGCTAAAGTTTGGAATGTAAGTTATCTAATGCATTTATAGTTGCTATTTCAATATTGGATATCAACCGGACGGCGTGACGGACAGGCGGATGGACAGACAGCCGGATATCGTTGAAACTGTTCTCCTGTCCTTAAGGAATCAGAATATATACACTTTATGGGATCGCAAATTAAAAGAGAAATAATATGAATGACAAAGCCTTCATATATAAATATACCTTTTCGCCTGTATCCAACCCGTTCGATCAAGAACGGAGCGCGACCGAACGAAGAACTCGTTTCAACAACTGTGTTCCAGTTTCGTTCACAAAAGTTTACTTAAGCATGAAAAAAGCACAAACAAATACGAAGAATTTTTGTGCAGCATACGTGTTAAAATGAGAAGTGCATAGTAGTCACCATTTTATCAATTGATATGGAATTGAGGGTTTTTTAATATGATGGTTAAAAAATACTTTTTTGAAGAATTGAAAGCGACGAAATAAATTAAGAAAGTTAATTTTAAAATTGAATAACGATAATTTTTAAAACTATTTTTATCTATTGGGAAATGCAAATGTGAAAATGAGATTTTGACGACACTAATAATAATTTCTAGATGTAAATTTTGGAAAAATATTTTTTTAATATCTTCGAAACCATTGTTATATATAAAACTTTAATATTTTAAGGCATTAAACCCAAGGGAGCGTACAACAAGCCTTTACTGGCTTAAGTGTATGTCGTATGACATGGGCTTTCACACCCCTCCAATCAACCTACCCTAAGGCATTATAATTTCATGAATTATAAATTGATGAATCTGCTTTATTTCATTTCAGAATTTTGTATTAAAAATGTTGTTTAAGTTAGATTTGCTTAAATTTTTAATTGATATATTTAGCATCATGTAGGAAAAAGGTAATTTAACTATGGATAGCTTTGATTTCCAAAGCCTCTCATTTGTCGCCAATTCCTGTAAATAAGGCATTTCTTTTCTTTCTTCCTATTGAATCAAGAGGCACCAAGAAGGTGAAAGTGCGCTTGCAAGCACAATTTTCATCTCTACATACTATTTTCTTTATTTCTAATTTCGTGTTTCTATGTTAAATATATTTTATGTATTAGAAAAAAAATGTTTTTAGATGTATTCTGTAACTTCTAGTAAAATAAAGCTAAAAGCCCTATAATATTATAAATGTTTATTGCTGAAAACTAAATTTCCTTGATTGCTGCAATAAGTTGACAACATGACTTCAAAATTTTGAAATCTGCCATAGAGATTTGAAGTTTTGTAAATAATATTAACAACAATGTAGTGATTAGTTGAAATGTCTTATATTTAACTTATGCAACATAAGTATATATATACTGTATAAAACTATATATAAAAATAATAATAACGTTACGTTTGTCAGAGTTTGTTTCACTGAAAAAAGAAACATCGCAAAAGGCTGAAATAGAAAATTATTTCCTTCACTTAAACTTTAATTTGGAATAAAGTAGTAAAACAACAAGGTCAAAATTTTATTAAATACATGAACCAAATATCCTATAGAAGAGTACTACTAATGCATGTATTAACACAATTGAATTGAACAGTAAAACGAAACTTCTGCAGTATATTTTATACAACGTCAGCAACGTCAAACGTTCTTATCCTTCTTTGGTAAAACAGAAAGTCCATCTACGCCTTCACTGGCTTAAGTGTATGTCGTATGACATGGGCTATCACACACCTCCAATCAACCTAACCTAACCTAACCTATTCAAGGGTCAGTATGTCCATAGAAGAAAGATATTTTGACATGGTAATACTTCCAAGACTTTTTATTCTCTAGGTAAATATTTCATTACTTGTGTATTTTCCGTGGAACGTGACCATTCTGGAAATTTTATAGCAACTAAAACCATGGGAACATCTATAAGGACAACAAAAAATAATGGCGCTATAAATTAATATGCATGTGGACCTATGAACCTCTCAATGCGGAATTATATAAGGTCTCAAGCCTATACAAATTACCAAGAACCTACACACCCACCACCTAAACTTTTCCATCTGGGATGAAGAAATACTTAATCATAACGGAAAGCTACAGGAAATCGGAGGACGTATGATCTGACGATATACCAAAAAGACAACTTTTACTACTACAAAACCAACTCTGCTCTTCAACACACTTTTATTCGCATCGTAGGTCCATTTCATGAATAAAACCTAATTTGTAAAATTCTTGTAACATGGTTTAAAACAAAAGACTTAAGAAACGAACTTACTCAAAACACAAAATTGTACATATTTTTAAAGGATCAGAACAAACAACTCTCGGGTTAGAGTAACTAAAAGGAGATTCTGGGGTTACTTTGACATCATTTTGTATTGGTTCTATATTTCGAGACATAACTTTATATCAAAAATGTAGGCTGTTGTACCACAAATATATCGTTAAACTAAATTCCGAAACTCAACAACAATTAAACAGTTAAAGGTGTGCAGCCAACAAATTTTATTCTGTTTATAAGATATCGCAGAACTCGTGCAAAGAGAAATTCATTTCTAAAAATGCTTGCTATTTAAAAAGTTCATAAAGAATGGAAAAGCAATATATATCCCACATGATTTAATTGGCAATGTTTTAAGCAAAATTTCTATGAAATCGATTGAAAACTTTGAATTTTATTTGCATCATGTTGCTTCATGTTGAAAAAAATGTAATTTGCTTAAAAGAGTATCACAATACTTAATATTGAAATTCATTATTCGGGAGAATATCCCGACTAATCGTTAGAAACAATTAGCTTTTTTGCAAAATGCATACAATATAAGAATTTCAATATTGCATATGAATTACAACAAATACATAATCATAGTAGGCTTAGAATGTTTTTGTACAAACAACACAACAAACAATTATACTCAACGTGAGTCTATTTTATTTCTCAACACCCATCTCAATTATACAATCAGATTGAAATCTAATTTCGAACTCATTGTATCTTAAATTCCTTTTTAAAAACTTTAATTTATAAATGGCATCAATTAGACTATGAAACAAACAAGTTCTTGGGGTAAGTATGAAAACGTAAGTTACGATAAAAAGTTTGGAAAATTCGATTAGCGGCAGCAAAGTAATTTATAAAAATATTTCATTTACAGGCAGATTGATAATAATGTTTTGATTGATTTTTTTAATTTATTTTGGTAATATCAATCATTAAATTTTTTATAACTTCTCACAAAAAATGGAATTATAAAATTTCCAGAGTTCCTTAAATCAATGACAAAATAAAAGAAAGTGTCATACTGATATTTAGTAATTAAAGAAACCTTCTACAAATAAAACAAAGTATCAAAAAATAAGATTTGCCTAATATATTACAGAAATTTTGACATAAAAATACAATTTTAAAGAATTTAAATGTGTAAAATTTCAAAAACACCGTGGTAAGATTATTTCCAATTATTTTTGTTTAATATTTTGTGATATGATATGCTCCAAAATAGGGCCAGTATAATAATAAATGAGCTCAGAGATGACTATTTTCATTACTTTGGAATTCATTTATCCACTACTGACATGTCGTACATGCCCAAAATTTTTATGTTACAGATGTCAAAAAAATTACAGAAGCTGTCACACGGTCAACAAGTGTATTTCTTCTTTTCATTGCCAATAGTGAATGGATTAGAAAGATCATATATATGAAAAAAAAATTAAACTATAGATATTGTTAAACATCATCCATCAGTAAAAATATTATTTCTACGTCCACACAACATTAATTTTCCAAGTTTTCCAGATGCGAACAAAAATACCATGGACACGTTCTCTTTATCAATGACAAATAGTGGAAACAAATTCGCTACAGATGAGAAACATTAAGAGTCCTTTTCAGGAATAAGTGGCCACCAGGAATAGAAATTTTTGCATAATTTTTGCAGCAGTATCATGGATATTATAGAAAAATTTTGTTCACAATTTTCCTAGTAATCGCAAGTCCTTGAAGTTTTTTTCTCAAACAAATTAACAAGTATAAACTGCGAAAGTACTTAGTTTGTCTGTCATGTTCCTCGCAGGAATCGAATCTGCGACTTGTGGACGACTACACTAGCCACTAGTCTATGAAAGCAGTCTAGTGTAGAGCTTTCGCAATATCCGGGAATGTCTTCTTTTTTAACATAAAGTCATTAGAATAAGAATTCAGCTTTATTTTGTAACGATATGCTATTGTAGTACATTCACCATTAAAAAGTTTACCAATTTTTTATCATACGAAAATTATTGTGTATATAAGTTCCTTTCACTCCTAGAGAGATCATTGGGCCATTGTGTACTTAGTTTTTATTTTTTGACCATTAACAAAACAATATACAATCGATGTACTAAAATTCACTGTTTACAAAGTGTATTTCAAAATGGCACTTCAACAAATTTTAAATAATAGAAGGGCACATATGCATTGAGCAAGTAATTTATAATTAATAAAAACCAGTATTTCTACTGCTCCAGCACATCAGGACCTCTGCTTTAGACTAACAGCTAACAGCTAATGCATAATTATTACCAATTAAATCCTCCTAATCTGATTGGGTAGTATAGGCAACATAAAAACGTCCCTCGTTATTTCTTTGTACTTTTTATTATTATAACTAATTCTTATAAAACAAACGTAAGTTGAAAAATAGTAAAACTACAAACATTTTTATTTCTTTATTGTATTCATTTTTACTTGCTTTAATGGTGAAAACTACCACCTACACTCTGGCAAGTAAACGAAATGATGAATAATAAAAGTCCGCTGTAAACACGCAACGTTCCTACAATAAAATGCCGGCATGTTATTGTATGTGTGTATTCTGCCATCTAAATAGTTGCTTTAAAAAACGTTTGTAAACACGTTAATTAATTAATTTAAATTTAACAAATGTCAGTTTGAATTTACAACAAGTATGTAATTCAGAAAGGATGAAAAATGATTTTGAAGTGTTTATATTGAAGTATGAAAAAAATTATGTTTCAAGTAAATTTAGCATAGAGTTCTGGGCATATTTTAAACCTAAATCGAATGGAATATTTTTGATGCATAATTTTTAATTAAAAATTATTTCAATGTTAAATACACTGGTTTTGGTGTTAATTTTGCTCAAACTCTAAAAACAAAATAACAGCGATATTTTTTTCTGCATATGACATAGAAAATTTTATTTTTTTTAATTGTTCATTAAAGAATGATGAATTTATAATTCCAGAAACAACACAGTGTTTCAAAGAAAAATTGTACAAAATTTGCATGAATATATAGTTTTTAAGGGTTTTTATTACATGAAAATTTTATAGATAATTACATATGTACTAAAATGCATTAGTAAAGTACTTATTTTCTAAACGAAATGCGTGTATAAAAACGTACTATAGCCCTCAGTAAAAAAATTTCTAACAGGAGAAAGACTGCCAATTACAAAATACTTAACTTTTGTCACTAGAACACCATATTCATATGGTCTCGACCACGTCAAGCTCTTGTTTTACATTCATGACTTTTACCGATTTATAAAAATTTTTCAATCTTGGATTTATTAACAGTTTTCAGGAAAACGCTTAAAGTTAAAGTTTGCGAAATTTAGATATTTTAGAGACCTGTTTGCACCTTTTAAGACTTTAGCTTTAAATAGTTAATATCAGTTTAGTTAGGGACAAAACAATCATTACGTTATTATAAACAGACCCAGGAAAAGAATCTTTTACATCAGAATAAACAAAAAAAAAACATTAAATATTCCGCATTGACAAAACACATTTAAGTATTTCTGCCACATCTTCATATAAAACTTCTACGCATGAAAATGTTCCTGAAAACATATAAAAGGAATGATGATCTTTTTTTTATACAAGAAAATTGTCTCAAAAGTTTTGTTCGTTTAAACTCCCAGTAAAAGCTTTTAGCAAGAGGGTTATGCAAAATATAATAATATTCTACCAAAATTCTCAAAACTACAAAAAATTAAATAAATATTTTACTAGTAACAATTGGTAAATATAGTAGTGGCAGCACTACTGATTCCGCTGAATAAATTTTTTTAATACTCCCCCATCGCAAACGCTCCTTTTGGTTTTAAAAATTCATAACGAAGTATGTAAAATTTAAATTACTTCATTGAGTGAAGTATCCAGTGATTCTAGTACTGGCACAATATAACACATTGGCACAAATTGAAAATGGTCCATAATATTACATGGATGTTATTTCCCCAACTCTTGAGAACAGCTTATTTTCTCAAAAATGTAATCATCAAGACGAATTCATCTCAAGTAAAGTCACCGGTACAATAAAACCAACTCTCTTTTTCACAATGTCAAAAACAACAGAATAAAAACAGAAATTAAAGGAAGATATTCACACCATATAAAGAAGTGATAAAAAATTATGAGCCCGTTTTGATATAGAAGACTTAAAAAATTCAAAAATAATTAGATATTATTGCCTAGATATTTATTTTGTGCTTGGATGTGCATTTCATCACACAATTAGGAATTTTACGCAGTTAATGCGTTAATTGAGCTCAATTTATCATATAAGAACTCAATTGATAAATTTAAATTAGCAATCTAAATTGTATATTTGTGAATACCAAAGTCAATAACTCAATTTAAAATTTAATTACCCCAATTAAGTTAAATGTCTGAAGATGATGTCACTTTTGTTTCTTAAAATTTAATAATAAAGGGTGATCCTATCAAAACACACGATGTTAATTGTGATTCACAGCTTAACGTCAAGTGTTTCGCCCAACTAAATTTGACATTTTGCCCAACTAAAATTGAAACGTTTGACAAATTTCAGTATGTAGAGGTACGCAATTGAGCAGTTCCTTAAAATTATTGAAGCCTTTTACCTATATTTTCTTTAAATTTAAGAAACTTCTGAAAAGCATTTATGCCTTAAACAAATATAGTTCTTACAATTAAAACATTTTACTAATAAAAATTATAGATCTCTTAATTTTATTCTCTCAATTTTTAATGCCATTTATCACTCTCTCGTTATACTCTACAGGAAGAACAAGCAACAGTCACCAAAAAACGTTTAGTAAATAACTAGACCTAAAATCATTGAGGCATGAATTAAAGATGAAATTTTAATGGAAAAATCTCTGATATAATAGAATCTGCTTGTATATCTTTCCTAAAAATAAAATCAACTTTTCCTGTAAATCACTTTATTAAATTAATATAAAATTGCTGGCGAAGAATTTTTAAAGTCTTGGAAAGCTTGAGTTATCGCATCTCAAAAAATATATATCTATTCCAAAGTCTATAATATATAAGCTTGGGCGCTATCGGTGTTAAGCTGAATGAAATATTCTACCAGAATAGTTTTACAGTAGAACAATTACATCAGGACAAGTAGACCTTATGTATACCAGCAGATTCTATCAAGATGACCCAGAAAACAAAACAGTAACACTACAAAAGAATATACGGTGGTGTTTGTTTAAAGGATATGAGGGTTAAAAGAAATTGTTGGTTAAAATAAAAAACAGTTTTGCACTACTATTTCAAAGAAATTATTAATACAATAAAAAACTGCGGCTATAGCAAAATTTCGCTTAAAATACACTTGTATTTAAGCCGAAAATAAAAAAAAAAATTAAAATTTTTATGCTCAAAAAAATTTGCTTACCAATTTTTTAGGACATGAAATAATCTTTTTATAGTATTTTGATCAAAATATAAAGTAAATGAAATTTAGTGAATAGATATAGACGACTTAGAAACAATCTATTATAATGTTGTTTACTTTTATTCATTGGAAAAAAATATAAACATTTGCTGCGCTTGTAATCAACTTCATCTATGACGAACTAAATTGCTCGGCTTTATTTAGTTCGTCATAACCAAACTCCACTATATGTTTTAGTTTAGTTGATGAAAACCATATTAATATTAATATGATTATTGTAGTCTATCATTTCCAGCCTTCTTCTAACCATAATTTGTCAATTGGCAGTATTCCTGTTAATAATAACTTTTGTACTTGTGATGAACTATCTAATTAACATAGAAGGCTTAGAATATAAATAGACAATAGTTTTACTTTTCTACATGTGGCATTTTGAAAAAAAAAATTCAGTGAGTAAAAAGTAGATAATCATTATTTATTGCAATTATCATGGCAATATATTCATTTAATTATTTTTCATCCCATTTTATTTTTCCATAAACATATTTAACATTAAACATAAACGTATTTTAAGTATTTTTTTTTTCACTATATATTTAAAAACTTATTAACTGAAAATGCAACAACCAGTCAAAAATTTTGTCATCAGTTCTAGCATGTGAAACATGTGAATTAAAACCATAAACAATTTAATCTTCGCATTTATACCTTCTTTCGTTTTCCTTTATCTTTACAATACAAACTATATATAGATAAAACTTTTTATAATTCAATAAAACACATATTAACAGTAGTAGATAAGCCATAGATAACTGAAAGTGATGTTTATTATGTGCCAACTTTACTAGAGTCATAAACACCAAATGGTAAATATCTTCAAATGAAAGCAACATACGTTTTACTCAAAAGCGAACTAGCGAACGAAGCAAACAAAAAAAATAACAAGACAGCAAATGTTGCTCATAACTTTGTAAGATAATTTACAAAGTTTTTATCAGAAAAATCCAAGGAGCCATTTAGTACCGGCAGGCAAACAGGAATACGAGCATATCGAGACAGACAAGCAGCCAAACATCCAAACAGCCAAACAGCCGCATAACGAATTGTTGCTTGCCTTGTAATGATTTTAAGACAGTCGGTCAGCCAGCCAATCCATAAGTGTTAGGCGGACACACATCATAAAGTAACAGATCGTTAAAATGAAATTTCAGCGCAATTCATTAATGTTATTGAGTATCTGTTTATATACATACAAACGCATATTTATACCTTCCTAAAATTAATTCATAGATAATGTTGTATCCTTTTGGAATAGGAAATTAAGTACATGAAAACACAAAAACTGGCCGTATATTTAAGTACCTGTTGTGATTTGAGTGTAGAAAGTGAAAATTTTTGTAAGGAAGATGTTGAAATTAATTTCCTTGAAATATAATGATGTTTGACCCAAACATATCAACCATCAGGTGGCGGTATAATTTTGATATTTCAAACAAAAGATCCCTTTCTAACCGTTAAGGGCAGGTTCGGTGGTAAAATTTATATCTTACGATACACTGAAAAGAGTTTTATTTATTTAAAAAAAAAAGTATTAGGAAGTAATTCAGCTGGCAAAGATGCTGAACTAGAATAACTCAGGACAAGTAAAAAGACCTTATTTAGCCTGTCCAAAAATTCACTTTAGCTTAATATAGTAACGCAAAAAAATGGAATCTTTCTATTTGATTTCAATGTAAATCTATTCCACGATCTATTTCTATATATTACAATTTAAGCATATTTTTAATATTGTAAAACTTCTTGATTGATATATCTTGTTAAAGAAATTTCAAACCTAATATTGAAATTTATTATTCGGGAGAATATCCCGACTAATCGTTAGAAACAATTAGTTTTTTTTGCAAAATGCAATGAAAAAATGTTTGTTGAGAGAAAAATAAAATAGACTCACGTTGAGTATGATTGTTTGTTGTGCTGTTTGTATAAAAACATTCTAAGCCTACTATGATTATGTATTTGTTGTAATTCATATGCAATATTGAAATTCTCATATTGTATTTGTTTTATGTGGCATAAACATACGAGGTTGTATGTTATCAAACTGCTTAAACTTCACTGACGATTTGGTTTTAGCAACCAATGAAATGTCGACATATGAAGAGCTAAAGCCACAACAAACATTTTTTCATTGAAATTTCAAACCTTTAAAAATAGAAAACTTCCAAGTGACGTATTTTATTAAACAATTACATGCAAAATGGAATAATATTTTCTTATCATATTCAGAAGAATTAAGCCACTCGTGCCTAAATCAAACCAAGGCGGTGCCATAAGTATGGTAAGTACACATTTTCTCAAACCTAGACCTAAACATAGACTTCTGGGCTGGGTTTTATAGATTCATATATTTTAGCTTTTGGTATTGCAGCTGGCAATTGTTGAAGTATATTTTCAGCCCTGTTTTTGACATGTTGTTGGGTGGGTTTCTTATACCAAACCGTCATATCTTTCCCTAAGGTAGATGCTTAAAGAACATCGTGGAATCTTAGAACTGAAGTTAAGAGAAATGTGCAGAAATGAACTACGATCAGATCTTTGATTGTGATCTGTGCCCCATGCAGGACATTAAATATTTATATCCCATATTTTATTTGTTTACATCTTAATTAAAAACTTTTTTATATGATATCCGTCCTGGATGCAGGCCTATTCAATCATCATATTCATAAGTGGAACCTTTTACTACCTCAGCCAGACCAAAATTTTAAGTATTGGTAATACAACGCCAATAAATGAGATAAAATGAAATACAACTCTCATCTATAGGCTGGTGCTTTAAATCTAATTTTGAAATCTCTTGACCGCGTACAAAAAAAAAACGAAGAATCCAATCGGTGACATTAATGAGCCCAACTCTATGGCTTTTTGCGGTAAAAAAATCTAATGTACTTTAGAGAAATTAGAAAACTTGGTCCTGAAGCCCGCTGTTTTTTACGACAACCACGTTTCTTGTTAATATTAAAAAAATTTGCTTTAATTTAGGTCACTTTCTTTTTAATACTTTTAATGAAACTTTTTCACTTTAAACCAAAAAAAAATATTTCAACTTTTTATTAATTGAATTCAATTTTTTAATTAATTTAACTGAAAAACACACCCAAAAAGGTGTTGATTTATTAAATTTAATAAGGTTTAAAAAAATTTACCTTAAACTCAATAACAAAAAATTTTGAAATATATTATAAGTTTTTTAATGTGCTTCCGAATTTGCTTATTTTAAAGTTTTAAAATTTTTCGAATTAATTCTTTCCAAATTTCAAATTTAAGATTTACAAATTTTAGTGATTTTTCTATAAGAATTTTTAACAATATTCAAGCATAATCAGAAGATTTCAAATCACTTGCAATTTTAAAATCACAAATGTGACTTGGTGATGTTCTGAAAATCACTAAAGTTTTCACTTTTCGAAAACACAAGAAAACAGCTGATGTTTTGTTTTGATTTGATGATAAAAATAATACAGATTTAGTGAAGATATCAAAATATTTTTTTAAAATTTTCCTTCTATATTCCATTATAGAAACTTACACGACGAAAACCTTTTAATTTTTAAATTTTGAATCAAAAATTTTAATTTAAAAAATAAAGAAGAAGTTTCAAAAGTTCAAACAGAAGCTGCCTCTGTTCGTAATTAATTATTGTTGCCATTTGTTACTACTTTATGTGTAATTAATTTTAAAATTAGGCAAACAATTATTAATAACTATTCTGAATGTGACTTAAAAAAATTAAAAAGTTTTGTTGAAAATAGCTCGTTTAGTTAATAAAATTAAATATAATTCTCATTGAAAGAAATATTTATCTACTCTGGCAAAACATCGATGTATTTTCGAAGAAGTAAAGCAGCTGACAAAAAAAATTCAAAATCAAAAATCAATAAAAAAAATATTTCATACTATTCATTTAATTAATTAATTTCGAAATTCAAAATAAAATTATTGAAAAATCAACCAAGTGATTCTTAAAAGGCAGCCATTTAATTGACTGATTTTAAGTTTAAAAAAAATTCCAAAAATTTGGTCTGCATAACGCTTTTCTTGCGATTTCAAATCATTCTCACAAAAAGTGATTTTCAAAACATGCCTTATTATTATTAAACATATAATTTTTACTTTGTTTTCTCTCAGTGCAACTCCCTTTGAATTAGTTCATTTGGCTTAACGGTGGCTCTTCAATTTCCATCCACTAACTGACCACTAATATTTCAAGCAAATATACAAGTCTATTTATTACTCATCTAAACACTAAAGGAAACTAAAAGGATAATTGTTATTATTGTGTTGTTCTTTTGGCAACATATGGCCTAAGAGTGGCACTGCATTTGCTTGATCTTGATAAAATTGTAGCGGCAGGTCTTAGTTAAAGGCAATTAACACGCTACGCTTGTTAAGAAGTGTGTTGGCCACGAGTTTTTCTTTGACCTTTGGAGGGCTTCTTGGCTGTTATTACTGTTAACCATTTAAGGATTTTAATAAATTGAAAAATTTGTTAATTATAGGTTTCGTGTAACCCCCTCTCAATTAAAAAGAAAAACAACAACAAAAAATAGTAATAAAAAACGACCAACACATGGTCATCTTGAAAATTTTCATTACATGGATGAATTCATTAGGGGTTGATTTTCTTTGCTGGTTTGTATAGATTTCATTATGAGGGTTTTCATTTTTTCCAATGAGTTTAAGAAAGAAAAGCCAGGAAAAAACAAATTTATTAAATTTGACATTTAGTTGTTCCCAAATGAATTAATTTTTTCTCTCTCTTCTTAGTCCTTTATGTTTCCATTTTCGAGTGAGAGGTCATTATACTATTTTTAAACGTCAATATTTTGTATCCTTACTTTTTTAAACTATTTTGGGTATTATTATTATATGAAAAGAATTTTTTTAGGTGTGTCTGGCAAAAAAGGGTTTTAGCCAAAGTAGATCGTTTTATATGTGTTTTCTGATAATGATTTTTGATCGTGTAAAGATAAGATTTAGAAAATAAAACAAGTGACCATATGGGGGTTTTTTGAATGTAACAACAAACAAAAACTGTTTATGTTTGAAATTTTAATTTCATATCACAACAACCAGCTGATGTTAAAATAATTTCAAAGCTTTTGTTTTTTTTTTTTTTTTGAAGTTCCATAGTTCCTAAAGCATTGATTTTAAACATTCATCAAATGGATCTGCATGTCAAAGCACTTATAATTATTATACAGGATTGAAGCAGAAGGAATAATATTAATTGGCAAAAATTTTTTTTACTCATTAATATTCTATAGGTAAGAAGTACGCACCAATTGCACTATTTTAGAAAAACTGTAGCTTCAATCATATTGGATGTAATGCAAAATTCTCTTTATTGAATAATAATAGAAAATAATTGAATCCTTCCATCTACGAAATTGTTATTAATTATAATGCGGTAATGTAAGATGCACTAGTCCAGCATCGTCAAAAAATCACTGAATATTTTGTGGTCGATGAACTACCAAATCGCGCCTTATATTACAAGAAAAAAACACTTATTATTCCAACTCTTTATGAGTGAAAAATCTCCTGCTAGCAGAGATCTTTTCTGTCATAATCTAATTCCCGGAAGTACGATTTTGCATCTGTTTTTGGTAACTAGTTGTGGCATGTTCTGGAGTAGACAAGCTATTTCGATTTCTGGTCCTTAACCTTTTGCCGATAAGCCCTTGTATGTTACATACTAACCAACCCCCAATAGAAGAAGGCAACAGACGTGCATATAAGATTTTACAGGTAAAAGCAGGTTATGTTTGCTTAACAAGGCATAAAGTGCTATAAATACCACCGGCTTCACGGTACCCATTATTGGGAATAAGAAGTTCCCAACCAAAGATCTATCTGGCGCTACGAAAACCAGTAGCACCTAAGACTTGTCCCAATTAAGAATTACGTGGCGGCTGTGATTGAAAATTAAATTGCGGAAAGAAGTCACTGGGGTTGGGTCAGTGTCATTGGTCAATTATCGTTATTGTCCTGCTACCAGCGGTCGGAACTCTAGGTGTTGTGGAAGTTATATAACTCTAGCTCCTTAGAACGGACTGTGACTTTCACGTATAAAAACTGCCACTTGGATGTTAATAGGGGGATGGTGGTAGATGAGTTAAATATATCCAATGCTAAGAGCATGGTGCGGTTTCATCAATAGGCATGTATCCATATTAATTTTAGAGACAACTGTCATAATAAAATGTAACAAACATGTTAATCGCTCGATTTGCATTCCTATAATTTATAGTCCTTGCAGTACAATTCTATACATTAGCAGTGAGTAAATCAGATCCAGTTAAAAGAAATTATCCTAAAATAAACATGAATACCTTCCACTTAATCTCAACTGCATGGTGGCTTTATCATCAGGCACAGATTTGTATATCTACCACCACTTTATTGAGCTACCGTTTGCCATTTAACCAACATAATTGATCTCTTGATCAATAAAAGAAAATAATTTAAATAATTAAGACAATTGACACAATTGCAGCAAATTCGAGGACGTCCAGTCATCATTAATGGTTAAATATTCATTTTATTTCTAGCGATTATTTAAATATATCACTTTAATATGCACAAATTTACTCACGTATAAATGCCCTTAATAAACTTTTCATTGCACTGCAATGCAAAAAATTTATCCATATATATTCCAAAAAAAAACAAATTATAACAAATTAAAAGCACACATAACCAATACTTTTAAAAGATATGTGTTCGTTTTTCAATATTAGCAGACATTAAATGCCATTAAATACTTGCCGTGATCACTTTAAGCACACAACATACGAAACCAACCAACCAGCCAACCAACAAATAACTATTCACAACAAATGTAGATGTTGGTGATCATCATCAACATCACGATAATGATGACGCTATTGATGCTGATAATCTGCCCCTCCACTACACATACTAGAAGAAAAGTTTAGAGACTCCTTTTAACCAAGTGAACAGCAATAACATACAGAAGAAAAAAACTACCAAACATTATAACAAATTGCAATTGACAAGCCAGTCAGGCCATTAAAACGATTTGAGAACAAGATGCGATCAAATTTGTAAACGATCGATATAAAATCACTGTATAGAAGAGTTAAGGACAAAACAAAAAACATAAAATCGATGGTAAGCGATAAAAATTATTTTGCAAGGGAGGAAGAGTGAAGGAAGAAAATAATTTGATACCAAATTATTGAAAGACCAACATTGGTGAAAGTGTAAGGAAGCTACAGTCTTCAGAAATGCATTTAATAGTTTATGACAAATGAGATGTAAAATGTTGAATATTTTCCCCAAAGCTCAGGTGCAAAAAATTACAATTCAAAAGAAAGTCAAGCAGAAATTAAAAATCAAACCAGGAGCTTAAAGAGACTTAACCCATTCACAGCCAAAGAACGCATATATGCATAAATGTATTGAATTTATTGTTTTCAGGGTTTAATGGAAAAACCAAATTGTTATTCGCTGATTGGGACGAGTTTGGTAATTTTTTTTTGGAGGTCTGCAGTGCCGGGAAGTTTTTGTCGGGCCCCAGCCAATTATCCTTTAGCAAAGGAGACAATTATGATATTTATTCAAGGGGGATATAAATTTCTTCTAGTATGACAAGGTTACCTGACATCGAAATCTCCGGGAAATATATAAAACTAATATTTATTACAAGATAAAATTTAAATAAATTAATTTCGAGCAAATTTATAACGTGTCCTACGATCACTAGCCTTTTACCCGTAGTGATTCTATTTTGATACAAGCTAACATGGAATCAACTGATTCTACATGATTATTTTTCAATGGCCCGAAGGCAATGTAGGTCCAGTAGACGGTTTTTTGGAGTCAACCTCTAAGTCTTTCTAATAGATTTTTCTAAACATTTACCTTTTAGCCCTTACATTCTTAGGTGTCATACTTGAAGGGTTCTCAGCTTACAAGTCTTATATGACAATACTCGATCCATGACATGGCATAATATTTAATTTGATCGAAATCGTGCAAGCGCAGTGTCGTTGTGGGCTCTTATTATAAATTAACATTTTAAACTAACATAAATTAATTCCTCTCAAACCAAGTAAAGCCAATAAAAATGTCATAAATTATACTTATTTCCTTTTAAAAGAGGCAGTAGCTATTGTTCCAGCACCAACCCGCAAGTTGATTCCTCATTCTCAATGTAGACATACATAGATTGCCTGACAAGTTAAATTGCCTAAAAATTATCCGGGATCGAAAAATGTTTTAGGATTTGAATGTACAAACAAAGAGCTGATGAAATCAGGAATACTCTTTGCAATATCGTAGAGATGGATTATAAGCAATGACGTAGTTATTTCTGGTTTAGAAAAATCCACCCATTTTGCATTCATAAAAAAGATAATGTGTAAATTAATTTTGATATTTAGAGGTGCACCATACACCACATGATCAAAATCAGTATTTGTGGTGCTGAACTAGCCTTTGAATGATTGAATGGAAATGAATGGACAGATATCTCAGATAATTCGCCAACAACAGACAACTGTTGCCATCATGATGAGGATATATTAGAGTTGCATATTAATGAATTCAAATCGGAAGCGAGTGTTGCAAGCATGGGCGTAGCTAGATATGGGCCTAGAGGGCCGTGGCACCCACCTAATTCTGTAATAATTTTTTTTACATGCATACAATATAAAATTATTAAAAAATGCACAGGGTATTGTGGACGGATTGCCTTTTTCTATTCAAGAAAACACAGCCAATTTAGGAATAGAGATGTCTGTTCCAAGGATAGTCTCTCGTCAAACGCACCGTTCAAATCCCCCCTGCTGAATACTGGAAGCAGTCTATATACAATCCTTATATATATATATATATATATATATATATATATATATATATATATATATATATATATATATATATATATATATATATATTCTTTAATTTCATCACTGGATAGAAGATTTAATGAAGAAAATAGGCCAGCGTTTGCAATTCATTGTTTGCACCCGTCAAACATGCTTCATTTGAAGCTGGAAGAGCTTAAAGATGCCACAAAAACGTTTGAGTATTTTTATGAGTTGGATGATTTGGAAGGAGAAATTGAGCTTTAGTATAATTCTTGGCAACAAAAAAAAAATGGGTAAAGATGAATTAGACGACTTAGAGCTGGCGAGTATTTTGAAAGACGCTAGATTATTTTATCCAAATATAAGGAAGGCGTTATTAATTTCATTGCCACAGACGTGCACTACTGCAACTGTTGAGCGGTCATTTAGCACTTTAAGGCGAGTAAAAACATGGTTGCGCTCCACAATGACTGAAGCTCGTTTAAACGGTAAAATAATATGCAATTTACTTATTATCAAAAAATAAGTATATTGTATATTGCAGGACTATGTATGCTAAGCGTCCAACGAAGACTGGTAACCGAGAAGAAGGACGAATTTTTGGAAAAAATTCTAACAAAATTTTAGAAGATACACGCAGATTACTCCTCAAATAGATCGAAATTGTAATAATCATAAAAAATCATAATCATTAAAAATCATAATTTTCGTGGCACCACCCTATTTCATATTCTGGCTACGCCCTTGATTGCAAGTGACATTTCTGTCCTTCATTTTTAAAGACAGATAAAATTGACACTCCCATATTCAATAAACTATACTTCAAACCGAGATATCAGTTGTTAGGAAAGAAGCGGACTGTCCAATTTAGTAGAAAATATTTAGTCAAAATATTCGAATTTGTGCTGAGAACAGCGCAACGATAAATTTTTCCAAGTTGGTATGGGAACATTGAATATCTTTATATAAGATGAACAATTATTCCAGGATGGTTTCGTCGACTGGCTTGTGAAAGTACTGCTGAAAAGCTTATAGTCACTTTTGTAACACATACTTTACAGGGCATCTCAGACAATTTGGGTGGTCACAACACCCATCTGCCATGACTACACGGTATCATTAGCCATATTATAGTGGCCATGGAACAGCTACGGAGAAGGGCGGCAGTACTGATAGAATATTAGTCTATAGGTACACACTACAGAAGATAAAATCTTCCCTTTATTAATTTTTGCAAAAGTTGCTAGAGCGAGGATAAAGAAGCAAGAGTAAAACATTCCCTCTTTCACTGCACGACTCTTTCAAGCAAAATAATAATTCATACGAGTAGGTCAGTTAAGCACAAATTGGCAGACATCAAAGAAATAAACACTGAGGCAACATAAAGGGACCAAACTGGTAGCCAAGTGAGTCGAATATATTTATAATTGACGGCTAGTGTAATATAACCGACTTAATTTATAATTTCTATATTGCTTCTATTCCCTGCTTAACTAAATTTTTATATGCCTAGTTGCTCCTATTTAGCGTAACTGAGCTTCTTGTTCCAGAGAATTTCCACTATGATGATAGTTTTACACATAATTTGTTGGTTCAGTCTTTATCTTTATTCCAAATACACTTTAGTTTGACGCGAATATCCATTATTGATCGCCATGACAGATTTTTCATAAAAGTCCTCATTCAATTAATATTTTTCCCAATGAAAAGTATTTCGATACCTTAACAAATGTGAACAAATTAGGAAAAAAATTCAAAAAATATATTCAAAGTTAAATCATCAAATTTGAACTGTTTCACAACTACAAAAAGTATCACCTATTATAGGGTGTTTCGTGAGGAAACCCCCTTATTGTGTTTTCACCATCAACATTATAGAAATATTCATAGAACAATCACAACAATAACAGAAACAACAAGCATGTCATTTAAAGCTTTTCGAGCAGCAAATGCACAAATAACAAATACAACAAACATTAGGAAACACAATATCGAAACTTGGACGGATAAGAAAAACACGAAAACAGAAAACATATCGATCTACATACGAAATGTGAAATGAACAATGGCAAACAACAACAAAACTTTAGTTGTAATGTTACAGATACATAAAGTTTTCATTTTTAATCTATTTGGATGTTACCAAAAAAAATAAATAAAATAAACCATTGCGGATTACGAGGTTTCTTTTTTCATTTTCCATTTATTTCTTCTAAGTATTTTAATGCCAAATTTGCTTAAACAGACATGAACTTTTTTTCTCCCTCCTTAAGCTCTATGAAGCTCTGCTGCTACAGTTTGCTTGCTGGCTAGTGAATTCAGATTTACTTTGAAACGGAATGTGTAATTGAAAAAACATCAACATTAATCTTTTAAGTGAATTGAACTTAAGACAAAATTTTGAACTGATATTTTGTAAGATCGCGATAAAGACAATTGTAGAGCAGCACACGTACATATTACAGACATATTTATAAATAAAATCTCTACATATAGATTTATTTAGATATACCTGCCTGCATACTTACACTTACATACGATCTCTTTTTTTAGTCAAGTTGTTCACAATAGCAGTACAGAGAGAGTCTCTAGATGTTGCATGAATGAATGTGTGCTATAGGTTTTTATTGGTGGGTAATTTAAGACAATTTGAAATATTTGCATAAGCAGAAGTAAGTAAATATTTATAAAGAGGTGAAAGAGGTATCACAGCAATATCTTAGATGTGCTATAATTTAGAGAATATTCTAGGTTTAGGTTTGACTATTGCATTCTTTAGTGCAACATACTCATAAAGCAAAACTAAAATTTTTTCTACTATATCCTCTTTATATGCAGAAAAAGATCAGAATAATATTAAAAGTCAAGCGGAAGCTTTACCGAAAAATCTCACTATAAATCTCTTTTCTCCTTCTTTAATGTCAACCTTTTTGAGATATGACTATATTACATTAAAGGAGCAATATATTTTACAAATAGCTGGGATATTTTTTCATCTGGCCTTGATATAACTTTATATTATTTCATACTATGATAGGATAATTCGAGGGCTCGAAGAGCGAGATTTAATAGCAGAGTTAGCCGGGAACAAACCACAAATAACTCCTTATTCAGGACTAAATACTTGAAGATTAATCGGAGATAAATTTCCCAGAAATCATGTTCATTTAACCATATACAGCATTTTTCTGGAATTCAGGAATTATATATCAAGGCCAAAACAACAGACTATTTAACTAGTGTTTCAATATCAAAGTGCTTAATATTAAGAATATCCTGCACCTTTGACAAAACTAGTCCTTCTCACCAATAGCACACCAAGTAGATTATAGAAATATGTTTCTTTTACACCAGTCACCAAAAAAAATATTCAAATAATTTTTCTTAAAATAACTGTCTTATATTTGCTAGAGAGGTTTATTATTTCTTTAGAGATTCTAGTATTGCCCAAACAGCTTTCAATATCTAAGTCATAGAATAGATAAGGATGGCTGTCAGAATTCCAGCAGATTCACTTATAACTTTTGGTCCATTGACATTACATTCGAACCAAGCAGGGTTCATCATTAAGCATCTTATAGGTTGCTGTTTAATGTATACTACAGTGGAGATATTGGGGAGATCAAGAGATCCCATGGTAAATATTCATCTCTTTGCTAGTCCAGTACAATGAAATAAGAAATGGCCCATATACTATTCCTACTGCCGCAAAAGTAATTGTGTTACTCATCACAGATACTATACTTTAATATTTGTCCCCTTTTCATTTATAGTAGTAAGATCGTATGCTCCAAAGTCTTAAATGGCTTGAAATTCTGCACATCTCCTATTTATTTTCTACTCAGTCTGAGTTTTAAACTGCATAATGACAAACTTGCAGGTTTCAATTCTTGCGGAATCAGCAAAGCTATGTCATATTTGGCCAGCTCATGAGCTCCTCCGTTCCCTGTATGCTGCCGTGTTTGCACATGCAAATGATCACAATATCAAATAACTCGGTACTTGCGAGCCGTTCTCGACTTTAGAAGGGGAGATTTCGGGGCTGTCATGGTGGTACGATTATCTTTATCAATCCGTAACCCCTTTAATGTCTATAATCACTGCCTGAATAGCACAGCCTATATCTAGATAAGATTCAAGCTTTCATGGAATGGCACTTAAAACCATTTTATGACCGTTTGATATAATTCCTTTTTATTTTGATTTAAGTTAAGTAGTTTTTAAATACTTTTTTTACTTTTTAAAATCCATATATCCCACAAAAAAACAAATCGAGACACTAAAAATGGTAGAATATTTGTGAACTTTGCCTTAAAAATTATTGCGATAAGAACTTTAGGTTAGGTTAGGTTAGGTTGATTGGAGGGGTGTGATAGCCCATGTCATACGACATACACTTAAGCCAGTGAAGGCTTGTTGTGCGCTCCATTTAATTATCAAACACAACTGCCAGAGTTCTGCGGCAGGATTCGAACCTGGGACCTTCGCACTACGAGTCTAGTACACTACCTACTAGTCTACGAAGGTCAGTTTAAGAAGTAATAAGAACTTTAGTCCAGCAAAAGTTTTAAAATCAAACCAAGAGAAGAGGTTCTTAGATTTCTAGAAAAAATGACGAATATTTTTCCTAATCATTTAAATGGGGCATAAAAATTGAAACAAAAATTTTAAATTGATTTAATTAAATAAATTCGAAGAAAAATAGATTTTTTTCCATTTCTGGATATTAAATAATACCCAAAATTTGAAATATTTTCCATAATTCAAAAACTTTTATGCAAGAATAATTAAATAAGTCGAAATGGAAGCTTGTTTTGACTTACAAGGTTAGAGAAATTTTGTTTCCAAATTTTGTTTCTTATACTAAAATAATGTTTAATGATTTTAGTTTCGCATTTTTACATAATGATATAATCTTCTATCTATATATATAAAATAGGATGTGTGTATGTATGTATGTATGTATGTATGTATGTAACGTAATGGCTCCAAAACGGCTGGGCCGATTTTGATGAAATTTTCAGGGAACCTTCAGAATACTCGGGCGGATGACACTGTGAAGTCCGACTTTTTAATTTCGGTCTGTGGGCGGAGGGGCGTGGCAAAATCCAATAATTCATAAAATGAGAACGGCTTGGCCGATTTCTGTAAAACTTTTTGTCAGTTGTTCGTACTTTCGAGGAAAAGGTTTTTATGGAAGAAAATTTTTGAAAAAATGGAAAAATCGAAAATCGAGTTTTTGTATGAAATTTTGTTTGAAATTATTCCTTAATGGCTTTTTAAATGAAAAAATAGAAGGTTTAAAATTGGGGCGAGGTGAAGTTCGCCTGGTCCGCTAGTTACAAATAGAAAATGAAAATATTCCACAAAAAATTTACCAAAAATTTTCACTTTTATGGAACTATTATTCTAAAAATTTCACAGTAAAATTACTGTGCCAACAATCACATGCGATTTAAAGTTAAAAAATTTTTAGTGTAGGGTGCTTTAAACATACAAATTTAAATAATTGTGTTTGTCATACAAAAAAATAAATAAAATATTATTACACAATATTCGTAAGTATTATGTACTTCGAATATTAAATTTTAAAAAGATTTTGTTGCCGAGATTTTTAATTTAACAGTCGATTTAATGATTAAATATGTACATGGGATTTAGTTCTGTTTGCCCAGATGCAAACTTGTTATTTCATGTGGACCACAAATAGTTCATATGACAATAGATACGATTACTAGACATGAAAATAATTTTATATGTTGGTATATTTTTACATAAACAATATGGTCTAATTCTATAATTATTTAATAGTCATGTCGGCGCATCATTAAGACTATCCCTAGAGAGTATCCAAATAAATTTTAAGTTTCTATTAAATAATTTATATTAGAACTAATTAGTCCATTTGTAATGGACAAAAACTTCATTTAATTCCACCGGACGTGAATTAATTATAGATTAAGTGTCATGAACTTGGGAGGCACGAAATTCAGTCTATACCAAGTTTATTGATGACAACTTGAACCTTTTTTTATTACATATAATACCCTGTTCAATAGAAGGGGAGCATTTTGAAATTTCTCGGGTTAAGTGTATACTATTGGGGACTTTTTTGCTTGTCTCGAACATATGTATGTTCTTAAATTAGTTTGTGAGAGGCATAACAGTTAGACGTGTTTCGCTTGTTTGGCGATTTTTTCAAAGAACTAGCGTCAAATTTTCTGTAAAAATGGAAATAAATATTTAAAAGCACTAGATATGTTAAAAGTGGTATATGATGATTATACTTCCAGTCAGAAAAATGTTTATAAGTAGTACAAGCTTTTCAAAGAAGGTCGAGAAAATGTGAATGACGGTGCTCGATTCATCCATCACATCAAAAACTGATGAAAATGTTGAGAAAGTGAAGAAAATTATTATGGATAATTGTCAAATCGATTGGCTCATGCAATAAAATTTTTGGGCATGAAGAGTGTTGCAGGGAAGCTCGTTCCAAAATTTGCTGAATTTTGAACGAAAAAGCAGCCGCATGGTAATCGCACATGAAATGTTGAATAACTTTAACGATGATCCGGATTTGCTTAAAAGGGTCATAATTGGAGACGAATCATATGTATATGATTATGACATCGAAACCAAAATCCAATCGCCCCAATAGAAGAGCAATAAGAGCCAAGACCAAAAAAGCATGCCAGGTTAGATTAAATGCCAAGGTTTTGATCAATATTTTCTTCGATTACCGTGACGTAGTACATCATGATTTCCTGTCACATGATCGTACAATCAATAAAGAGTATTATCTTGAAGTTATGCAACACTTGAAAAACTAAGAAGTGACTTACCTCACCCATATATGAAGATGATAAATCGTGTTAACTGGCTGGGGTTCAAAAAATATCTCAGTAGTCATTGTACGGAAAATATCAGGCTTAGAACTCCCGATGATATTGAATTTAACATTGCCAATCTTACCGATAATATTAAACAGGCTGCTAAACATGCCACTACCTCCCATCCGCAGACTGGGTTTAATAGAATTTATTCTGCGGATATTGAACGTCTCGTATGTGAAAAAAGAAGAGCTAGAAGGGAATGGCAACAATACAGATCGCCCCAATATAAAATCAGACTTAGAGAATGCACTAAACGACTCCAAGAGTTGCTTTCAGCTGAAAAATCTGCTTCTCTTAAGAACTACCTGGAAGGTCTCGATGTCACAGCAGCATCTAATTACTCCTTGTGGCGCGCTGCTAAAAAACTTAAAACACCCGTTGAGTCTAAACCACCCCTGCGCACTTCTACCGGAGGTTGGGCAAGAACCAATACTGAAAAAGGTAACATATTTGCTGAGCATTTAAAACACGTATTTACCCCAAACACATGGAATTAGTAACAAGATGCTGATGAAGTTGCCTCGTATTGCTATTAGAATCCTGTTATTTATTTTTAATGGCATTTTACGACTGGAGTATTATCCACACAGCTGGAAACTTGCCATGGTCAAAATGATTCCAAAGGCGGGCAAAGATCTTACCAAGGCTGAGTCTTATAGGCCAATAAGTTTGCTGTCAACAATTTCAAAGCTCTTCGAAAAGCTGCTCATGACAAAATTGTCCCCAATTCTAACTGATAATGGGTGCATACCGGACCATCAATTTGGTTTTAGAAGTCAGCATAGCACCATTGAACAAACTCATAGATTGGTCCATTTCATAAGAAGAGCATTTGAAGAAAAAAAGTATTGTTCTTCCCTCTTTATTGATGTCTCTCAGGCATTTGATAAAGTGTGGCATGAAGGCCTAATTGTAAAATTGAAGACATATCTGCCAATAAACATTGTAAATCTATTGGAAAGTTATATTCTTGCCCGGAAATTCACCGTTGTGGAAGGAGACTTCATGAGTGAGCCCGAAACTATCTCATCCGGTGTGCCACAGGGGAGTATACTGGGTCCAGTTTTGTATTTGATCTATACCTGTGATATGCCTTTAAGCAGTAATATCCTCACCTCTACATTTGCCGATGATACAGCCTGCCTTAGCATGCATGAAAACCCTCACGAGGCATCCCGATATCTTCAGCAACATATTAACCTGTTGGAATTGTGGTTGAACTTATGGAGAATAAAAGTAAATGAACAAAAGTGTGTTCATGTCACATTTACACTACGAAGAGACACTTGTTCCCCCATTCAAATCAACAATCAAGTTGTTCCTCAACATTCACATGTGAAATATCTTGGTATACACCTCGACCGACGCCTCACATGGAAAAACCACATTGACTCTAAGCTGACACAAATAAAACTTAAATTGACTCAGATACATTGGCTGATTGGTAGAAATTCTACCCTCAGTCTAGATTGTAAACTTTTAATATACAAGTCGCTTTTGAAACCCATATGGTGTTACGGAATTCAGCTATGGGGCACTGCTTCAGCTTCCAATGTAGAGAGAATACAACGTATGCAAAACAAAATTTTAAGGTTAATAACATCGGCTCCTTGGTACATGAAAAATTCTATTTTACATCGTGATTTAAATATGCCACTTGTGACCGCTGAAATTGCAAAATATGCAGGCAAATATTTAACAAAACTCGAGTCCCATCCTAATCCCCTTGCTCGTAACATCTTGAACTTTCCTGGACACATCCGCTTAAAGAAGAGGGATACTACGGCCTTAATACGCCACACTTCAGATTGAATTTTTTGAATATTTTTGTGCTTATCATATTTATGTATTATTAATTACTATCACTAAGTTTATGTCCGACACTGGTTGGGCCTAATTATTATATTTATACTTAAGATTTGAACACTTATTGTTAGTTCTATTTGAAGATACAATAAACAAATAGCAGTGAAAAAAAAAAAAACTTGAAAAACAATTCATGCCTTTTGCTGTAATCGTGCCTCACCCATCATATTTATCAGATTTGTCACCCTGTGACTTTTTCCTGTTCCCAAAATTTAAGAGACCTATGAAAAGAAGGCGTTTTGCGACGATTGTTATGATAAAAACCGAATCGCTGAGGGAGTTACTTTTAAGGGGACAAAAAATAAATTGATGAATAGATAAATATTTTTTGAAACAAACGAAAACTTAATTTTTCTATTAAGCCGACTTCGTAATAAACATATTCGAATTAAATTTTAATTTTAAAGAGAATCAAACATTTCTTAAAAATTTACAATATAGTGATATTGTCTAAATTTTATTTATACACAATTAACCGCATAGAAGTTTTCTGGGTCTATTATGGCTAAATATTTTTGTTATTTTTCAAATATGGTTGAACTGAAACAAAATTGAGTGGTATTTTTTTTTAAGTAGTATTTTAAAATAGACCAACAAAACGACTGTTTTCAAATAGATCGATCTGTAAGTGATGTTTTCCTCTAGCACTAGGATACTGCTGCCGTTATGCCCTTTAAAAATTGTTCATTGCACTTGATTTATCTCTAATCGATCTTTTCTTTTCCGATAAAAAAAAAATACCCCCATTACAAATTCAATAAAGGCCCTGCACGATTGTGTTCCTTTCTAAAAACTGTAAAGTATTACCCAAAAAGAGCATGTTCTTTTCTACATACAAACACTAAAACCATGTTGATTTGAATCATAATTCTCTGCAGTTCACTTTATTTCAGTGCTAGACAATATATTTATTCCAAATATATTAAATACTTTGTTTACACAAACAAAAAGGTTTTCTGTAAAAATTTAAGAAAATAAAGCATAATATATGGACACAAACATTTTTTAATCAAGAAATAATTAATGCAGCTAGGAAACTTAATTTATCATTTTAAACTAGCTGGGATGGTAATACCTTATTTCCACCATATAACTATAGATTACAAAAGGATACTTGTTATTCTATATTGAAACCTTAATTATCGTACATTAATGTTGAATGCAACATGAGGCAACTACTTTTGTTCTATTGTGAACTTGGAAGAGACAACACTTTACGAGAATGCATGTAACACAGGAAATTTTTCATCATATTTAAAGCCACGTTTCCTTTTGTTAATTTCTTTTTTTTTTCTTTTTTTTTTTTTGAGAAAAATTAATTGCCTTTAATATTTTAAGAATGTGTCTCTGCTTCGCCACTGTTGCGTATACGTGATAAATTTACACTGGCCATGATCTGCAAATTTTACAGTCTTTCTAAAAGTTGGTAAATTCATGATTACAGTTTATTGAATGAAATATTAAATATTTCTAAATAATTCCTAAATAAATATTTATCATACACTGACTGCAAAGAGATATTACTTTTTACGCCTCAAAAAAGGTGTTCCATATGTTGAGATTCGTTGGTAAAAACAATGATAGTCAGAATAGTGCTATCAAGTCTAAGAGTTTTTCTAATTGCTTTTGCTACATATCATAAATGGTATGTTTGAAGAAGGCGGGGACGAGACTTCTACACAAATGATTCGTAGCTGCCGCCCGGACTTTCTCAACGAAACAACATGTAAGAGTCAGGAAAACAGTTGTATAAATGAACTTATTATATTCACACCTGAACTTTACAAGGACGACCCTTTCAAATATGTTTTATATTTTTTTAGGTTAGGTTAGGTTAGGTTGGTTGGAGGGGTGTGATAGCCCATGTCATACGATATACACTTAAGCCAGTGAAGGTTTGTTGTGCGCTCCCTTTAATTATCAAACACAACTGTCAGAGTTCTGCGGCAGGATTCGAACCTGGGACCTTCGCACTACGAGTCTAGTACACTACCTACTAGTCTACGAAGGTCAGTCATATTTTTTTAAGGAAAGCTAATAATTTAAAGACAGATCTTTGTATTATTTTTCATATAGGACGAGTTAAGCCTACTTCCAGTGAGCGTAAAATTGCTAAGTAGTCGTAATAGAGTTCATCAGAATATTAAATCATGTTTTGCTGTAAAAGCGACTGCAATTTGCAGATATAATCAACTTTTAATAAGATAAGAAACATTTAATTTTTGATCTCTCTGAATTGCATCCAACACAGTTTCTTCAGTTTAACTCAGTTTAACTCAGACCTTGCATGTACAAAAATTGCATAATTTTATTTATTTACTTAATATGGAAAATTCATTATTTGGGATATTCTCCCCGGTATATGAAGAGCTAAAGCCACAACAAACTTTTGATTTATTTATTTACTTTAAAGAAAATTAGATGGAACCAGAATGACAGTTTAGCACTTTAAATGATAATTTATGATATTTAATGGAAAGATAACGATTTTATGACTTTGAAGAATATGACCTCCAGAATATTATTATATTTCCTTAGAGTTAGAGTCACACATGAGTGTTGGTCCATTAGAAAAAATTTTAGCTGGCTTGAAAAACATCGATCTAACAATTTCAATGTTTAAAATGCATCACACTTCAAAAGTTCATTTGAAGTTTATAAGGAAAATAAAATTATTGATTTATTCAAACCAGTAAATAGCAAGTAATTTATTAGATTGGTGAGCAAACAAACCAACCCAGTAATAAAAATGATATTATTTTTCACACCAAAATATAACAAAAATACTATTCGAATAACCTAATGAGCTTAAAAAGATTTTTCATAGTTTTTTGATTAAAATCATTGTTCATTTTCCGTCCATCATTGCCTATTAAACAGAAATCCTGCATAAACTTAAACATAAACCTTAGTTCCTTCTTGACTTGCCACAACAGCCAAAGTATGCAAACGAGAATCGAAACCACATTTCTACAACTAATAATCTGGTTCTGCAAATGCAATTACCCTCGTATGATACATATGGTACTCTTAACTACAATATATTTAATTTATGTAAAGCGGAAATGAAAAAAGACTTTCTTCAATATAATATGTACATATATAACATGCATACAATTTAACAAATTATGCAGACCATTAACGTCACTAAAGACACTTAAAATAACCAAAAACAGCACATAATCAACAAAGTAATAATAAAACAAAACTATTGCAAAAATTCAAATGTCATCTATGACAAAGCCAAGAGAGAAAATAAATAGATTTTGTTTACCAAAAACAGAGCTACATTAAAAACATGCAAATAAAAATAACAGAATTGAAATTGGAAATGTGGTGTTCATGGTGAATTTGGCACAGTGATCATGAGGACGTCTATGCCGGTGATGAACACAATGCCAACAAACAATCATCAATTACGATTTGCCATCAAATATTAATCAACAACAAATTGTCTGCAAATAACTTTCTCATGCCTACACTCACTCACTCATTGACTAAGTCTGCCAGTCATTTTGTTTTTTAGTCTCCTTAAAAGTCGATTGCAAAGACTTGTACATGTTTCTTTTCTGTTTTGCTCAATATAATAGTCAAACTTCAAATATTCACTCAAACGACATAATATGTTTGAAATTAAATACTTTTGTAAGACTTGTACTGTTTATTTGATTATAATTTTATACAAATTTGAATTAAATGAAACCAATTGGTGAAAATCCATAAAATTTTTGTTTGTCGAAAAAGGCTCTATTGCAATCAACTGTGGAGCGTAAAACTATTGCCGAATTGCAATTGTAGACGACAATTTCATGATATTGATTTGAATTGGATGAAACTGTTAATCTCACGAAACTTACACAGTAAGAAAAGAACTTCCAAAAATATCTTCAAAATTTAGCAAAAACTGCAAAAGACACTTCACAATTTCTTTTTGCATCAATTATTAATTGAAGGAATATAATATTTTCATATGAATCTAAAAAAATATGTTCCATAGAATAATTATTTTCGGAAACGAGAATAAATTCGTGAAAGTAATTAAGATTTTTAAACAAACTATTTTTAACTTGACTTCCTATGAAGTTAAAAAGATGTTCCAATTAAGTTGAGAGTGAATTCCCCTTTTCCAATGGTTTATGTATGTTTGTAAAACTGACATTTCTAAATGAAGAAAAGTTTTTATTTTAAATTAGTACAACAAAACTCTGTTTAAAGAAATGTGTCCTTATTTGCAACAACTAAACCAAATAACAAAACTTTTGGCTAATATTTTTTGTAACTTTTCCACTTAATAAATTTAAAAACGAGTTGTCTACATAGACAAAAATTTTATAAATTTTCTATATAGAAGAACTTTCTACGAGCTTTCCACGCAAAAAAAATTTCAACGATTTATTACATGTAAAACCTTTCGTCGGGTTCCTGCAAAGAAAGTTTTTCGATGAATATTCTGTAAGAGAAATTAAGAAAAATGGTCTACATTAAAATAATTTCGTTTACCTTTGCATAAAGAAGCTTCTCCCAAGAAAGCTCCTCAATGGGCTTGAAAAGGATTTTTTCAATTTTAGTAAACTTAAGTACGTCGTTCCATTTTCATTCTAAACAGCTGAACTGACTTAAATGAAATTTTCTAAGCCGATAGTTTATATTTTATATTTCCATTTAAGACGTCATTTAACACATTTTGATTTCTAAAGGTTTTTGTGATTTCTTATCACGAGAATATTTTTAAGCCCGAGTCAAAGAAAATTTTAAGAAAAACTCAAACTATGTTGAATCGTGTGTCTTTAAAAAAATAGTAATCACTGGTCACCAGCTCTCGCCACTGACGATGATGACCTGGCCAAGGTCGTCGAAATCCACACCATTAATTTTTTGGATGCATAAGGCGCTTTTGGATTGTATATGGATTTATATCATCCCAAATTCAACAATTTTATTTGTTGACATAGAAATTGCATCTAGAAATTTCCCTCATCGCTAAAGATGATTTTTTGGAGGAAATTAGTTAAAGTTTTCAAGTGCTTCCAGAGCCCATTCAGCGAACACTCGTCGTTAGTAATGGTCCTGTTAAGCTCCTCGGTGAGCTAAATTTTATACGTTTGAAAGGCAAGAAACAAAATTCGTTAAGCTGTGGTGTGCGGAATCTACTGCATAGAATTGTTCTGCACATTCTCATGGACAGCGGCAATATTTTCGCCACATCTTGCATTTCGTCATGTATCGTTCATTGTTTGCTGTAGCATTAAGCTTAGATTTTTCCACAAAACTGCCAAGAGCCCTCTCGGTAAGACGGTAAGGGTAGCCATAAAATGGGCGAAATACGCAGAATGTCGCCTAAATAGAACACCAATTTTGATAAGAAAATTTTGTAATTTTCACATGTTGTTAAACGTTTCATCAGCCTAAGGTAGTTTAGAAAAACATATTAAATAAATTCCAATCAATTAGATTTATGTAACTTTAACAATATGGCCACTGTCAAATTGCTACCCTGTATTTAACGCAAAAATAGCTGAGAAAAAATATAAGAACTTATATTTTTTATAATTATCAGAAGCTCCATGACTCCTTCCCATAGTACTTGTAAAATAAAGTTTCGGCAGCTTAACTTTATATATGGAATTGTTATAAAAACAGTTCAGTCGTATATTAAAAAATTATAATTTTCAATAAGAGTTTTCTATAAAGACCAATAAGTTTTTCGCTTCTTTTAAGACATTTCAGTTTTATTTGCGATGTCTCCATTGAACATAACAAATATTTAGTATAACAAAATACCCACTCTACCTCATACAGTAGCGCAAGATTCGATTACATAAAAACCACATGTGAAACATGTGAATCCAGTGAAATTTTAATAAAATACATACAAAAATAAAAATATTTTTTTTTGCAACCACAAAACTCCGAATACCTAGAAACTGAGGAAGGTGAAAGATATTTAAAACAAAAGAAAAGAAAGGTTTATGAACGGTTATTGGTTTATATATTAAATCAATTGACAACGTCACCAACACCTTTGTTTTCTCCTTCCCAAATGTTTTCGTATCTGTTTGATGTTTTTTTTACATGCACTCATGAGCGTATCGAGACCATCATAGAGGGAGCGTTATCTCCAAGGAAAGGAAAATTTTATCTATACTTAACCCTTTTCGTCCTTTTTTGACAAGCGTCCTAAAGAAAGGATCTAGTTTTTTATACTAGAAAATCATGTTACAAAATACTCCAGTCGCTCTTCTGGGCTTTAAATTACGAAGTATGCAACTCTACTTAGAAGTAACTTAGAGTGAGTATTTTAAAAGATTTTTGTTTTAGCAAATGAGATGTCCTCGTGGAGGTAGTTTCATATGTCAATTATAAATAATTGCAACAAGATAAATAATTTGAACTTCATTGTTAGTATTCAGTTGTAAAGAAAAATATTGTAATTGCAGTTTTTTCGCATTTATATTGGATCAGGATATATTATTTTATTCAGATTTTTATTATCCATCCTTATTATTTTTTTCTAAAATATAGAAACTTACTAAGGAACTTCAAGAGCTTTTGAAAACACTAAGTCATTCCTTTTCCGATTCAGAAAACGAGTCATTAGAATCAAAAGAGGGAGTTGAATCAAAGGACGAAGATAATTATAGTTAAGATATTGTAGGCCCATATCTCTGGTGTCGATTATCTTTTTGGTTTTCAATCAAAGATACAGATTTGAAGAGAAACAGAACCTGTAATTTTTGCAAATATCAAACGAAGTAAGATATTTTCAAAAAACCTTTTTCCAAAATGATTATTAACATTTATTGCTGAAAATATAAATCAGCGACTTGAAACTTTTGAAAGGTAACAAAATTAAATTCCAACAGTGTTAGAATGTTGCTTTATTGTTGTTAGTCACAATAATGTTTAGAGGATTTTATATTAATGGTGCCGTTAATTAATTCAGACCAAAAACTGCATCCTCTAGATGTCGACTTCAAATAATAATCTTCAATATATATTTAATGTTCGAAATTATAATATTAAATTCGACTTTGTCGCTGAAATTTCTAAGGATTCTAAAATTTTGCATGTCTCTTAAATAAGATCAAAAAACTATTGCAACTACAAATATTACCAAAACCATAAAAAGCTCATTTATTACATTTTTGTTAACATCGTGATCTTCGTGAGTGTAGTGTGTTGGAATTAAAGATTAATTTATGAGAAGGGCTGTAACAGGGTGGGTGCTTACTAGTATGAACATTTGACTTAAATTTTTCTATAAAGAAAGCTAAAGGAAAGACGTCTACAAGAAGATGTTTCTACATGCGAATAGTTTGGATACCATTTCATGTCACGGCCGCAGAGACCATTGAGGTTTCCGTCTAGCTCCCTATCCTGAGAGCAACTCTCAGTGGGTTCCAACCCTTCTCACTGGGTGCACCGTACACGAAAAAAATCATAAAATGAAAATGAAACAAAACAAACTGTCTAAATCAATCTTACAATGACGTACCACCCCACACTATACAAGTAACACGTTCGTTAGTATATCGAAGCGGATGTAGTGCTTCTATATTCCCTGCCCAACCGTGTCACAATTCATTTCCTATGATACTTATATTTGAGACCCATTATAGCATGCTCCGCTGTACTTAAGAGAAAACAGCGAGGCACACTACACACGACATCGATGACCCCAGTAAATCAATAAAGTTCGCTGCACTACTGCTGCCGATGAGCTTTTCCACTCTCTCCTGTATGCGGTGGAGCTACTTTAAAACAGACTTCACAGCACCAGCCCATACAAGAGGTGTCTCGAGGGGAGTCTGCTATCAAATACAAAACTATATAAAGAAGAGTGTTAAAATTTTGACAGGAGTCATCTGACAGACATGACAGAAGCAGTGTTGCTCTATCAGTTAAGAGGCGGGAAATTCAAAGATTAGTGACTTATAGACCTGCCCCCTCTGTTTGCTTTTGTATTGTGAAAAGTATAAAACAATATGACTTACAACACCAAGGAAACAAATGAGATTTTTAGGAATATACAAAAATGAAAATTTATTATTCTCGTTTCATTTACTAATACTCGTTTGTTTCCATATTAAGTTGCGCCACATTTTGTTATCTTTGATTTGATAATTTGGAAGCATTTAGTTATGTGGATGGCTTTTAACATTTGCTTTTCATTAGGAACTATTTGGTGGTAATCCTTTAAAGAAATCCTAAAATTACCAAGAATTTCCTTTTGAGCATAATTTACTTTTGATGTTTGTTACCTTAAATGGTCGAATTCATAATTATTTTATTATTATTATAAAATTTTCTTAACTTTTTTATTCAATTGTTTTTTATTTCAATTGTTACGTTAAAAAAAACTTCCCAGGTTGCTTTTTAATGACAGCATCCTATCGAACGTAATCAGTTGAAATTTCGATGAACAGAATTCGAAAATAAAAACTCTCTCCGAATTTGAGAATTATTTGCCAGTTCTTAAAGAAAATAATATCATATATATCTAAGCGTACGTCCTATAGATCCACAGAAATCTCTACGATGACGCTCCAGAAATGAATTAAAAATTTTCAACTTTTGCTCCCCAATATAAATGTTTAGCTACGCCAATGTATTCATTTAAGTAACAATTGTTGCTACATATGCTGCTGCTACTACATGTTACTACAATCGTTATTGTTGTTTTATTGTAGCAACATCTTCACTGGAAATAAGAAAATAAAAGTAGCAAATTTATTTTGAATGACAATACTAACAAATTGTCTTCACACATCCAACGGAAAAAGAAAAAAAGAAGATCAATGATCGTTATTGATCAATGATGGATGCTGATTTGCTAAAGATATTGCTGTAGTTAATTGTAATGTTGTTTCTGTTGCTTTTGTTAGAGGTGATGGCGGCGATGGTGTTAAGCAAATTCATGTAATAAAATAACAATGAAATTAATTTAAATGCAAAAATGACAGCCAAAACTAAAGAAACATGTTCGACATTTTTTTATGTCCCTAAATGTCTGGCAAAAAATTGCTTCTTTTTTGTTGCTTCTTGGTTATTTTTGGCAATTTGCTTAAAAGGTTTTGAACAAAAAATTTACAAACAATGTAAACAATTTTGTGATTTTTTTTTTTATTTTTTCATTATCGCTTAAGATAAATGCAATAGCAAGATGTTTTTTATTCATTTAACTGTCCGTAGTTATTAATTTATCATATGTTGCAAGTATCATTGTACTATAGTCTCAAGAATCGTACCTTCTCATATGAACATGAAGGAAAATCACAACTATATTATTATCACTAAAAATATATTGAACTATAGCAAAAATTTCTCCGCGTGATTTGCGCAAGCAGCTTCAGTTTATATAGAACCATTGTCAACTCAAATGTGCTAAAATAGAAATGAAAGCTATTGAGAGTGTAATGAACAGCTTCTGGAAATAAGAATTATAAGTCAGGAAGTTTTTTGAATTTCGTGCCTTTTAACTAAATTAGCAATACTCTTTGCATCAACTCCAAAGATAGCTAGGAAATTAGTTCGTTAGACGGGCATTTAAAATAGTAATAAATGTACGTTAAAAGGCTACAATTTATGTATCAAATATGCCAGAAAGCAGTCCGCACTTATAGATGTACTAGGTCCACCAGCTGAAGTTGTGTCAGTGGAAGTTTGCAAAATATAAATGGTGATTTTTTGAAAAGCTTTCAGATTCGATTTGAAAAAACACCTAAAATGTAAAGAAATGTATCAAATCTTTATTTGAGTCGACAGAACGATCTAAATAATTCATTGTTTAAAAATAATTTCATATAAATGTTGACCGCACTCGCCAGTCAGGAACGTTACTGTGTTCCTGACTTCATCTTTCAAAAAGTACGATCCAATGAAGCCACCGGTCCATAATCCACACCAAACAGTGCGGTTTTTTGGGATGCATTGGCAGTTCTTGCGATGCATCTGGCTGCTCTTCTTGTTCACGTATCCATTCAACCAGAAATGAGCTTCGTCGCTGTAGACAATTTTCTGATTAAAAAAAAAAATAGACGACGCACTTTCTTAACCGATCATGAATTTTGATAATAAAATTCAATAATATGCAAACGTTGTTCGTTTGTAAATCGATTCATGGTTAAATTATAGACCAAACTGAACATGTTCAATAGTAATATATTACACGAAAAAGGATGAGCTGCCAAAAACAGTATTGCGAAAAAAGAAAGTTGCCAAAAAAATCATCCTTTACATCAAAGATATGAATAAATGTTGCACTTTTTTAAATGTTTGAATTATATAACAAAAACAACAATAACGATTTGCAGAAAAATATTTTGGCAGACATAGGATTCTCCTAAAAGTAATCCCTGACAGTTGAACAAATTTTGATCAATGGCGAACTTACGAATATTACAACATTGTGAGCGCTTAAGAATGAAGCGTTAAATCCTTGCCACCAACAGGTAAATAGAGAAGCTTAATTAGCGTTGAAAACTGGAAATGTAGTTTAATCAGAGACAGACTTCAGCATGGCCTCTGCTAATATGGAGGAACACTCCTAATAAAGAACTATTTTGTAGACGGATCAATTGTTGAAAACAAGACGTAAACACAAGCCCCATATTATTTAGCAGCAACAAAAAAATCTGTCAAAAGAACAAGAAGAGAAAACGACTTTTAATTGCTAGATGAAATATGTATATAGACACGAAAAAACATCCAGTTGTTGTATGGGTAACTAAATGGGGAATTAAACAAATAAATAATCCAAGGCTTTCGTTAGTGCAAGGAAAGTAAAGTTAAGAAAATCTTAATTAGATTAAAAGTTAATAAGTTTTTCTTTAAATTATTATAAAATTAGTATTTGAACTTTTAACTTTTATGTAAAAAACAAACTGTAGCTATTTTTATCCCTTCAAGATCATTATTTCCATTGGTACAAGGATGTAAGTTATTCCTTATTTAATATAATATTATTCAAAAACAACTCTACTCTTTCTGATATATTGACTACGGTAATATATAAGTTTAAGGCATTGAAAAAATAAATTTTGTAACGAGAAGTCTAGGTCAAGATAGTTTGGAAATGAAATAAATTTTGCAATTATTCTACATCGAAATCATTCCACTTTCAAGACTTGCTTTTATATCAATTTATCATTTATATAAAGTTAGTTACAATTTTATATGCTGCTGTGGCTATGGTGACTGTAAAATACACCATGATGAGTTCAAGTCCAGTTGAAAAAATTATCAATATAATAATTGATTATGTGAATATAAATAAAATGTAATAATGAAGCTCTTTATATAAGTATATAATAGATATTAAGTAATTAGGGGATTCACAAGGTATGCTATCAGTCATATTGGCATAAACTAATACAATTTTTTTTTTTTTTTTAATTTTATAGCAATAATACAACAGTTAAAATGTTTAAGACATTATGAAAACAGCATACCTTGTAAATTCCCAAAATATGTAATAAATTGCGCTATAAATAGCATTTGAAATACTCCCAAGAAATTGTTTTTTCATAACATCTTAACGATGACATTATGTCCACTGTACAGAATTCCAAAAAAGAGGGCATCTTGTCGTAACAACCCTATATTATAATTATTTAGAAAAATTCAAGTTTTCATTAGTTACATCTATAGATCTTATTGACTTTTTTGAAAATTTGTTTTTTATTGAGGTAATATATGGAAAATGTTAGTGATGATGAAATTATATCAATTACCATGACCTAATATAACAATCTCAGTATTTTGCTTTGCTTTTAATCTTTTGATCTTTTTCAATCCAGAAAGAATTGCCATCACTCTTAAACCCAAAAATAATGTGTGTCAAATAGATGCAGAAGCAACACAAAAAAAACTGGACTAATTTTATCGTTCACTGTTTTATAAAATCTTAATTCTTACGTATCTCGCATAACTCATATGTATATATACCATCGATATATTCACATGACGCATAAATATTACAATAATTTGCATGTAATTAATATTCTTGAAGCACAAACCAGAAATTCAAATTATTTTCTTTCACAACCAAGAATGTCCAAATTGTGAATTTCATCCAACCGACACTGGGTTTGTTGTAGTTTTTACGCAAATTGCCGAAAAAATGTGAAGTTTCCTTAAAATCAATTCATTTAATTATTCATGCATAATGATGCATACAACAACTCTCTTCTCTTACAAACTACAACTTGTGTGAACTCAGAGAAAAGGTTTTCTTATGATCACTTCGTTTCTCCAAAAAAGAAAACGAACAATTTCTTTGATTTCCGGTTGGTGTTGATATTTACATTTAGTTATGTTAAATTTATATGTCGGCATAAGAGGGTTCTAAAAGCCTTTCAGTTACGGAAGTGATTTAAAAATAACACTACGATGCTCTCAATACTCGTATTTCCATAATATATTTTAATGGTTCAAATGATTTCTTCCAAAAACTCTAAAATTTTTATAAATGTTTATTAATCATCCACAAGTCATCTCTTATCTAACCCAATTTTGATTTCCGGTTACTTACTGAAAATTTCGTGTGAAAGGATATTCTTTCTTACTTTATTTGAGGGACATGAGTGTTGGTAATTTTATTTAAATTTAAAGATAATGAAATAAAGAAATTAATTTAATAAGGAGAATTAAGGACTAAAAGTACTTCGCTCGAGGTTATTTAATTTTTATTAGAATTTATTTTTGCAAATTAATATTTCAAAGATAAATTATTTCCATTTAACAAAATAATTTTAAAATAACTGACAAACGATATATGAGCTTTAATGACTGACTGGATGAAAAATTATGCAGGGCACGAAAAGAGCCAATGATAAAAATGTTAAACTTGATAAATAAGGATATGGTTCATTATTTCCCATTCTTCTTTTGATATTTTTTCTGATTGCTTATTAATAAATTGATGATATTATTCCACCTTTTTTATTTTACATTAATTGAATTATTTTATTGAGTTTGAGGTCTTTTTTTTAACAATATATTTATTTTTTTTTCCTGAAAAAGACACCCATAGGAGGTTGAAATTAGAGATGGGCGCGAGTCGTGTTTTTTTTTCGTGACACGAAACACGCACGATCAACACGACGTGTTCGTGTTGAAAAAATAGATTTCTTTCGTGTTCGTGTCGTGTCGTGTTGAGCAAGAAAAACACGAAAACACGAAAGCACGAAATGATAGTAGGTGTAAAATATGTATTCAGTAAAAAAATAAATTTTTTGTGTCATTGTATACGCAAAAATATCAGCAAAACACTATTGAATTTTTTTTATCATAACATCTTAACAAAATTTTGTCTCGTATAGATGGATTGAAAACAAAAGCACTACAGTCTATTGAGAGAAGGCTTAGCCCAACAGACATTCATTATGTGGGCATTTTTTTAAACCCTTCATTTAAAGAAATTGAAAATTACTATAATAGCTCAACAAAATGGGAAAACGACGTATTAACATTTTGAAAGTATGCAAACACTTTAAAGATTTTACAGAAGCTCGCCAAACAGGTGTTAAACATACCTATAAGTTCCGCGACTAGTGAAAGAGTATTCTCAACTCTTGGACTTATTCTTAGTGAACGCCGCACAAGATTATTGAGCGCAAATCTTGATAAGTTACTATTTCTTAACAAAAATATGTAAATAACACATAGATATTTATTTGCAAATAACTAAATATATTTAAGTTTATGTTACTGACCTTCGTAGATTAGTAGGTAGTGTACTAGACTCGTAGTGCGAAGGTCGCAGGTTCGAATCCTGCCGCAGAACTCTGGCAGTTTGTGTTTGATAATTAAAGGGAGCGCACAACAAGCCTTCACTGGCTTAAGTGTATGTCATATGACATGGGCTATCACACCCCTCCAATCAACCTAACCTAACCTAACCTAAGTTTATGTGATTCTTTTATGTTAAAACAAAAATATATTTGTATGTACATAAGTACATATGTATGTACATCCATACATAAGCGAATTTAAGTTGAAAATTTTTTTTTATTCAATTTAGTTTCGTGCGTGTCGGTTGGTCTCGTGTTTTGAAATTTTTTGCCGTGTGTGTTTCGTTCGTGCTTGACATCTTGCGTTTCGTGTTCGTGTCGTGTCGTGTTGAAAAAATCCAACACGCGCCCATCTCTAGTTGAAATATTGAAAAATCAAAAAAAAAATATATAAATATATTGTTTTTTAAAAGAAGAAGACCTCAAACTTAATAAAATAATTCAATTAATTGCTTATTAATTTAAACTTCTATTGTATTTTTTTATTGATTACCCAATTAACTATTTAAAAAAATCGTATCAACCAAATGTTTATCTGTTTACGTCTATGGAACATTGTTCCTCTCGGTCTATAAAAAATTACTATAAAAAACGTCATCCGGCGATAATATGTGGAGAGTTACTTTAATTTTCGCAAACGATAAGGATTACAATTCGACTCGAATTCAAACTCTGAATCGAATTCCTTAAAGGTCATTACGAGTTCTCATAAGAGAAATGTGCAAAGTTTAATTATTGCAATAGCAGCACTCATTACATCTATAATTATGATAAAGGCACCTTAAGAGGAAACCTTTCCCATAGTATAGAGCAATCAATATAGACATTAATTACATCAAATATAAATAAAAAAGACTGCACTTGCTGCGGAATTTCGAAATCTAAATACATGCACCGTGATCCATATGATGCAGGCTCATTAAAATAAACATCTCACTGTTACTTTACACCTGCCATTTAATGTAAACGGACTGTAATCAATTTTTGCTGTAAAAAAATCCACAAGTAGCTAAGGATTATAACTAATCCCTATTTTTTGTTTAAGAAAAAAAAGAAAGAAAATGAATCATAAAAATTTCAATCAGCATCTTGTATAAGATATAATGATCAACATAAAAAGGATTTGATTACAACAGATTTAAGTAATCTTTAACAAGAAAAAAAATAAACAGCATCAAAATAAAGAAATTTATCTTTAAAGAAACGCTAAAAAGCCGCAACAAATGTCTAAAATCAAAATATAAAATCAATAATTGAAATTGAATTCTTGAAAAAAATTGTCTAAAGAAAACTGAGTAACGAAACTCTAAGAAAAATTTAACAAATAACAAGTGTTTTGAGTTTCGTTGTATGAATTAAAATAAAAAGGAAATCTTTGATATGCCGCCACAGAACAACCTTTCAACGAAATCATACAATTAAATGTTGCAATTTCACTTGAACTTGTACGACAGCCAGAACTAATCTTTGATTTACTTCTTGCTAAACTCGTTCATACTTAAATTCATCAGATCTTTAGTTTACTTTTTTTACTTGAGTTTTTTTTATTTAATTTTGTTTCTTTAACCCCTAAAGACGACTTGTCGTCTGGCAATTTTGTAGACTATAGGACGACAGGTATTTTGCTTTATAACAACATGTGTTTGTGTTAACAAAAATTGCTACTGCCCTAAATATTGATGTTTATTGTCTTAATGTCGCCTTTCTTTGTCATCATCATCATCATCATATGCACTAATGTTGCACATGTTGCAGGCGAATGTGTTTCTTACCTTTTGTGCTAAATAAGATCATCAAGGTGTTGGCTTTCAGTTAAATACATAACAGTGTATATGTATTTGTTTGTGTATGTATAGCAAGTCCTTTGTCAATGAATTACGGTAATTCTAATGTTTTTCTATTTCTTTAGAGATTTGCTTCACTTGGTTTATTATTAATTTTTTTGCAGTGCTTTTTTATTTTCTCTTTCGTTCGGAATTCATGCAATTCATTCTATTGTTTAGTGCGGTATTAACTGGATTTGTTACAATTTCTTTAAGATTTTTTTTGGTCATTATTTTTTGTAGTGATTTCTAAGAATTTTGAAACAGTTTCTTTTGTCGTACTTCTGCTTTTTGATGTCACTTGAAAAGAATTTGCTAAAAAAAATTGTAGAAATAGTCCACATTTGCAAGGTGCTAACTTGTCCTTTAAAAAAAGGATGTGTTAAAAAAAATGTATTGAAATAATCCATAAACAATTTTCTCAGAAATTTTAGTTTATGTTTGTTTTAGTAATTTTCAGTGACAGTAAGTCTAATCGATTTTGTTGGGTAAGAAAATCTGTGGCATGTACTCGTATTGACTATATAAGATCGGTGTCATTTGAAATTAAATGTAAAGGTAATATAGGCCTTCAATAGAGAATTCTTTGAACTTAAATGAAATATTACTATATTTCGCTTAATAGTATCAATATGTTGAAGCGAAAGATTTCTTTTAAGACCCAGTCTAATATTACTGCCCTAAGGAAACACCCAAAAGACACCCAATGCAACTATGCATTCATATCTGCAGCCGATCCACTTTATTATAAATAAGAAATAATGACCCTATTCAAGCAGAAAACCTTTTATTAAAATTTAGCTTGTAGTAAAAAAATTTTTTTTTCAAACAGGGTTAATTACCTTACCAGGAAATTTAATATTCAACTTTCTTTGCCAACTTTTCCTTTGAGCACAGCACACTGTGGCGAAAAAATCTAATAAAAAAATTATTTCCACATGGCAAATAATTAAAGATAATACAAGTCATTTTTCTCTTGTTGCTGTTGTTGTTGTTGATGATGATTGCATATAGTCTTCTTTTTGCTGTTATTGTTGTTGTCGTTATCCACTGAAATGTTGTAGTACATACTTAAAGTATGTATTGTTAGTTATTTAAGTTAAATCAGTTGTAATCTGATATTGTCTTGTTAAAAACCACAATTAACAGTTTCAATAGAAAATCACCAGCCAGCCAACTTTGCTCAGTGTTTATAAAATTTTCTTAATTTTTTTTATTTTCTACTTTTTTTACTCTTTCCTAACACAACATGACATTACCACAGATTTGACATGATCAGATGAATGAATAAGAAGGAGAAGAAGATGATGAAGAAGAAAATAACATTGGAAATATCTAAAGCAAAAAGGGCCAGCGAGGCAGCATTTTCTTTTTTGCATATTTACAATTTTACCAAAGTTGCAAACAACTTGTCTTTGCTGTCTATCAGTCAGTCAGCCAGTCAAGTATGTCAGCTCTGTTAGCCGTTTTCATCGTCTTTCTAAGATTTCACATGTTAGTTTTGCATCAAGAAGATGAAGAAAGCAACAACTACAACAATCGATATGTCATTTTTTTATATAAAACCGCCCATCAATTGGATAGATGATATTGGCTTTGTTGTTGTAGAGAATAATCATGATGAAAACAGGGATGATCATGATCATTATTATCTGTTAAAGGAAAACTTAAACAGCAACAACAAAAAGCATGTTGTTTTGTTAGAACAGCAACAGCAACAGCAACAACAAAAGCATTTAACATCCCATTGACAACTTTGGAGACATGCACTTTGACAAGTAACAATTTTTTTATCAGTATTTGTAAATCAGCCAAGGAAAAAAGAGAAATCGTAAAAAGATTCTTTCCCTCTCATTGTTCTGCCTTTGGGAAGGTATCTGAGCGAAGGCACGCTGCACGTTGATTTCTGATTTTTATTTCTTCAGTGCGAATTTTTTCCTCCATTAAACATTGTATGCCTTAAATATTGTTTAAAATGACATGTTGCCGTTGACGTTTGATAGTAGTGGCAAGTTACACTGAAAGAAAAAATTTACAAAATTACCCAAAAGAAATAGGGCAGGTTGCTATTAGCAATTATTATGACTCCTTGGTTATATTCTGTGTACCCACCCTTCTTACAACCAATTTTGTGTTATGAGAAGATTAAATAAATGAAACTTATACAAATTTTTGAAGCATTATAATCGCGTCCATTTAATAGAAATAGTATAGAACTAAAATCTTACTTAGACTGATATTTTCAATGGTTTTTCATATTGCGATAAATAAGAAAGCAATAAACCAAATTACTTTTAGTCTTCTCTAATACCAAGATAGTGCACAATCGATTACTCTATTTGATTCAGATTCCAAATAGTATTTTAAAGGCATAAACCCTCTTATGCACTAGATTTGGAACACAAAAGCTAGCACGAGCCAATTGCATTTAGGCATGATTGTCCGCAGAAAAGTCCTTAGTTCTTGCAACAGTGCTTTAAGCAGAGGACCTCATTGTTTACAGTAAACAGAAACTTTCACATCAATGGGCGGATGATATGCCCGCAGAACTGTTTAAAGCCGGAGGCAACGAGTTGTTAAGGAGTATGCACCGACTTGTTAGGAACATTTGGCTACAAGAACGCATATTCGATGACTGAAATCTGAAACCCTCAGCGTGTTGTGTCCGGGGCATAAGAAAGGAGACAAAACCGTTTGCGCCCATTATAGGGGTATAAGTCTCCTTCCTATAGCATACAAAATTCTATCGAACGTATTATGTCAACGATTAAAAACTAAAGTCAGCGAAATAATACGACCCTACCAATGTGGCTTTAGACCTGGTAAATCGACCACAGACCAGACATTACTGCAAATCCTGAAGAACACCCAAAAACAACAAATCGAAACCTATTACCTGTTCGTGGACTACAAAGTTTCTTTTGACAGCCCGATATGGGCAAAGGTATTTAAAGCCATGTCTGAGTTTGGTATACCTGCAAAGTTAATATGCTTATGCAGAAGGACGTCATCGGTTAAAATTAGAAAAGACCTCCCCGGTACATTTAATACCAAATCAGGTTTTAGACAAGGTCATAGTATATCCTAATATTCAGAGGAAGGCCCAAATGCCGGTGGAAGGATCAAGCTGAGGAAGATTTCGCAAAACTGTGTGCTAGAAACTGGAGGAGAAGCCCATTAGTTCCACGAACATGGAAAACTATTCTGAATCAGGCTACTGAACTAACGGTTGTTTATAGCTACTCTAGAAAAAGAAGAAGATGTAATCCAAATGTCTGATTAAATTTGTTAAATTGAAGTTGAAATTTGAGCATATTTTTTTATTTACTTTTTCATACATCTGCACCAATAGTTACAATCTCCCTCTACTTTATGTTTTATAATTGTAAGTATTGGTTATCAATTGAAAAATTATAATTCATATAAAAAGAGATATTTTTTTAAATCGATAATAAAGTTTTACATATTTATAGAAGTGATTTAGGCATTGAATCAAAATTTCTCCAACTAGATTTCCCAGAAGGTCGAAAAGGATGCATTTATGTTCGTTTGGTAACAATAAATATATCGTTACTCAAGAAAGACTTTCGCTTTTTCACAAGGATCTACGAATATTATTTCTTTGGCAAGAAAATAATTTTCAATAATAGTACATTTGATCGCGACCGTAATGTAGTAGATTTCAACTGAAATCTTTTTCAAAATCTATACCGCTTTCACCAATATTTTTTGTCAATGCTTACTGGCATGTTTACTATAGATGTGTCAGACTATAGTAAAAATGCTAATAATCTGTTTGCACTATAGTCAGACATTTCTATTGTTGGACTGTATAAAGACATATGTATATAAGGTCCTATGGTCTCTCGAGGAGTATATATACATACTTACATACATAAATTGTGTACTTTGAATGTTAAACATCTAATAAACAGACCTCGTTGAGTAGGATTATTACAAAACGTAGTAATTTTTAGTACATTTCGAAATAAACCTTAGTTGCATCAGTAAGTACTACTAGGGTTTAGTAGATTTATAGACCTTTCACACTGACCTCAACTTAAGCAATTTCATGCCGAGATTATGAAAGAAATTTAAGGTGTTCATACCTCTACAAAATTACACTTCAGGAACTTTCACGGACAGCTTTTAGTTTTTTTTTTTTTTTTTTTTTTTTGTTTAAGCTAGAATTTTTCTAAAAAAGAAAATTGAAAGGAGGAAAAAAATTATGTTTTGATTAAGTTGAAGGCAACTTGTAGTCAAGTGAATACTGAAAATGTATGACAAAGTTTTTTTTTAAACTTGTAAATATATACTTAATATGGAAATTTTGTATTTGATTTATACCTGTGATATGCCTTTGAGCAGTAATATCCTCACTTCTACATTTGCCGATGATACAGCCTGCCTTAGTATGCATAAACACCCTCACGAGGCTACCCGTTATCTCCAGGAATATATTAACCTGTTGGAACCGTGGTTGAACTTATGGAGAATAAAAGTAAATGAACAAAAGTGTGTTCATGTCACATTTACTCTACGAAGAGACACTTGTTCCCCCATTCGAATCAACAACCAAGTTGTTCCGCAACATTCACAGGTGAAATACCTTGGTATACATCTTGACCGACGGCTTACATGGAAACAGCACATTGACTCTAAGCTGACACAAATGAAGCTTAAATTAACCCAGATACACTGGCTGATTGGTAGAAATTCTACCCTAAGTTTAGATTGTAAACTTTTAATATACAAGTCGCTTTTGAAACCCATATGGTGTTACGGAATTCAGCTATGGGGCACTGCTTCAGCTTCCAATGTAGAGAGAATCCAACGAATGCAAAACAGAATATTAAGGTTAATAACATCGGCTCCATGGTACATGAAAAATTCAATTTTACATCGTGATTTAAATATGCCACTTGTGACCGCTGAAAATGCAAAAAATGCTGGAAAATATTTAACAAAACTCGAGTTCCATCCTAATCCCCTTGCTCGTAACATCTTGAACTTTCCTGGACACATCCGCTTGAAAAAAAAGAATACTACGGCCTTAATACGCCACACTTCAGATTGAATTTTTTGAATATTTTTGTGCTTAACACATTTATGTATTATTAATTACTATTACTAAGTTTATGTCCGACACTGGTTGGGCCTAATTATAATATTTATACTTAAGATTTGAACACTTATTGTTAGTTCAGTTTGAAGATACAATAAATTCTTATTAGCAAAAAAAAAAAATATGGAAATTCATTATTTGGGATATTCTCCCCAACTAGTCGTTAGAAACAATTAGAGCTTTTGCAAAATGCATAGAAAAAATCAAAAGTTTGTTGTGGCTTTAGCTCTTCATATGCCGACATTTCATTGGTTGCTAAAACCAAATCGTCAGTGAAGTTTAAGCAGTTTGAAAACATTCAACCTCGGATGTTTATGCCACATAAATCAAATACAATATGAGAATTTCAATATTGCATATGAATTAAAACAAATACATAATCATAGTAGGCTTAGAATGTTTCTATATAAACCAACACAACAAACAATTTACTCAACGTATGGGTGTTGAGAGAAAAATAAAATAGACTCACGTTGAGTAAATTGTTTGTTGTGAAACATTCTAAACCAGCGATAGGCAAAAATACATATAAACATTTTGTTTGCCCTCACAAACACACATAAAGAATCACTATTGCCAGATCTGACATTTTCATGTCATACCTAAATTTGAAATCTTAAATCTCCATTTTCTCATAAAAATTTTGTTCATAAGAACTAGTATTTCCTCAGGTTAATTTCATATGAATTTCTGGGGATCTCAGTTTTTGCATATGGCAACGCTAATTTCTAACAACAAGCGTAGCACATCCATCGTGTTTGAATGCTCGAGTGAGACTGATTTATGTTTTTTATTTCTCTGCAATACGTGTGCACATGTACACAAAAAAAGAGCGTAAGCATTGGCGCGGCGCCCTTGTTTTGCGTATCCCTGTTCTAAACCTACTATGATTATGTATTTGTTTTAATTCATATGCAATATTGAAATTCTCATATTGTATTTGATTTATGTGGCATAAACATCCGAGGTGGAATGTTTTCAAACTGCCTAACTTCACTGACGATTTGGTTTTAGCAACCAATGAAATGTCGGCATATGAAGAGCTAAAGCCACAACAAACTTTTGATTTTTTCTATGCACTTGTAAATATATTTGAAGAAAAATAAATTTTTAACTTGTTTAGTTTTTAGGGTTGCAAATATATTCATGGTTGAAAAGTACGGAGTTTTTTGTTAAAACAGCGTTGCCCAAATTAAGGAAAATCAGTTAATTTGGCATCTGTCAAAATGTATGGGACATTCTTTAATTTCAACTTGACTTTGTCCAAATTCACGAAACTAATTAGTTTTGCATCAGTTTGAATGGGCCATTAGCCCAAATCTAGTGGCGAGGTGGACTCTTTTTTTACATGGGAAATGTAGTAAAAAACATTTAGATTTTGTTCCAAATCTCTTAACTAGAATTCGATGTGTAAGTGCATATAAACAATTTACAATAATAATAATAATAATTTTTTTCCATGTACCAACAAGTAAACTGAAATAGTTGTGGTATTTTCATCTGTTCAATTGTTGATGAAAACATTATGACAGTTATGTACAAAGTGTAACTCTAAACTATTATTTAGTTTAGAAGCTATAAGGCATCTATAAAATTAAGTTCAAACCATTTGAAGATATAATGACATATAGAATTTGTTCCGTTAAGGTCACAACCGCAGGCAACATCATGTCTTCTTTTGCAGGAAAAAAAACCTTTAAAAACAATGTTGAGATTTTCATGTTCTTTTATTTATTTCAAGAAAATATTGAATATATATAGATATGGAAAAACAGGGATTCAAATAATTAGTCAATGACTATGCAATTAAAGTAATAATATTTAATACATGTTCTAGTTTATTTAAATTGATCAATTTAACTTGTTTTTTAAGAATAAAGTCTCTAATATTTTATTTATCGATATTTCTGTACTCTTCGAGTACCAAAAAAAAATATACTGAAAATGGTACTCGAAGAAAACTCACAAGACATAACTGCGCAACCCTAGTCAACACTAATGCTAAGGTTGTAATAAAGCAGAAAGCAACTGAAAAATTCCAGATGAACAATGGAGCAAAAAAAGGAGACTCGCTTGCAACAGTAGTCTTCAATCTAATGCTATACTACGCATTTAAGGATCATGTAAAAACTGGTAGTTTGCTTAGGGGATCTGCTCTGACTATTGGCTACGCAGGTGACATTGCAATTGTTACAAGTAACATGCGATATATGGGAGATATATTTGCAAATATTGGGAGATCAGAGAAGTAGAATGTTTTCATCAAAGCTGATATCGAATATAAGCAAACTTAGCGTAAAAAACTATTGTCATACCCACCGCCACATATGGATATGAAACATGGTCCATAACAGCATATGCCCAAAAGAGTCTAAGAATTTTCTAGAGTAAAATTCACCGCAATATATTTGGCCCAGTGCGATATAAAAACTGCGAATATGTTCAAAGAAATAATGACAAAGTGCTCGAGCTATGGGAAGGAGAAGACATAGCCAAATTCATAAAGATGTTGAATGTGGGCTGGGCAGGTCATGTTGTGCGATTGGACGATAGCAGACCTCAAAAGTCGACATGAGAAACACTAGACAAAGAGGACGCCCTCAAACTAGATGGAAAGGCGGTGTTGATGACGATTTAATGACAATGGGTATTCGGAACTGGCAACGCAAGGCTGTACATAGAAAAGAATGGAAAATAATGATCGAACAAGCTAAAGCTCACCTAGAGCTTTAACGCTATATGATAATGATGATGACGGTACTCGAAGTGTATCCAAATATCGATAATTAAAATGAAATAAGGCAGACCTTAGGATTGAAAGAAATATATATCAAATTTATTTATAATATTTAAGTAAAACATACTTTCAAAAATTATTTTTAGAGAACTAGGTTAGGTTAGGTTAGGTTGATTGGAGGGGTATGATAGCCCATGTCATACGACATACACTTAAGCCAGTGAAGGCTTGTTGTGCGCTCCCTTTATTTATCAAACACAAACTGCCAGAGTTCTGCGGCAGGATTCGAACCTGGGACCTTCGCACTACGAATCTAGTACACTACCTACTAGTCTACGAAGGTCAGAGAATTAAGTGATAAATATCTCCATTATTATATAAAAGGAAGTGCGCTCTCTTGATAATGACTTAATGAACGAAAAATCCTTCATTAAAATATTCTTGAATTTTCCTATTTTTTGCCACTGTTTAAATTTAAAAAGAAAAAAATTTATACTGTAACAAGTTTACTAATTGCTTTTAGAAACTACTCTGCGATTGTTAGTGTAAAGCTTGGTATATTATTAATTAAAAAATTAAGGACGTTCCCATCTGCTAATCATGATAAAGTGGATTTAATCTACCTGCTACAGTGACACGAGTATAGTAAACCAATACGGTTTTTCCACTTTTGTGTGTCCCAACTGTAATATAACACTTATGATTTCATATATCAACTTCAAGGAACATAAAAATTATAATACCCACAATACTATATAAGTAAGAGCAACCAAAATCATGGTCATAAACAGCAGGTGTTTGCCTTGGTTCTGTATGTATGTATTTGGTAAATAGAGCAAATTGGAGGACCATAATTTAATTGTAATTAAAATAGAATGTAGTGAACTGTTTAGAGCGCGTTTTGACATACAAAAAATTTCCTAGAAATCTTCTTAATTGTGGTTCGAAAATTGTTCCCTAAATAGGAAATGACAAAATCCGTTGGAATTGTGATATTGTCTTAAAGTGGATCATCTCAAATTTTTTCATGGATATGAAAAGTATTTTATACCTTAAAAAAACCATAAGGGTGCAAAATTTCATAAAATTTTTTCCAGCAGATTTTTTTAAGCGAAGTTACACTCAGGCAATTAATCCCTACTAGTTACTTAAGTTGTTATTTCTTAGTGATAGGGATAGAATAGAGAGGGCAGGCGGTGAAATTAGAAGACAGAGAGAGAGAGAGAGAAAGATTTAATTTCTGTTTTGCAACTCAACATTGCGCGTTGTTTATTATCTTTTTATAGCAGAGCCTCTGGTGTTAAGTACACAATTTCAGTTTCTCAAGCTGTATGTTTTGTAGCAATTTTATTAATTGTTTTAGTTCGCCGACGATTCTGCTAACATTACCGAGGAAGGAGGGCGCTTTGATGTAGTAAACAGTGGCGTAGAAGAGTATCTAATCGCTATTACTGTTAAGTGACCAGTGTTATATCTTCATCACTTAAACAGTCCAACAACAATTAACACAACGCCACACTAAGTAAATCAGAAAAACGCATAATGTTTTTTTTTATGACCTGTCATGAACAGGGTCGAACCCAGGTTGTCAGTCATACTAAATTACTTTGTAGTCAACGCGCTATCTACTTCAGCTTACAGCACCCACAGCATGTTTAATTTTCCAATTCTACCATTACAGAACTTTTTCTAGCCTAATTTCATTTTACTACATTACATTCAGCTGTTTAACTGTGTAACTTCCAAATATGACGACTAGGCTATTAGTCCTTAAGTGTTTAAGTGAAGTCCTTTAAAAAGATAAAAGGTATTCTACATGTTAATGTAGGCCATTCAGCCTTATCACGTGATATACAGACATCCCGGCATACAAGTTCCACGTTTGCAATATTAGCAGTATTATTAATTTTTTGCACAACTACAAATATACAAGGGAAAATTAAATGGAACAGCAGTTATCATCGTTTAAAATAAACGTCTGGTAATTTTCAGCGGCCGTTAATGCAAAAAACCATGTTGCATGTTACACTCCTTTAGAAAAGAACACACGTCTTATTTGCAAATAAAAAAGAAGAATGTTGCCGTATAACTTTTTTATTGTAACTTATTAACTCACTTAACAAGTCGTGAATAACGACCCTATTTGCAAATAAAAAGTAAAACGTTGCCACTTCATGAACGTTTTTTGTGTTTTACTTACCAAACAATCATATTTTCGTCACATGGCATCACTAACAATAACACAAGTTCTGTATGCAATTTCCCGTATAAACAGTGAATTAGTTATTTGCAAATAGTTCTATTTGCAAATAAGACGTGCGTATAAACGTAGTAAAAGAGAATGCAATGTAACATTTTTGACAGAAAAAAGTCCCATAATTCATTTCCAAACCCACCTCAGTATCATACGTAATGATAAATTTACCAAAAAAAAAGAGATTAACAAAAAATTGTCGCTCAAATACATCAAATTACATGCGACTACAAACGTGTAGAAAAACCCAAATAAACAACCTTCAGCAAAACGTTCAAGTTCTCTTCCTCTCCTTTTTCCTCCTCTCAAAAAAAAAATCCTTTGTCCTTTATCAAAACAACAACATAGTACAATAAACGTTACTATCAATACAATTCTTCCTCTAGTAAATTGTTCAAATTTTGCGCCACAAATTTGTTTAGGCAGTCTGCCACACATTCAACATGAAAAGAAAATCACTGCATCAGACAGTTATCACCTGCTTTTCTTACCATTTGCTCATACTTCATATACTTGGCTTGGCAACCGTGTGCTCCTTTGAAATGTAAGAACTAATAAAGAGTGTAAATATTTAATTTTGATTTTATTTTGGTTTTGTAGCCTTTAAAATCAAAATAGTTTTTAAATGAAACGAATTGAAATGCATGTTACTTAGAATATGTTTAATGTATATCCTGCCTGCATATGTATTAATAACTAAAAAAAACAAGGAATAAAATTAATTTGAAGACAGGTAGAATGGCATTTTGATCGTATTCAAATACCGGTAGTGTTGTAATATTGTTAAAGAGTTCAAATGGTTGATGATAAAGAATGAACTGATGTCTGATAATACTTTTGATTTCCATTTGCATAATAACACGGTTTAGTGTATAAAAAGGTTTAGATTTATTCTTTCTAAGATAATGAAATGTTGTAACGTTTTTCCGGATGTCACTAATGCATTCGTTTTGATGTGCAGGAAGAAGTTGAAGTCAATGAACTTTACGTATCCAAAAATGTTTGAATGTTTTCCCTTTAATTATATGTATGTTGGAGAAATACAATTCTCTTCTTTTCACAAAGATATATAATAAAATTTCCTAAAAAAGTATTGTTTAGGTTACTTCAGTAGGCAATTTGGTAGGGTACCTATTAGTGCAGAGGATGTGGACTCGATAAATATCTAAGAGTGTAGTCTGCTTCACTGCAAATGAATAAATCTCTATTTTAATATGTTTGTCGAAACCCATAACATGAATTATACTTGTAACATTTAAAATAAATTTCTTAAGCTGCCGGATAAATTATTAATTATAAACATTTCATAACGAAAATATCCACAAATTTAATTAAAGAACTTCTCCCATAAAGTACGCCAAGAAAAATAAATTTATTTCTCATCTTAGTCATCTTGAGCTCTATACAATTTATTCAACGTTTCTCCAATTTGCTTGTCGCTTCCAAAAAATAAGATTTGTCGAGGTCATCAAAATGGGTATTTGTTTGTAAGACAATTTCATTGTTGGAATCAAATCTCTTACCACCAAGGCATTTCTTCAGGTGTGGAATAATCACTCGGGGCTGAATTCGGAAGAAAGTTTGGATGAGGGAATGATTCATATTCTAATTCATGGAATTTTGCTATTAAAACTGCACATGGTTGCATCCTTGCATTGTCCTGAAGAAATATGACTATTTTTTGACCAATTTGGGGCGCCTTTTTTTTCAAATCAGTATTTAATCAACCTAATAAGTTGGCAAACTATTTGCCAATAATTATTTTACGGTTTTTGAATGCAGCCAATGCGGATTATAACGCGTGCATCCCAAAAAACATTCGCTATGAATTTATTAGCTGACAAACGTGCCTTGGCATTGTTTAGTGCCGTTTCACCCCAAGAAATTTACTGCTTTGACTGCTATTTTCTCTCTTAATGATGGATATATGTATGTTTTATTCAAGGTTACAAAACAGTGCAAAAACTCGTCCCATATTGCGCAAAAAGTTGTCACACGATTGCGTTAATAGTCGATTGTGAGCAAAGGCGGCACCCATTTTAAGGAGAGATTTCCCGTACTCAAGTAATCATTCAAAATTTAAACCACTTAGCCACGTGATATGCACATAGTTCCCAAAATGTCTCGTACTTTCAATTTCCGATCGGCCAACATCATTTTGTTTATTTTTTCCTTAAATTGCTTCGAGTTTGGAGGCCTGATTTGGGAATACAAAATGTTAGGCCTCAACAAAATTCTACAAACTACTTTATTACTACTAAAATTGATGGTTCAGTATTGCCATAGTATTAATCGAGCTTAGGAAGTAATGTTGTTTTCGGCAAAAATTAATGCTTAATGAAATTAACTTTTTCCCACTTTTTTCCTCAAATTTCCTCAAATTTCCAAATTCCTTTCTTTCAACTAAATGACGCAGCTTCTTAAAATTTTTATAGTAGTCAACTGAGGAGGTTCAGTGTTGCCCTTTCAATTAAGAGGCGGGAAATTAAAAAAAGTAAAATCATTATATTACGTTTGTTTATATAAACTCCTTCAAGTACATTATTAAAATTCTATCACTCTATCATATATGAAAATTATATAATCATTTATCAAATACGTTACGAATATGAATGAATAATGATCTACAACTATTAAGAATTGGGATAATTTTTAATGATTTCGACATTGATTATTTTGATTTCTATTCATCCCTTTGAAATTTATCTTCAGCATGTTGTGAAAAGTATTTTTTATGATTTTTTTTTCTGGGAAATTTGGTTTTACACAAAATTTGTATTGGTAACTTATAACACCTTCCGAGTTTATATCTGAAAAAAAGTTTAAAACTTACCAATATTGACGTTTTATTTCCTTATTATTGCTTGCAGGATAATAATGTGTTTTGCAGATTTAAGGAAAAACATACATAGATAGTCTTTTGTATTAAAAAAAAAGTATTTTCAAAAGGACGAATAGAGTTTCATATATTTTTAGAAGCATTACATATTTTAGATTAAAATTGTTTCAATTTAACATCATTGAAAAAATGAATTAATGAATTTTTGTAAAAGAAATAAATATGTACTTATGTATGTTGATTCTTAGGAATTACTTCCATTTTTTTCGCTGGTGAATAATCAAAAGTATACTCAAATTAAAACAATCAAAGGCTATCTCTCTCTCTCTCTCTTTCACTATCACTATCACTTTCGCAAACAAAGTAACACTTTAAGTAGTTGGCATCAATTACCTGAATGTTGCTTCTCTTTTTATAAAAAAAAATAAAGAAGTTGAGAAGAAATGACAGATCTATTACTCTAATCTTCATTACGGGGCCATTCTCGTTTACACAACTTTCGCTTTCAAACACAATTAATGAAACCGCCACAAAGCACATGAAGTTAAGCAAAATTGTCTCATTGGTTCTAAAGGGTATTTCAGTATGAATGTACTTTTTAAATTAAACGTTAATTTTTTTGTGCAAGACTGTAAAATTTGGCAGCTGTCATGTGTGTATGTTTATACGAATTATTTAAAATGGAGCTCTTTATGAAATATCAACGCGTTATAATTGTAAAAATTTTTTGCAAGATTTTGATTATGGACAATAAGAATCCTTTACGTCAACGATCTCTTTAAAACATTACTGCTGTAAACGAGAGTGTCGCCGAAAACCCGAAAACAGTAATTCGTTATCGTTCTCAACAAATTCAAATTTCACGAAGTAATACGCAGCGAATTTTAGCGAAAGACCGCCACGTTCACGAGTACAAAATTCAGTTTACTCAGGAGCTCAAGCTGTAGATCATGGAAAGCGGCTGCAATTCGTTCAGTAGATAATAGAGCAAAGTGAAGTCTATGCCAATTTTTCGAAAAAAAGGCGTTTCCTCCGATAAAGCGCATTTTCATCTGAATGGTTTCGTAAATACACAAAATTGTCGAATTTTGGGCTTAGAAAATCCGCATGCAATACATGGGAAAAAAGTGCACCCACAAAGAGCAACTGTATGAACGGCATTCGATACAGGAACATGAAATGGAATTTTTTCTTTGGTTTTTTTCTGAAAACTCGGGCTTATGCGAATAAACCAGAAAAAATGGCTGAGACACAGCCACATCTCTGTGGAAAAAATCATATAAATTTTCATGAAAAGAGTAACAGAATGTCATCAGAGCCACGGGAACCCTACGACGGATATTTTTTCATACTTTTTCGGAACATGTCTTCTTTACAATCCACTAAAATATCACACCTATCTCAAAAAAATACTCGTTTTTATTTTAAAATAAAAAGTTCACTCTTCCTGAGACACCCTTTATTAACATATTACACAAAGATAAAGAGATAAAGTATTTTCCAAAATTATTTATCGATCTCATTACATAAATATAAATCGTCTGCTTGAGTTCATCAAACTATTGCATGACTGAATATTTTGAAAACTTAAAGAAAACAAGATTCAATTCATTTGGGCATAATTTATTGTTTAAAAATTATGTTGGAATTTTTTTTATTTTTTCAATAAAAATCAAAACAAAACAAGTTAAAAAATAATTCTGAAAAAACACAAGCAAACTAAAACTAAATACATGTTATAATAAATATATGTACGTGTACATAAAAATTAAAATTACTTCAATTTTGGTCAAATGCTGTCTTCCGGTTTGTGAAAAATATACATGAAAAAAAATTAAAATAAAAGACTAGAACTTAAACTCAATGCCATTAAATATATGAGAAATTAAGTCAAGTTTTACAAAGATATTTATACTATAACAAACTAGCACCTTTGATTATTATTCAAAACTAGGAATTTCATGTAAAAGGTACGTGCAAACTTAAAATTATGAGCATTTCTAAAATTAATTATTGTCTTCCTTATTCTGGTTTAAAAAATATATTGAGGTTTGGTTTGTTACTTCTTCTTATTTAAATAATATAATAATAACAATAGTTTTAACAAATAGTGATTAAATCCCTTCCAGCGGAATGTTTAACTTTAGCACTTGGTTTCTTATCCTCTCTTGTGTTTGTGGCAAGTCTTTGTACTGTTAGTTTCCGTTTGGTCACTAGTTGTGATTTGGTGGCAAAATTCAGACAATTGTAATGGTACAATTGGAACTTACATGTTTATTGAGCAGAGACATGCGCGAAAAAGATTTGTTGCACACTCTGCAGGCGTATCTCTTAACCTCCACATGGGTTTGTTGATGAGCTCTCAAATTAGATCGATCAGCAAACGAACGTGGACATTCGGGACACTGGAAAGGCTTTTCGCCAGTATGGGTGCGAATGTGACCTTGTAGGAGCCATGGACGGGAGAATGCTTTACCGCAGATGGGGCACTTGCAGGGCAAAGTGTGAGTGCGAATATGCATTTTGAGGGCACCCATGGTGGTATATTGCTTACCACAATCTTGACAGGCATGTTGCCTCTTCTCCTGGTTGCATTCAGCGGCCGGGCAGTGAAATTGTTGATGCTTAGACAAACCAACTGAGGTTGAATACATTTTGTTACATTTGTCGCATTTGAAGCGGTAATTTTTGCTGGCGGTATTTGACGTGGTGGATGAAGATGAGCTACTGCTGTGTGAAGCAGAGGATTTTGGAAATTTTTGTCTCGGCGCCTCTTCGAACATATGGAACAAAGCAGGCAGAGGAATGTCACCACGCAATGAAAGATCCTCAGGTTCAGAATATTCTTCTGAACCGGGACTTGAAGGTGGAGTGATGTGATGGTAACTGTAGGCAGAGTGTGGTGATGCTGCCGAAATATTTGACGATACTGGAGAAGGGTATAAGGCAGAAACACTGGGTTGGTGGTTATTCCAAGCTGCAGTCATTGGATTACAGCCAGCAGCCTTTACAAATGCCGATTGATAGGGATTGGTAGTATAGCTATTGGTTGCAGCAGTTAGACCTCGTAAGTGAATATTATTTGGCGGATATTCCATGCTAGAGTCCAGCTCGCAAGGTGGTGTTAACATAACAGAACTACCAGATAAATCCTGAACTGGTGATGCTGAATGTGCTTCCATTGAGCCTGCTAATGGTGACGATTTATTGGATAGATTTAATACACATTCACGTTTAGCAGGAGCGGGATAGTTATCAAAACTATCACTGGCTCTACGTTTCAATGACAAATCCTGCGGCTGATCAACATTATCGCAGGAATTGAACCCCTTCACTAAATCCAAAGCTTCTTCTTGTTCATGATGATCGACAGATTGTGTCTGTAAAAGTTCTTCTTCATCTCTAACATAGATTATGGGACGTTTTTTTAATGGACAACTTTTGTAATTGGTGGCCATTACCCTGTTTATATTTCCCCCCCTTTAAGAATTAAAAAAAAACTATTACGATTTATTTCTTTTTAACTTGTTCACTAAATAACTACTTTTGTTTCCGTAAACGGAAAGTGTTGCTTGCCGTCTGAGCGATTCAATTGCTATGACAGGTTAGCTCTTTCCGATTCCTTTTATATGCCAACTCTCGTACCAAAGAATGGTGGTGGATTCTTACACATTTTCCCGTCAGCACATGTGTATATGTTTTATCACTTTATCTCTCGTTTCTCTCTATCTCTTGCTTTCTCTCCCCTGGTTTTATTTTAAAGGGCTGCTGCTGCCTCTTAATTTTTTACCTGAGTTCTTTTACAGCTCGTGTGTGCATGTTTGGGAGTATGAGGGAGAAATTAAGCAACAACAAATATCAAATTTTATTCACATTGGGAAGTTTTTCAATTAAAAATGGAAAATACGTCACTGTCCCTCAGTGCGATTATAATCAAACAAACTCACCTCAATATGTATGAACATACACTGTATTCAGGTAGCAAAAGTTTTTAATGTTACAACTACATTTTTCCCAAATATTTTTTTGGAAAATTTCCCAGTTATTATGAATGAATTCTGCTTATTATAATATGATATAGACTTTATTTCTTTTGTAAAATATGTACTAGACTAGTCGCAGTTTCGATTACTGCCGAAGGCTCTGGCTGTTTCCCCAGAGAAGCCAAGTAGCTTCAAAGTTTTGTGTTGTTAAAAAAGAAAATATTCACAGAAATTAAAAAAATAGTGTGTATTATAGTCGTCTGTTGCCTTCATATCTTATATTTTAAGCCTTAGAAGGCTACATACAATTTAACTTTAAGTTTATATGATATATTTAATTAATAAAATTTTTATTTGTATCCATGTGGGAAATTTTGAGAGCATCAAAAAGTTAATCAAACTTTTTCAGTCTAATATTTTCTCTCATGTTCCAAAAAATTTTAAAATATGTATTCAATACGTTTAATGATTTAGATTACTTTAAAAATAATTTTTGGTTTATTTGTTAAAAAATTATTTGTATAGTTTACTGCAAGAGTTCATCAAAATGAACAACTCTTTTATTTTTACTAAAATTTAATATTTTTCACATCGAGTCGTGGTATAAGAGCAAACTAGGAGAAGTTTATGTATACTATGCCCAGCTAAATCACTCAGCTGAATAGAAACATCCTTAAAACACAGGAAAATTTTTAGATTTTCAACTACGGTGGGATAATATTCAATAACTCTACCATAGACTTGTCATTCCAAGAGGGTTCTTTTATTATTATTTACAACCCGAGAGAGTAGTTTTTTATGCATTTCTTTTAATATGAAATAAATTTTGCAATTGTGCCAATATCTAAAACATTGTTTCTTATATGAAAGTTATAGAAGAAATATAATCTTTTCACCCAGATTTAAAATATTTCGATTTTTTATAATGGAAATTATATCTGAAAACGAGAAAATGGTTTCTTAAATTCGTAGAAGTAAATTTTGTAAGACAAGTGAAATTTATTTTTCCCATAATAATTTTGGTCCTTGCAAATATTCCAAATTTTTGCTATACGAGGCAACGCCTGAATTTTTATACGTTTGTTCGATGAAAAGTTTTTATGAGAAACAAAACTAAACTTCAAGAATGTGCTTCAGTTAGAATATTCTAATTAATAATGATATATCTGTGATTTTTTTGGAATAAATATCTTGAGCCTAATGTAAAAAAGTTAATATCGTGAAATTGCTATTGTAAAATATTATCTTTACAATTTTCAGTTTTAATGCTAAACTACTTATAACAAAAGTTGATCGAGTAATTTCAATGAAATTTACATGTAAGAATTTAAACTTACAACCGCAAGAATATTTTTTTTTAATGCAATTACTTTACTCTACGTAGACATTATTCTAAGGAGAAATTCTTTCGATTACTCCTTGTAATTAGTAACTCACTGGCTGAGGATCTTTTACCTTTTTCCTAAAGTATTCACACTATTTTATGTCCTCTACAGGATAAAGCTAAGAAAAAATTTATTTTCAGCTTAAAAACTGTTTCTATCAAAATGCCACATTATAAACCGACAGTATGCAGATAATTTTCATACTCACATTTATTAATTTATTAATTCATTTTTAAAATCAAACCTCAAAATGTGTACCTAAAAAAAATATCAAAAAAATTCGTCTGATAGAAATTCATTTGATTTGAACTTGAAATTTTCCCACTACAATTTTTGTTCCTGCTTAAAAATTAATCAAAATTAACTTAAATTAAACTGAAAATTAAAATATTAATTCCAAGAAATTCAAGAAATACACTCCAACTCCCAAGCATAAATTTGTAACCAAACAAACATGCAATCGAAACCCCATGACTTAAGCTCTAAACACATAGACGACAGCGGACTTCATGACTTCACGGCTTCAAATGCTGCCAACTTCAAATGCTGCTCTAAAGTCAGCTTCATAATTATTTTGAAGACAGTAACAGCATAATAATCAGCTGATGTGTATTTTAGCAATACAAATTTCAGGGATGCCGCACTTATATTTTATAATGAATAAAATGAAAGTTTTTGATAAAAATGTAATAATATCACGAAAAACTATAAAAACACAATAATTTATTTCTTTATTGTATTTTTGTATTGTTCTTTTATGTTTAATATTAAAAAAAAGTTTTTGTTTTTATTTTTCCAATTTATATATATATATATATATATATATATATATATATATATATATATATATATATATATATATATATATATAATGCCAACACTATATTTGCTTAATGCTGCCTGTCAAAATAGAAAACAGCCTAAGTTGGCAGCAGCAGCAAATGCTGTTGTGCAGTCGTGCTGCTGTGCTGCCGTCAAAATAATCGTTTTCATTTAAACACATGGATTTTATTTTTGACATATTGCTGCTTGTTGTCTGCTGCCGTCTATGTGTTTAGAGCTTTATACAACAAAAAACACAATTATAAAAATAAAATTAAAAAAAAAAAACTGAAAACTTTAAATATGCGAATTTTGACACATTTTCAAACACTACAAGACACCTAGAAACCGATCAGAATTAATGGAAACATATTTATGTAAAAAAAACAACTTCGAGATTAACTCCATTACAGTCGCTAGAAGAAATACTCGTACATACTCACAGATGTTAAAATATGTGAATTATTATATGACACCTCACATACATAATTCCATCATAAACACAGATGATGCACTAGGGCTACACGAAGTCATAATATTCAACTATTGAGAAAGGGGGGATGGTTTTTACTCAGAGCAAAAGGCACTTACAAAAGGGAAAACCCACCCCAATTGGAAATTCTTATATGAATTTCCAAATTATAGGAAAAATCCCAAAAATAGACTCAAAAAGGTAACAGTGTGGGAAATGAAACACGAAACTCTGAGAAATTCCCATTTCTAATATCACAACAACAACAACTGGTACTACTTGTACAAATTACAGCCGACTTCTTGTGCTCAAATACCTGCATGATGATCGCTGTTTTTGTTAGTGCCTCCTTTATTGTTGTTATTGTTGTCTTTTGAATCGAGTGCGAATGAATTTTGAGTCGGAGCCAGTGTGCTGGTAGAGTGTCTAAAAATGTATGAAATGAAATAATAATGGTGGCATGTGTTGTTTGCTATGAAGTGTATACATTTTAGTTGTTTCTGCTTTGAGGTTGGGCCCTACAATTGGGGTGTGAAATAGTACCATTGTTTGGGCGAGCACACACATACTTAATAATATGAAGAGAATTTCCAAGATCGAGCAAAATCAAATTTATTATATTGGGAGGATAAAAAGCCAGTGTCGTGTAGTTTATGTTAAGTTGAGAGTAATTTTGTATCAGATGGATTAAGAAAATTATAATTTTCTTTGTTGCTGCAGGAGAACTTTAGGCATTTCTTAAAACGATTTTAAATTTATTAAGTTTTAAATATTATTTTATGAAATATGGGGTGCCTTTAGTTCCCGACTTTCTTGACATTGACTTAAAAAATCTCATTAGGGAGCGCTTATAGTAGTTTGATAATTTCCATAGACACAGATAGGCCACTCTAGGGTAGTTAGGCCCTCTCAGAAGAATTTAGGCCTCCATCTACGAGAATTTTTCCTTTTTATGTTATTTCTAATAAATTTCAAATTTTTTATACGTTATAACAAATCAACAGTTCATACAAGTTTTAGATGCAAAAAATTCGAAAAAAATCATAGTCTGTAAAAAAATCTTATTTGTATAGAAATATATGAATGTGTTTATACGAGGACAGTTTGATAATTCCGTAACTTTTGGGATAAAAGTTAATTTTTTCAGCAAAACAACCATTTTAATACTGTACAAAGTCTCCTTTAAGCTCTATATATTTAGTCCAGTCTAGTTTTTATATTCATTCCAAAAAGGCCCCCGAAATAGGCATTTGTTTCAAGTTTAACCTTTTCGTTCGACCCAACTCTCTTACAACCCAGCAATTTCTTGAAATTTCAAATAAAAAACAGTCAGTCGCAAGAGACTAAATCTGGAGGTTATAATGGTTTGTAGCCTTATTCACGTATTTTCGACATGTTGTCGACACACTTGTGCTTCCAGCAATATCTTGGTAGATCGGGACTCTATTCGGTAGATGAGGCCACTTTTGGCTCAAATCAATATTGAGTTTTTCCGAAACCTCTAGAAAATATTACCCGGTAGTTTTTCGATGTAAATGACACCTTGTTATCCGGCACACCCAACTTAGTCTTCTTTGTTGTACTTACCCATGAAGGAACCCACTGTTTTAGTTCTTCTCTGATCTATGTTCCGTTTCCAGTTAAAAACGAACAGCGCCTTAAACCCGTCAAACACTTGTTTGATGTGGACTTAGGATTGTGGTCAAGTGTGATCAAACAGGGTACCCATTATACGGGTAGCTTTTTCCTATCCAAATATTCATGCTAGATGTGATAAATATGCTCGGTTGATATGTTTACAGCGTTAGCCATCTCACGCACCCTCTCTCCTTGATCGGCCATTATCATCTAATGGGCTTCGTCGCTCATAAGAATTTTTTATATTCTCTTCTTGCACCAATTTTAACAGAGTATGGCAGTAAATTCACCTTATCAGGTAGCAATTCATGAACAGTTTGTACTTTACAGGGGAAAATTTTTAAATCTTTCGCTAAAATTTGTTGCAATGAAGGTCTACTGGTGTCTTATCGTATGCATGGTCGGTTCGCTGATATTTGTGTATTCTTTCTGATGTCGTCGACAACAGCAGTGATGTTCTTGATCCAATAAACAGTTCATGCACTTCAACTTCATGCTGCATCTGTAATGGACCCAATTTGCATGAGGCGCTTAGCCAAACTATTAATTGTTTAAGCATATGCAACATGACAATGAGGAAATCGACGATAAAATTCATGCTGCTTTAAAACAAACAAACTGAAAATTTGACAAATAAGCCGTAACAATAACTTCACATTCTTTAGGTGTGTATTACTTAATGGCTCCATGTTCATAATTAATTCTCTATATGTATATCGTAAATGTAAAATAACAGTGACATTTGGTGCCATCTGCAAAAACGACAGCCAACTCAAATCATTATCATTATTTTGACACAAAATTGCAGTAAGCTTATGAAATGTATAAAAATCATTTGGACTTTTGCACAGAAAATTTTTTAATTGTAATTGTTTGTACATTTTTCAAAGCCTTTTTATTTCAGTTACATTTTTTTAACGTGTTGGTATATTTCAAGCCAAAGCTACGATATTTCACTTGGGATCTTTGGTAACTGCGTTTAGGCTAGGGACCAAAGCCGGCTTAAATATAACAAGACATACCATGTGGTTTCTTTTAATAATTCTGCTGAGGTCTAGGTAAGTTACTTAGTGTTTAACATTACTTACTTTTCACAACGCTGCCCGAAAAGTTCCAAATAAGGAAGATGATATATATGCTATCGGGTGTTTATGAGGAAAATATATAATTTTATTCTTACAGAAATGGGAGAGGATCAAAGTTCACCCCAAGTCGACCTGATTTGGAGTTACCTAGCATTCACTAAATTACTTTTTTGAAACCTCTTAACCAAATACAATTATGCTTTAATTATAAAGTTATAAAGTTTTTTCCTTAAAAAACAAAATCATTTAATTATTTTCGAGCAATAAAAATACATATTTAAAAGAAAACTCTCAACATGTTCCAAAACCCAAACTAAGTACTAGAAACAAAAGTAAACTAAAGGTAAAAATACTCTTGATAAACCCAGGAGAAATGACATGAGGGCAACAACTTGATGTGTTATTCCAAATGTGAAAAAAATCCACAATCCAACATGGTTAAAACAAGGAAAGTAATAGTTTAATAGAAAAACCAATAGTATGGGTGTGGTGGGAAAAATAATTATTTCCCGCATAGAAGTGAAAACATTATTCTAAAAAAGGACACTCCGTTTCAAAATGCTTAATTAATAACGACAGTTTGTTATAGGGATACAAGCATAAATAGGCAAATCAAAAAAGATAACACTAGTCAACAAAGTTTTGGACTGAAGAAACCAAATATCTTTCCTAGAGTAATTCGGTGAGTTAAATTTTAATTGTAATTGTAATTCGTTTTTTTCTTTCACGTCTGGTTTTCGAGATACAAAAAAAGTTTTCTTTTATTCGTTTTTTATTTAAAAATCAATGAATTTTTAAAAGTGAATGGCGTTATTTGAACGTCATTTGTATTTTGTTGGTTCGGTTTCACGTATCAAAGTCCAGCAATAGTCTCCCTGCATGTTTTTGTCCCAAATTCCTTGATAATTTCTGTCAATTCTCATTAAATCTTGGTGAACATGCTCCCCTTGTTCGTCGTTCACAGCACCTAGGTTTTGTAGAAAAAAATCTAAGTGCGAATAAAGAAAATGCATTTTGAGTGACATTCGTGCATCTAATTCGTGATAATTTTTCAATAAATCAGCAACAATTTGTCTGTAGTTTTCATTCTTATAGTTTCTAAGAAAACTGCACACGATGCTCTAGAAAGTTTTCCAGGCTGCGTGTTCTTTCTCCAATAAACATTGTGAAAAATTGTCATCATTCAATAGCTTCCTGATCTGAAAGCCAAAAAATATGCCTGCCTTGGTTTTAATATATGAAATTTGAGGAAAAACTGCTAACAAGTATTTAAATGCTGCACCATCTTTGTCCAGAGCCTTGAAAAAGTTCGTAAAAAGTCCCCAATTTTATGTGCAGCGGCAGAAGAAGAACGTCATTTGGATCAATTAATGGTTTATTTGAAATGTTTTGTTTTTCTTGGTGAATACTCAGTTCTTTTTGACCACTCTGTTCTGACGTAATGGAGACATGTAGCGCGACAATCCCACAGATAAAGGAAAAAACAATATTTTGTGAAACCTCTTTGCATACCAGTCAACAAACCAATGACCTGAAACAGATTAGTTTAAGGTCACCACATATCTTCCATTTATTATTGTTGTATTTGAGTAATATCAAAATTTCAGTCATTGATTCGTAATTTTCCTTTGTATTAATGGCACGAGCAATTGATATGGATGGTTTTCCATTACCATTATGCAAAAGAAGAGCCTCTAAACTGTACTTAGAGCCATCAATAAATAATCTGCATTCCGTTTTTTCATATGGCTGGTTCATTTTTTTAAATAAAATATCAACATCAGTACAGTATAGAATAGAGTATTTCTTTTCAAAATATGCAACCAATTCCAAGCTTCTATCTTTATAGATTGTTACATTTGTTCCAACTGCATGATGCTTCCACTGCTGCATGCGTAAAGCTAGTAATTTTAGGTCTTTATTTGTTAAATATCGATCCCCAATTAGATCATTCCGCTCAGTTTGAGTTGCTAAATGGCGTTTATCATCAGCCTCACACAAACTACCACTGCTGAAGAAAGATATTTCGGACTCACTGCTAGTAGCACTGGGTTGAGCTGGTTTGGAAACCGATGGGACATTCGCGTAAATAATATTTTTTTAATTTTTCATATTGTATCCAGCAACTTTTTTTAAACAGAAATAACAATCGTTTTGGTGGTTACTTGATTCTGTTCAAAGTACTGGAATTGTAAAATCGAAATAGATCTTCTTGCCATTTGACCACTTGTATTAAACAGTTCTGCAACTATTGCAAAACATTGTCAGTGTCCACGGTTCATCCAAGTTTCTGACAGCAGAACTAAAACAATGTAAATGTGCATATTTTAATGATTCTGGTGTTGCATATCCTTTTTTCCAGCCAAATATTCACCACACAAAGCAAAAATAGTTTGAATCACACGATCTCCCTGAGATGCTCAAACGCTACTATTATGAAGATTTAGAATGAATGTGGACTTCTGCCAAATTAATAACTGTGAAATTGTAATGTCAGTATTGCCAGCATGCGATAAAAAACGAACAAGACGTGATAGCCCAGATTCGAATTCGGCGCAGACAGATTAGTTAAAAAATATGCTTCGTTTCTGCAGTCAATTTTTTTCTCTCGAAATTTGCAGACCAGTGTAATTGCACACATATGAACATACGGGTCATACATACTATACATAAGTTAATATGATTTTTTAAGTCATGAGTATATTTCAATGTATGTGGCATACATGTGCTCTTAAGAGCACAAGTAATGTGAAGCAGTTTAATATTGTATGTTTTACACATCTTGTATTTATATGTTCTTCCTTATGGAAAAATTAGGAAAATGTAGGAGGGATTTTCCTTGGTGTTTGAAAAAGAAAATATTTCATTTCGTAAAATCTGTAAACATGTTCACGCATAATATATGACTCTTAGTTTTTTATTACAAATTATCCAATTACAGAGTTAAACTATCATTAAATCATTTAATACAAAACACTGTTTATGTTGGCCAAGGATTGTAAATATCCAGGCCTAATGGTATGATTTTTCTATACCATCTTACAAAATTCCACTATCGAAATTACCAAATTAGTGTAGTTTTTCCATACATCTGGTTGTACGAAAATGACTACAAGTACCTGTCTTGTGGTCTCCGCTAATATCCTAAAATACGTTGGAAAATCCATTGTTATTGTATGTTGGGTCTAAGGCGATGTTGATTATTTTAATTGTTCGCATATCCGCGATATACGGACAACATGGAAACATTTTATTTTCCTACAACGCGGGTATTTCAAGGGTTTTTCATACTGGCCCTTAGATAATTTATTGAAGAATATGGTTTTTCCTGTTATCATATATATCAGCATCCTTAAAGCTAATAGTGGTTTTTAGCACACACACACACACACACACACACACACACACACAAGCAAACTTTCTCCCTCTCCTACACATGCATAGGGATTTCCGCGACGTTTTAATCGTTATTTTTGCCACACGCCACTTGTTATATGATTAGGATAATTATTATATGCATGCATGAATACAAGTGAACTACACCCTGTAAGTGAGTGAGTACCATGTATAGTGTACCTGCTTTGATGTTAATTTGCTTTTGTCTTCTTTGGTGTAGTTATTCACCATATTCATTAGTAGGACTGGGTAAGTTTGCTGAGCAATATGTATGTAGTAGTGATGGTAAGGCTGATATAATTGTCTTTTTTTTAGTACCATTTGAGCTCCAAATTCATTTACTCATTTACAGAGATTATAAAAATTGCAACCAACTAACTTAAATCAAGTTTGGACTCTTTTTGATTTATATACAATAAAAGTATTTAGTACTTTTCTTTTACAAATAAATGTAAGCCACCATTGCAGCCAGTCATATTGCAGTGCATACATATAAATACATATATTTTTTAATAGACTTTACTCCTGTTTATTTCTTCAAAGTAATTACTAATTATATTATAACGTACGAAATATCTCTAACACGAATAGTGTTTCCTATTTTTTTATTTTATTGATAAATTTATAAAAAATTCTTTCTATCACTTTGATTAAAACTCTAACTCTGCTTTCGCTAAAGAACGTTAAACACCCATTTTTCATTTTGAAAAGGCAAAGAAAGGTAAGTCAATGGTAAATAATACATACTTATGTGTCCAATTTTTACATGAATACCTACCTAACGGCCAAATCTCATGGTGTTCTTAGCACTAGCTACATTTAATGCATACATCACTGCCCCCATATGCGTTTACTACTTCGCACTCAAGAGCAATCTTTGTACATGACAACATAGAGCATGAATAAGACATTTCCATTTCTTAGCAACAGCACCTGGGGGTCTAATTGTTGTTACCAGAATAGCTCGGAGGCCGGCCACCAGAGCTGACCCAAAACTCAGTCACCTTGTAATCCCTGAAGTGGACTTCTCCTATAATTAGTCTACGAAAAATCTAGAGGCTACTACTATCTAATTTAAGGAACTTAAATGCCCTAATTTTAGGGCCTTTCCAGCCTGAGTTATTGGTATCACCTCCTTACCAGACGAAAAAGTGCAACCTGTTATCTTCTCTCTGCGATTTTGTAGCATGTGCTCTTAGATATTATGGCGTGGTTACGTCCATAAAAAGAAATTATTCTTTTTGGGTTCAATTTCATAAAACTTGGTGCTGCAATTCCCATACAATAATGCCTGTAAGACCCAGTTTTATATGCTTATGCATAAATGTGTCACCGATCATCCGTAATTATGGATGATATAAATATAGATGAATCAGGAAATCTTGAAGTTTTTGGTATAGATATCCAGCTTGATGTCCGAGTGTCTAAACACATTTTTCATGTCGTAGTAGAATCATTAATATGCCTGGATTTTTTCATTTCCATACTGCTTGTACTACCTACTTGTCTACTTAAAACCTAATACAGCGAGCAGATGAGGGCAAAGGAGCTCATATATGACTGCAGTCTGAAGCATAAATGCAGTGGGGTATAGACATTAGTGCAAGAAATGTTCTGAAATATAATCAGGGAACTTCTTCCCGAAAAATGCCATTTTTTGCAGGAAGCATTTTCTTCATCAAGACCGCACATGTTTCGAACATTGTGATGTCAAATACCTCAGTATTTACCTTGATGGTTGTTAGACATGGAAATCGGACATAGATACTAATTTGATCCAAATGAAATTGAATTGAAGAAACTGCAAAGCCTTGATTGTAAACCTCTGTTACACAAGTCGATTTTAAAAACAATATAACGCTTTAGAAATCAATCATGGGGCAATGTCTGGAGATCTAATGTGGAATAAAAATTCAAAAGCGAAAAAATAAATTGTTTCTGCACGATCACTGCAGCTCCCTGGTGTGTAAAAAAGTTCTCGCAGTCATAAAGATCTAGACATTACATTGGTTTAAATTGAGGTTTCAAAATATGCGATAACAGATTGTAAGGAAAAGAACACTGAAGATGACACATGGCCGAAATCGGTGTTTTACAAACCAAATTTGATGTGGCATAACGGAAAATCGTTCCAAAATTTGAGGCAACATGCCCAGAAGTTTAAATACTATACAACCCTATTGGCTAAAGATAATTTTGCTCTTAACCAAACACGGAAGATGTGAAGTCAATCCCCCGATTTTTTTCTTTGGCACTGACTGGACTTAATCAATTAATCATTTTAGGCTTCTGATTTGAATACTTTTTGTAAACTTAATTTATGTTGAATGTTCAATAAATAAAAATATATTAATATTTTGAAACAATAACAAAATAAATCTACACTTTGAAGTTATTATAATTTTATGAAAGAAATAAATGCTTATTTATTTAAATGTTATGAACACAATAACAAATAACAAACTGTATTATAGGTTAGGTTAGGTTAGGTTGATTGGAGGGGTGTTATAGCCCATGTCATACGACATACACTTAAGCCAGTGAAGGCTTGTTGTGCGCTCCCTTTTAATTATCAGACACAAACTGCCAGAGTTCTGCGGCAGGATTCGAACCTGGGACCTTTGCACTACGAGTCTAGCACACTACCTACTAGTCTACGAAAGTCAGTAACTGTATTATAACTAGAGCTTAACGAACATAGAAACGAAGGTTTTCATTTCCTTGTAGTGATACAAGCCACTGCCTTAGATGGAAATCGAACCCGCAACCTCCGCACTGATAGACTGATATACTACCCGCTAGCCTACCCGGAGCGCACAAATATAAACAATATTTTTAAGTATTACAGATTAGAAATCCCTTTCAAATAGTAAAATGAGGGCTTATAAATCACAAAGTATAGACAAGTATAAGCAAATGAGAAATCAATATGAAAAATTTGCTTGTATTAAATTATATATAACTTTAAAAAATTTTCTGAAACTTTTCGAACAAAAATAATTTTTATATAAAACTGATACCATAACTATAGCGATTTTATTTTCTAAAATAAGTTGATCAATTATAAAATAAATCTATATGTCATTGTGATTTAAAAAAAATAACTCCCTCACAAGGATAAGTGGTTTTTTCTCTTGTAATAATTTTTTGTCGACTTAACCACAGTAAATTATCTTTTTTTACTTTATAAATAATAAAATTGTTAAACTTGTTCCAAAAAATAATACGCCTTAATAGTAGATCATGTGTTATACTTTTATAAAATGAAAATAATAATCATAAATTAAATAAAAGATGATACCTTATTTTAATAAGACTCAAACAAGTACGATTTAGACGGTTTCTTGGTACAATTTTAAATTCCCTTTTACCATCTCTAATGCGAAGTACATAAATCTTTGGGAATTTCTACATCAGGTACTGATTCATTCATAGAATCTCCTTTTTTTGTAATGGTTTGAGCAGCAGGTGTCATTCAATCTATTCAAATTGTTTTGTTTCTAAGACTTATTTGAAATATAGAACACTTGCTAAAATTCACCACACTCGTTGTCTTGAAATCTTTTCTTAAAAATTTTGCGAGGGAGTTTTCTGTTTTTGTTTAAAACAAATTTTTTATATACAATTTATTATATGAGTTTCATCCTATTTTTGCACCTTGACTCAAATTCCTTTTGTTGCAAAATTGACAATAGATTTTTTAGGCTGCTATAAAGGAATACAAGTACCGAATCAGTCAGGAACGTGTTCAAACAAGTGTAGGAAAAGGGTACATAGAAGCATTTATGGAGGAAACTTTTAATCCGTCATATGCATATCATAACAGTTAAAAGCAAGGCTCCTAGAAAGTCATGAACATATTAAGATTAGAATCGAAAGCTGGACTTAAGATTTTATGCTTTTTCTTCAAAGAATATAATTTTTATTAAAAACGGATGGCTTATTTATCAGTGGGAACAAATTTCACACCTAAAAGTCGTACAGAATCGCCAGTAGTAGTCCTTTTTTCTCCATTACCCCTCTTAAGAGCATATCAGTTTCTTTAAGCGGTTGTTGTTCCAGCAAAGTAGATGGTTGGTCTGCTCTAGCAAATCCTAGGATAATTTGGCTGACATCTGTCGTTGTCTAGAAACAACGCCCTCTGTGTAGTAGTCCTTATAAGAATGTTATTTTATCACTTATTGATTGAGGAAAAATAATCTTTCCATAAGGATTTAAAGAAAAAAAATTGCTTTAATAATAAAAGTCATATTATAATCAAATTTAACACATTTTTAGAAAATATATGTATGTATATGCTTTTATTAAAAATTTTGTCAACTTGACTTCCAAGAAAATTGTAATAAATTCAATTTTGGAAATTTGGAAGTAATGAAAATGACGATGACTTTTAGCTTTCTTTAGCTGATATAATTCAAGGAATGGTTGCAAAATATAATTCAAGGAATGGTTGCAAGATTATCAAAAATATTATTAAAGGTGTTATTCAACAGCTCCTGCAGTGCAACAAAGACGTATCACAAATACCAATATTTTATGTGTGAAAGAAAAATCACAATCATATCTGAAGCTGAGCCCATGTCATATCAAAAATGTGTCAAGATGCTGTATAAATTGAACTATGTTCTTTAATGCAACATAGTCATATTGCTCAGGAAAATGTTCCTTAATATCCTTTCATATTTGTGTAAAAAACAGAATTACATCTGAAGTTAAAACGAAGTAATAAAAAAATTTTGATGTTTAATCGTAATTTGTAAAGTTCATTGTTTTTTTTTCAGATACGTCTTTGTTGTATTAAAAAAGCAAATCGAATCGCTTCATATTGGATGTTCGGCAAAAAGTTATTGTGTTTTAATCAGGGACGTAACAGTTATAAGATAAACGCTAAAAAAATCAGATTTAACAATTATTACTGATACATTGACGTAATGGTTATAGTCAACCATTAACAAGAAATATATTTTATTTTGGTTATTTTAACCAATTGAAATGAGATATATATTTTTTTGGTTATAAATAATCGTTATATGAACCAAAAAAACTTTTGGTCGAAAATAACCATTATTTCAACCTAAAAAATTTTTTGGTCGAAAATAACCATTATTTCAACCAAAAAAATTTTTGGTTGAAAATAACCATTATAAAAAAAAATTTTTTTTTTGGTTACTACTTCAAAAAATCGATTTTAGTGCCTTACGAATGAAGAAATTACACTGTGCAAGATCGAAACTCAGTATCACACTAAAATAATTCTAGGTCCTGAAACATGATTTAACGAACTCTTTTGACGTTAAAAAGTTACCAACCTAATGTGTACCAGATCAAAAGACAGTAAGTAACGGTTAGACGTGTGCCACACATCTAATTACCATATAGAAAAAATTTTTGTATATTTGAGTTTATGTATATATGTATGTACGAACTTGGTGACAACAATAAATCATTGAAATTTTTGGAATTTTTTGATACATGATAACCAAAAAAAATAATTTTTTTTCTATAATGGTTAATTTCAACCAAAACTAATTTTTGGTTGATTTAATGGTTATTTTTAACCAAAAATTTTTTTTGGTTGATATAATGGTTATTTGTAACCAAAATTTTTATTATTTAGTTACGGTAACCAATATAATATAAAAGTCGCGATAATGGTTAAAAATTCCCAAATGCAGATAAAGGGCATTTTTGCCTAACCTTTTTGATCTGAAATAAAAATATAACAGTTATTTTCGGTCCCTGGTTTTAATACTTGTGAAAATTTGGTTATGACGCACTAAAAATTTATAAAAAATTGTGTTCATCTTAAATAAATATGCATTCGAAATTTTTTTACTTGAACTATTTCCATGCCATGAATCCATTTGGCATTAAGAAATCATACACATACACATAAATCCATTTCCAAATAAATTTGCTAAAAGAAAAAAATATAGAAAATAATCTCAAAAAATGTAACCCTCTTGGAAATTTTCTTACATTCCACCACTGTTACTTTGGCCCGGTGTTCTATAAAGAAATGCATACACCTTTTGCCACATTACAATGCATTACGACGTATGATGCAAAAGTAAAATCTATAAAGTAAGATCCGTCAACTTTAATTGAAATCGTAAAGCCAAGAGCAAAAAAATCTGAAACAACAGAAGCCCATAAACAAAGCCAGCAAATAACATCTTACATTTATATAAAAGTGATGTGTGATATTGATGACAAAGGAATCTTTGCAAGGAGCAACCACCACTACAGCAATAATACAGTAAGTAAGAACTGCAATGTTTTCTTACACAAAAGTTAGATAAAACAACAAAACAAAAAATTAAATCACTGCCACGGGCCGACCGGTGTTGCACAATAACAATTAAAAAGGATATAATCATAAGGGAAAAATACTCTACCATACACACACACACAAGCAAGTCCTCTAATACAAAAATCACATAAATTCCAATAGACAAGTTGAAAATATAAGTTACAACCATTAAATCATTAAAACAACATTGAATTCAATATTTTGAAAAGCCAGCAAAAGGAATTATTTCTAAGAAAATGTGCCCTAATAAAAAGAATCCTCAGGACCGCAAAAGATGACACACATACGAATTGTTTTTATTGAAAATAAATGGGGAGAGAAAAAGCGAGAGAATTCATTGTTGGCAAAAAAAAACCAAGTTGGATCACCTGGCCTATTTAGCTGGAAGAGAAAACAAAAAAATTAAAAACCGTTTGATTTGTTTTTCAACATTTTTTAAGATTATAGACGATTGATAGCGACTTTTTAGAGCTCTATACTTCTTAGATTACATTTTTCTTAAAACATTAATTTTAGCTAGTATCAGATTTATACTCATCATTGATGGAAAACACCGACGCTATGAGGCTATCTGAAATGATAGACCCCACAATATTCTTTCCTAACACTTATTGCGAAGCCTATTCAGCTTGTTTAACGAAATATCTTTAGTGCTGCTTAGCAGTGATCGACACTACAAATACCAGACAACCAATCATGTTGACATGTTCTATGAGGACAATCGTTGTAATCGACGATTTTTAGGATCAAATAAAATATTTTCTTTGGTTTGTAGTGGACTTTTGTTATAAGATTTTAGATTAAAGATAGGAATATTTAGTCCCCGTCTATAAGTAATATTTTTATTACCTTTTGAAACTGCGAGAAATTCTTGTTTTGCAACGTCAGTGTTTTCGCAAATAAAAACCTTTCTGTCTGTAGAGTGCGTGTCAGGATATAGAAGAGAATTGCAAGTACATGCAATTCTGTAACCATCTCTGTTTTGGTTTTCCCCTGTCCCTCGCAAACACAAAAATTGCAGCAAATTAAAATTGCAAATGGGGACGATCAGTTATTTTTAATTTATAAATTTTAATTTATATATAGTAGTAATAAGGACTCTTTTAGCCATCACAATGAGCCTTACAGTGGCAGAATGTACTTGAAAGCTCATTGTAAAGGATTAGTAAACTATGTTCTTCAGGACAATTTAAAAAAAATCTATTCACCTATCCTTTTATAACTTATAACATAGTCATATCCAATAAAAAATCAATTTGACAAATTTCGTTTTCGGTTAATAAATTTTAGCCTCCATATTCACTCTTATTATTTATCCAATAGACAGGATATTGGGAGACTTTTGTTCCTCTGTAACATAAAAATTTTGATTTTTGAAGTATGACCATGTTGTGAGGAAGTGTTATTGTTCCGATATACAAATAACCCCACCTCAAACATGTGAATCTTGTCAAACTTTTGGAAAAGCGATAATAAAAAACTGTTTGCTTGCGCTTACAATTTTTTCTTTCGCTCAAATTTTTTAGAAAATATTTTGTATTCTAGAACTGATATTAATATGCGATAGCTTTTATAGTTATAATTTATTAGCCTTTAAGCTAAAAAATGCGTGTATTTAAAGCAACTAACAGTGGGCCTTTCATAAACAAAAGCATTCTTATCTTCTTTGGCGAATTTCGCCTACAACTACTAGATTAAAGAAAAATGTTCGTCGGTATCTTCAATCTAGTACAATCTATCGCATTTGTATTCAAAAATCGCCAAACATGATAAGGGGGAATATTCATTAAGTGTTATTTAACACCCAGATTTATTTCTACATGCAGGATAAGCTGAAGGTTAAGAAATTAAATGTATATGTTCTTGAGGGACGTCAAGCGTTTGTTCTTAAAATCATTTGTTATTTGCTTTACAAGTCGAAGAATTTTTATTTCAAGAGCTCTTCTTTTTTGCTTTTATTGGGATAGAGTAAAAGCTATTACGACCGTAGTATCTCTAAAATTAAAAGTAATGTCTAAGCTTTTCTAAGATTGTTAGAGCATGAACTCATTGCAGAAAGTTCTATCGAAATACACATTTTTTCCTGTCTAATACTTACTTTCTTCTGGGGCAGTAATTACATAACAAAATCCAAAATATTATTTTTTTTCTCTCAAATCCACAGAGAACATTTACAAAACCAATAAATGAACGCATTCATTACATTATTTTCTTATTTGTGTGGTATCTTTCATATTTCCTTAAATTTCATTTGATTAGATTAAATTCCTTATTATAGCTCTAATAAGAATGGCAACATTTTGCCAAAATAATTTAATTTAACTCCTGCAAAATATACTACGCAGGATAATAATTAACTTGCCGATTCATCATCATTTAGGTATTTAGTTATACAGGAAAAACCTTCACTACATCCTTTTCCGGCAATTCCCTGATGATAGCAATTAAAGGTTGCCGTGCCATTACTAATGCCGAGCAATGTTGGCAATCTTGATTTATTTATGAAAACCTCCTTTCCTTAACATGGGGCCTTTCATAAGTATAAAGCGAGTTAAAGATAGAACCAGACATTTGTATTTTCACGAACAAACGATATGTTAAAATAACTCACTGTCCACACTTGCAATTTAGTTGCAGCAATTCTTGGTTGTTTTAGGAGAGAGAGGTAAGAAGCTAGGGGAGGGGTACAGAGTTTCATGTTCTCTGCAATTCTGTTTTGCTTTGCTATCCTCACTATTCAACTTGATGTTTGGTGTTGTTGTATTTGATGTTTTACATACGTTTTATACAAGAATTGCAATACTACATTTTTTCTAATGTGGACACTAAAGCAATTCTGCAGCAGAATTGCATGCAACAAAATTGCCAATGTGGACGGGGAGTAAGTCTTGTCAACTTTCAACATGGATTCTATTCCCAACCATCAATGATTTCTGCAGGTATCATAGATCTTTGTGTCATATAAATACAGGTTGTCATTGAAATTTTGCTGACACATAGTGCTACTCAATGTGAGGATGACTCGAACTAAATTCTTAAAAATAAAATTTAATACACCGGCATACACCTGTCTTATTGTTAAAGAAATAATAATAAAAATAACTTTATTGTTATTACATTTTATGTCACCTCTATTATGCTAGTCAACAAAAAAAATTCATTTTTTGGCTTTTTACAAAGAAACTAAAAAAATAAATATCCTGTTTACAGCCTATTCATGCTGTATTATCCTGTCAATACCTTGGCATTATTATAGTTATCATCATTTTTCTAACTTCAGTTATTGAATTTATAGAGTTGGTTTCGTTGAATACTTGTGTTTATCGCTATAAGAAGTTTGATTTTTTATTCGTAATTCAAATACTAATTTATGTATGTATGTACGTGTGACCCAATCAAAAGGAAGTTTAGTTATGGAGCTAATGAGATTATTGTCTTATGAAAGACAGTTAAGTAGATTTGAAATGGTTTGTTGTGTAAATGGGAACAACTTAAATAAATATTAAATGACTATATGGGGATTATTTTAACGTTAAACGGAAGTCCTTAAAACATGGAATCAGTTCCAGTGTGGTCAAAGCCTTATAGATGTGGGCATGATAAAACATTAATTTAAATTTTAATAAATATATTGTTTTTAACTAAAATTTCTATATTGTTTCAGTCTACTTTTAGGTCCACTTAACAGCGAACGGGTATAAGATTTACAACAAAAATATCAGGCATTTTGAAGGTATCTATTGATTATTAAGAACACAAAAATATGTCTACATATAATTTTAACATTTATGTATATTTTTATCCACTTTAACGAGACGTAAAAGCCTGAAAAATAATTTTATCTTTGAAAATGTTTATAAATAAGGGCGTATTTGTATATGTTTGTATTACTATCAAATTCAAATATTGTAGGAAACGGATCATCAAGTTTTCTGAGATTATTCCATATATCGCACCCAGTTTTATATTTGTAGCTTTAATTTTCTTCTGTAGAATGAACAAAAAGATGTACAGAAGAGGGTTAAAAGACTAATTGGCAAAAAAAAATTGTGTAGCCAACTCTATTGAATCATTGGAACATCGTCACAACGTGGCATGTGTTACACTGTTTCATCGTTACTACAATGTAATGTACTCTAATGAAGTATTATTTGCGAACAACACCTTTTGCCTTAAGAGGGCATCCGTTTTTGGTCGATATATCAGCGAATCGCATTACGCTTTACAGAGGCTATTCATTCGGATCGTATGTGGAATGTGTTCCAGATTTATTTCCTGTCACCCCCAACGTGGAGATATTCAAATCGAATGTCCACAAAAACTACTCCTAGATATTCTGCATATTATATCCTATTTTCCTAGTTCCAGCACAATGAACTGTATATATAGCGGTCATGCCCTGAGTGCTGGTTTAATCGCAAAAAAGTCCATCATAAAGCCGAGATTTTTAAGAAAGAAGTTTTTGACGTTTTTTTTCAATCTTCAGGTCTCTCCATTTTTAATTTTATTAATCGATATTTCGGTCCTCGAAAGGTACTTCTTTTAATTGTACAACTTGAAGAATATCATAGTATCGACTAATAAAATTAAAAAATGAGATGCCTTAAGTTTGAAAAAATAAATTAAATTGATAGATTGATAGATTGTTCTACTGCCAATTCAACAACGTTTTCTCTTTGTTAAGTAGACAGGTTTTCCCTAAGAAATACATACAAACAGCTTAAAGCGATCGTTTTCCACTATATTCAATTGGACAAATGCCAGAAGTAGAAAACATGGTCCTGTCATCAACTAGAAATGTTGTTTTAAGATCAAATTTTTTGTTTCACTTTGATTATATTAACGAAATATGACAAATAAATATGTATATAAAATAAATATATGTGATATAAAAATATAATCGATGCAAAAATGTTTTTGGCCTATTATTTCCTTCCAACACTCCGTTTATTACGAACGAAAAATCTGTGGCAATAAGAAATAAGTAGTGCTTAAGTAGACTTAAGCTCAAAATTAGTTAAATGGTGACCATTGTAATTTGTTACTTCAAAAGTACCCTCAGCAAAATTTTACTCATTTAGCCCAATTTTTCAAGACGTTACAGCGTAATGAATTTGTGATTGTCCCTTTTTGATTTAGAATTTAATTTTGGAATAACAACTCATAAAACTGCATTTGATTGTTTGTAAAATATAAAATAATTTTTTTCTAATATAAGTTACAGAATATTTAAGTCTGTTATTCTGCGTTAAAGAGCGAGCTCGCCTTTAAAAATTGACTTTAAAATTTTTAAAATTCTCTCCTATAAAACTTTAAAAACAGAATTAAGAATTTTTTCCTTACCGGCACAGAAATATAATCTTAAGCCACATTTAGAGTTTAATCTTGTATCTCAGCAATCCATGTTTTATTTGAGGCACTACTCTTGAGAAGTCAAGTCAGTCATCACTATGATAAATTAGGTCAAGTAGGGCTAACCAGGCCATTCTTTCTCACTTGGATGCATAGTTTGATGCCTTCTTGCTAAATTGTTAAAATATTTTTACGGTATTGCATCAAAAGCTGTCCAGCCGTTTGAGCCCTACGATGCCATGAACAGTCACACAAACTGCCAGATGGAAATGTTAAAAATACAATGTAACATTCGTTTTTTTACATTGCTCGCTGAGAAAAGCACATAAAGAAAACTTTTTATTAAGTACAAAAGAAAAATTACTTTCAGAATATCATATGATATTACAATGCTAACACTATAATTTTATATATAAAAAATGTTATAAGCTTTTCCATCTCTGATTGCTATTGTACATGTATACAACAGCTTTATGATTTTTAGAATGATTATTCATGTATTTTGTTGGCATGGCTTAAGCAACTGTAGTATATATACTAGACTTGCTAGATCTGTATGATCTTCAAGGCCAGTTTATTACCCGGAAAGATTTCTGCTATTAATTTTTCAATATCAAAAATATATGTTATCCTGAATAAAAAGATAATCATTACATACACAAGTATATCAATGTAACACCTTTAAATAACAGACTATATGTACACGTGTGCATATCACAAAATCAATAAATTATAAAATAGAATAATACAATTGGAGTTGAAACACTTCGAAGAACAACCTCTTTTCACCATTAGACGTCCATTGTGTGTAGGAAATGTCACCTTTAATCTGCCTCTAAAATCAAATAGAAACGCAAAAAATACTAATTACACCGGTTAATATATCCGGAACAATGAGGCACACATGCATTTGCCAAATACTTTCTGTCAATACAAATGCTTCCTGGAAACAGCATCTGCTTCTTGGCAACAGACATTTAAGCATTTTTGAGATTTGGTAACCATCAGCATGCCACAGAATGGTGGCGCATTTATTTCAAAGGCTTTTGCGCACTTTATCATCATGTTTTAATTTTTGAATAAGAGACAAGAGCTCCATACCACCATAAAAATTAGAAAAATATAGTAAAATCAAAAAAAAAAACCTGAAAATACTTTTACAAATTTCGATGGAAGTTTTTTTTTCATGCTTATAAATGTTATACATCTTCAGCCAAAATTATTAAAAGTAGATATATATGAGGGCCATCTCATAAGTTTGTTTTTTATATACCTTTATTAAACGCTCCCTTAAAAGAACATGTTGAAATTTAAAATACTTGGAAAGCAAATTCGTTAAAATCTACTTAAAGAAAAATATTTTTGTATGTATTAGAAATGAGTGACTTATATTATGTCGTAGTGGACAATTCTGCATTATTATCGTAATTACCAAGATCCAAATAATCAAAATTCTTATTTTGCTTTTTCTGCCTTTTGAACGAATTCTGCAACAATAGATAAGATTAGATATCTCCTTTAAGGAACTTCCAATTCGGCCCTCGTCAATGAAAAAAAAATAAACAACGAAACACCGGTTCCTCTGTCGTATCTGGTGATTGCAATTGTTCTAATTTTGCCACAGTTTATGCTATAAAAAAATCTGGTGTTTCTGCTCAAAGTTGCACTGGTATTCGAACAAGTACGCATGCGCCCGTGTGTGTGTAACCATATGCGAGTACATTGAAAATTGCTTGTTTGGCAGTTATTAATGCCAAGTTGACAGCTGCCCTGGTGGCATCATCCCCTAAAACTAGAAAAAAGGGAGAAACAAAACATTACAAGACATTTACGAAAATGACGATAAACATGGAAGTGTTAAAGATCTTGTTGAACTACGTCATCACAAATCTGAAAATGTTTTCAAGTAACATCCCTTCTTATTTTCAAAAATTAGGTTCTGTTAAGGATTCCACATACAAAGAGCAGTGATTTCTTATGCTTCCTCAGACATTGACCCGTGTACATCTGCTTTAGCTGCCGCTATTAATATTACAATTGAAAAGGGAAAACAGGAATAAATAAAAATGATTAAAACAACAACAATATAAATGCAATCACTTTTACTTCTCTCATTGTTTTCTTGATTGCGGTACCTGAAATTTTTCTTTTTTTCTGCGGTGGATGTCTTTCGATTTAGTCTGAAATCAAAATATTTCTTTCATTATGATTTACTGAAAAGCTGGTAGTGCAGCCACAATTTTTGCTCTTTAAAAGGAACAAACATGATTTAGTTTCATTAGAATTTTTCTTATTGTTAATAAAAAAAATGGCATGTGCAGCGTTTGATGAGATGTGACCACTTCCAACAATACCTTAACAATAAGTGGGATTTGTTATGAAGCAGTAAAAATTTACTTCTACTATTTCCAGGATATAACAATGACCAGCGCAATGCAAAGTAAGCATCGGTTTTGGCTCTATTTGAAATGTCAAGCTTAGTGCACTTTTAATACTAATTCACTATATTAATTTGTCCCTATACATCCAGGATATAAATTAAGAGGAGAATGATACGCATGTCAGTAAAAATTTTGTGCGACCCATACATACAAAAAACGAAATCTGTACTCTATTTGAACTCTGTGCCATACAAGTAGCTCCTCAATTTTTGTAGCAATACCCCTGAGATTATAGTGTCCGGTAGGATGTCATCCGTAAAAAATGGGTATCTCACCCGCACAAAATGTGGACGAAGTTTTGCACTATATCAGTGGCTTCCTTGCATGCCTTGCACTCGTCCTCCTTCACAACGCCGACTCAGTGCAGATGTGTGCGTAAGATGGAGTGTCCAATCAAAACTCAATTAACTTTAGCCTTCTTAGCCTTATCAAGCCTCTCATTTCATCCTTGTCTGGGTCACCCCATAGGACTTTGTTCGTTCTATGGGGCGATATTCCACACTATCCAGTTGAAAGTCTTTTGCCCAATTTTCTAACTTGGTCCTAGCAACACCCAAGGACTTCGCATTGACCAATGTTACTAACCATAGCACTTTGGCACTGATTGCCAGGCTGTTAGGATGCTCATTTTCGAATACGCCATGGTGGGCTGAAACCCAAAAGGGACGTATCTTGCCACATGACGCGTAATCGGTCATCATATATTTTTATGTCAAAATGGTACCAAAACTTACCTTCTCAGACACAATTGCCATAATTACCGATTGGATTTCCGTTGACTACCGTATGCCCATAGTTTAAACTGAACTATTTCGCGCACTCCATAATGGCACGACCTGCTGAAGATCGTGTTGTGGTCAGGCAGATGAAATTAATTTTGGTTTCTGGTTTTCTAAACTGGCCTTAATGCAAAAACTACATCATTTATATATTTTAGAGAAATTCAGTATAAATTTGAAATTTCTAAAATAAAATAAAATTCAAATTAATATTGAAATTAAGACCGAAGCAAACACGATCTTTTTAACGTCGTTCTTTAGAAAAAATATATATCTCAACAATTAAGAATCATACACCGCAAAGTTTTTCGATAACATAAAACAATAGTTACTAAATATTTTATTTTATTACTGTGCATTCTTTACACTATTGAAGCAAATCTCTTTTGATTGCTCGGACTACATTTCAATCCCATTAAAAAAATTCAGAAGGGACTCTCAGCTGCTGTCCTCTAAATCTTCTGTGCTTAAATTTTGAAGAAATAAACCTTAAATAATTGATTGAAAAATCACTATGAATAAATTGGTAAAAGTAAAACATACTCGTATACACATCTTCACCAATTCAATTTATCAGTATTTTGAAATATCCATATTTTAATTTAATAGATGACCTCAAAACACTATAAGGTAAATGAAAACCGACAGAAAATCCTCTACTGAAACTTGGATCGACTTATTTTATCAATTGACGACAATCAGTCTCATTGTTGTCCCCTTTTTCTTATGAATTTTCCACATTTGCGTACTATTGCGTTGTTTTCGTTTTTAATAACCCATAAGAATCACTTAGATTCCTCACAGATATTCCTATGAATATTTATTTATAAATTTTACTGTATTTGAATACGAAACATGTAAGTGGGTACGTATCAATCTACTTATATCTACCACTACAGTCCACCTTAAAACGTAACCAGGTGTTGTTTACAACTCAGTTTTTAAACATGGTACAATTCAAATGTATTAATGTATGTAAGTGTGTAAGTGTGTAAGTGTGTATCAGTGTGTGTGTATGTGTTTGTGTATGCACGTGTATAATTTTACGTTTGCATGCATTTCACAACCCAAGTAAACCTCTTTTCTAGCATTTTGCGTCTTTGTATTATTCCTTTGTAGCTTCTTCAAAGTTTATTGTTATAAATTATCAGAAACTTAAAGGTATTAGATCACACTACCGCAACAGTCCTTCAAAAAAATTATAAAAACTTGAGTTATACTAAAAAATCAAAAAAAAACCAAAAATCATCAATACAGAATATGAAACAAAAAAATTTTAAGTCCAACAATTTAAATAAAGATAAGCTAAAGCCGCTACAAACAACATATTTTTAAATTTCACGCAAAGTCGGAGACTTAATAATATCAGATCGAAAATGACCGCATACCGGAGACTAGACTAGAGGCCAACTGCGGAACATTGATCCCCGACATCCATTCCTGGTTGACCGACCCTTGGAACCAGATTCCCATGGGGCTTCATTGTTACACGGATGGATCAAGGTCGAGAGAGAAAACGGGAATTGATGTTTATATAGAAAACACCACGGAATTTTTTTCCGCCTTCCGGACTATTGCACAGTTTTGCAGGCGGAAGTTCGGGCGATAACGGAGTGTATCAGGGAACTCAATGTAATGGGGAGGTCAGGACTTGTGAATATATTCACAGATAGTCAGATGGCCATCAGAGCAATCTTAGCGGAACGCACTAAATCACGTACAGTTTGGGATTGCAAAAACGCTATTAACAGTTACTCGATACATGGTGAACTGCGTATCATATGGTTGCCAGGGCACGCGGGGATAACTGGAAATGAGAGGGCAAACTCACTCGCTTCTAGGGCAATAGATTTAGGTAATATAAGCATTTAACTCTCTGGAATAACGGAACCATAGGAATCGATAAAAAATTTTATGGAAAGATCCAGACGAGAGAAGAACAAGGGAGCTGCTAAGACTTAGCAAGCCCGAACTAAGTAGAATAATGGGAATTGTCACAGGGCATTCTCAACTACGGGCAGATCTTAAACGCATGGGAATAGCAGGAGGAGATGAATGTAGAGCATGTGGGGAGGAGAGCGAAACATTGGAACACTATTTGTGCCAATGCCCCGCCTTCTCACAAATAAGGTCCCGATATTTTGGGGGTGACACCTTACCGAACATAACCCGATTACGGGGAATATGCTGGAGGAAATTAAGGAACTTTGTGAGTGACACGGAGTTTCTCTAGACCTTTGGGTCAATATGTTTCTGTTAAACCCAAGGGAGCGCACAACAAGCCTTCACTAGCTTAAGTGTATGTCGTATGACATGGGCTATCACACCCCTCCAATCAACCTAACCTAACCTAACCTAATAAGATATTAATTTGGTTAATGTAATAGTTAAATTATTATAAAAAAGGTCAAAAAATATGGATGTATTATTAATATAAAATGAAATGGATATTTTCGCGAGAAATTAACATCGTGCATTTTGGTTGGATCAGCCTTTAGATAAAAAACAACTTTTAACACATAAAAGCAATCAGGAACCATAAACTATTTTCATTATATATAATATATTCAAACTACCTATAAATTACAGTCTTTTAAGTTTCTTTTATAAAAACAAATACATGAGTATTTTATATTATTCAGAATAAATATTGAGATTGTATTAAGCAACAATATCTCCACTCAATATCATTAGTATTTTTCTCATTTTAATTTTTCTAAATATTAGCATAAGACCAAGTGTTCCATTTTTATTTTAATTTTTTTCCTTTTCATTTTTATTTATTTTATTTTCATACGACTGCAAGTCATTTGTACTCGTATGTATGTTTCGTCCATGTTTGCAAGCTTTAAACGTCAAAAGCATTTAATAAAGTGCGTTTTCTTTGTGTAGCTTTTGTTGTTTTCTGTGTTTTGTTTGCGTTTTGTCTGCTGATTTTTTAGGGTAGATAATGAAATGGGGTTCAACTCTTGATACTCATACATTCCACCATTCAAATGAGTTTAAATTTTAACCTCCTTTATTACTCTATCGGCATTTAAGTTTATTAATGTATTGAAATTAACATTTTTATGTTGCGCATGTGTATTGGATTTTATTTGTTCAATTGTTACAAAAGAAGAAATTATTTTGTTTACTTGCGATTAGTCAATTGAAGCTAAAAAATAGAGTTAATTATATAAATCAGGTTAATTTCACTGTAAGTGCGTGAGCAAATTGATGATGAGTGTGTAAATATTTCATTTAACTTTGCATATCTTCATATAAACATACGAGTATAATTTGTGAATCAAGCAAATTTTAGAACGTAACTAATTATTTGGATCAAGTTAAATCAACCATTTTGATATTCATTGGTAGTTTCTGATACCCAGAGGTCCTGCAAAGTTAAGAATAATATACCTTTTGAGTAGCACTAGCAAACTTGACAGATCAGCCAAAGGCAAATGTCTGAGTTATGCCAGACCCTGTCGATTATTCATAACCAAACAGTGGCGTGGAATGTATGAGACATGTAAAAGCCTAATACCTTTCAAAACCTAATACCTATCTAAAGTGTTTTCTTTTCCAAGAAAAACACCTGACGTATTTCTAATCTATTTTTAAACCAAATCTATCTATATGCGGCATGAGATAACCCTCCAAAATAAATATAAAATGGATCCAGAAAATTGGAACATTATTTCATATGCAATAAATATGAAATAAAAACCCAACAAAAATGAGTAACACCCAAACCGGAAATGAAATAATGATTAGGGATATATATTATATACTAGCCACAAATAAAATTTACAAGTGAAAGTCCATATCCAAATATATATGGAAGATTGTGGTTTTCTACTACAACCTTTGCTTTTAAGGAAACCAACGCGGCAATAAATACTGATCTTGTAAGAGTGAACCTTCTCACCGCTCCAATTCAAATAGTTTTCGCCTGAATATGCCCTTTAACTTTAAAGTAGCCCCCATAAAACTTAATGAATTCATTTTATAGCTCTCCAAATAGAGAATAACACATATCTAATTTATATGAGAGGACCCTTCCCGTCAGCGTAATACATATGTAATCAACTAGATAAGCCTACAACAGATAAATATTTATTAAACGTATAATAAAGTTTGTAAATATTTTTATATAACAAAACACATATTCAGACTATATACAATTATATAATTAAAAGAGAAATTTTTATGGCGACCATGCATGATCATGCATTAATGATTCACGCTAATGTCCTGAACGATGCCAACCTATAAATTTAGCCCCAGTTTTTACAAACAACTACACTTTGTATTAAACAGTCTCTTTAACTTTCACTTTCTGCCTTTTTTTTTAAGGGAAAACGATAATTTTTAAATGATGATTTTTTATTATTATTTTTTATTTTTTTTTTTTTTGTAATTAAAACCCGCCCCTTGTAACACAATTTGTTTAAAAATCGACAACACACCATTAGAAATAAACGTTAGAAGACAACAATTGACACGCCATTACAAGGTGTCAAACCGAATGAAGAAATTAATTGAATTTGGAAAGAACTGACAAATAAAAGTGAAAATGATGACACCTGGACTTAAACATATAATCAAACATTGAAAATTTAAAAAGTGAAAACAAATAAATGCCACACGTGAGCAGTTTGATTACAAGATTAAAGAATTATTAGGAATTCTGTTCGGGTTTGTTTCGTGAAGCGCCATTGTTTTGTAAAATATAAATTTTCGAATAAAATGGATAAATTCATTTGTTTATTCGTATGTTTTTAGTACTAAATTCATTAATAACCATTGCCTACTCATTTATTTTGACATGCGAATGGAAAATTATTTGATAATTATTTATTACTTTCACTTTCGCCGTAAAAGTGAGTATGTAAATTTTGTTTTATTTAAAAAATCGATTTTAACAGAACTAGAAATTTGTATTCATTTTGACGCAGTAAAAGCTTCTCGTTTAAATAACTTTTATTAAAATTTTTTATTATTATTATTATTTTTGTTATTATTATTATAACAAGAAAAAAGACCTCGATACATCACGGCAAAATGAGCCTCCACCAACAGACACTCAACACGAGCCAATAGTATGACACTGGCTACAAATATAACGAACCCAGACGTAGGTAAATAAAGAAAAATTCTCCTCAGGATGAGATTTCTGCACTTTTCCGAAGTAGTGCAGGTAGCTCTCTCGGGAAGGCAATCTTCTCAGAAAAGGAGGAGGGTTTGTTTTAGTGGAAACACGACTCAACGCAGCTGACGACGGACACTGCAAATGATAAGGCAAAAAAACTATCATTATAATAATTATTATTTTTTTTTTTTATAATTTCTGAATCGAACCTCAGACTACTAGTCTAATAAAACACTATCTACTAGTCTATTGGGGCATCCAATGGTAATTGAAAGAAAGATCTGAAAACTGTTAAACAATGTTTTGATTCAGACATATTTTCTCGTCTTAAAATAATTTTAATGATTTACCAGTAAAATAATGTAAAGGCATGCTCTAGTACAGGAAATCAAGTTGATCGTGTTTCAATTATTAAATTAACAAAACTCTGTTTTCTCTTCTGAAAATACGTTCTTTTTATAAAACAAACACATATATAATTGATACAATTATATTCAAATAATAAAAACAAAATCGTAACTAATAAAAAGTTTCAATATGGAATTAGTTTCCTTCATCCCACATCAAATTTGGCTTGCGAACATCGTTGGAAGAAAAGATACAACTCTCGAAAAGTTTAAAGTTTTTCCAGATGTAAAATCTATTCCCAGTAATAAACAACCTTACCCCCATCCTATTTTTCTAGTTCCAGCACAATGCACTGCATAAATAGGAATCATCCCCTGAGTACAGGTCGAATTGAAAAAAAAAATTAGTCTCTCAACATGTTGAAACCAGTATTCAACCCGGTGAATAGGCATCAAAAAAGAAAATATTCTGCAGTGATTAAAAATGAATTCAATTTTCAACTTCCGGATAATAATCTTAGAATTACCATGATTTTTTGGAAGCTCTTTTTCCATTTAAATAAAGTATTTATCAAGGAGTACTTTTATTAAGAGATGGTTTGTACGAAGAATTATTGACAGTTAATAAATTTCTTATTTTCGACAATTAATTAAACCATGTTCTCTCTTCTCATTATTTATCCTGAAAAACTATTAATGCCTTCTATGATCGCCGTCTCTGTTTAGCATGAAATTGTTTCCTGTGAAAACTTCATTTATTTCTGTTAACGACTAGCACACGAAAAAGTAAAAGTATTTTGTTTTCGATTGTAATTAATTTAAAGGTCAAAATGCCACCACAGTAGTTCAAATTGCGGTTCTCAGTAAATCGATTGAAATTGTTAAATGAATGTGTTAATATGGGCACATTATGTCACTGTCAGAGGGATGCAAAGTGTTTGAAATAAATGATATGAAAAAAGAACTATTTCCATGGAAAGGACTTTATTTGTAAATGTTAGATCAATCAAACAGAGAAAAATGTTTTCTCAATCAATCGAAATATCAAATGATATTTTCTCACGAATTTTTTTCCATGTTTATTAAGTTTGTTCTTTGTTTGATTGTTCATTATTTTAAGATCTTTTTTATGGTTAATTTGTTAGCAGCCAATTATTCTTTAATGGGGGTCTATTATCAATTTTTAATGAAGGACAGTTTGATATTATTCACCAAAAGTGGTTGAATTCAACGGAGAGCGGGAATTTTATTAAATTTTAAATTATTAATACGATCACATTTGAAAATCATTACATTGACTTGTTCATTTTCATGGGGTTAAAATTGTAACAATTTATTTAATTTTAGGTGAGTGTAATCAACGACACAAAGCGAAACACTATTTGAAAAAGGTTATATACGACGGTTATTGAGAATAATCCATTTGTAAAGAATATTTTATAAAAGTTGTTATGGCTGTAACGAATTTTGATTATAAAAATTATAAGGTTTATAACGAATACAATAATATTGTTAATTGTTTACCTCATTAATATATAAAAAATTAATGTAGTCTATTTTAATGTTGATTATTTTTATTGTTGTTTTTTTCAAAAATATATAGAAGAAAAAAGAAAAATAAAGAAGCCGGTCCCGAAAAGGCTGTATTTCTGACTACATGGGCGATGCTCTCACTAGAGACTGATAGAAGCAATTAGCAGACGAACTATAGCAGCCAACAATAGACAGTGTTATATATACTCGTACAAGGTGGCGCAAAGTAATGTCATCATTTGAATTGACTGCAACTATGCTTTGTGAGCAACAACTAAAAATTCCGTAAAACGAGCGCAATTATACATACGTCTACCATTTGTCCGATAAAATTTTTTCGAACAAAGATTTTTTTCATTGATAACAATAGGGCAACCAGTTTAGATTACTCTTGCACCACTTTGTATATTGTTCTTTTTACATGTTTTGCACTCAATTTCATTTCAGGATTAGATAATACCCTTTATCCGCATGTGTCAGCTACTTTGGTTGGTGTGAAAAGACTATAGAAAATTAGAAAATGTTAGTGCATTTCATAATTAACGAATTGTTGAAGGCATACTCGTCACTTTTTTTGTTGTAAATGACCACTGATGTTAACATTAACTTGCAACCAAAACTTATATAGTAAATCGGTGGAAACATAGTGAAAAATGTCAAGTTTAAAATAATATTAAGTGTTCCATTGTCAGCTTAAAAAATGTATCATTTTCCAGTTACGGATACTCTGCAACACGTATTCCCCTTTTATAAGGCATTTTACTAATTTTTCTTTTCAAAAAGGAAATGCCATTATTTCCATTCATTTGGCTAAAAAAGGGAAAATTCAAAATTTTTTAGAAAACACAATGCCCATTATATTTATAGTTCATCGTAACGAGTCATTGATTTGTTACTACATGATGTGCGTTCATGAATTTGCCTCATGGGCGTCCTCATGACATTTTTTTGGTCGCTGAAGCAAATTATTAGTGAACTTTAAGCAGTTTGGAAATATTCAATTTCACATGTTGATGCCAAAACAATCAAATACAATACGAGAGCTCTCTATAGTATATGAATATTACAAATCATGTATATAGTCATCGTAGACTTAGAGTGCTTTTATATAAAAGACGCAATGTCGAGTATAAATGTCCATATAGAAAAATTTGATAAGGAATTTTCCCGAGGTATTTCCCTCATTAGTGCTCAAAAAAATTGTTACAAATTACACTGTTTAAAACAAATCCTGAACCAGACCTCTTCTTTTACGTTTTCTCCAAATTATGGAAAAATGTTAAAAGTTAATATTTCCCAATCAAAACTAAAAAACGCTGGAAAAACATGCGCCCTTGACAATTGCAAATATTTACCTGTTATAATTTTATTACACCTCCGCCTTTCATAAGCCAGTTTACAAATATTTACCTGTGGATTTTCTAGGATTTTTCCCACTTTTACGGGATGCTTAAGAAGGCTAGAAAATTGGACAAACAGTAGGTTTTTTGTTTAACTATTAAATAGAGTCAAGTGTGTGTTATTATGACGATAATAGGGATGATGATGTTGTGGAAAAATATTTGGTAGTACAGCGCGTGTTTCCTCGGTAGCTGGCTTAAGGTGTCTCCTAAGGGATTTAAACAAGTACCTGTAGAGATTTTAAAATAAATAGTGTTTAAAGAATTAGTTTAAGAAGCGGTTGTAAGATGTGGTATCACGTTGAGAAATTCAAGTGGATTTTTGAGAAAAACTAAAGAAGAGTATTCATTTTTTAAGTGGAACATCATGGAAAATTATCTTCCGAGATTCAATTGTAATTTAATTTATTTTTCTTTTAATATATTATTTAATATATATAATGATGAACTAAATTATTAAAATAGCAAGCAGTTACAACTTGTCGATTAATTTGAGGGATCTATTGAAACGTTTTTTAATTTTAAAAATATTTTTTAGATCGCATTATAAATTTCGTACAAAATTTAATTAATTTATTTAAATAACAAAGACAAATAATCAAATTTCTTAAACAAACTCATTGGCACACTTCATTCAAAACTTTAAAATACTGATTAGGTGCAAAACTCAATACCTATTTGTCAATCCTTTTGTTTTTATTACTTCTTCCATTGATTTTTTATAGAATTCACGTTTTTTTTTGTGACTTCAGTCCCAATGTTTTCCCATTTTTGAATCAGGACCTGCTCCAGCTCATGCTTTTTCGTCTTTTCCCATCTTTACACTCGCTTTTTCAACTCTTCCCATAACTACTCTATCGGATTGAGATATGGCGACTCTGTCGGATATGGAAGGACACGTACAACATGGGTCGAGTGCTTCGACTCATTATCATGTTAGAAGTATCCTATTAGTATAATCATATATGTACATTTTGTTCATAATGACATCAATGAACAGCAGCTTTTCCAACACTTTAGTGGACACACATCCCCTTAGTTCTACATATATTGAACTTTCTGCACACTTTTTGCATGCCATCAGAGCGAAAGATATTAAGATTGCTGTTATCCCAGAATAACACTTAGTCCTAATACTCGTTAGCATATTATAAGCTCTTCTTTTTTACTAAGGAAATAAGAGCTTTACGTCTGTCAACACGAAAATTCTAGTTTATCTCATGCACCTCGGCACCATAATGGCATGAATGTCTTTTTTAAACAATTGCTTTATCTTAGCAGTGAACTGTGTTAAAGATATTTGGTTGCACTCTCGGTTGCATAAAGATCTAGGGCAGTCCCTCCTAACTGTTTTGTAATTGCAAATGTTAAGGATCTATTGAAACGCTGCACGATATTTCAAATGGTGTTGATAACTGCCAACCATTATATCTCTAATCTCAACATACGATTTACATCAACTGTGCAAATATAGAACTATTTTGCTGTGAGATTCTGTAGCATTTTTATTCGTTATGCATTTTCAATATGTATGTATGTATATATGTATGTATATTTTTTTTAATTTATGCCCAACTGACACTTACAGTTTGGCGTGTAAAAAATATTCAATTAGAAAAGTGGCGATAATGTTAATTTCCTAGAAAATACTGGCTGGACCCATAACATTTAATATAAAGTGTGACAATAATTATCCTTATTTCATATATAAATTTTATTCACATAATTTAATTTTTTATTAATTAATTGCATTTCCATCAACTGGTTTTGAACTCGATCCAATTCATCATAAAATGTTTAACAGCCAATACATTTACCACCCCAGTCACACGATCCTAGAAAACAGAAACGGCACAAAGTTAACATATACAGAGAGTAACTGTGAGAGTAAAAGCTTTGGGAAATGCACTGTAATGTGCGCTTTCTCAGAAGTCAGGATAAAATGCAGAGATATTAATGTAGAAAAATTTCAAGTTTAATTTATTTGCAAATGATTTTATTAAAGGCATGTAATTACAAAATTCTCATTTTTAATGTACTTATAAATTTTTGTGATCTAAGGATTCTTCTTGGATCTTATCGCATGCAATTGTTTTTGGAAAAAATCCATATGTTAGTATAATTTTTTTTATAAACACTTAAAATCCGCTGGCATGGGAAAATATATTTTCAACTTGAGCGTCACATACTGAGCACGAAATTTTTTCTCACATGTGATGGAAGTGAACAATAATTAACCCACTGCTGCAAGTAAAAATTCATGTGGTGGACAGGCTGTTATAAAAATCGTTGCAATAGTTTTATTAACTCAGGCAATAAATTGCCTCGGCCATTGGAAAATTTCGCCAATTTTTCCCAAAAATCTATTTGCCAGGATTGTTGAAAAAACCACGGGAAATAACTAAAATATGCACACACCCACGCATATATAAATATACATACATACGTGCACATGTGTGGGAGCGTGTTAGTATATTTGCCTTTGCAAGGGAATACCAACTAGTTTTTTTTTACAAATCAATGAAAATTGGAAAACTCGTAACACACGAGCGGGCACGTACTAATATTAAATATTTATGCTGAAAAATTCCAACTATTCCTTTGGACTGTTGTGAAAATTACCGAAAAGTTACAAGGCATGTTGAGGGCACGTACTAAGTACTTCACATGTGTGTACTTGTGAAGGTACTCGTAACTAAAAACCTGGCATCCATTCGTACTGGTACTTTGATGGTAATTGTGTTGTTGCTGCTGTTGTTGTTTCGCCAGAGAAATTTTTAAATTTTCCGCATTGCATGGCGCTTTCGTTTTATGAGGTTGGTGGAAATGCATATGATGAGTGGAAATAACTAAGTTTCTATTATTTTTTTTTATAAAATGTAAAGTAAAATGATCATGTGGCAGAAGAGTATCACACCTTAATAACTAATGTGGTTGTTGGTATTAGTGTTGTTTAGGAAAACAACATATGCTCATGTGGTGGTGCCTTTTAATACTTTTTTCATAAGTTTTTTTTTTACAGCATCTTATATGTATGTATTCTGTTTCAAATACTTTTCAAATGTTTGGCTTACCTTCAGAAATTAAAGTCACTAAAAATTTAACTTTTTTTGTACTCTTATTCAAAAACACTAAATATTTTATCATTTTCATCTGTGTGTCGTATTAAGTTTTTGAATTTTCCAAAGGTTTTATGATGCACGTGGTAAGAATATGTAGTACACAATGTATATGTATGTAGAACATATTAAATGCAATGTGTACACAATATGTTGCATTCAGTGATTGGCATGCACTATTAAGCATGAGAAATTGGTGTTCTGGAATTTTCTCGAACTTATAAATTCTTAGCGAATGAAAGTTTATTGAATTTACCAAAATGGAAAAAGGAGTTGCAGCTTCTTGTGGTTTAGTTTTCGCTCTTGTAACATTATATTCCCCATACACAGGAGAATGACAGACTTTTGAAAGCAAACTTTTACTTCCATTTACCACTTTAAAGGAAATGCAATAATGTTAAATCACATGATCTAAGGAACTATTAATGGGCGTAGCTATGGAATTTTCCACAACCTCTGAGTATTTTTTTTCTTTTGGGTGGTTTGGTTTTTCTCCATGTAACAAAGCACTGTGGACTTTCTACTTTCTTCGGGTGCGTTGTTTTGCATTATTTTAAATGATAGCATAATGACTTATCATGGAAATTGGCATGCACGGAAGAAATTTTAAGTATTTCTTTGGCGACTGATATATTAACATTTAATATTGTTTTGAAGGGCGGCTTAAAGTTATAAGATGATGTTTTTGATTTTTTCTTAAATAAGTAAATCAATTTTTAAGATTATCTTATGGATGGCACCAGACACGAGTCCTTGCAATGAATATCTTAATGAAATTGTTAAAAAAAATCCATCAATCAATTCATTTCTGGATAAAAACGTTCTTTACATTTTACTAGATAAATTTAATTGCACAAGTTTTAATTTAGCTGGGAGAAAGATAGAGAAACATGTATTCCTCTCTCCATTTCTCTCCCAGTTGAAGTAAAATTTGCACAATTTAAATTGTAAAAGTTATTAGATATTAGATATCGAAATCGAAATCGAAATGCATGAATATTACTCTAGAATTTAAACGAGCAGTTTCAAATACAAGTATTAAAAATTCAATGAAATCTAGAGACTAATTTTGGCTCCTGTTCTTATATTAGAAAACCAAGTTTACACACATACACATGATCTGATATATAGAAGTCCACATATTGGCCACATCCTCATAAATGTAATTGGCATCGTATTGATTAAAGACATTATTTTAATTTAAAGATCTAATTAATTTTGCATATATATATATATATATATATATATATATATATATATATATATATATATATATATATATATATATATATATATAAGATTTTACAAATAAGACTTCATATATTATTTTATTTATATTGAAAGAAATCATCATTGATGTGAAATTTCTTATGCATTTCGGACTTTAAATAAACAAAAACTCAAACTTTGATTTCAATAAATCAAAACATTTTTAAGAAAGAAAAATTCCAGATTATTGACTTTGCAACCTTGATTTCAAAGCATATGTATGTGATTTGAAACAAAAAAAACTAATTTCTAATATTTTTGCTTAGAACTTCATTCTGAAACAGTATACACTTGGCGCCACATTTCAAAAGTTCCTTCAATAAGACCAACAAAAACAAAATGCTAATTTCAACAACAACAAAAAAATGCATAAAAATGATACCAGAGCAAATAAATTATATACATTCATATCTATATATGTATGTATGTATGTACATGTAGGCATGTACAGAGGGGAATACGCTTCATTGACACTGACATTAGTAAAAGTAATAAGAAATGTGTATTTCTTATTAAAATTTGATTTTGAAAACCATTCGACGCATTCAAGGTATGAAGCTAAATATATATATGCATTTGTGAAAGGAATCTATTGTGTTTTAAGGCAAAACACCTTAAGGTTCATTCTTTGTTTTTGCAAAAAGAAATAAATGCAAAGTATTTCAATATAGTATATTAATTTATTTATTTTATGCTAAAGTGTGACAGAGAGCTGCCGTTTGTTTTCCCATTTGCATTAATTTACATGTGGTAGTCATATGGGGCATAATCATTAAATTAGAGATAAACTGAATTTTAAACTGACAACAAAAACCATTATATGATGGTTTCTAAAACAACAACGACATTTCAAATTTTCATGTGTCATGAAGTCTTTCCCCTCAATGACATGCGCCTCATCAAAAGGTAAACCGTATACATTCGAAAAAAAACCTTTTTTCTACAATTTTTTTGTATTTATTTTATTAAGAGGTTAGTGTAGTTGTTTGCTTATTTAATATTTTTTTGTAAAATTGACGTGAAAGTTTATTATATTTTATAACAGATCGATATTTATATATCTAACTATTCGAAATGTGTTAAACAGTCTAAAATAAAATATTCCATTACAAAGTTCTGAGTATGATACGTTTTGTGAGCTACTCGCTTCCCAGACAATATCTTTAGTTAAAAATTTCTAGCATTTACAACTAACAAATTTGTTCTTATAACATTCTTTTTGAACTTTTTTTTAACCTTTATTCAATTTTAACAAATTGTGCCAATTTAGATACAATTTATTAAATATATTTAAAAAAACAGAATTGCAAATTTTAGGCATTTAAGTCATTTTATTAATTATTATTGTGATCTTTAAATATACTCCCAATAAGTCCAAGTTGATCCTTGTCAACCTTATTAGCATGTGATTATCTTCGAAAATATGCTGGCATAAGAAACTTGAAACTTCTTATATATACAATAATTCCAAATTTGCTTTAACAAAAAATATAATTTAAAATTTTTTGCACTTTTCATTAAACAAATTTATTGTACAAATATATACTCCTCATGTCTGCTTTTTTATAAAGAGAAGTAACACTAAGGTAATGAATGTTACTTCTTTTGGAAAAGCAATTGTACAGAGAGGATAGGTGGTGAAGTGAGAAAACAGATATATATATATATATATATATATATATATATATATATATATATATATATATATATATAGAGAGAGAGAGAGAGAGAGAGAGCTTAAATTCTTTTACAACTCTACTACTCTGGCTCCTCGACAATTTTTAACAGCATCAAACTTTGTCATTCTAAATAATTGATTTTGATAACGTACATCCTTCTTACATGAACATACAATTTGAGAAAATATAAGTATGTATGTATTTTATTATCAAATATTCGAAAAAGAATCCCTCGATTTTTTAATTTTATACAAAAAAAATAGTCAACCATGTTGTTTTTATTTGCTATAATCCGATGTGAAATTTTACGCTCTCTATCATCTGACTACGAAGAGTTATATTCAATAATTGAGGAAAAAATGTTTGATTTATTTTGGTTTTATTTGGTTGTTCGAGTTCAACGTATAACAACTTCGGGTTCTCCAAAAATGTCTCCTCTCTTGCTTGATTGTAACGAACTTCGTCTTTAACGAACTAAATTGCCCGATCCCATATATCAGGGATAGGCAAAACAAGGTTCCGCGCTAAAGGCTGGGGCACATAGAATCCGTCATCCGTCATCCGTCGAATTTTTCAACTGACAGCTAAGTTAAAATACAGGTTTTGTTATGAGCTTGGTTACATACAGTACGTCTCCTTCAACGCAACGGATGAAAGTTGGGCAACTTTTGGCGTACGTTGAGTACTTTGACAACTATCAGTTGATTTTTTGGTATGTTTTGTTTTAATTAACAGTTGATTTTTTGGGTCTGACCAAAAATCTTCGACTTTTATCCATTATATCAAGACAGCTTGAGCTTTATAAAGCAAAATTATAATTAAAATAAACTCCGTAATTTCTTCAAAATCCATAGAAAATGTTTACTCTTTAATAAAAATAAATGTTGCAAACATGTAAAAAAAGCAACTGATTTTCTACACGTTAACAAAGTACTCATTGTGCCAACCTCATCCGTCATTGCGTTAACGTCAGTTGAAAAAGTCGAAGGATGACGGATGACGGATTCTATGTGCCCCAGCCTTAATGCTTACGCTCTTACATCGTGTACATGTGCACACGTATTGCAGAGAAATAAAAAGCATAAATCAGTCTCACTCGAGCACTAAAACACGATGGACGTGCTACGCTTGTTGCTAGAAATAAGCGTTGCAATATGCAAAAAGTGAGATCCCCAGATATTCATGTGAAATTAACCTGAGGAAATACTAGTTCTTATGAACAAAATTTTTATGAGGGAATGGAGATTTAAGATTTCAAATTTAGGTATGACATGAAAATGTCAGATCTGGCAATAGTGATTCTTTATGTGTGTTTGTGAGCGCAAACAAAATATTTAAGTATATGTATTTTTGCCTATACCTGCCATATATATATATATATATATATATATATATATATATATATATATATATATATATATATATATATATATATATATATATATATATATATATATATATATATATATATATATATATATATATATATATATATATATATATATATGCTAAATGTTGTACTTGTATTTTCGTCCAACTTTGTTCGAACTCAAACCACTGTCCAACGCGTGTTCCTGCAAAACATGATTGATATAGGTTGTTACGAGTAAAAAAAAGAAAAACTTTGGTAGCTGAAGCTTGTTTCAATTCGCTTTATTAGTAAAAAAGGAATTTTAAAAATCCTACAAAAAGAAATGTATGTACATTAATTTATTAAATTTTTAATGATTAAATTAGTTACTTCAGTTTTACTACGTCTTTTCCACGTGTCACTTGCTGATGTCGTATTTCTTTTTCGTTACCGGCCACGTCACATGTAACCATTAGCTACCGATTATGTGGTTATTTTTTTATTTTATTAAGCCGGGGTTGCCGAGCTTTTCTTTTTAACATAGGTAAAGACTAAACTTTATCAATTATAAGATTAGAAATTTCAAAAATTTTGAAAATAACAATGCATGTATTACGTACTTGCATTTTCACCAGGATGGCATTTCATTACATACATTCTCTAAAAAATATTCATTTAATTTATGAAAAATTTTTTTGGCTTTCTTTTCTTGCATGACTTAAAATAGGCCCGAAGAAAATATCAATCATTTCACTCAATAATTTAAATTAAAGATATCAGCCGTTCATTGAAGACTGAGGAAAATATTAAAAAATTTTACGATATCATATTAGAGTTATTTTCTTCACAATTTATTTCATTCAAGAAAAACAAAAATTTAATTTTCTACTTAACTTAAATATGTGTTTGGAGTCACCATTTATAACAAACTTAGACTAACAAATTTTTAGACTTAAGAAAAGCTTAAACTGTTCATTACACATTAGTTCTTAGAGCGAATACTAATATTCCGAAATGGAACTATTCCTAATCAATGAAAAATGTATGTTTCATTCATGCTTTTTCATTCATAAATATTCACGCTGGTTCTCAAAACAATTCACAATTTCTTTTCTAACAGTCCATAGCATGTACTTAGAAAACATCAAGGTCAACAATTTCAAAAGTACAAAACATCTATCTTTATACTATTAAATACTTCATATTTTCAAATACTCTTCCCTTTTCTTGCCACCAAAGAGATGTGCTAAAATTATCACTGCTCTGTTAACAGATGGGCCAACTGAGAGTTTATCCTCTTGAAAAAATATTAACTTTAGCACGTACCATTTCATTTACTTTTTTGCAACTTCTGCCACACATATGTTGCTTGTTTAAAATGAACGCAGAACAATTTGATTTTCCGATTGCAACTTTTTCCTCTGACTTAAGCAAAAACAGCTTGAGGCAAATTTTCTTTACCTCCAAAACAAATATTTATACATAAGGAAAGATTTGTTTCGGAGGCCGTCTATGGAATATTTACCACGTGTATTTGAACAGAAGGTGCTACAAGAGAAGATGTGTGACTGGCAAACAAGCATAACTTTACCCTTAGATGCTAAAAAAAGATTTTGGTTTTAAATATTATTTTGGTATAAATATATTCTAGAATTTCGCTAAACTTTTTTTGTTCATTATATTTTTATATTTGAAAAAATCCTGTTAAGAAATATTTTCATAGAAATTTTATTTCTTTTTCATTTTAATTCAACAAAAAGAAAAAGTAAGAAACAAATTGTAACAAAATCGTGAGAAAAAGTATTCCAACTTCTTTTCTTTCCATTTTATAGTTGAAAAAAATTTGTTTATTCGAACAATCAAATCAAAAAGCAACAGAAAAAACTTTAGTGAAAAAAGACAATCAGAAGACAAACTACACCTTCTGAAAATCGTGACATCACATCAAAAGTTTGTCATTAAAAATTTCGTTAATAATTTGTTTTAAGGGCATTTATTGTTAAACGAAACCACTACAATGAAAAAACAATTCGTAACTACTGCTCTATCTTTTTATTTTTTTTAAATGTGATATGAAACCAGAGCTAGAAGAGAAATCATTCTACAAAGTATCCCACTAGTGGAAGAGTAAACTGTTGTATCAAAATACTTAGAAATTTTGATGTGATTAGAAAACCACAGATCCATTGATTTCGTCTGGAGAAAGTAATTCAAAATATAACTGGATAGGAAATATTTAATAAATATTGCTGATCCACATAAATATTTCAACTTAATACACTTCAACAGACAACGTTCACTGATTTATTATTTTTTTCCTCTACAAGTAGGTGTAAGCTCCTGACTGAAGCAAGGAGCTCCCACTTTCAGTGTTTGAGCTTACTAATGGTCATTAACAATACCACCTTTAGGGAACATTCTTTGGAATAATTGGAACTCAAAACTCTCTGCTCTTGCTACTCTCCTAATATGCATGGAATTTACGCACCAAACAGACTGGCAGACCAACGTTTAAATCGAGTTTATAGAAATTCAGCAGCTTTAATAACTAAGCACCTGACTCCCAGGAAAAAGTTAGGCACTCATCATCAACGTACGGTGAGCTTTTCTACCTTTAATTACAGCGGTAAGACCGTCAGACTCACACTCATCTCGTCTGCTAGTGTACCGCGTTCAATGACGGCCAGTGTCTTTCTGCAAACACATGCCATTAGAAACTGATTTCTATGAAGATCTCGCAAGTTCAGGCTCTATACCACATTAATTTTAACAACATTTTTTTTAACACTCCGAAAATTCTTCATAAATTGAGCTTGATACTATCGGCGATTTCAGAAATGTGCCGCATGTTTAAATCTTTAAGTCCAGCTAAATTCAAGCCTTGTCTGCCAAATTCTCTTCTATAATCACTAGAGATAAAAATATATTTCTGCAACTTCCTTAGGATATTGGCATCGGATCAAGGACACAATGAAGGACATCGGCAAAGCTGATGGGCCAAAAACGGGACCTTACTTCCGGAATCGAAAATCGACACCTTCTGTGGCATTCTCCTTTTAACTTGCAAACGGAAATTAGCGGCCCATTTCGACTATGTGCCACAAATCAGATGACTAGATGAACCGTAGGCTAGTCTAAAATAGAATAGATGACAACTGTACTAGAGATATCTTGTGACTCCAGAAGATACCTTTGAGAGACATAGTTGCATTTATCAACGAGCACTTTAAACTTGGAAATTACGCCAGATTAATGGGTCTTGAGCCATATCACTTTTACAAAAATGGTTTAAATGAAGAGGAAAGGAATGGTATCTCCTACATTTTGTGCATTTATTTTTCATTGAAGATGTAGAGATGAATGCATTTAAATTATCAATCATGTGCAGGTCTGATCGATACGACGAATGTTGATCTGAGAAGATTTAGTCTCCTTATAAGCAGCAGTGAATGTTTTCAAGCATAAGCCTTTGGGAACACTAGTGCAAATACCTTCCCTTCATGATTGATTCTCCTGCTAACTATTACATACATCAGGTACCTTCACAGGTGTCACAAAGGAACCAAATTGTGGACCATAGCGCCTGCTAAACCTAACTTGATGTAACCTGTTAAAAGTTTTGTACTGAGTTTGCTTATCACAAAACTATACAAACCCTTTTCAAAAAAAGGGCTAGCAGGAATGGTTAAAACAATGTGCTTTCCAGTATATTTAAACTTCCAGAACATTCAAAAATTTCGAAGACTCTTTAAGATTGCAAAAATGACATACAAATATGGTATTTCAGTAAAAAATCATTTCCAAATTAGTCTTGACAACGCTGAGATTAGGATCTGCAAGTAGTGCAAATTCGATTCATTTTTACATAATATTAACATCGTCTTGGTGTTGCAAAATATTCTCTTTTTTAATTTCTATTAACCATCTTGGAATTTATCTCTAGTACGAGTATGTTATAATGTCTTTATCCTTATGTAAAAGTTATTAATAGAAGTACACTCATCCAATAAATTCCTACTACTTGAGGGGTTACTTCTTCGGTAAAGGGATAATGTAGAAAAAATGGATGGTGAAATGAGAAAGCTTCAGTCTTATGCAACTCTATTATTGCATACTTAATAAATTTTTATGGCAATGTTGCAGCGCCTCTGCACTAACTTTCTTAGACTGTAGTCATTTTCTTAGTTGTTTTACTTCGCCGACGATTCTGCTAATATTAAAAAATTAGTGATTTTTATTATAAAAATATTTTCAAAACAATTTTTACAGATTTGTAGATGCAACTCGTAATTTGAGGCCAAAATTTCGTCAATTTCAACTCCCAGAAAGTCGAAAAAATACACTATAGGAAATTGTGAAAATGTAGTTCCTTAAAAATGACTTGTTTTTTCTCTGAGATCTTTTGCAACCAACTTTATCACAGGATATTATTACCCTTTTTCCAACTGTATTTAGTATTTTGTTTATATAAATAAGCGTGTTATTTTTTCTTATGTGAGTGCTTTTGAGTGAAAAGTTTATAAAACTTTAATAAATTTTTATACATAGACATGAAATATTTCCGGCAACAAGTTTTATTCCATTCTGCGCTTTTAGAAACGACATCAAATTCCATGAGTGTCGATAATATATAAAACGGCAATGTGCAACCATTTCTAATGGCAATATTTGATTTCAAAAATAAAAATACCATTAGGATTATACTTTAACATGAGCCGATATTTATAAAAGCAATTGAAGTCATAGTTTTACAAACCTTCAATGTCTGTAACCAAAGTAAATCTTTTTAAACAATTTCAACTAATACAAGAAGTTGTGGAATAGTCTAATACAGGGATATACTACGTTAATCACAACATGAACTGTTCGTACTATAAGCAGCAGCAGCAAACAACTACTTACAGTCAATATATTTCTTTTTTTTTTAATTTTAAATGATCGGCTTAAAATTTTTCTAGAGATGTCTTCGGAATGGAAAATGTAAAGGAACGTATATTAACTTTTAGATTGATATTTATGAACAATTATTATGATAATAATATTTTATTTGTTTAACAATTGTCATTAGATTATTGTTGTAGTTGCTGTTGATGGTGTTTTATTTTTTTATAATGCTGATGTTGTTTCCCTTTATCCGTGTTACCATCACCATTGTTGGAAAAAAAGTCAAAAATATTTTTATATAGATTTTTTTCTTATTTAGGTATTGTTTGTTTTGTCATGATTTTTCTCTTTGGTTTCATCTTAAACATATTTAAAGGGAGACTCAACTTCCTAAAAGTATTAGCAGTGAAATAAAATCTATAGAAAAATGGAATAAAAGTAATACAAAAAAATATGTATATATATGAATAAATACAATAAACTACTTGTTACTTTTTTACACTCTGTTCAAAATCACAATCATCAACAGCGACAACAGAACAGTTGAAAATTACACAAAGCAAACGTGCCAGGGATTTATGACTCAGGTTGCAGTATTGTTTTGCAAATGGGGACTGTTCCACGCTTTTCAGTGCTTCGTAACACGAATATATTAAATGACAATTGTGTTGATTTGTATAGATCATTAAATGCAAACGTTACAGTTTCTTGAACTTTTCAATTGTGATTTTCGAAAGGTTTCTGGGCTTATAAATTTCAATAGAATAGAATAATTTGGAATAACAAGTTCACAATATTGTTATCGTGATAGAAATAACAAATGTTTAACAAAAAAATTAAAAATGAAAATAAAAATATGATATAGTTTTTTCTTTTCTAGAAATAATTACTGGGAGCAAAGGTTTTGAAGAAAAATAGGAATATGTTTTTACCACGGCTCATGCCGTTTATCGCACTGAAATCTTAGCATTCGGACAAAAGGTTTAGGTGTCTTTAATATTAAATTATTTAGATATGTAATAATTAGCCACCTGCAATATGCAAATAAAAATATGACATCCTGTAATATTATCCCTGCAACCAATAATTATTTTGGCAAGCAAATCATTAAACTTTTAACAGCTTTAAAAACTGCATAATGGTGTGATTTTTATTTTATAAGAAAATATTTATTATTTAATTATTGAAACTTATTTGGAGTGTTCTTCCAGCTATTTTTTAATAATAAGTGTTTCAAAAGTTCACTATTTTTTTGCAGATTCAGCTGTTCATACGAAAATTTATTTTTCCAAATCCAATATATCTAATACCATGAAAATTTATATATTCCAGCAACTTCTTTGATGATATAAACACTATTAATATCATTTAAGATTTACGAAACTACTATGGAAAAGTTATTAACTGAGAGTTTACAATAGAATTCTTTGACATGCAATCATATACCATTTCATTTGCAAACACAACATGCTGTAGTTTTTTGCGATTATAATCGTTGTCTTATTGCTAGTCCATAGACCTATTACATGAAGTAGCTTAGGGATAAGTCCAATGTAATGAAAAGCAAAAGTTGGTGGCCCTGCCCCACGAACATCTTAATGGTAAATGAATGTCATCGTACACGAATGACTAGTGTACTAGACTAGTAGTCCGAAAGTCGCAAGTTCGAGCCCTGACGAATAGTCTGGGTGTTTTTGTAGACAAACCAAGCCACCAAGTAAAAGAAAATAACCTTATACGAGTGCATAAAAACTAAAAAAAAATAATAAAAACAAAAAAAAATAATTCAAAATCATCGCAGAATTGCTACATCATACACTTGCACAGTGCGACAGGATGCCTTAATTTTTACCAAACCATAATGCTAATTCACTTCTTTTAAGAAATATACTATTAAGGGGTTTTGGCATTATTGACTTCAAATCTAAAATTTCAGTTTAAAAATTGAAGACAGCGGATCCAATATTGTGGCCAAAATTTCCACAATAAAATTTTTTAAAACACAAAGGAAAGTCGGGGAACCAGTTATATATATTACATAAACAGTTATTTTGAAATTCAAAATGTCTATGACATTAATACTTTTTAAAGAGAGCACCAATATTTTCTAATTAGTCCGAGATTAGAAGTGCCAGAGGTTAGAAAGTTGAGGGTCGTGGATTAGGAGTCCGACAATCAAATGAATTAATAAAGGAAGGGAATTTATATAGGGGTATGAAAAGTTTTTATATAAAATTATATTATTTTGCTTACTATTATTAAGAAGTCTTTTAAAGCGTGGTGGTGGTTATAGTGTATTTATAAATTAATCATGATACTTGATTGTGAATAAGAATAAGAAATGTTTCGAATAACAAATGTTTCCAAGATGAAATATAAAAAAAGCTGAATTAAAAATATTCAACATAAATGATACCAGCACAAATTTTATTATTATTATTATTAGTTTTGAATATTTAGGCATTTTAAATTATCCGTCTCAATGTAAATTTTCATGTTTTGTAAATTTTAAAATTTCGCGTCCATATCAGTATTGTATCGATAGCTAAAATAAATTTTATCTATTAAAATGTATTATCAAGTTAAAAACAAAATTTTAACAAAACCCTGGTCGGAAAAATTGCAGAGGTCATAATCATAAAGTATTTTAGAGAAATAAAACTTTGCTTGTCCTCTTCGAGGTAATAAAAATAAATGTTACATATATCTGATATGAACTTGTGGCCAGGGGTATAATGATAAGGCAAAACTTCTGAATGTTTCTACTTGCTGAATCCAAAGTGTTCCTTATCAATTACACTTCAAGTCGACTCACAAACCTCTATGTGGTGGTCCCTGGACGATGTCCTTGACACACGTCAAACATCGGCGAATTGTGAGAGGCGTCTGCAGCATCTGTTCTCCTGGTTGGGATGGCTGCAAGCGGACGTCTGTTCTTATGCTAAGCGGTTCGCTATATAAAATCTGTTTTACACATTAGTTTAGAATGGCAACCCCATCATCAGACTAGGATGCAGTAGACTAATCAGTTGCTCATCCGAAATAGAATGATTAACGAAACCTCAAGCAACATAAATGAACTGGAGGCCCTATGCTCCTTATAGGATCGATGTGGGTGGGGAGAGGGAAATTTTTTCAGAACTATGGCTGCCATCTTTGATTGATCGATATATTTTCGAGAACAATATTTTTGCTTCCCTAATATTAAAATTTTCTTTCTAAAAGAAATTTTGAAGTTGTTTGCCTTTTCAAAGAAAAATAATTTTATAAGCAAAAATTTATTAAAAGAGTGTAAGGGAGTTGCATGCTTTAAAATAGAGCGATCAAATGGTTTAAATATTTTTAGAAATTGGTAATAAAAAATAACACGCTCTATTTAGAAAACAAAATTCCAAAAATTACCATTTATTCTGACCAAAGTGCAAAAAAAAAAATTCTTTCTATTTATAACAAACATCATACGAATGCGGCACTATTTTTTTTTTTAATTTTAAATATTTATAAAAGAAACCAAAACTCCAATAAGCAAATTCTTGGTTACCTTGACAGCGCAATAAACATCCATCAATCATTTCCAAATGTCCCTGAAATCAAAAACAAAAAGCATGTATTTTACCAGGAGCTCATATAAATTAAAAAGTGGAGATTTTCCAATAAATGGCGAATAAAACTCATGAGGAAAACGGCAATAGCTTCTGTATCGCAAAAAGTACAACATTTTCCACACACACAAAAAGAACAGAAGAATATATGTGCCAGGATATAAAAAACAAACCTACACAAACACACACACACACAAACATACAGTAACACATACACATAAAACTACATACAATTGAATTTCAGTTTCATAGAAAAGTAAAAATAAGGTCAACAAAACCATGAACTTTACACAAGGATATCAGTAGAAAATGTAGGGTAAATATAAAATTACATACATACATACATACATACTTAGATTCGCATCGTCTATGTGCCACACAACCACAACAACAATAAAAGAAATTGAAAGCAAATCAGGATTCTGTTCGGGATTCTCTTGCTACAAACAAAAGGGTGATTCTTGAAAATGTTTAAGAAATACCAACAACAAAAAAGTTCTTCAATGAATTTCAAAAAACGCAGCACAAACAAACAAACATTGTTATTCAGATAAGAGATGAAACGACTGCCACAATTGTACAATTTAAAGGAGTTTTGCATTGGGTACCATATTGAGTTACAAAGTGCCAACAGCACAGTAATTTGCTTTTCAAACAGAAATAAAAAAGAAAATGTAATAAATATTGAAAATTATCAAAATATACATACATATGTCAATAAATTTTTGCTTAAAAATTATAAAAAGATGTAAAAGTCATTAAATATTTTTTCATCACGAAAATAAGAAGAAATAGTACTTGGGTCTTTATTTCATAAAAAATAATTTTGTTAAATGTTTAACGAATTATGAGCGGTAGTTTTTTGTTAACATGAGCTTTTTTGAAAAGTTAGTAAAAATAATGCTTTTATACTGCTAAGAATCGAAGTAAAATCACTAAATTTTGATGCGGTTAAAATAATTATTTACCATTATGTGGCGGTAATAAACGGCAAAATAAAAATACGTATAAAATCTAATTGAATACTTTAATTAATCGAATGAAAAAATGTATCCTCTGCTAATAAAGAAGTTCTATTACGAACAATATTATCCGGACCTACGGAGTTCATTATAAATGAACCAACCCTAAACTGCATAACTTAACACATACTACTAACACAAAACTAAAACAAACTAAAACAGCAAACACATCTAACTTCATAAGAATTTTCATACTTGTTATCTTGTAATTATAAAACTCTGCCTTTATAAATTTATATATTTTTTTCTAAATTATTAAATTATTTTTTTGTCAAACATTTTTTAAAAAAGAAAATAAAAAGTTAGTCGCATTTAGACAATTGAACTGTGAGTTTCATTTATAAAACCGTGTAAGTGGTTAGGAACTTTCAGAAATATTAACTTATACATTAATTTTATAAGTTGGCTTCATTATGAAATTTAATCACTTTTTGGTCAATTTATGTATGTTTATACACAATTCAGGTCTATTTTTATTTGCATTTATCAACGTCCATTAATAAGGTCTAGACATTAGACGGGGTGATAGGTAAGATGAGTTTTACTAATTTCCGTCAACTTTTTTGTCAATTATATTATAGACTTTGTTGTAACCAATTCGTCTTGCATGGACCTTATGAATGGGGCATAGCATCTATTATTTGTAAAATATCGAAGGCGAATTCATAACTTTTTTTCTTTTTGTTTTTTTTCACTTCTCAGTGTCAAAATCTATTCATTTGCTGTAATTATTTGCTTATATGTTTTGATTAATTTTGAATACTTTGTTTTTCTTTCAACTTTCATTCTGCTGTTTTTGACATTGTGAAATAAGTGGCTTGTTTACTAATGAATTTGCCTGTAATTCGCCTTCTTTGTATCTGTTTAAAGAATGAAATAAAACAGTCGCAAACGACCGCAGCCGGCATTTAAATGGGGCCAGGCTTCTGTTTTTTTGCTAGGCCTTCAAAAATATTCCGTCTCACTCTCGCACATGTCAATTGAATGCTGAGAGCAAGTGCACCAATAACTTTTTTGTAGAGTTTTCGTTGAAATGTGCATCTAGTTTTTAAAAAGTTAACATACATATGTATACTAGTGTAAACCATTAATACCTTAGAGAGAGGCAACCGACTCTTGCTTCCTATACGATGGCATCGGCCGTTGAATACAGAAGGAAGCACCCATTTATGGCAGTTTGGTGTGCTGTCATCACCAAAAAACGTAATTAAAGTTGTATGTAGTTTTAAAACGAAAAAGTTTTACCATGAAAAATTGTTTGGAATAGGTGAGGAAAGCAGGGTAGCTGCTTTATTACAAATCATTATTTCATTATATTTTTGGAATTTGGAAAAATAATTTAAAAATTTTTATTTTTCTCTATTCTTATACATTTTCATTAAAAAAATAAATAAACAGACCAATAATATCGGTTGTTATTGACAACTAAAATGTTCTTACACAAAGAAAAATGCTTGTTTTTTGTTGTTTCTTTGTATCGCTGTCACCTTGTAAAGCAGATACTAGTATACTTCAGTATATCCTTTCGTCCTATTTATGAAAAAACGTACAACAATATTGAAATAATCGGCACAAACAGTAAAAATTCAATAAAAATTTTGCCACTCCCAAGTAGAGTTAATTATTTGATAGTTTTACAAAATGAAAATTGTTCGTGAGCGTATGAGTAATATTCTTAGAAATTTAGAAGAATAAAAAAAATTATTAAAAATTCAGCTAAACTGGCTTAAGTTTGTGTTTGTTCTGCTGATGTAATAAGTGGCTGTTCCTCACTACGTCCTTAATAAATAAAAATTGTTTGAAAAATCTATTAATCTAAATTATTAAATTCAGGACTGGATCTTGAGCCAAATGTATTAGATTTTTTGGCTTAAAGTCAATATAATTTGGGTATTAAAGTATATAATTTTTGGGCATATTAGAAATAACAGAATTCTCAGTGCTAAATTTTGGCAAGATGAATCTGATGATGACGTGACAATAAGTAAAAGGATATTTATTAAAACTAAGAAAAAGAATCATTTTTTTTTTCTAAAAAATTATTTTATAGGGCCATTTCAAACTATTAAATGATTTTAATTGCTTTTTTTAACTTTGAATTCTTCTTTTGTCTGATATAGTTCAAGAACTATTACGTTGCTTATGTTGCTGTTTTTTTTTTCCTAATAAAATTTGTAATAATAATAAGTATTTTATGTATTTTTATTTACTGATATTAATTAAATCATAGAAAATTTGTATTAATTATTTAGTAGTTTAACCCAAAACTGGCCAATTATTACCCAATTAAATCAATTTCTTAAATTAGCCGATAAACTTAATACTATAATATTTACTAAAAGGCAAATTAACTTTACATATATATGTATGTACGTATGTGTATGTGTGTGAGCACATATACATGTACACATGCGAATACATGCTATATCAAAATACATCACAAATGGTACTAATTTTTTAATTTCCATTTACCAGCTAATTTTCGCATTTCCATTTAACATCTCTTCTTGGGAAGTAAACAAAAACACTCTACACAGTTTTATCTATTCAATAATGTTTTACATGGTCCATGCGCAGTTGTCCTGTCTACTTCCTGCGCATTTCTGTTCACCCATTATATGAAGGCGCCAAAATTCAATATTTTCAACGTGTGTCTGACTTTTCATTTGTTATAAACATAAATATCTATGTATAAAAAATAACAGTGCCCTTAAGAATCATAAAATGTTTTTGGGTTTGAGATTTAATAAAGGATTTTTGTGGTTTTCAAGTTCTTCAAGTACAAATTGCATTAAATTATAATGGCAACAAGCGCTAAAACATTTCGTTTGTATGTGTGCGTGTGTGTCGCACTGCTGAATTTAGGATAATCCCCAACTGATACACTTCTATGGGAATAAGAGAAACATAATGGCAAATACTATATCATTTATTTGATGGAAAAGAATTAAGAGTAGATTTCGTTTCTCAAAAGTAACAGGCTCACAATATTTCTAGATGCGATTACGAGAGCATAAGAGAATCTAACGCACTTTTGTGTTTGTGACACAAATTCCAGCAAAATATTTTATATCATTATTTTGGAATTGCCGAAACATAGTTGTGATGCTGCTGCGATAAAAAAAGCTTACACAGGAAAAATATGAATGAAAAGAAAATTATAGTATCAGGATGCATGAAAATTATATTTAACGCTTTTTATTATTCGTATTGTGGTGAATAGCTTTGCAGCATTTGGATATAATGTTGTTTTATAGTGAGCTTATATCGCATCTATTACATTACTAACGGGTATACCAATGGGGACTTTTAAGCTTTGAAAATTTATAGCGTCCATCTATCGAAGTTAAATCTTTGAAATTGGCTGTGATTAATTTAACCTGTTTTAGCAAATCATGTAGCGTTTAAAAGTACCTGCAAATGATAAAATTATTTTACCAAAATGAGTGTTCTTTTCGGGTAATGATACCAATCAACTGCATGGAGTAACGTCCACACAGTTCTTGTCAGATTAGACATTCTATAGAAGCCATTGGAGAACATGTTCATCTCACATTGAGGTGATTTGAACTGGCCACCGAGTGCAATTTGACTGCTGGCATTCGTAATGTTGGCTTTGAGGACCGCTTGGCTGGTGGCTCATTTGCATAGATCTGAGACTTAAGAAAAAGTCTAACTATTTCAAATCGCATGATTTTGTTGACTAATTCACCTCATTTTACGTGAGATGACCGTGCCCTCAAATCGGTCGTGCAAAATGTCCAATGTGGTACATGAGCTGTGTTGCACATAGCGGCGGCCTCTTGAAACCACAAGTCTTTGGTGTTCATATCAATCAATTCAGGCTAAAAAAAGGTTTGCAGTCATTAACCTATAACTCACGCCGTTGACTGCGATGGCATGGTCAATGACGTCCTTAAAAAAATATGGATCGATGACACTTCCAGCGTCAAATCTACACCAAATATTGGCTGTTTCTAGATGCATTGGATGCTATTTTTTTCATGTAGATTGTTATCGTCCCAACCTCAACAATTTTGTTTGTGGATAAGCAATAATCGTTTTAATCAAATGCTTTTATCGCTTGCACGTCTTGTTGAACACTATATCCGGTGATTGTAATTTCCAAAACAGATTAAATAAATGACAACCAATTAGACAGATGTAACTTCAACAGGAAAGCTGCTATTAACTGTCTAAATTTGAAAGTCCCTATTGCAATACACATTATGTATATATGTATTTATTTCATTTCTTTGATTTTACGTGAGGTTTTTTTTTTGCTCTAAACAATACTTAAAAAATAAAAAAGTAGAAGAATTCGCCTTGAATATGTGTAACCAAGGCAAATTCTGCACAATTTGTTTTAGTGGCAAGTTTAACTGCTTTATATATTCGCCTTGTATGTGTCTTCTTAATATGCCGTGTGAATTGGTATGTTTAATTTACGTAGACAAAATAAATAGAATTTTAAAAATAGTATATAAATTTTAGCATTACACAGTGTTTTAAAAAAATCTTTTGGCGAAAAATATAGGCCAGGGTTATTATAAGTAACGCTAAGTCGATCATTTTAATGGAAATCCTCACAAAGAAGAGGTATTACGCATAAAATCAAAAAACTATATTATATTTCTTCTAACATCTTACGCCTCCTTGATCTCATTTGATCTCTTCCTGCCAACGGTAATATTTTCATATTACAAACTTATTTTAGTATCCCAATCAAGAAAGCTGCAATAATTTTGAGCAAAACAAAAAGTTATCACAGTGATAAACATTTTTCTTTATTAGGCGTGCATAATATGAAGAATCATTTTTAATTTTTCACCCACCCAAAACAAACAAAATATAATTTTCTTCTTAAAGCCACCCACCTGTTGTAAAAAATATGCTGAATTCCCAGTCACATTTTTCTGTCTATCAAAATATTTTGCATCTCCTGAATTTTATCTCCTGATTTTATATTTTATTTTTTTATGGACGAACTTGTTGATTTTTGATAAGAATGCCTAATGTTTCAGGGAAACATAAAATTTAGAATTGCACTAAATATTTGATTTATTGCAGATATAAATTTTGCGGCACGAAATAGAATAAATACAAATAATACAAAAATATACTCGTAATTGTTATCAGCAGGATGGATGTGTATGAAAAAGAAATAATTGTGGCTTGTGAAGCCATACATCGCTACATCAATTTATCAGGTATGGTTGGGGTATCAGTATTAGCAGTTGGGAGCATATTTTGTTGCATTTCCATTACAAAAAGGCAGACAATATTATCCGCGTGCATTCCATACAAAATTTCCTGCTGTATTTAGCTTCGAGAGAGAATTTGTCTTCTAGCCAAGTTGTACATTATCCTTAACTCTCCTAAAATATTTTTCCTCTGGGATTTTTTTCTTTGCATGTTTATATATTAAATCTTTAATAAAGATGAAATTAACAATAACTATTTATAAATCTAATATGATTATATATATATATATATATATATATATATATATATATATATATATATATATATATATATCGTATAGGGATGAAAGCAAGACTGTCTCTCCTTTGCAGCCCACTGTGGCCTCTATATTTTAGAATGTTGTGGGCTAGTTGGTTAGTGGGTTGGTGTTTCGACACCAATATTTTAAACAATGAACCATCTAGATTTTGATGAATGCGCAAATTTTTTTTTATACCAGAGAGCGGCTGTAATCATACGGCGCTTTTTATTTTGGCCCTTTTGAATTTTGTTCTATTTTTCTTATTATTTGCTAAATTGTTTGGAAATCTGACAATAATTTATGTATTTAGTTAAAAGGATTATTCAGACGGAGTTAAAATGGTCTCAGCCGTTGAAAGTGAACACAAATTAAATCTAGAGTTAAACAATTGCTACGATATAGTTGCCTGGTTATGATTCTACCATGGCTAAACTTAAATATATATTGCCTTTTTCTATTACACATTCTATAAGGTGAATGGTGCACTAGTTAAGAGTATAAATAAAGATTATCGATTTTGGATGCAACAGAACAAGACACACTACGAAATTTGCTATGCACTATCATAATATTTGACCTCATTATGACAAAGATATTAAGAAAAGGAATATATTACCCACTCTAATCTTGTATTCGCTATAAGTTCCCTCCCTTTGGTACAGAAAAATTTAGCCCACATCGTTCATTAGTTCAAAAAGTGGTTATGTTTTTAATTATACATATAAAAATTTCGAAAACAGTGTATGGCAGGCGTGGTGTAATAATTTGAACCATAAAAATATATGAAATATATAATTTATAAACTTAATTTTTTTCAAGCTTAAAGTCTCTTTTAATTTTATATCGATATTTCGATACCATCTTCAGGAAATATATAATGAATCATAAAATAAGGCTGCATATATGATGTAGAGAAGTTATAGGAAATCTCCCACTAGGTAGAGAACTACTGGTAAGCAAGGTAAAGATATAGTCGATGGAATCGTAATTGCAAACTATCTTTAATGTTTTTTGTTAATGATCATATCTAATATATTATTATGTTCATCCAAACATATTTTAATGTTTTTTCTTATGTTTATATAAAAATATTAATGTGCTCATTAATTTTATAATTACCATAGCCACGGCGAAAAAAAAAATTCTTTTAATGATGGCCAATAATGCTTCTGTTAGCGATCCTAGATCGCTTTGGCTCCTCATTAGACCACTCTGCTGAGTTTTGGGCAATAATGCTATGGCTTTGTGGCCCCTGTAAATCATGATATTTTGTTTACTCGATAAGACATGCTCATTCCATTTGCTCTAGGAACATTCAATGTGCAGCAATTTAACGAGGCTGCTCTGTTTATTAAAATGTTGTTGTGTTGCAAAAAGCTTTAAACTGTAAACTTTTCCTTGACATACTGACCTACTTTTTTATTCCACTGTAAACGTGACCTTGACAAAATTTTTTGTGCTTGCTCTGTATTAGGAAATTTTTCGTTCTTAGAAATACAACTATTTTAAAATGTCCCAACTAAAACTGTAAATTATCTTTTAAGTCTTGGCTTGTATTCGCAGTAAATGAAAACCACTAAAAAAGCGAATCTTAAGCTTTAAATGGGACATTTTAAATCAAACTAATTTCAAATGAAAATTCCCCATACAAAAATTAAGGGATGTTTTCAATTAACTGGTTCACTAACCTGGTTTATGCCTTTGATATGGTCGATGCACATAATATTGCTTAAGAAACTGTATCAAGGTCAAAATGATTAGTTAAATATTACAGTTTGGAAGCCTTTCTTCAGAAATGCCAAAAAAAATTTATCATCCGCCAAATAAGTGTTAAGACACCTGATGATAATCGGAAACAGCCCGTTTTTGTTCTCAATAGTCTTTTCATAGTAATACTATTTATCGACGTTTTCAAAACAAAAAAATTGCCAATGCTTTAATAATGTACATATAATTTCATGACACTAGGAAAGTTAATATTTTCGAAGGATATACGTGTACAAACAAATCTGGCAGCCGTATTTTCCATGCCCCCGAAAACTTTTTAGTACTGTTTTCTTAAAATATTTAAGAAATCCCAGAAGAGAACATATAAAGAAATTTTTAGAACAGTGCTGCTTAAAACCATATAAGATAAAAAGCTTTGTGGCTTAGATATCGTCAAAACCTGTGAGTAAAATGTGTTCTTGTCTATGCTAAAATTTAGTTAGGATAACGTTCTGGTTCTTGATCTAGCTTATTAATGAGCTTTGATGTTGTACGTGACAAATTGTAACAAGGTCATGGCGGCTCTAGTCTCAATTAGCAAAAGCTTTCTTCTTTTCTTTAGTTGGATGACAGACGCCGTAGAGTTATATTCGTCGGGTAAGTTCGCGTTAATAACACATATACTATTTCTTAGAGGTTTTGTTAATTAAAATAAAACTTAATAATGTTGCGTGAAAGGAAAATTAATTGTGCGTAAAAAGTGGAAATGTTTTATTCGTTTTTCTTGAAAGTGTTTTGTAAGAAAATTGTGTTGGTAAAGATGGATAATTTAAAGATGACAAAAGTGCTTACAACAGGTGTATAGGTAAGTGTTTATTTATAGTTGTATGTACATACATATATGTATGTGTATGTGAATTGAATTTTTTCCATTTTTATTTTGCTTCGGGAAGAGGAATAAACTGCGATTATAATATCAATGATAGATAATTTAAACACGTGTTCTTGAGTGTTTGATATAGACATCCGTATTTGTCTGCTGTTGTTGTTGCACTCATTAAAATATGCATGGATACAAGAGCTTAGAAAATTTTTGCTTCTGTTCCAAATATTTTCGGATAAAAATTTATTTCTAAATTACGTTTTTGATTTTTAAAACTTCTGCTGCTTATTATTCGATTGGAAGGATTATTTCAACCAATAACTAAAGTCAGGATTTAATCTGGGAAGTAATAATTTTTTTGTTATAATCACCCTCCGTGCATTGCTCCTGTAGAACGATTGGAAAAAAATTAAAGGCGTTGTCGTAGACAACTGAAGTTTGGCATATATATTAAGCAGAATTAAGTCTAGATATAAACAATAATTGGACAAAACTAGACCATCGACAAGTACACTCTCGATGATATATTATGAAAATATTTTGCTATATTAAAATGTGCTGCCGGTGTACGAATATTAAGAACTTTTCAAAGCTAACGTTCCTTGATATTCTTCAATCAAATATAAAAACTCTCCTATAGTATACAATAACTTATAAGTGCATACACATATTTTTATATCAAAAATTTAAAAAAAAATAGTTGCTTTTTCAGAAAATTAATCAGATTTTATAATATCAATGATTTATTGCAAATTGATATTTTGTATATTTATATTTTATTAAGAAATAAAAACAAAGATAATAATGAACGAAAATTCTAAACCTGTTTTCATGCAGTTGTCAAAACTGACAGGATTGTCAGAAAATTGCAGAAAATGTCATACAATCGTATGAATTTTTGTCTGGCAATGTTGTGAGAGAAATCGTCGTCAGATGAGACTACCATGTCCCCTTTTACAATATGGTAATTGAGGAACACATTTTTGCAATTATATTTTTCCCTTGCGTAAACTTTTTACACTGGGGAAACTAATAAACAGACAGACATTTTTTAATTCCTCTTTGCTCATTTTCGAGTTTTGTTTATTTGAAGTGCAAGAACATTTTAATTGACAAACATATTTAAAGCAAACAAAATTAAAGTAAAAAGTGAATTTTTTAAAAGTAAATAAATAAATAGAATTGAATCCGAGTACAAAAATTAAAAGCTAATACATTGTAAAAATTTACTCGGACGAAGGTGACGAAGTAGTGAGAATAACTATATAGATAAGAGAAAGAAAAAATATCCAGTACAGATATATAAGTTCCTTTCACTTCCAGAGGGAGCATAGGGCCATAACAAGGTGGTTCCAATAGTCTCGATCTTCGGCTCGGTGCTTGACTTCGTTCCATTTCATACGCACTCTCGACAGTTCTGTTGTCAGTTGCCGCTTCCAGGTATGCGCTGGTCTCCCGACTCGTCTGCTTCCCTGTGGGTTTCAATCTAGGCATTTTTGGCAATATCATCGTCTGGTTTATGGAGGGTGTGACCTATCCTGCTGGTTTGCCTCCATCCAGAGCTGGTTGTTGGATATTGTTACAGGCCAGAAAATGCGTAAAATTTTGCGTAGGCATTTGTTGAAAAATACCTGTAGGCATTGTAAGTCACGTGGTGCCATATTCCAGGTTTCGCATCCATATAGTACAGATAGTTGTATACAAAACACTTCGTACTCTCTTTAGCAAATTTCGACTTTCTCTCTCTTTCAATCTCCATAATGTAAAAGGAGACTAAATTTTCATTTAGACGTGACATAACCATAATCAGCTGCTTGCTGATTGTACATATTTCTTGTTTTGGTTTTGTGGTTAGAAATGAGAAAACAAATGAAATGAAAACATTATCAGGGGGTTTACTCTCTATTGTGATGTGTAAGAAAAATGGTACAATGAGTTTACGCGCATCTGATTTTTTCACTTTCGCAAATCTGGCATCAATGCACTCTGTAATTATCAAAATCGTTCGTTAAAACCAAATATCTTGCGCTAACAAAACATCAAACGCATCGAACTAGCTTACGCATCGCAATAGAGAGTAACCCCCCAGCAGTTTATGGGAGCACTAATTAGTGAAGAATATATATTTATGGTTATGACAATGGTTATGGCTATTATGGCATTATGATATAGCACATCTGATTGAACCTTAACTGATAACACTGTTGTCGGAAGTCTGCAAATCGTGTGAACACCTTTCGTTGCCATTGTCGTAACATTGCCAGTTAATTTGCTATTGTCAGTTGCTTAAAGTTTTAAACATCTGACAATATCATCATTGTCAGATGAAAGTACATAGTTTTTGAGTGCGGAAAGTCAATTAATTTAATAGAGTTAATCAAGTTAATGAAACTGCTTTATCTTGCTTAATATGTAAGTATTTCTTGCAACATAAAATTATATTTATCCGAGACACATTAGTGACGTCAACTTTTTAAACTACAAAAATTTGTGTCTTGGTAATACACTTATTTTAAGCCAATTTTAGGAAAACTGAAATCTTTGAACGGTTTTGAACAAAGAAAAATATTTTATATATAATGTATTAGATTAAAAATGCTTTTATTTATATTTATAAATATGAATATGTCAATTTAAAAACTATTTCTAATCGTACGTATTTTATTTTATAAAATATTTGATATTGTTGAAATATTCTATTTGATTATAATATAATAAGCAAAGCAGTTGTGTATGTAAGCAACTACATATAAGTAGATTTTAAAGCGACCATATAAAGTTACATACTTTACTTTTAATATAAAATTTTTGACTACTTATTTCCTAAGAAATGCAATTTGAGAGAAAAAAATTAATTTTATTGTAAAAATCTGTCGCATTTCCCAACATACATACATTTAGGGATTTCCCCCTACTCCTAGCAACAGTGATATACTTGTATGTTTATATTTCTGAAATAAATATTGTTTTTTTTTTTTTTTTGTAATTTGCCACATAATTATAGAAATTTTACTTTCATAGCAAAATGATTTAAGCCCCAAAAACTTGGTGCTATTTCATTATAAATATTTTGGATGTTATTTCGCAATAAATAAGGCCCTTAAATATGAAAATGAAGTATGGCCAGAAAATATTAAATAAATTCCAGAAAATCCTTGGTGCTTGTGCTGTTTGGTTTAATTTTTCATTTGTTTTTTGTTCATAATATAATTATTATTAAACAAAAGAAAACGTAATATTTCATTGAAATAAATAGGAACAATTATATATAAAAATTCTAAAAAAGGAATTAAAACTGTAAAATAATAACAGAATTATTTAAAAAAAACACACACACACAAAAACAATTTTAACAAGTTCACATGAATCCATCACCAATAAACTCAGTAACCACCACTCCCCATTAAATTGTTAATAAAAAAATAGCAAAATATAAACTATAATTTACTACTGTAGATTACAAACAAAATGTATACGAAACAATACACTTGAGGCTTCTGAGAAAATATTTGCAACAATAGAGCACAAAAACAAAGTTGATTGAAAGCCCTTAATTTCAATTAATCTGCTTAAAAGAACAAAGAAAAACCTTTGAGACATTCACCATACCACAGAATTATACTTGCAATTTTTTGCAAGATGTTATAAAGAACAAATTGCCAAGAATTTGAAAATAACAGACTCGAAATAGAGCTTTAAGTGATATTTCATCATCATCATCATCATCAGTAACAGCAACAGCCTCAGCCTTACAATCATTGACAAAGAAGTCCACAAAGTGCTTATAAATAATGTAATCGAGAAGTCAGCAATATAAGTATGTGGATGCAGCATCAGTAGAAGAGGAAAAGAACGGGCGAATGATTTGAACTTCGTGTCCTTTGTTGTAATGCAACGTAAGAAATATATTTCTAAATAATGCTGCAAGGTGTTATAGTGTGAGTTAAAAATCTACTAAATGTAGTCAATCACTTTAAAGTGGTTACGGGCTTTTTATATTATTTTTAGATTTGAAAGGTAATATTTAAAAGGATGAGCTCGTATAAGAAATTTACTCAGTTTATATGTCGAAGACTTCAGGCAGAGAAACGATATTACTATTGCATCTGTAACCATAGTTTGTTTCCTGCAATAAATATGCTTAGAAATGAAATTATTGAATTTGTACACAGAAAAAATCATTTCCAAAAAAATTCCGAGGCTCTCTACTTCGTTAATTTAAGAATTTAAATTCAAGAGAAAAAAATATAACAACTAATAATATTTATGCAGTGATGCGAACTTCAACTTCAAAAATTATAGCATGGCTAAACTATTTTTAAACAGTATTTGCATATATATAATATGTATGCATATAGTCCACAAAAAACTATCCATGCACTTTAAAAGTAATGCAGGGAAAACAGATTTTAAAAACTTACTTTTGTATTCTAAACTATTGGAAAAAGTTTTGTCGTAGTACTTAAAGCTACACCTTCATTTCGTTGGTGTCATAACTCATATCGAATACGACTTGTTTGTTGTGTTGTTTGTATAAGTTCTGTATGAACATGTTTTTATAGTTCTCATTTGTTATTTGAGAGTTCGAAAGTAGAAGAGCACTATGTTAATCGTTTAACAAACATGATGGGTGAGCTCCATTTTTGAGTTGGACCTAGCACCAACGAGCGCCAGATATATATGATTCTGTTCTGTATTCCAATTGAAATCACTCCACATAAAATTGTCACAACGTTGCTGTTACCAAAAAAGTATTTTATAACAATAGTGCTATGACGATTCTCAGTGGCTTATATCCCCATTGAATGTAGAGCAAAATGAATAGACTGTGTTTTGAATAATTTCTGAAAAATTTTAATAAATTTTTTAACAACTTTCATTTCTGATTGAGTTAGCAGGGCCATGTGTCATGAATTATTAAATGTCTAATGACTGATTTATTTTACAAGAAGGATCCCTACAAATAAGCTTAAACTTGATCTCCACTCATCTTGGGGTGCCATCAAGTTGTGTCCCAATAAAATATATGTGGTATATTCTCCATATATACTGGTTGGTATGTACACTATCCACTCTTTTTCCATAACTTTGAAAGTGCCTACTTTCCAGTCCTGAAATTTTGTTTGCAGGAAAAAATTAATAGAAATTTATACGTTTTAAATAATAATAATTATTGTTTTTTTTAAGCGGATTCATATAACTTTTAATTCCCAAACATTTTCAAAAGTCATACCACTTAACCCTTTAGCGACCAATGTGTCAAGGGTTTCTAAGCTGTTGGCACAATAAGATAATATTCATTCTGATATACCTACCTCTCTTCCTACAGCATAATTTTTCCATTTACCAGATTATTTCAATGTCGACTCAATTTTGTCCAAAAGGGCCATATATATCAATATAATCAATACCTCAATATTTATTAAAGTTTGATGATATTATGAGATATGAATTATAACTGTATATATGTTTCTGTGTATATGTTTCAAAGATAATCTGCAGTCCTACGCTATTTCGATAACCTCTCTCCTTATTTTTTAAATCCAAGTTTTCTGCAGTGGCAAGTAGTTTCTGTATGAGTCCAGTGTAATTCCACATTTGCCCCATCAAGTAGCACAGTATCCAAAGCGGAGTTCGATAATCTAAGAGTTTTCTGAGCTCTAAGCCAGCTGTTATCGTTTATACTAACTCGATGATAATGCCTTCGCCTCATTCTATAGAGCTGATATTCCATCTACTCTATGGCCTTATCGTGCAACAACACCTGTCTGAAAACGGCAGTAAGTCATGCAATTTCATTGAGTTAATGCAACATGGGATGTAGTATAATTTTATTTATTTAATTATTGATACTTTAGAATTAATGAAAGTAATTTAGGTAGATACAAGTGCAAATGATCTGCGAAAAATGTACTTAAATGAAAAATTAGCTTGCTTGCTCGTATATCTAATAAAAACATTTTAATCATTTACACCTCTGATGGAGGTGTCGGTTCGAGTTGTGTAAGTATATTTACTATACGTAAATGAATGAATGGTTGAATGATTAGTTAAAGTTGCTGCAACAGGTTACTTTACACCTTATTGCAAACCAAGAAACAACTAATACAAACAAACTGAAAATAGCAACAACTATAACAACAAATCGCAATTTTGAAGTCATGGGAAACTATAGTTGGAAAAGCACCACCTCCACTAACAAACTACAACAATAGCAGCAATACAATAGTATAAGGCAACCACAATTACTCAAAGATCAGTTTCGTTTCCTTCATCCGTGTACTTTGGTTTGATTTTTAAACCGAAATTTGTTTCTTCTGTTTGTTGTTGAACTTGAGGCTAAAGTTGAATCAACTGAAAAATGTTTGTGTTCGTTATTTTCTGTCGAATAATTGCTCAACATAACAACGAAAAATAAATGGGTAACCGTCAAGTCAAAGTAATTCGTTTGACGTGTAAAGCTACAAATGCAACTGCCAGAAACAACATAAGCAACAACAACTCTTCCTTAGATTTTTCTTAAAATATTGTTGGCTTCGATACCTCGAAAATGTTTGTTCTGTTTATTGATGCTCCTAGGTGGACTGACTGTCTATACACACGTATAGTGCATGCAACACAAGTAAAACCGCAACATGTTCTTTTGTTGCATATTTTTTTATTGTCTTTAGTTATTGTTGTTGCAGTTGTAAATCGTTGCCAACAGCTAAATTACAGCATTTTATTTAAATTTTGTTAGGTTGTTAATGATAGTTGGCTGTTCCTGTTCAGCTTTGCCCTCCTCTTCTCCTAATGCGAACTAAATTTTTGGGAATAGGAAAAAACTACCCAAATTGGTAAAATTGTTAAGGTTTTTTATTCCTGTGTAGTTCGAGTTTAATGTTTGTTGTTACGAGTTTGTTAAAGAACTTGGAAGAAATGATTCTTTTTTTGCTGATGATAATGAAAACTAGGGTTTCCAATGAATTAAATTTTAAATTTAAATTTAAAAATTAAAGATAAACAATATAAAGTTACTAGGATATTTAGCAATTGCTTTGCTAAGGCCTTAGTAATAAAATATTATAAAAATATTTTGCAATAATATTTCGTACTTAATTGTTGCAATGAACAAAAGTGGCGGTCTCATACCAATTTGGAGGAAATTGGCTGCCTCTTGATTTCAGATAATTATATGAAGGAGCTTTCGCTTATTAATTCTAATTTTTACTTGAACTTCTTAACTCTTGTTAAAAAATTTCCCACACATATTTTTAAGGGCCTGATAAGGTTGATATCGCTATTAAGATGGTTGCTAATTACCTTATGTTTTATAAAAAAAAAGCTTAAAAACTAGCGAGTATTACAAAATCTCTCATATTCAAAGAAATGAAAACATTCAACCTCGGATGTTTATTGCCACATAAATCAAATACAATATGAGAATTCGATATTGCATATGAATTACAACAAATACATAATCATAGTTGAAAAATTTGTTTGTTGTGTTGTTTGTATAGAAACATTCTAAGCCTACTATTCCAAACTTTTTAACTGTGCTCTTTATTGTTGAAACTTCGTACATTAGAGACTGTTCAAAATTGGCGTTGGTTACTCTGCATTGGTTACTCTGCGGCTAATGCACGCAGTGTTAAGAAATTAACTAAATAGGAACATGGATAGTGATACCTCCACTACTGTATATCTCCTAATTATTGTATATCTCGGTGACTATAACAGTGAAATTCTTCAAACTTTTGTCCAATGCGTGAAAGCAGAGAATGGATACCTACCATATCGACTTCAAAAATTATCTCTAAAAATTTTTAAACAATGCTTTTTAGCATAATATTGGACCGGCTTCAAATATAGCCTTTAAAATTTTCAAAATAAATATATTATTATATGCGTTACCTAATGAGATCTTTGAAGCCGCTGCTAAGAAAGTTGACAACTAAATGCAAAATTTAATTCTTAATTTCAGGTAGATTTTTTAAAGCCTTTTTGAAATTTAGAATACTCTAAGCTGCTTCGTAGTATTTTATTTTCTGATGACTTGTGACATTTTTTTTAATTAAGTTTATTCCGACTTGACATTCTTTATTACAGCTTGTTTTCCATTAACATATCTTCACTACGAGTACTTTATGTAAGAGCTTCAGATTTTTAATCAATAAGCTTCCTGGAAAGAGTAGTTTATAAAACCTGAAATTTTGTTCTTCAGCAGATATAAGATTTCAGCAGATATAAGATTTTAAAAATAAAAGTTTAGTTGCATTTTGTATTTAAAAAAATAAAAAAAAATTATAATTTGCACATTGGGACAAAAGTAACCGATGTTAGTTGAGAATAACCGATACGCTATATTAATTTATTTTAATTACTGAAGAAATGAGAGAAATAGGCAACTGCGCACTCTAGCGAAAATTTCTAACACTATGATTCATATATTAAAAAAGTCTCTGCAGAGATATTTTTCAGTAAACAAAAATCCAAGTCGAATAAATACAACCACCGCTGTCTCTACACTTCCTCTCTGGAACTCTTTCACTAATTCCGGCATAATCCGATAAAAAATATTTAAAAAATTTTAAGCCAACTTTTCCCATATATAACTACACCTTGAAATGGCATGGCAACACTATTGGCACCCACTAAATAACAACAACAGTAATACAATACCAAAATATAACTGCAAAGCGCATGTGCAAAGGCAACAACAACACAAATCACAAAGGGGAAAAAACGTGCAAATACCAAACGAGTCAGGTGCATTTCCATCAAGATAATAATAGACATAGACTGCAAACAACAACAGCAAAAATAAAACTAGCAAAACAATAACAACACATATTTATAATAGCAATAGGAATAAGCCACAGTAATAACAACAACTATGGCGGTGGCTCTTATTATCTACTTAAAAACAAAAACTTGCAATAACAACAGTTGCATATCGTACCTTGTAACCAACAACAACACAACACTTACAACAACCACAAACCAATAATCTCTAGCACAAATGGAAATGATCAAAATAAATTTGAAATACTCGTAAGCAAAAAACACGAATAGACACAATATGGGGGGAAAACTTCTCAACAATTTGGAAAATTCAAAGTTTTGGTTAGATGTTAGAAACGAAATGCTCAAATGTATTTACAGAAAATTTTTAAATTTTACATTATTAGAACGCAGTAGTTTAAAAGAATGTATTTCTATCTTGGAAAAAAATTTATCATTAAAATTTAAAGACGACATAAATTGTTCAACCTTAATGGGAAAAAATTATAAATAAAAATATATTTGTGTATATATGGACACATGAGTACTGGGATTAGGCTATTCCACTCATAATGAAATAATGTGAAAATACTTTTCGCCAATAGATTTTTAATCCATTATCCAACTTGTGTAAGTTTTCGACAGAGAATACTTATAAACAATTTAATGTGCTTCGCTAAGTCAGTTCTTTAAATATAGAATAGCAAAAACAGTATTTTCATAAAATGTACAATGCCGCGCCCATTATTATAAAATATACAATGCCACGCCCATTATTATACAATAATAAAACAAATACACGCCCATTATATTTACGCATTGCTTTATAAAAACTTACGTGGTATTGAAGCTGCCACGTACAGTTTTGCATTCGGCAAAACTTTATGCATTCACCAAGGATCTCTTCGCACAAGCTTATAAGTTCCTACATATTACTGTTACCTAGATATATGATAAATTTCCGTATGAAAAGAACTTCCATAGAAGTCAACAAAATCCACAAGTTGTGATCCGAAAGTAGTTTAAGTTTGGATAATTTCTAATAATTTTGCTATGGACTTGTCAGTGAAAAATGTTCCTCTTTCATTCATTCAAATTAATTGCATCCAAAATTTATGATATGGAAGCTTAGAGCATTTTTTAATAATTTCGACATTTCAAGATGCTGTGTGTTTTTTTTTTTTTTTCAATTTATTAGATTAGATGCTGTGTTCGCAATGTAAAGGAAAATATTTTTGTACGTAACAATTCAACGAATACTAAATTGAATTAATTCGTAAGTTAATTCATGATTATTATTATTTTTTCCCTTCATTCATAACCTTATATGAAAATCAAACTAATAAATTGTGTACTGAGTATAACGATTTGAAGAAATTGTCCGGCAGATATGAAAAATATGTGGAAATTATTTCAAACGCATGCGTTCTCTCTCTATCTGTCAAAAACTCTCATGCTCACACAAAATTTATGAAGCAACCCCAACTAGCGCGGCATTAACGCTTTGCAATTGAAAATCTGATTCGACTCAGCAAAAAGATGTCTTTCAAGGAAGTCATGAAAATGTAGAGATTTTGATGTAGAAAAAATTGTGATTAAAATCATTTCTGACGATTTCAATATCAGCTTGTTGTCACAAAAGTTTTTTATTCTATTGACTGTTCACTATGAATTATTAAGATCTCAATATCATTTGTTTTTCTTGCAGAAAAAATTAATTTCTTATTTAGTTCGGATGAGCTTATCACTACTATAAATTGAGGTCCAAAAAGGGTAAAAACTTGTTAACAATTACAATTTGTTTTTTCTTATGGGAAAGTAAAAGCCCATCTCTCCCTCTCTCTCTCTCTCTCTCTTAGTGCGAAAAATAATTTTGTTGAATATTTTTATTGAAAACAAACATAAAAGAATCAGATTTATATTGAAGAAAATAATAATTTCCAAAGAAAACAAATTTGTTGCTATTTTCAATAAACATAAATGCCCGAAAAAATGTGTTGGTATTTAGTGGGACCGACTAAAATAATTTCAATAAAAAATTTTATAAAAACATAATTTTGATGTAAATCTAGATAGAATGAAATATTTACTATTTAGTCAAAAACTAAGTAAACCACAAAAACTCATATTGTTTATTTTGTTTTTAATGGCTTGTCTTGAACAGGTATCGAACTCAGTTCATTAACTGATTTGTAGTTACGCTCTAAATACTTCAGCCAACAGCACCCTCACACATATCCTTGTCTGGGACGGACTCAGCCACTGTATAACAAATTTAGCCCACCTCTCCTCTATAACTTATTCCTTATATAATTTCAACAATACAATTTTCCTCTTCGTCAACGGATCAAAGACAAAGAGAAAAATTCTCTATAATTAACTCAATTAACCCTTGCCCACTTTTAAAGTCTAAATATCCAAATTTGTCTTCAGTTCATTATTGAGAAAGAGTTTTTTTAAACTAATTCGTAAAGAAAATTGTATTATGACGATAAACACAAGCAGAATGGAACCGGATGCTGCTTTAAATGGACAAATATTTAGTTGAGACTAAATTGTGATTAAATATCGTTCCCTTAAAGGCAATATAGTCGTATCTTAAATAATAATAAATTTTAATTACTGATTAAAGTGTGCTCGTCAATTCACACTTTATATGCAAAAAATGTAAGATTTATATCTGAAGTCAAGCTGAACTAATATTGAAAAATTGTTGATATGGTATCTAAGATTTTGAAAATTTGAATCGTAATTTGTCAATTTGAATTTTTTTTTTTAAATTTAAGTATATTTTTTATAGGTGCCCGAAGCTCATGCATAAGGCCTTTCAAACAGTCTTAGCGCATTTTTGTTGCAAACATTTTCCACTATTCTTTTATTGCAATACCATAATGGGAATTTTCAATATTTGAATATTATCCAACAACCATAAGAACCCAAAAGATGACAGAGTAAAATTATGATTTTCCGGACGTTACATCGTCCATATGACTATGATTTTTGAAGGCTGTTAACTACAATTATTTGAGACCTAGACATGAAACAGTTAACGAGGTCACATGCTATAAGTTAACAGCTAAGGATCTTAAGGACTACATCAAAAGGGAAATATACCATTTTCATACTCGTGCCAAATTAGAGCCCTGTTACAAAGAGAGCAAAAACAAAAATGGTCCTTCCAGAAATTATGCTTCTAAGTAACGCTATTCCTATAAAGTATTTCCAAATGCATTTCTGAGCTATAAATTAGTTGAATAACAAATAAAAATAATACCTCTTTACGACCTCTTAAAGACAATTTTTATATATTCATTACCTGTGGCTGTAAGGAGCTCTTCATGAAGGAAATTTTCAAATTTTTTTTTAAATTTGAAAATTAAATGAAATAAAAGATCAATTCATACCTTTGTAACCCCCGCTCTTTGACCACAAACTATCAATTGTATCAATTGCATAAAAAAATATACCCATTAAGTAAGTACATGCATATTCACATATTAAGAGTTTATGTCTATTATTTGCACTTTATTATCACGTTAGATAGAAACCACGAAAATGAACAAGAAGTGCCATATAAAAGAATTAAGGAAACTAAGAAGTAATATATACGAAAATACTTACATACTATATAGTATATTTTTTTATTTATTTTTTTTATTGCAAAAGCTGGTGTAAAACTTAAACACCCACCCATTTATGGTGTGGAGATTTTTTTTCCTATAGCTGGGCAACTATCCAAATAACCAGACAACAAATGAGTCCGTTGACTAGCCAGTCAAGCGGCCAAAACAAGAATTTCTTAGTAGTAGCCACTAAATATCAGCAATATTATCTGTGAAAAAAGGTGTTGGCCGTTTTATATAGTCTATGAAAATCTGTTCCAAAAAAATTGAAACAAATTTATTTATATGTGCCAACTACACCCAATTTTTTATTATATATATATATTTTTTTTTTTTTTTGGAAAATATAACTAGTTCAACCTTGATAGGAAAAGACTGAGACTAGTTAATCGTTTTAGCTTGAATTCGTTTTCGAACAAGTATTTTTGCCCAGTTTGTGTTTTTTATTTGTTTTTACATTTTTATATTTATTTTCTTAGGCGAAAAACCTTTAACCTTTGATAACGAATTGTTACAAATAAATATTAGTAAAAGCTTTTGATATTGACCATTATAATTTAATAATAGTAACAATGTTTTAGTAATTGTTTTACAAATTAGCTGGCAATAACACGGTTATTGAAGTTAAAAATGCCCAAAAAAATATATTATTATGACAATGATTTTGTTGGGTCAAATAGGTAATAATATTTATTTGTGATAATTGCTCGTTAGCAAAATGAAATTATTTTAATTTTAAAGTTAGTCCAATTTATTATTATTAATATTGAAATTTATTATTTGGTATATTCTTCCTCAATAATCGTTTTAAATTGAAAATCTAATTGTTTAAACGATTGGATTGGGGATAATATCCCATATAATAAATTTCAATATTAAGTATTTAAAACAAAGATTTAATTTTTCGTTTTGCCTAATAAATACAATCGTTGGCACCCAAAGAGCGTCTAAATGTATACGTGTTGCAAGAAAAATAAAATGGAATCATATTGAACATAAATTGTTTGTTGTGTCTAAGTTTAGAATGATTATATATTTTGTAATATTCATTTACAATAAAAAATTCTCATAATGTATTTAAATGTTTTGGCATAAACTTATGAGGTTGAATGCTTTCAAATTTCTTGAAGTTCACTGACCATCTAGTTTAGCGCCTAATGTAATGTCGACAGCAAATATTAAATTTTTGAAATAAAATATATTTTTGCCATAATTATTTATAAATTGATGATATTATTCGACCTTTATTATGGTTAAATTTTTAAATTATTTTTTGAGTTTGAGTTTTTTTATTAAGAGAATATATTTATTTATCAAATTCGTTATTCGAGATATTCTCCAAAATAACCATTTTAATATTATATTGTTTGTTGTTGGCTTAGCTAGGTATATGCCTGCATTTCATTGGCGCTAACCAAATCATCAGTACCCTTTAGCCAAATCATGATTGAAAGCATTCAAAGCTCGTATACTTAAGCCACAGACTACAAACACTATATGAGAATTCAAACAGAACTCAATCATATTTTCTATTTGTAATCAACAAAAACACAAAAGTATAAATAGCTTTAGAATGCTTTTGTACAATCACAACACAACAAACAATTATAATTGACTTGCGTCTTTTTGTTTTTTCTTTTTACGCCTTTATACAATTAATCGCCCGTTGGGTGATAATGAAAGTATTTATAAGGCAATGAAAAAACAAAATTTATAATAACAATATTTATCAAATTCGTTATTCGAGATATTCTCCAAAATAACCATTTTAATATTATATTGTTTGTTGTTGGCTTAGCTAGGTATATGCCTGCATTTCATTGGCGCTAACCAAATCATCAGTACCCTTTAGCCAAATCATGATTGAAAGCATTCAAAGCTCGTATACTTAAGCCACAGACTACAAACACTATATGAGAATTCAAACAGAATTGGTTAGCGCCAATGAAATGCAGGCATATACCTAGCTAAGCCAACAACAAACAATATAATATTAAAATGGTTATTTTGGAGAATATCTCGAATAACGAATTTGATAAATATTGTTATTATAAATTTTGTTTTTTCATTGCCTTATAAATACTTTCATTATCACCCAACGGGCGATTAATTGTATAAAGGCGTAAAAAGAAAAAACAAAAAGACGCAAGTCAATTATAATTGTTTGTTGTGTTGTGATTGTACAAAAGCATTCTAAAGCTATTTATACTTTTGTGTTTTTGTTGATTACAAATAGAAAATATGATTGAGTTCTGTTTGAATTCTCATATAGTGTTTGTAGTCTGTGGCTTAAGTATACGAGCTTTGAATGCTTTCAATCATGATTTGGCTAAAGGGTACTGATGATTTGGTTAGCGCCAATGAAATGCAGGCATATACCTAGCTAAGCCAACAACAAACAATATAATATTAGAATATATTTATTTAAATAATTTGAATTTCCTGAAGAAGACACCCACAGGTTGTAGAAATATTGAATAATTTAAAGATAAATATATTCTGTTAAAAAAAAAAAATTCCTCAAACTCAAAAAATAATTCAATAAATTAACCATAGTTATTTTGTTATCCTGGTGTAACATGTATTTATTCAGCTGGTAAGTTTTTTGCCATCATCGTAACTCTTACTTAGTAACAGCGACTATGCATCATTTTCGAAAAATTTTAGTTGTGGATTATTTTACAAATTTATGTCTCTAAGATTCTTAATTAACCATTATTTCATGGTTTGTTTTGATTGGCAAGAAAGGAAAATGTATGTTTTATAGAAGTTTTTATCCCCCAGGCATTCTGGAAAACTGACAGCGGCAAGAAAATTGTTACGGAATTGCTATGAAGTACAAAAGAATTTTTGTTAGATATAAATTTTCAGCACCTCAATTGGATTTCCTTCCTGAAAATTTAGTTAGTACGACTGACGACCAAATCAAGCAGCTGCATCAAGATTTGCAGAGAATGGATATAGGTAGGAGGTTATAGGGAAGAGGAAATGATGAGCGATTGTACTCGTACTTACAGTTTATTTCAACAAACACGCCCATAACAGTATAAACGAAAAAGTAACGGCTCACTTTGGTCGGAAAATGTACTTTGAGCTCCATTTTTTATGAAAAATCGGTTTTAAATAAAAAATAAAATGATGCAAAAAGCATAGTCGTTTATAAAAATATTGCACTCAAAAGAGAAATATTTCATAAAGCACTTTTTCAACATCAATTTAAAAATTTCATTCGTAAACAAAATTTGTCAATATCCACAGCAAAATTTTATTGAAAGTCTTTTTGAAGCTTATTTTTATTCGTCTAATTTAGTCCATTTTTTTTTTTCATGTTAAGAATAACTTCTATTTTGTATTATTATTAATGAATTATCTTGTTAAGGCTAGGTTAAGGTGTACGTACGTACGTTTGCGTGTATATCTATTTTCAAATTTTATTATTTGACTAAGTAGTATCACCAAAAGTAAAAGACCTTAGAATGCTAAGTTACCTATACTTTTTACCTTAAAGTAGCTTAAAGCATTCATAGTTGCAGTTGGCCTTCCAAATCAGTTTTCAGATAAATCTCCGACTATATTAATATACTCTTCCAGCCTCCTACACATTAAGCTCTCCGACTTATGAAACTTAACAATCATAATGTTAAAATAAAGGATTTTAAAACAACCTATGCTCTTTTAAAATTATCACAAGGTGTTGCCTATTCTACATTGTTGGAAATATATAATAGCACAAGTGTGCGTTCATTAATTGTATTGTTTTAGTGATCAAAGCTTAAAAGTCTTTTTCACTTCCAAGCCAGTAAGGAACCTTTTTAATAATATAATGATCATGAACAGTTAACAAGTATTTTTTTAAAGCAAATGAATGGATTATGCAAAAATATTATGGTCACTGGAATATTATTTATTTAACAACATATTGCCTTTCAATAACTATTTCATATTTAAGTTCAAGATTTCGGTAATAATTGATCCACTACATCATTACATATAAAAATATACGAAGTAACTCATAAAAACTAAAAGCATCTTTTTTGAACTTTGTCAAGTAAAATTGCAGTTTAAACAATTTTCTTAAATGGAGCACATTTCTACAATAAACGTAATTTTAGTGAATATTTTTGAAATATCACTTTGCAACGAAAATATTGTTGATAGTGTAACATTCAACAATTCATATTACACCCCTAAATAAAACCTGTATTCCCAGTTCTAAATGAAAGTTTTTTTTCTTTTACGTATGGGAAAATTTGAGAAAATTATACAATAAAATAAAAATGCAAAAAGAATTTTTATCAAAAAAATATAAATAAAAAAGACTTTCAATAATCTTATCATTCGAATAACAACTATATTGTGAATTCTTCTTTAATTTTATGTTGTAGAAAACTTAATGAACTTATCATGATAAAAACTTATAATTCTTAAAAATATTATATTTCAGTTCAAAATAACAAATATTTTTTTTACATATTTGACTACACCATTTAAAGTGTAATCAAAACCCAAAAAGTAGTTTGTGAACACGATTGCTTTGCCAATGAAATATGCACGTGTACTTATTAATAAAATATCTTGTAAAAAGCTTGTTCGCCTTAAAGTATTCAATATACTAATCACACTACTGAAGCCCATCTGACAAAAGCAAACAAATAATTTTCTTGTAAAAGGCTAACCTTCTCCCCTCTCCATTTCAGCAACTTTTCACTCTATCTTCAAAGCAACCCTCACAAAAGTTCTTGACCCCTAAAATAGAGAATAAATAATACCTACTTTGTCCGAAGGTACTCGTCCTCCGTTTCGATAACACCAAGCTATTATTTGAAAAAGAAATACATTCTCACAGTAACCTAAAGTTGATCTACTTTAGCAAATTTAACTATTTTGATTGGCCAGATACAGAATAATTAATAATTACTTGTATGGGGTACCCATTTCCCTCTCCTACACTTCCAAGGTTTTGCCCTTTATTCTCATAGTAACATTGATTAAACCTAGTGAGTGTCACTATTTTAGTTTTCGCGATATAGAATAATTAATAATTTATTTTTAGGAGTTCACCCTCTTCCCACACACCGACAAAAAAAATTCGCCCATTTTAAATTCTCGATAGTTGGCTAGTGGGTTCTGAATTTTCAAAATAATACGCCCTTTCATTTTTATTTGTGTACCATAGATGAAGATCATCAAGTTCGTTTCTTAAGTCTTTTGTTTTCTTACTTTGCACTATGGCCCAAAATCGCAGAGTCCTGGCAATAAATGTTTTTCGAGTCCATACAAAAATTTTTGTATAGACTTCCAAAATATATTGTTTTTTCTAGTTGCGCCAAATTAAGAATCATTCCATTATTTTCTGAATCTGATGAACGTAAAGTTAAATGACTTTTGAGCGGCCAAGTCCGAGGATATCAAAAACATTCACAATATCCGCATAATATGGAAAATTTAAATTAGAGAAAGGATCATGCGATCCATTTTCCTTGAACAGTTACCTAAACACATTCGTGCAATTCTTGGAATAAGGGAACAATAAGATGTTAATAAATTTGGCAGCTCATTATGGCAACACTATGGACATGATGCGGCCTGTAGTGAATTATATGTGAATATAATTAATTATAAATTATTTACAAAATCATTTATTCACTTTTTTATCTTTCAAATCCAGTAAAAATTTTTTTGTAATTAATAAAAACAAGTAAAATTTTACTTTTATTAAAATTGCATAATATTAATAATTTATGAAATGATTATTAAAGCATTATACCATGATCAAGGACTTTCTAGAATACTTCACCAACTTCTCGAGAAGATTTTTATTATATATGTTTTCAAGCCAAATTATATTATATAGTAACTTTCAAAAAAATGCGTCAAATAGAAATCTAAAAAAATCAAACTTTACATTCTTAAATATTTATTAGCGATTAGAAGAGACATGAATTTGTTTTTTTTTTTTAAATTACCACTCAAAAAATTCAAAATTTTTCCATAACTTTTTTGCATGATATAATTTTAAATGATCTATAACCCCCCACCAAAATAAAATCATGTACAAATTTCAAATGGTATATATAAATATTCAAGCACCACATTAATAATGATAATTTTAGCGTATGAGTCAAAATTATTGGTACTAAACTTGCCACTGATTTCCATTTCATGATTAGGAAAACAATTTTTGTGACTATTGTCTTTCCAGCCAATAAAATAAAAACTGAAAACCATTTTATTGCATTACACAAATATTTTTATAAACGTATGTATGTATGTGCAATATGATTTTTTCTTTTAAATTTTGTTTAAATATATAAAATGGTTTTTATTATTTGCTTGCAACTTGCAACGTACAGCAAATTACAATAGTTTTGTTGAAATTATTTAAGGTGTTTTTTTTTTTTGCTGAAAACTGTTCAACTTCTGCGTTCAAAATTTACTGTATTTCGGAAACATTTGGTAGCAATCGTTTGCAACACCAGAGTCGAAGGTCAGTAGTATTTTTATTTTATTGTTTGCGCTTGATTTGAATTTGGATTTGAATATTCGTACAGAATTTTTATATCTATTTTATTTTATTTTTTTGTCTTGTTTTGCTAATTTTTAATTCATTTATTGTTATCTGTTTGCAATTACGAATGCATTAAAATTACCTGGTTTGGCTTACATTGTGTGATGTAGTAAATAATTTCAAATAGCGAAGCTTAATTTATTAAATAGTCATTAAAATTTATTGAAAACTAGTGGTATTTTCACAGATCATTATGGTGGTTTTTCTTTTCAGATTTTTCTTATTCTCTTTCGTTCAGTTAGATTATGTTTGCTTATTGTTATTAATTTTTTTTTCTTTATTAACTTTAGTTAGTCAGTGTAGTAATTGTACGTTTTATTAATTAATGCATTTTGTAATGGGTTCAAGGATCAATGCTATACTTAATAATGAATCATTTGTGTCTTGTTTTATCGCCAATTAGGTAAATTAATGACGAATCTACAGATAAATCTTGCATCGTAATTTGAATATTTGTGTTCCAAAGGAAATTAAACTTTTTAAGATAAAAAAAATTTTGGCATTTAATAAATCGCATCGTTGAAATTGTCAAGCATTTACTGGCTTATCAAATAATCTGCATGAGATTAAAATGGTGCTTTAGTTTTTCAATAAGATTATTTTCTTATTACTGTGCACTCAAAAAAAGTACAGTTGAAATTTTCCATAGGACAGTCCAAAAATTTTCTCAATTAAAGTAAAAGTTTTCTTAAAAATGGGAAAAATATATTCAAAACAAATAAAATTTTAACTAAAAAATAGCTTGTGATTTACCACAATAAATCTCTTACCATAGATTTAACAAATAAGTTTTTGATCTAAAAAACCCAACTTTTTAAAATTCAGTAAATATTTGAGAAAATCAAAGTGCAGTTTCTATAATCTATACGGTTGACTTGAGTAGAAAATTTATATGAAACACAGTGAACTTTTAAGAGATTTTCATAGAAATGTTTTACTCAAAGTCGATCATCTTTATTGTTGAAACATCATAAAATAAAACATTCTTCTAACAAAAGAAATCAAACTTAAGAAATAATTTCCTCATTGATATTTGCCTGTCAATAATGTAAAGTTCAAAATTTTTTTAATTCTGTAAAAGTTTTCTATAATAAGAAAAATAGTTTCTAAAAGGTGTTTCCTGATTCATGCTTGATTATATCTTAATAAAAGTTCCCACAAACATGAAACTAAACAAAAGATAGTAAAGTTTTGCGGAAAGGAAATCGATTGGCAAAACAAACTGTCAACCTTCACTTCCGTCCACATCTAGTACTGTGCAGCAATATATTTACTACCAAGTGTAAGTATGGCTTAGCAACAAGCTATAGCATGCTGAGGCATACTAAAACTCTTCTTCCACCTGAAATTGCGCCAAAGAATGAATAAACATGAGGATGTTGGAAAGTTGATTTTGACCAGTTAATGATAGTTATCAAGCAAGTGATTAATTGAATTAATCTAGCGAGAGACATAATGATTTTAACATTGAAAATCGTCCTGCTGGCACCTTCGATCTGTCCTGATTCTCGGTTGAACCGACAAAAGTAAAGGAAACAAAAGAAGAAATGGAAGTGGAAGCTGAAGAAGATCTCTGATAATAAAATATATGCATTTAAATGAGAAATTATAAAATTTTCGCTTTTTAAACCAAAATATTAGGGGTTTTCACATACTGACGTAGACGGGCGTAGTCCTGATACCATTTCAAAAATACATCTTGTGCTCTACCTCAAAGACGGTGGATGTGTGATTATAAGAAACATTAGCATTTCAGCTTTTAAAATCAATTTATATCATATACTGTTGGTCAAAAAAATTTATGTCATGTGATATATTAAAAAGACTTTTGATACAGAGTGACTTTCATACTAGAGGACGGATCGATTGGAATTTTAGGACATGCAAAAATCTGTGTTTTTTTTTAATTATTTCGAAGTTTCCTAATACTTTCTCTTCTGGGCTCTAAGCTTCCTTCTGCTTATATTCGAGGCCTTTTTTTTCATATAATGAAAATTAAATTGTGATTATTTGCATAGCAAAAGAAACCATCAATGTCCAATTTTTTTCTACATACTGAACATTTGCTTTATTTAGTGAATAGTCATTGAAATAAAGAGACCTTCGTCCCGTGACAAAATCATTTGTAATGTTCCGATTTTCTTTTTGTAGTAGTATTTTTAAAAATTAAACTTTTTATTAGAAAATAATATTCACAGTATCACTATTTAAAATAAATAACATAGCAAATGTTTCTTAAAAATTTGCATCACTTAGCTTTTTATGTTTTTGGGCAATTTTTTTCTCTTCCAAAATAGTACTAACCAAAAAAATAATAATAAAATGCTAAATGAAGTTGAATAAATAAATAAATGTTTTAAACACCTGAATTACACACACCTTCATGGTATTTGATTACAAAAACGTGATCAATTTAATGTTGCATTAATGATCCCATTTAAGCCAGGCAATTAAAAACAAATTCTAAATTACAAACCTGTGCGAAAAACTACAATAATACCAGATATAAAAACAACAACAGCTACAACAAAATACACTTCTGTTTCTCCGCTTTCATACAAATTTAAATATTTTTTTGGCCAAATACGAATGCACAGACACTCAAACCAAAACAAAAAAGACGTCGAAACATATAGAAACATAAAAACCCAATTTTCAAAAAGCCAAAAACATTAAATAATGGTAATACTTATACTAAAAATAGTTACTTTGCTTTAATAGTTACGAGTACTTTTCAGATTTAAATTTGAACAAAACTTTTGGCCAAAGATCTTGTAGAATAATGGAATATTTAACAGTTTTGATGAAGAAAACATACATAGACATGGAGCAACATGAGGTAAACTAACCAGATTAGCGACAGTAATTGAATATATTTGCCAAGTTTCTTGTAAAATCTTTTGAGTTTTGGGGAGAGGAAAATGTTTATAATATGGCATAAATTTCGAAGATGCTAAAGCTACCAATGAGCAACTGAATTCTAACCTCTGCCAACAACACTATGCCAAGCACAAACAAATTTGTTTGCAGTAACAACTGCTCTAAAATATCGTTACATGATCATAAGTTTGCTGCTAAAAATGTTAAAAGATTTAACAAAAATTGTTTCGGAACAAAAATACTAGTTTGGTACAGTGGTTTCAATATCACATTGGACCAAACAATAAAAAATAATTACTTTTTGGATATGAGTCTGCTGGAGCCAAAATTTCTGCGTTTGCAAAGAGAAAAACTTACTCCGTAGTGCTTTTCATCATAAAAGTATGCAGTTAAGGCCGTTTTCTTTCCTGAAAAGGGCAGCATTTTTATTTTCGATCCGTACGCGATCTCATGCTCTTTCTCGATAAATTTCCACTCACTAACGAATTTTTTTTTTTCTGAAAAATGTGTAACATTTTATAAAAAATGTATCGTTATTTTATAAAAAATTTTACTGCTCTATCGGATTAAACACTTGTTCTTAACAATTTTGAGTTTTTTTTCTCCAAGTTTTTTCTTAAAGGAAAAGAAATTACACTCCTTTTAGAAAAGTAAATGTCATTAAATTCCCTTTTTTCTCTTTCAAAGTGTAGAAAACTATACAATTTTTTAGAAAAGAAATCATCTTTACATACACTTTCCTCCTCTTTGAAAGGGAAGAAAATATAACAGTCTTTTTTTAGAAAACTAAACACGATTAGCTCTTTTTATATATCACTATATTGTGATATTAAAAAAATACGAGAACAAAATTTAGCGAAAATTCAAGTTTTTGAAAAGATCTGCCCAAGGGTATTAGCATCTCCTATAAATCCTTTTTTTCAATTACTGTATGAGCTAAGCTAAGCAAAAGAGAACAACAAAAAAATCCTCTAAAGTCTAAACATATAGCTTAGAATCTGTGAACGAAATTTGTTCAATATCTTAAAAAGGATGTGGGTACCTACAATATATCCTTTTTTGAAAAATTACGATTTAATGTAAACTAAGCAACAAAGGGTAAACGAATCTAGCTTATAATTTGTGTAAAGTATTTTCTGAAATCGCAGCTAGGATATAGGCTCCTCCTGTATATCCTTCCCTAAACAATTATGATTTAAGCCAAGCTAACCAACGAAAAATAATACAAAAATATTTTCGAAAATTATAAGATATAGTTTACAATATTTTGTAAAATATTTCTTAAAATTGATGCCACGATATGTGTATCTCTCATAAATACTTTTTAGCCGAAATGATGATAAGAACTAAATAAAGCTACCAACCAAAAAAATAATGAACATTATTTATTTTAGTTTCAGCAAGGATATGAGTACCATCCCCGAAATATTGAATATCACATAACTCCCACATTTATGGACCGATTTTCAAAACTATTTGTAGTTCGGTATCATAATTTTTTTCGAAAATGTAACTTGCAATTTGCAACCATCCCCTTAAAATATTAATTATCGCATAGCTCCCCATTTATGGATTTTGAAAAAAAAATATTTTTTCTTATTTCAAAGTGCAGATTTCAGTTTTATTTCACACAAATTTAAGTGGAAATTGGACGGACGAAATGATCGCCCGAAATAGTTATTATAACATAACTCCCCCATTTATAGATTTTGAAAAACTCTTCTTTTTATATGAAAGTGTAGCTTTCAGTTTTATTTCACACAAATTTAAGTAGAAATCGGACGAGCAAAGTGGCCGCCCGATATAGTTATTGTAGCATAAGTCCGCAATTTATGGACCTATTAAACAAATTGTTTAAGAAGATCTTTCAATCTTTCCTGGGAGTAAAATATAAACTAGTAAAGGACTATATCGGGTTTTAAATTAACCAATAGTTGCTTCGTTTTTGTGATCTGTTCGATTGACTCTTTGTATTGCAGTCGTTTTTTTTTTTTTTTTGCCAGAATCATTCTACAAACAGACAATTAAAGTGATTTTGATTCAATGAAAACAATCATTCTTGATTTACATATATATTTTTTTTAAGTTTATTGAACATTATATAAAAGTTTCAATTGTTGTTCAAAACGTATTGAAAGAGTACTTCGGATTTTCAGGAAATACACCCTACTGCCATATTTCTAAACAACAAAAAAGCAACTTGCGTGGAAAATTTCAACAAGTAGTTTGCAATTTTTTCTATAATTTCATTATACATTGGGTTATTTTACATAACTAGTACAAATCTGAAGAAGACATCTTGCGCATAAATTTATTACTGAGAGGACTAGCATATTTTGACAAGCCATTTCTTCTTATATTATACCACTGTGCATCTTCGTTTTTAAAGAATTATCGACCGATGATCCCTCTGGCATGTAATTCACACGATGCTAGTGAAAAAAAAGTTGGAGGCATTCTCTAGAAACGAAATTTTCATTGCTTCCAATAATCCAATAGTGCATTTTTTCAACTTCTCAGGGAGTCAAGTTCACAACATTTTAATTCAAAAGTATGTATTATTTTCACAAATGAATAGATTTGAAAATTTGATAAATTTAAATGAAAACATTATTTTTCTTTAAGCAATAAATGATCAAATTACTTTCACTTAAGGAAAAGAAATTATATAAAATTATTTTCATGCTTTTAATTTTTCCAGCATAATGAAGACAACTTTAAAATCGGTGAGTAGGAATAAAAAATCAACCTGTGTCCTAAGTCGAGGATTTTCATGTCCTTTTTGGTAGTTTTTTTTTTTTTTTTTTGCTATATATAACAGCTTTTTAATTATCAATTATGATCTTATAAGCCTTAAGAAATCACTATTTAAATTTCTTTCCCTACCACTGTACCCTTAACATACTTTGTAACACCATAAAAATAGTACAGTCTAAATCGAAGGATCTCTATTGAATGGGCACACTTGTATACGAGTATACGACTACATACTAAGAATATCGTGGTTGTTGTTTGTGATTGTAATAAATGTTTTCGAACTTGTTTAACGTAGAAACATTTATTGAAACATTAATCGCAGAAAAATCACTTTCATTACATTCAACAACTATTTCATGATCATTTATAGTTGTTCGCTCTTGTTTTGTATTTAATTTTTTCTTCGATTTCTTCTCTAACATTTTCCTACCAAACTTTCTGACCAGTATTCCACATTTGTGGCCGAAGCATTTTCCACTAAATTTCCTTGTTTGCGGTGGTTCACATTTATTATTTTACGGATAATTGAAATTTTATGTTTGCTAAAAGAGTGTCGACATAGCAAATCGTTTATTATGCTGCAGACTTTTAAGCTGGAACTTCTACTATTTCGGTTTGTGTGCAAGTTTGTCGCTTATTTTCTTTTTCTGGGTGGTGAACTCGTATCATGTTTTGTATCTTGTTGTATTGCAATATGTGTATTTGAATGTTGGTGTTGCTTTGTTGCATATGCAAAGTATCAAGATGATCTTTGTTTATGTTTGTTTATGTCTCCTGATATTGATATTGTTGCTAACAAAAGTTTATGTTTCATGTAACAGGCACAAGTGCAATTTGCAGTTATTTTTATTTTAAGTGTCAATAATTTGTCTGTGACGTGTGAAATTTTATTGCACATACGCTATTGCAAAATGATTTCCTTTGCACTGAAGATCGAATTCGATGGCCATTTGTGAAAAATATTGGTATTTTGAAGATAAAATTATGGCAGATTTTCGATAAGCAACTATGTCTATTGCACCTGCAAAAACGGGGTGTGCATACGCATGGAAATGATATGGAACACCCGTATTTGTTCACTTGAGCAGTTACACAGCATACGAGAATTAATAATGCCAACAAAAATAATAAAATATTTTTGAATTAATAACTTATGTTGCATCTATTCTTCAAGTTTGTACTCTACGAAAGTATGTGAACACGGGACAACTGTTCAAGCAACGTGCTGAGGCGACCTCTTTTATTTTAATAGTCTCCGTATGTAGTTCTATTTTTTCGGAATTTTCCCAAGCTATTTTTTGTAATTGAGTTCAGTTTGAGTTCTTTTTTGTATTCATTAAATAGAAAAAAATTGGAAGTTCAGAAGTACCCCTTCCCTATTTTCACTCTATCCGTGACCATCTCTCTCTCTCTCTCTCTCTCTATCTCCAACTCTCTTCAAAAGTTTGCAGCATTTAAAATTGCAAATATGGAAGGGCTCTCAGTGTATGTTGAGCTCACCTCAGTGTAATTAGCAAAGTATATAAGATCTTGGGTTAATTTTAAGTAACTAAGACAGAGAGAATAATCCGCAAGGATGCATATGAAACAACTGTCGAGGCCAAAAACCCAAAATATTCTAATATTTCAAATGGCAGCTGATTATGTTAATCAACACTGTTATCTTGTACAGTCAAAATAACATTGATCCCTTTGTCCGTACTTAGCGGTACAGAAATCAGACGTTTAGATGTTAGATGTTGTTACAACTATGGCTAAGAGTTGTTACCAATATAATATTGGACGGATCTTATGTACGGTTAACCACAGTCCCATCTGGCACCTTGAGAATCAGTAACCTCAAGAATTTATCTTGGATTGACAGCTACCGTGAAAAATTAAATCATGGGTAGAACTTTATTGATGGAATCTAGGCAAATGTAAATGGTTCGTTTCCATGGAATAACAGTTGAACGGCTTCACAGTCGTTTGACTTCTGTCTTGTGCGATCAAAGCTAAATAGGTTTAACTCCTCTTCTAAGGGTGTTGTGCATGGGCTCAACTATTTTTATACAAAAATTGCCACCTGTGAGTCAGAGTTGCAACTAGCATGCAGAAGCGTTGGGGAACGCATTAAGTTCCATCCAGTGAACGATCTTGAAAATATAACAAAATGCAAAAGCTAATGAAAATCTGAAATCACCCTGTCGGTGTTAATGACTATTGGTCTATCCGGCTGTCACTCTATCTATCCCTCTGCTTGTTTGTTTCTCCATCTGTCTGTTTGTCTGTCTACATTGACTATGGAAAATAATATTTTAGCATTTCTTTTCTAATAAAAATGTGACATTTTTGCCCTTTCATAGAAAAAAATTATATTCAGTGTTTTTTTATAAGTGAAAAACTATGATGAAAGAGTAAGAACGTAGTCCCCTAAGAAAGTTAAGTTTCTTAAATTAGAGCGATTAATAATTTTTACACTTGTTGGTAGAAAAGAAAACGTTATTAGTCATTAAGCGACAAATCAAGCAAAGTATCGGGTGAGCCATTTAAGATTTTTTTAATTTGTTTCCTGCGTATATTAAATGTGACTGGCGTCATCTTGTTCTTGTTCAATATTTTTTGATAGTTTTTCACGGAGAGACTTACACAGCAACAACGTCTCTAAACTATTTAGTTGTATTACAAAAATGAGAATTGTTCGTGCATATCGACCATCCAAGCCCACTATTGCCAATAATATACATATCTATACTAATAAAGATAAAAATAATGAAAATAAATAGGAAAAAAATAGTTAGAAATAAAATTAGATAATAAGGGATACGTTTGTTTTTTTGTAAACAGCTTAATTACACCACAAAAAGGTTGAGGAATTCTTATAATTCCAACTTCGATATTGGTTAATATACGATCGAATAGGCCACATGCAGTCCATATCGCGGTTCAGTAACAACAATTTGGGAGCCTACATCCCTCAGGTAATTTATAACAATGCTGAAGTGAGTAATTGAAAACTACACCTTTGGGATGAAATAAGGACTAGGACGTTTATCTTATAAAATTAAAGAAAGGCTTAAATGAATTACCTTCTATATTGTCTGATTATTTCGAATTTCAATAGATCTTTAGAAAACTAGATATAATGATAGATTTATCTACCAAGTACATTTTAACTGAAGAATTGAATAAACACAAAATTAAATTTAAAACTATTGTTGTAAAACTCAATAATTATATTTTCAACATTAATTATAAAAAATAAACATTGTTGCAATGAATAAAATATGCATTAAATACAAAATCATATCATGTGGATTTCTAAGACCAAGTTCATATATTTAATTAATTCAAATTCCGCCTCCTTAGCTCTGCGAAGAGACACACCTTTTCCAACATGTTGTTTGTTTGGAAAAAGGAGCGAATTGATACTAAATTAAGTATATGTGTGTGTATGTCTATTTGCCAGATGACACTCTTAACAACAATTTTGAAATTTATGAATGAATTGAAATTAATTCATTTGTATAATTTTGCATCTGTTTGAAAGTTGTACGTTTATATGTACTTATATAAACGATCTTGTATCTATTTTGTCATTTTAATAAATCAATATACTTTAGAGAACTACAAGAATTTTCAAACTCTTACATGTACTCGTATGTATTAGTGTGTATGAGTTCATGGAGTGTGTGTTTGTTCGATTACAACTTGGTGCAGACAATTATAATTTAAATACGAGTATGTTGACATGAAAACACGCTATTAAATTTAAAACAATCGTAAATAATAGAATTGTAATTAATATTGAGGCGTTATGCTGGGAAGAAACTGTTAACAGAAATGTATATAATTATACAAATGTGTGACAAATACGCAGTTGAGTCAGTGTTTTAAACACAGGCTCTGCTCTATGTTGTAAGACTTTTAAGACTAGTGGTTTCTTTTTTTAAGTGTAACATTTTTTTTGTTGTTTTTAAGAGAATAAAGGGATCATGCTAATTTTTAATAAGACGGACCAATCCTTTAAAGGCTTTATATTTTTTGGAACGATTTTGAAACAGATCACTTTCGGCCATGTGCCATTTTCAGTGTTCTTTTCCTTATGAAATAATTTTACTGCTATTCGTTGAAAACGGTTCGCTGAAAATAATTTAGTAGGAAAAAACACTGAAGAAGGCTCGTGGCCGAAACCGGCCTGTTAACAAATCAAATTTGACGTAAGATAACGCAAAATCGTTGCAAATTTAGTAAGAAAACACAATTCTCGACTTAATAAATGCCTAGAAGAATGAGGATATATTATTAAAAACAAAATATATTTTTATTACTCAACCCAACTATTAGGAAAACTTTTTCTAATTACTAACTAACCAAAATAAATGTAAATTTCAAAGAAGCTAAAGAATGTCAGCTGCAATTTAAAAAAATTTACAATTACATTTAACAAGACAGATACGTAAAATAAGCAAAACTAATTTGCATGCTTATTTGAAAGATGGTTGTGTCTTGAATTATTAAAGATCTCTAATTAAAAGATTGTTGTGAATTTACTTTGAATAAAATATTTTTTTCTTGTTTTTTTTGCGCTTCGAAAATTCGTAAAGAAGGTACTGAAGCAGATACCAAATATTGTTAAGCTTCTCCTTTCATGGCGCAGCTTATTTTCATTTCAAATTAACATATAAAAAAGCCCCTCCAACGCTTGCGAGGCAGTTTAGTCTACTCCTTCCCATTTTTTGTTTCGATTGCACCAGCACTCAGCTGATGGCCTGTATTTATGCTGTGCATTGTGCTGGAACTAGAAAAATAGGATATGTGAGGGAGTATGGAGGTAGTAGTGTTTGTGGACATTCGATTTAAACCTCTCTACGTTGGGGATGACAGGAAAAAAATCTGTACTGAGCTCGTTCCACATACGAGCCGTTCGACCCAAGAACGAATTGCCTCTTTAATACGTTTTGCAATTCGCTGATATATCGACCAAGAATGGATGCGCTCTTAATGAAGAAAGTGTTGTTCGCAAATAAGCGAGCTAAATATTGTCATTGGCATAATGAAGTCTGCTCGATCGATCTTGTAGAGAATTAGTCATCATATTTGTCTCATCAGCAGCAATTCCAAATCATCGTAACCTGATATACTTATATTCAATCTAAGCTTACTAAAAAATGAAGTTCTCCTTAGTCTTTCAAAACAACGCCAGCTTTAATCATCCATGTATCTTAGAAATAAGATCATTGCAAATGGATGAAATATAGATCATTAAGCATGCAGATCTCACACGCTACGACTTGGCGACTCAGTAACTCACTTATGTTATACCACGGCTAATTTAGTGTTCATACCTCCTCTATTTCTTGGATTTGCAATTTCCAAGAACTTCTAAAACATGATGGTATAGATTTCACACTTCTGACAAGGCGACGGGTTCGAGCAACAGGCCAACTAAGAAAATGATATTCTATGTTTTTAATTCTTTAAAACATTAAATATCCACTCTTGCCATACAACAGGTCTTTCATTAAGCGCTTTCTATCTCTAAATTAAAAAAAATGTGTATAAAAGATTTTTTATTCATTTGAAAGTCACACTACGGGACACTACGGCATTAATACGCAACTCTCCAGATGAAATTCCTTGAAAATATTTTTTGTGCGTAACATGAATTTTATGTATTATTAATTATTATCACTAAGTTTATGTCCGACACTGGTTGGGCCTAATAATTATTTATATATTTAAGATTTGAACACTTATTGTTAGTTCAATTATTTGAAGATACAATAAACATATATTAGCGTGAAAAAAAAAAAAAAAAAAAAAATTTGAAAGTCCTATTAATGCCAATGCGTTGAAAATGTCACATTGTGCAAATGTTTACCGCGGCTTCGATAGCTGGCACGCATACAAAATGTTGAACTTTCGATGACTCTGACTCATAAATCAGGCTAAATTTGATCGAGGGCATGGGTATGTTGGCTTTGAGGGCTGCTGTGATTTGCAGAGCACACGCATAGACCAAGAAAATCCTTCAACAAAAAGTCAAATGGGATCAGATCTCAGGATCAGCTTGTGCAGAATATACAATGTGGCATGGGCTATGTGGCACATAGTGCTTTACTATTACAACCATAAGTTGTCCATATTTTCCAATTCAGACCAAAAGAAGCTGGTAGTCATCGATCTATAGGTCTCTTCGTTGACGCTGATGGGTTTTCGAAGAAATATGGACCGATGACGCTGCCAGCACAAAATCCACACCAAACACTGACTTTTTTTGGGATGCATTTGACGATTTTGGATCTCGTGTGGATTTGTTTTGTCTAAAATTCAACAATTTTGTTGCGTAATGTAGTCTTTTATCCAGAAATATGCCTCAAGGCTAAAAGGCTGATGCACGCGGAACATTGCCGGAATACAACACCCATTTTGATAAAATAATTTTATTATTTGCATGCTATATCCGTCTAAGGCAAGTTGGTAAAAAATATTAAATAAATTAGAAAAATATAGCCGCTATCAAGTGTCAAAGTTTAATAGCCCCTATTGTAAGACCTGATAACATATTAATGCTATATAGACTAGACTTTGTATGCGTACACGGCTGTCTCTTGCTAAGTAAAGGGTCATTTAAAAATAGTATATCTACGTATTTTTATTTTTTTTCCAGCATGTCCTTTTATCATTTTAAAATTTTAATAAAATGAACTTTCAATTCATGAAAAAATCTATTAATCAAAATTATTATTAATGAATAATTCATTCACATATTGACTTAATTTATGAACAAACTATTAATATTAACATGAAATAAATGAAACCGAAAAAGTATACGAACATATTATAAAACTTTTTCAATATTTCTACCCTCTCAATATTCCATTTGCTGCTACAAACGAAATACAATACACTTGACTGTATGCTCCAGCTTAAGCAGTAACTGGCTGTTTGGCCAAAAAATTGTGCTCGTATCGCTTGTCTAGAGATTTCGCTTGTCTGAGTGTCTGAGGCAAATTAATAAAATTGTAAAACCATTTAAATCGCGACTATTAAAGTGTAACAAAACTTCTAATAAAATGGCAATAAATGATACATTTAGTTGGTTAAATTGGCATGATACATACTCGTGTTCGTACGTGTATGGAAGTAGTTAAATTTACTATTAAAATATGAGTAGTCAAACGCTAAATGGTGGAGCGTGTTGGAATCATACATCATTGTTACACCATAAAACATTTAATAGTTGGATTATTGGTAAGTGATTTAGCAAATATTTGAGGTAGCTGTTTACACTAGCTATTAAGAGTGTCTTAAAATATATGATATTTTCTTTACAAAATTCGGTTTAAGTCATAAATTATTAAATCGCTTGCTTAATTGATGGTGTATATGCAAAGATGTCTTGTGCATTTATTCTAGATATGTTTACATATGGTAAATAAATAAAAGCTTATTTAAAAAGCAATTTTTATTACAAAATAATGTATTGAATAAACTGGCGGGTTGTTGCCATTTGAGTTGATGTAGGGATTTTTAGTCCCACTGTGCTAGTGGCTTTGAAAACAAATTGTTAAATAATAATATTATTTTAATAGAATTATACATAGTCAAAATGAAGAGTAACTCCACGTCTTTAGTACGATGGAGTGTCTTTATTTACTCCGCAACTTGGGGATGTTTTTCATTTTACTAACCAGTTACAAAATCTTAATTTTTTACTGCAAATTCAACCATAATAATCAAAAATCCAATTTTCAAAATATTTATGTATGAGAAGGTCTTTAAATGATGACAATATGATGTCGTTGAAAAGATAATTAATTTAAATATTGTCTACTTGTAAATTTTTTTGTGCAGTTAACAAAATATTGATAAAACACAAGTAAATTAAATAAATATATGACTTGATTATTACCTTGACCGGAAGGTTACTCTGTAACTCGAAACGAAGTAAAATGTTTTCGAATTTCAATGCTTATGACATATAAATTCTAGTAGTTTTCAATTCGATTCGAAATACTGAGTAAAATTCTTATCAATTTTGGAAAAGATGTATGTATGTATAAGTAGGTCATTCCGTTTGTAATTTCTTAAATTTTTTATTTATGGTCCCATGCAATGTATGTGTATATTCTGATTCCTTATAGATAAGACAGTAATCTAATACTTACCGTCTTTTTGTCTATCTCGTTTCCTGCCAATAAAATTTAATGTTTGCGCACTTAGAATGTCTGTTAGCGTTCCCATTATTCCAAATAACTTACAGATTTAAAGAGAAGTAAATAAAAAAAGTTCCAAAACTTCGATTGAAACTGGAATCGACCCATGGCTTCTAATGTATCGACCATTATGATAAAGTACTTTATTCAAATATAATATAAGTTTTACATGTCTTGGAAAAAAATTTACATATGAATATGTAAAAGTGTTTGCCGCAGTTGGGACTCGAACTGAGGTTCTATGACTGGTAGCATACCTTTTGAGTCTCCCAATTTTGTTATATATTTTGTGATTTGAATAACAGACTTGGCTTTGAAGGTAGTTATGCCCTCGACATAATCATGCGTGGATCTTTCAAATACAGTAGGAAGCTCACTAATCCGTAACTATGAACACTATTTCGGATCGTTTCCATAGATTTCAACATTGTTTTGCCATTGATAAAAGATCTCTTATCAAGCGGATCGAAGAGTATATATTTATTTGAAATTGTTTAAATTTCTAATGAAATTTTCCTACGAAGTCAATATAATACATTATAATTGATACTTTGAAAGCAATAAAATATAATTCCTAGACACTGAATTTCACTTTTTACTGGGAGCATACGATCTCAAATGTCATTTGAAGTTTTAGTTTCTTAATTTTGAGAAAACTTTTTGAATACTTAATTGAAAGATTTTTTTTTAATAAAAAAACACAAACAATTAAAAAAAATATATTCTCATTTAATATGTATAATAATCTTATAAAATAATTGAAATGATAGAAACACGTCTTAATTTCTTATATAAAATTTTAATATGACTTGAAATCACTAACTCAAAGGATAAACATCTCTTGCATTTGCTCTCAAATTAAATTCTGACCTAATGTCACTAAAGCTGCCACATTTAAATTTTCATTGCTAGTGTAAACGTTAAAGACTTAATGTGATTTAATACTGCTGTAAAAATAAAAAAGTAGTTTCTAAACATAAAAGCGCTTTAACACCTGGATAAATATTAATAAATTGAAAAGAAAAAAAATTGGAGAATTATTGGCAAAACTAAAATGCTTTTTCTTTACGAGATGTAATTTTTTCTTGCTCTTTTAACCGTTCAAGATTATTAAAAACTTAATTTATTCTTCTAGTTTTTTTCCTGTGAGTTTTTGCAACCTAAACAAAAATTATGTTGTTGACATTAAACATTTGACATAATTGATTTATACACCCTCTTAGTAAAAAAATAAAAAAATATACCTAAATAAATAAAAAGAACTCAAAAATTTCGAGCAACACCCAGAGTGTTTGTATTTTCCTTCTTTTGTGGTGTTTGAAGCAAAACATAAAAAAATATTTAACTAAACATTGCAAGTGTCATGTTAAGAGTTTGACCTGTGTGTTAATAATGTTATTTTACTTGGTAAAATAACGCAAAAATAACATTGTGACAACATCAAAAGATTGTTTACTCTTTTATTTTTTTGTTGCTATTGTGAAAAAAAACATGTAATATTTGTACGTTTAGTACCTAAATAACTTTTTATATGCATGTACACAGTCATGTGTATTTGAAATACATATATGTTAGTGCATATGTATATGTGCTAGAGTATGGTGTATCCAAAGTGTGCTAAAACATGACAAATGACAAACAATTGTCAACCCGCATAACAATGGAGGCGCAATAATAATATATGTAAAAAAACTATGTATATTGCTTTCAGTGATGCCAACATAAGCTTTGTTTAATTTATAGAAGAATATACCACATTTTTATCAGGCTCGGGTCCAAATCTCATTAGAGATCATAAAGGATAATATTTATTTTTTAATTGATCATGATTAAAAAAATACAGGAAAATTTTAACTAAAATTTCACTATTAACTTGTGGTCCATTTGGCCCCTTTATGCTTTATTCAACAAGTCTTCCAACTCCAACTTTTTATTATGTATAACCCTATCCCAAGGGAAATACTGATGGCATCCATTTGACCCCTTCGTAGTTTATGCAACAAGACTTTCAGTTTCAACTTTATACCCCATGGTGTAAGGAAATAGATATTTACATGCCAACAGCTTTTATTCAATTGGCAATTCTTATAATAATTCAAGACCCATTAATACGGTCTATGCATCTCTGCAACAAAAATTGTACATTATTTTGTCCTACTGTCACAAAAAAAACTTATTATATATGGAATTTGACAATGATACAATATCGCAGATGGGATCAGCTGTTGAGTTTCATAGAGAGGGCCAGGTTGTACTGTATGTATATCTAAGGGTCTCATCAAACCAGCTTATATAAACACTCATTAAAATTTAAGTAAAATCGCTACGTTAACAACACTGTGTATATTTTCCTTTGAAAATGTCAACTTAACAATTATTTCCCAAAAGCATGGCGCCAAAATCTAACCAACTAACAAAATAAAATGTTAAATTTTCAAAACGCAAAAATCACACAAGGTTTTTCCCTCGTATTTGCACAACAACTGTATGCAACAACGAGTCCGTCTAATGGAACAAAGTTCAGCATGTTTGTAAAATGACTCATTCCTTGATTCTATTTTTTTATATTATTTTTTTTTAATTGAAATATATAGACACTATTCCAAACACACAAAAAATCCTACAGCCGTAATATAATCGTATGCCAGAGTAATTCGTTTTTCATATACACAACAAGTATGTACATGCATATATGGATTTATGTATGTATATGTATGTAAGTGATTTAGGAAAAGACAATGTGAAACAGGCGTCTGTAAATTTACCACCACCTACACTTGGTCGACATTATTTTCGACAATATTTAAAAAATTTATGAATTGCTGCTTATAGCAGTACGATCTTTATGGTGACACTCTTATATTGAGTGCAATTATTCTTTTCCATAATGCCTGCAGAAACTAATGATGCTGTTGTTATTCATTTTAGCTTCGTTTATGATTTACTATGACTGAAACTGGAAACAAACATTTTTATTCCCTCATTTAAAATGTCGTTGATTTGGAGAATGAATGAATCTGTGCAACAATTGTTGTTATTGTATGTTGCATATGCGCGTGGATATTTTAGTTTTTTTTTGCATGCATACGAATATTTGCATGCATAAATAATACATTAATTATTAACTTACAATAAAATGTTTATTGAATTTTTTTATAGGTTTTAAAATTCATTACAAATTGTTGAAAAATAGTTTTTATTCGAAGTAACAATACGAGAAGTGTTGCAAGTACAGCTTGGAATATAATTCTACTCCAAAAAATATATATGTATAGGTATTTTGCATAAGTACACCTTTATATAATTATAGGAGACTTAGCATGGTATAATAAACAAGATAAAATCATTTCTACTACAAGTATATACATAAATACAATGATAGAAAAACAAATCTCCTCTTTCAAAAACAGCTGACAAAAATACAGCAAGAAATATCATATTTTTAAAGTTCGTTCCACGGTCACTGTTGCCACGACCAAAAATTTTTGTAACTAAAATGTTTCCAAGAAGAGAGCTCAAATAAAGTTTAATCACTCTAAGCATAATATGGTGGACATGCGCCGTCGATAATTGTAAAAAAAATCACAAGCTCCGAGTACTTTAATTCTTATGGGTAGGAAGCAGCAGTGCAGCTATTTAAGTTAAAATTCCTACCAGTTAAACCTCCATTCACTTTTTTCTACTTTTATAAATTTCGTAGAGTAATTTTGTAAGTTTTACTCTCTTGTTACAATTTTTTGAGTCAGAAAATAAACGAACAGGCTTTATGTGGGTCAGAGTAGCTCCGTTAGTTATCTTCGTTTTTGGCAACCTCTCACCCTAGAGACTAGGAAGTTAACATGGATACCAAAGTGGGTCAATAAGTCCGTGACTTTTTGAATTTCTCTACTCTTAACGGAACTGGCCTTCGTAGACTAGTAGGTAGTGTACTAGACTCGTAGTGCGAAGGTCGCAGGTTCGAATCCTGCCGCAGAACTCTGGCAGTTTGTGTTTGATAATTAAAAAGGGAGCGCACAACAAGCCTTCACTGGCTTAAGTGTATGTCGTATGAGATGGGCTATCACACCCCTCCAATCAACCTAACCTAACCTAACGGAAAATATAACACTGCTGCTGTGAACAAGTATCTATCCGTCAGTTGATTTCCGACAAAATTTGAATAAACTGCGTCATTTAGTTGATGCTTGACAGCCATTGGTAGCAGACTATTACGTGATTTTAGGAGAAAAGTGAATTTCAATTTCAAGGCTGAGCATGATAGATAATATGCGAATTGCGCATCATCAATTTCAATCGCAAAAAAGTTGTATACTGAATTTCGTTATGGCCATACAAGCACGAAAGATACCGAACCTTCTGGACGCCCAGTCGAGATCTATATACCCGAAACAATTGAACAAATTCACGATATGATGTTAGGGAACGTTTCGGAAGCTCAGTTAAAGTCTTTCAACTGAAATAATTGAAAAATCATGATGTGATGATTAGAGATTGATAATGGAAGCCATAGGCATGTCACATGGTTTAGTGTTTTCAATTTTTAACGATCACTTGGGTATGACAAAGTTTTCTGCAAGATGGGTGCCGCGTTTGCTCACGATCGACCATAAATGCAATCGTGTGACAACTTCGCAAGGAGTGTTTGCAGTTGTTCAAACGCAAATGGATGAGTTTTTATGCCGTTTCGACTCACCGCAACCCACAAGTCAAAATAGTGGGTTTCTCATTGTGAATCGTCGCCAAAGAAGGTTAAGGTGGATTTGTCAAAATACTGCAAGTACATATTTTGATGACCACAACAAATCTTATTTTTTGGAAATTATAAAAAAAAAATTGTACAAAGTGTATAGAACTGAAAGGAGATTATGTTGAAAAATAAAGTGATTTTTTTATCCAAAAATCTGTGTTTCACTCAAAAATGCAAGAACTTACTAAGCCACCCTCGTAATTAAGCACTTAAGTACAAACTATGTGCGTACTAAATGAGTTCGTTAGTCCTGTTTCACACACGTCAAGATTTCTTGCTCAAGTTTCAATTCAGCTGGGAGAACGATAGGGGGAGTATGTGTTCTTCTTCCTTTCTCTCTTGAAGCTGAATAAAAAATTGAGCAAGAAAACTTGACGTGTGTGAAACAGGACTTACTACTAAAATAGTATATAGTATATAAATATTCCATGTAACTACTCATATATGTATATACAAGTACATTATATAAGCGAGACTACATTTCTTGAATAGACCTATATTCCTTCAGAAATTTTGTGAATATATTCACTTTAGCCATGTTTAACGTATTAGTTATGAAAATGTATAAGTGGCAACAAATAAAAATGTCGCAAGCATGTCTCTTTGCATGTAAAACTCAAAATTTTTTTGTCAAAATACATTGCAAAAACTTATGACAATATCATATAATAATATATTTTGTGAATCCCTCAGTTCTGTTTATCACTTTTAAGTTTAGAAATATAAAATTGAAAAATCCATAAAATTCGTAATGGCATCTATTGTGTACTTTGCGTATAATTTCGATCACATTTAAAACAATCGTACATATGCAGTCAAGTTCAGAAAAACAAAAATTTAAAATTTCGTTGGTAATTGTTAATTTGAAAAAGATTTTCGCTCAAACGGACTTCGCTTACACGAAGTCTGCAGTTAAAAATGTTTTCTTTGAATCTAAAACAGAAACTATAATACACACCAAAAATTTAATAAATATATTCCGATGTTGAGCTCAGATTTAATTTGCAGACTGAGATTATATTGGTTGCAAATGAGCTGAACAGGCCGTGTTCTTCTTCAGCGGTAAATACTCGTAAATAATTATTTTTTTCTTTTAAGCGATATTTGGTTTATGTAATCCCATACTTTTACCATCAAAATGTATATTTGGTTTTCGCTTAAGCGAAATTTCTTTTAATTTTAGTAAAGTGTTTTGAAACTAATCGAAAACAATAGTTAAGAATTCTTATTTTCCATTTAGCAATTTTTTTATTTTCAATTAGCGTTCGCTTATCCGAATTCTTCTGTATATATTCAAGCAAAGAAAATTACCTGATTATTCTTTTACATTTGACGAGACGAAAATTCATTTTATATCTATAAAAAATTTGCCATTATTTCTACTACTGTCATTATTGCAATATATATAATCCATATATTTATTTACCTTTAAAATTATTAACTTGATTTACCTTTAAATAACTGTCAAATCTCCTCACCTTTTGTAAGGTCAACAAATTATCATATTTCATCACAGACATAGATGACTTTTCTACCATAATACCGATAACCAATGCCAATGAAATTCAAATATGCTGCATATTAATTTTCAATCATTAAGTATCTTGACAAACAATATGCAACTAACAAGCCAAAAATCCTTTTTTTATAACTCTTAAGAAAGAAACAAAAAATTAAATAAATATAAAAAAATTACCAAATTTAAAAATTGACAGTGATATGCAAATGTCATAACGTTCCCTCTGCAAACACCAAACTTTATTCAAATCAAAAATCAGAATGTGCAGCTACTAGTGGCAAGAAAAAAAGAAACTCATTGAATAATATTCAAAACCAAAGCTACTGCAAATGAAGCCCTTTTAATGTATGTTAACGAAGTAATTTTGCCAGAATTGGAATGCAAGTAATGCAGAAGTGAAAATTTTATTAACTATGATGGCTGTACAAAGCAACTGAAAGTTAAAACTTTTAATAGATTAGTATTTCATAGCAACAATAAATGAGACATAAATTTAATTCTACCTCCAAGAAGTCACTTTGCCAAAATCACAAAAATACGTACTAAATATCCCAAAAAGTTAAAAAAAGGACATAAAGATCTTTCAGTTTTACACTATTAGACTGAAATAGAATCAAAGCAAAATCATAAAAAAAGAAGCATCAAACAGCTGATTAAAAAGGCACGCGCGAACTGCAGTGAATTAACAATTCTAAAATTGTTGAACAATCTAAATGAATACAAAATTAATATAAAAATAAAATAAAGAAAAGAAAGTTAAAGGAGTTGGGTGTTACGGCATGTTGGGTTTGCCTACCAGTGCGGAGGTTGCGGGTTCGATTCTCATCTAAGATTCTGGTCTGCTTCACTACAAATGAATGAAGGTCCATACTATAATATTCGTTAAACCCAAACTGTAATATAATTGTATATAAAAAATTTAAAATTTATTTGTTATGGCCTTAGTTGTTCATATGCCAACATTTTACTAGTCACTAAACCAAATCGACAGTTTTGAAACATTCAACCTCATGTGTGTATGCCAAAACAATCACATACAATATGAGAATTCTCTATCTTAGGTGAATATTACAAAATACTCAATCATAGTAGGCTTAGTATATGCTTATGCAAAACGAATATTAGGCAAAACGAATAAAAAATTCTTTGTTTCAAATGTTTAATATTGAAAAGCTCAAGTTTTTTTTTATATATGTATATACAATACGGATAAATTTCAATATTATGTATTCATAACATTTAAATAAATAAAGGACTTGACGTCGTAATCAAATACATGTATTTGTTGTTCTTGTAATAATTATTGCAGAACTGCTACAACCTTTAAACTCCACTGTCAATGCAAACATGAAAATACAGTTCTGGCCTAAAAAAATTTACATTTTCTCAAATGTTTGAGAAAATTAAAAATATAATGAATATAATTTATATTTGCACTGTTCCACTTCCGCCATTCTATAAACATTTTTGGCAGATCATATTACTTTGTGTGATAATGCATAGACAGCTTAACTTGAAATAAAAAATTCATTTTATAATTCTTTTATCTCATCCCCCAATGAAATGATAGTTCACTTGAGAAAATAACTCAGTGAAAAGAAAATGGAAGCCATTCTCAAGTAACGACATTTTCATTGCTTCCGAAGGTGCTATTTTTTCAGCATCGTAGAAAATGAAGTTGAAAAAATTTTAAATAAAATTATGAATTACTTCCTCAAATCTGTAAAACTCAATTTGAAACTATGTACTTTCTTTTTAAATTTATTTCTTAAGAACTGCATGAAAAGTTTATTATTTTTTAATCAATTAATGATAAAATTACTATGACATGAGGAAAAAGAAATCGTAACTACTGACAAATTTTTACGCCTTCCAGATGTAAAGGTTATTCCCAGTTGTAAAGAACCGATCTTAATTCAATTTAAATTTATTTTCTATGCAAAAAACATTGAAAGTTTATTTTTCTCAATATCATGATTCACTAAATCATTGAATAGGATTTAAAAGGAGAATCCCCTGCAATGACAAAACTACATTAAAATTACTGGAAATGATCCATATTTGTACTACTACCGGATTCTAGTCTCAATATTTTCATGACTTTTTTTATAGGGAAGTTAAAGAAATTTATACTCTAGAATTTAACTAAAATTGTTCAGTTCTCGAGCATATAGTTTAAAGAAAATCTAATATAATCTGATCTTAAATGTACTAAATTTGGGTTAATATGGCTTTGATTTAAAAAAAGGTAACAATGAGGTAACTTTCATTGAATCCTAATAAAACCCGGCTTTGGCGTCATGGGGCAATAAAAAAATTTAAAAAGAAAGTAATACAATATTAATAGCGTAATTAATATAGTAGACAAAATCAATGATAATAAGCAATAATCCTTATGAGTACATAATTAAGTATAAAAAAAGACATACAAATCTCATTACATTATCTCATTATATTATTCATAAAACAGCTTAATAAGAATTATGTCTTTAAATTGTCCCGCATTGCTTAGAACTTGCAACCCAAAAGGAATTTAGTTCCAGAGAGCTACAGCGTACACATAAAAATGCCATTCCGATATTAGCCTTTTAGATCAAACTATTTTCCTATAAAGTTATTTGCAGAACAGAACTCAAGTTTTCCTAAATTTTAGTTCATTATTTTTGTGAAGGAAGATTTTCATCTGTCAATTATTTAGAATGAAGGTATTCTAATGGATAAAGTCCATCTAGCCTAATGCACAGCACCCATTAAAAACCTCTGTAAGTCCTGTTTCACACACGTCAAGTTTCCTTGCTCAAGTTTTTATTCAGCTCGAAGAGAGAAAGGAAGAAGAATACATACTCTCCCTATCATTCTCCCAGCTGAATTGAAACTTGAGCAAGAAAACTTGACGTGTGTGAAACAGGACTAAGCGCAATTCATGATTTTTTGTGAAAGGTCAACAAGTCCTTTTATTCTTTTTTTATTTATATCCAAAAATATATAAAGTAACTATGCAAATTTATATATTTTTTTTTAATACAGACACTTCTTTCTGTTTTCTGTTATTTATTAATTTCTTAGTCTTTAAAAATCCCGCCAGCTGAAAAAATTTATAATTTGCTTCTGACCAAATTATTTGGGGTATAAACTTTATTCAATCACATTGTGGAGAATAGCTTAAGACCTCACCATCAAAATCCCTTATGAGGAAAAATATGCCCAACCTTAATATTTAGCAGGGAATTTCCAAAGCACAATAAGAAATTTAAGTTAAAAAAAATCCACAAAAAGGTGTTTTACAACAGCACAGATTCCACCGCCAATACGAGTACGAGTCCCCGGGTAGTACTTACTAACTTAGTCACTTCTTGTCTGGTGTTAAGTTTAACTTCTTTCATTTATTTGTATTTTATTTATTTTTTATATTTATCATCTTAACAGCATTTTAGTTTCAGTTGTCAAGTATCTTGCCACAAAAACAATTATTTATATATACAAAAAATAAATAAATAAAAAATGTTAAGGAAAAACTTAACTTTAATTTACTTTTAAAAGTTAAGTTTATGAACTGCGGAATTTTTTTTATATTTTGGCAAGATCAGCAAAATTTGTCCCATCCAATATTCAATTTTTAAAGGTTATTATCGTTTTTGTTAAATCTTTGTTCGATTTTTTGCTTGAAATGTTATTGTAACCTGTACTTGAACTTTGTTAATTTTTTTTTATTTCATTTTATTTTGGTTTTAAATACATTTTTTGTTAAATTTTAAATAAGTGACAATATGTTGGCTGTCAGATTTTATTGGTAATTTACCGTTAAATTGCAAGTAATACAATGCAATACAATGTTGGGTTGGAACTCACAATAAAAACAATAACATTTAGAGAGAGAGAGAGAGAGAGGAAAACATGTGCGGATTCAAATCAATTTCTGTAGTTAATTCAATTACCTACTGACCATTTCCGTAGTTGCACGAATTCATGGGGACTAGTTGAGTCCATCATCTTTAGAATAGATGCAAGTGTTGCATAAATCTTAAAAGTCTACATAAAATGTATTATTTTTTTATTATTATTTTTTTTAATTAATTAACAAACACAAACTTCGAAGCTACTTGGCTTATCTGCAGAGACACCCGGGGTCTACGGCAGGAGTCGAACCTGCCACCTTTGGACTACCAGTCTGGTACAGTAACTACTAGAATACGAAGGCACTCTTGTGTTTATTCTTGTGCTGGAAAATATTTCTTATCAATATTTGGTTTTTATTTTTTTTGGTTGGATGTGTTATGGTCCCATATCTACAAAAACCGTCAAAGTTTGCAATTCTACCGATGTTTTGTTTTCTAAAATGTTTGATTCTTGAAGAGGTACCACCGAATTTATCATTAATTGAGAAGAATTTCTTCCATTTTATTATAAACAATTTCATATCAATTATCTTTAAGTCATGCTGATGTTATTTTTTATATACTCATCGGCTCCTGTATCATTCATATTTTTTTCAAGCGAAATTAAAAAAATATTATAAATATTCGTATATGTATTTATTTAAATAATCCAACTTTATATAATAAGCTTTATATATACTCGCTTCTTCATTTATTTATGCAACTTCGTTGCATCAAAAGAAATGGCTTTGAAGTTTTAAAAGATAATGAAATATTCAACCATGGATTTTGATATTAAGTTCGTTGTCAGTATTTAATTTTGAATTTCATGGTTAATATCAAACAATTTGTTTGTTGAATTTAATTTTGTATACTTTATATGTCCACACTTACAAAAGCATATGTGGAAAATGTATCGGGTCTTCCAATAGGCACTTGTTAGCTTTGATAGTTGATAGCGGCCATCTTGTTAGAGCTACATTTGTCGAATTGGCTGTAATTTATTTAGCCTGTTTTGCCAAATCACCATGAACGGATGTAGCATTCAACAGCACGTGCAAATGATAAAATTGTTTTATGGATATTATGTTCGTACAACGTTGCAAGCACTTCACCCATTCGCTTCGCTCACAAGAACTCGGCTTTTCGTAGACCCCAACTTGGTGAATTTTGCTAAGTGACTTCGAACTGCATCTGTACAAAGTTCAATTGAACCACAAGCTGAACGTAAATTATCATAGACAATGACGTGTGCTCACTAAATGGGCCCGGAGCAGTTGGAAACTGACCCTACTTTTCATCAAAAACTCATCTTCAGCCATAAGGTCCATTTCTAGGTGAATGATTTCATCAAAAAACAAAATTTTTGTATTCGGAGTAAATTCAATTCACATGAGATCCAGGAGCGTCCAATGCACCCTGAAAAAGTACTGTTTGATGTGAATTTTGGGCTGGCTGCGTCAACGATCCATATTTCTTTGAGAACGACATTGGCGAGGCCATCAGGGTTATAACTTAAAGATTACAAACTTATCTTGGCCTGAATTGGAAGATATAGACACCAACGACATGTTATTTAAACAAGATGGCACTACTAGCGATTTGAGGACATGGTCATCTCATGTGGAGTGATATGAACTGGCCACCGAGATTGTGCGATTAGTCCCCGTTGGACTTTTTTTTAGTAAGGTTTTCTTAATACGCAGATCTATGCGAATAAGCCACAAGCAACAGTGATCCTTCAAAGCCAACATAGCCCGTGTCATACTTCAACTTTCAGCCTGATTTATGTACCAGAGTCATGGAAAAAGCACATTTTGAATGCGCATCACCCAATAAAGCTGTGGGGAACATTTGCACGATGTTATATTCCATACATGGATTTTTTTTTTTTTTTTTTTTTTTTTTTTTGTAGATAAAAAGCTTTTTTTATATGACAACACTGAATACGGTACTCATTTATCACCTTCTTTTTTCAATTTAAGTTTTGTACAGCATTCACTCAAATAAAGTTTATAAGCAAAACATATTTAACGTGGGGTGAATAAAAGTCCTTCCAAGCTCAAGCACACAAAGTCGGAAAAATACAACACTCGAGAAAATAGAACCTGATGCAAAGAATTTTTCACAAAAGGATGAATATGCTTAGTGTGAAATTTAATGACAAAATTCCAATCCTAATTTTTTTTTAAATCTGTACCTATATGTAATACCATTTTAATTTGAAGTTTTTTCTCATTTTAAGTTTTTGATTTCTGGGTTTCAATGATTTTCTATGTGTATCATTACAATAACTCTTTTACTCTTGTCCTTAAAGAAACTGAACATTGCCACACGATGGAACAATCCAACAATTAGGTTTCGCTTAAGCAAAGTTTTTATTTTACTTAAGAATGATACTTGTAAAAATAAACGTGAACTGTTAAAGATTTTCGTTTTTAAGAGGTCCTGAAAGGAGCATGTATTAATAACATTTCATCCAATTAAAAGATAACTAAACTCCACAATAAATTATGTTATTGTAATCCATACTTTCTTTTCTACAGTAGATCAGCTTTTTTCAATCCTAAATGTAGTTGTAGGTGGTAATCAAAGTAAAACAAAAGAGAAGTCGTTTTTCGCCACTTTAACAATATTTTCTTACACCATTATTACTGGCATCTAATAAAATAATTTCAAAATAATTAAATACAATTATCCATTATTGGAGACCATGAAAACTTAGGCAATTAAACGTGTTATTCAAAGTTTTTTGACTCCTACACCTACATACATCATCGCCAAATAAATTTTTGTTAAACAAATTTTTCGCTTTCATTTGTTATTGTATATAAAATGAATTTGAAAGGTCAATGACTTATCACAATAACAATTGCGAAAACATTAAAATTAAATTCTTAGATTTTCGTAGAAATTTTCATAAATCCTTGAAATAACTTATTCAAGTCAATATACTTCAAAATAACAAAATCAAAACATCACCTCATAAATCATCATTAGCATTACATAGTAATCGCAAAAAAATATATGTATGTATATAAAAGCCAATAAACCCTCTATTCATTATGTACTTTTTCACATACTCGTACAACATGTGCGTTTTTTAAGCTCAGAGCAAAAACAATAACAAATTTTGGTGTATTAAATCTCGCGCCAAAATCCATTATACATAAGAAAATTCTTCCGCAATTATTTGAATACAAGCTGATACACGAAAACTTCTACTTCATGATAGGCTTCTTGTTGTTTATTATCTTTACTTGAAAAACAAATTCTATTCTATCATAAGCTTGTGGTCAACGCCCTTAATGTGAAATTGCCGAAATCAAAAGGCAACAAGAACTAGACTACATAAACGTGTATGTAGTAGGCTTTTAAGAATTTCAGTTAAAATACAAGATCAAAAAACTCGACCGGAATTTTGTATATAGCAAATATTTAAATGAATATCATTAAAACGAAATCAAAAAACACCTTGTGGATTCAAAGAATTGTATAAAACTGTACCGTAACAAGCGTACAGATACGAATAGTAACAAGCGTAAATAATGTTGTTGTAATCAACATTTATGAAAATAGAAGGATATTTTACAGCATCCCTTTCAGATTTCTGTTCATATGTACCCACTCTCGCAAATACGTTTTTATCAAGAGAAACAATTTTAAAAAGGAAAATATATTTCACATTGTCCTTAAAATCGGCATTTTCAACCGCTGATCTACAAAGAAAATCCTTTAATTAACGTTTTAGTACCACCACAAATCACCAATTCAAGGTGACTCACTTTTGGTTTAATAAAGACATAAACTATTTTTTGCTTAATTCTGTTACACCTACAACTTTTAATCGGCCATTCGATGGTTCTTAACTCAGATAAGGAAACTGCTTAATATACGTTATAGTACAGCCACAGCAGAAATATTGGAGAATGTTCATTTCCGGTTTACTGAAGACATGAACTGTTGAAGGGCGTTTAGCACTGTAATACAAGTATTTCGGTTTTTATTGGATTTTGTAACAGACAAACCCAAACTAAAGTGGGAAGCGCTGCGTCGCCGCTTTGTAGAAAATATAATAGTTCCGTGTAGTTTTTTTTGGCAACATATTAATAATGTAACACATATTAATTTATACATTTTTTTATTTATTTATTTAGAAAAATTACAGTACAAGTTTTAATCATAATTAACAGTACTGCTGATATAATGGGCTGGTTTTTTAGGCATTTGCTCAAAGTTAGAAATATTAACAAATATATAATTAACAATAAATTATAAAAAATATTTTACAAATTTTATTCAAGCGAAATGAGAAAAAATTGCGAAGTTAAAATGCTTAGCATTGCTTAAAATTTGTATAGTTGGTGGGAGTTCGTTCCAGAGACGAATAGCATTTACAAGGAAGTGTCTCTTCGCTATTAGTTTTTGATATCGGATGGTGTTTAATCTGTTGGCTCTATTGAATCTCGAAAACTTTATGCTTTTGTAAAGATACTTAAGTTGTTTACTATAGATTATTTTGTGTAAGAATAGTAGAGTGCAGCACTTTGGTAGATTTCCAAAAGATACTACATAAATTTGGTGAGGAAACTGTGAGACTCTACTATGTCAGTTTCGAACATAAATATATGTATCTTTCAACATTGTAGAAAGCTACGATGAGATTATACTTTTTTGTTTTTCTTAATGACCTTTTATATAAAACTTCCACCTCTACCTGCTACTTTGCAGATGACAGCAACAAAAGCTATTCCTACTTGTTATCACCACTGTCGACCGATTACCCATTTTTTATTTCAATTACCGGTTACTTTATTACCAATTACCTATGAACGCGCGAAATAATATCAGGGCCATTTTTTATTCTTTTTTATTCCCTTTACACAAGTCAGACTGATTGAAATTGAAGTAAAATCCTTTACATCTATAATAATAGAAACTATTTTTTTATACGCTTAGCTTTTACACCAAAAAAAAAGTATGTTTTAACAAGTCAAATTTATTGAATTATTTACAAGAATAAAATATAAACTTTTTTATATGTATACAGGAATTTTAACAAATAAATACAATAAAATTGGATTGAAATAATTGAACACAAATTTGTATTTATTGTTCACAATCTAGTAAAAGCTTGGCACTGGGACTATTCCCGCAACACTACTCATTCGACAATAGGCCAAGTCCGTTGAAGATTACAGCGATTATGCAAAATATATATAATACGCTTGCTTAATCAAGATCTTGTAATAATCTCTCAATGGAGTCATACGAATCACGTTGATTTTATTGCTGCTCCATCTGTTATGAATTATGGGTGATATAAATATTAAGGAATCAAAAGCTCTTGATGTTCTTGACATGAAAATTTAGTGTGATGTGCGACGGACAGATCACATTTTTCATGTCGCTAAAGAAGCAATACGGTGTAAGAGATACTTCAGTTCTCCTGGGGCCTTATTCTGAATTGCGATGCGAAAGTCAATGCGATGCGCAAATGAAATGCGATGCGAAAGAAAATTGGTATTCTATAAGACTTTCGTAATCGCATTCGAGTTTTATTTTAAATCGTGGCAACGCCGGTCAAAAATAACAACGCTGGCCATATATAACAACGCTGGTCTAAAAAAACGTCAAAGTTAAATTTACAAAAGAAAAATAAAATTGTAATTGTGCTTAAAAAATAACATTAATTTATATAATATTCGTGTAATTTACCAAAAATGGAATCTGTGGCACTATGGTTTGATGATGAAGAGGCGCATGACCAAAATGAAAGGATGCAGAGAAGATTGCTTAGAAGCAAATCGGATATTCTAAGCTTGAATGCAAAAAGGTAATTTATTTTGAAGCATTGAAAACAATTAATTATGCTAAATATTTCTATTCCAGCTTTATAAAAAATTTAGATTGAGCCAAGAGGCATATATATATATGTTTTAAATAACATTGACTTCGAATTGAATACCACATAATCAAGTGCGATTCCGCCAATTATCAAATATAGCGGCTACGTTAAAATTCCTTGGTCAAGGAACTGTCAATGGAAGAAATTGTGGATGCCGAAGATCTGCCACAATCTATTACTAATTCACCCAGTTATAATAATAGTACTAGTGGTAATAACAATTACACAAACATTGCTAGAAATATAAGAGACGAAATAAAAAACATGATTTAAAAACTAAAAGTCTTTTCTGTATTTAAAAACTTAAAGCCACTTTATTGGTTATATATTTCATTGGTTTTGTTTATTGTGCACCTTGAAATCAGCTCAAACCTATTAAAATTAAAGTTGAAATTACATACTTTTAGAAAACTATATTTTTAATTGATTTATATATTTACCTTCTTCCATCCTGCATTTTCTCTAGGAGGGCGGTCCGCTTGCATTTAATTCTTCGGCTAATGTCTGCCACAAAGCATTTGCCGATGACGTGCATTTAATGTTTTTAAATGATCTCATCATAATTTACACCATTATTTCAAATTGGTGCGATTTGGTGGTCTTGTTGTTTGTTTCCCTGAATAATTTTAACAATTAATGTAAGAATAAATAAACAAAATTACTATTTTTCACTTACATTTTTGTGCTTTGCGAATTCTGTTTTGCCATCGAATATATTTTGCGATTTTCGTATGTATCTGACATTTGTTTTCGCAATACAGAATACCGACTTGCCGCCTTTTCGCATTTTAAATGCGAATAAAAAAGTACTTTGCGAACATCGTAATACAGAATAGAAAGTGTTCGCATTTGCATGTTTTCGAGTCACATTGACTTTCGCATCGCAATACAGAATAAGCCTCCTGGCTACTTTTTCCCCTATGTGTTAATGTGTACATTTTTATCGTTTTAGTTGTTTTTTCGCAATAACATAATAGAACGACATAATTTTATTTATATTTTGAATATGCTTAAATATCTAGAGCTATTAATATTTTGATGACTAAAAATATCAGTTAGGTATTGAAAAAGATAATATAAATATGAAATACGGTTGCAAATGGCAGAAGAAAATTGGGAGCCACTAATCATTAGTTTGCAATATTATAAAACTAATAATGAATAACAAGGAATATATCAAATTAATGGTAATTAAAAATAAAACAAATCAAAAATAATTAAATTGAATCGTGTGTAAACAAACACAATCTAAAATCAAATACATACATTGTATATGCATTTGTGTGCATGAAATAAAATCTCTAAAACTCGATTTAAGTTAAAAGCAAAGCAAATTCATACTTTTTTTCTAAAGTTTTTCATTACTCAGTGTCAAATTTTTTCATTTACTTTTATTGCATAATTGTTTTCATTACTTTTGATTTTCCTTTGCTTTTGTCAATTTACTCAGCTGTTTCTGACATTGAGTAAAGAGATAGTTGTATATATTTCACTGGTGAGTTTACTTGGTACGAATTCGCCTTGGTTAAAAGTAAATAAAAATATATAAAAGTATATTAAGAATATATGCGTATAATGTAAAAAAAAAATCGCGTACATTACTTGCGTATGTATGTACATCAAACAGAAGATTCAAGCAAGCACTAATGATGATTCACAATCGTAATTTATAGAACAAAGCACGTGCTTTATTTCATCATGTGAATATGTTAATAGATATTAGATGTTACATACAAACATTCTCGTATGTATAATTTTTTTAACATATTCCATACGTTTTATTCAGATGTGCTGATATCAAGGATGTAATATGATTTTTACCGTAAAACAAACAAGAAAAAAAATTAAAAGATCATAATCGGTTGTGCGGCCTAGTCCACGCTAAAATAAGTTTACAGTGTGGCAGCACTAGTCCTACAACTACAACAATATAACAATAATACTACATTTACACCTACGCAAAATCTAGTACTTATGAGATTTTGAGGGAAATCTAGCTCTTTTCTACCAGATTTCCCATACAAAACAAAATCTACTTACGAACTAGATTTTAGCAAAATCTCACAAAATCTTCAAATACTGAATGATGCAACTGTGTATTTTTTGGTATTATACTGAAATATACAGCGCTGAATAAGAAAATTTTGACAATTGTAAGGAAAAAAAGCGCGATAGAAACAAAAGATTTGCGGTAACAAATGCTTCTGTTTTTTCTTACGTAGCAATACCAGCTTCATTTGCATTTTTTTATATGTAGAGGTATAATATATTAAAATATTGTTTTTCCCTTCCATTTTTTGAACAAAATAAAATAAAAGTTTGGAGACAATTTTTTATTTATCTTTAGTCAGCTGTTTGTTATGAAAATGAAATCCAATAATACGTCAAAAAGCAGTGGTCTAAACGGCAGAGATTTTCTTCGAGATTTCAGCTGAAATCTATTAGATTTTGCGTAGGTGTAAATGTAGTATAAGAGGCATTTTTGTTCGTGTAAAATATATAGTACTGTCAACAAACAACAAAGAATGTAGGGACAAAACTCACACACGCATAACAAGAAAACTCCCATGTATACTACCCAGATCACATGTATACACCAATCCATAGGTATTTGACAGTTAAGTGAAGTTAAAAAAGCAAACCACGAAAATTCAGTTGGCGTAGTGATACGAGACTTGTAAAGTTATTTCACCATGGAAATAACTTTAGTATTAGTTTACAATGTCAACTTTTCTTAAAGAGAAACTAGTACATGTATACATGTACATTCGGCTCGTATGCATGTACATTCACTCATTCGCACATATTCACATCAGTATAAAAAATATGGACAGCTCGAAGAAGAGCAAAAATTGATATAAAAGTAAATGCAATTTCAAAGAAGAAAAAACGCAAATCGATTGTCATATACTCGTATTTTGTTAGCATGGTCTAAGGAACCGCTGTGTATATTATAATCTTGCTATATCTATAAAGCTTAAAAGGATAGTTTACAACCAAGGTTGACTTCAGCTGATATTAAAGAATTTAAAATAGTTGATAAATAAGGACTCTTAATAAAATTAAAGTACTTAAGAAAATGATAGGACTGTACATGCCATAAGTCTAACATATCCATATAATATAAAGCTCATGTACATATATGGCAGATTTTGTATTATTATAACGGAATGCACGCCCATCATAATCAATTATTAATTTACTACACTTTTTTACAACTCTGTAAAGATAGCAACTCTTAGAAAACGTAACTCGCAACCCATATGGAACTACGTACTTTTTTGCATTAACGTAATGGAAATGTCGCACACGAATAGTACAAGAATGCAAGAAACGCAGATAAATTCAAAGAATTAAATAATTTAGAAGAATTGAACGGGTGAAAAAGTTATTTTGTTCAATGAGATGTTCTTAAAAGATAGTTTAACAAGAAGTAATTATTTTCAACAAAAATCCAAAAAATTTATAGTGGAACGCTGCAAAAAATAAGTGCGGGCGTCTTAAAAAACACACGAAATGTTAAACAGAAGAATTTGAGCTGTTATTCACTCCGAAAAGTGAAAGAAGAAATAAAAGAAGTCACGCAAATCTGTGGAATAAAAAATATAAAAAAAACTTGGTTTCAAAAAGAAAAACTATATAAATGTAAATTTTACGTTTAACAATAAATTACGGGTTGTAGAAAGCTTATTAACGAAAATTCATGGTAATTTTATTATCCATGGTGAAAAAGGAAATGATTGCAGAAAAATATGTTATTAATAAAAAAAATTAATATAACGTATTAATTAAGAGAAACAAAAATATAATATAAAAATAACAATAGCTAAAGCAATATCTTTTTGGAACATTTTTTAAATAAAATTTCGTTTTACACATTGTGTATGTGGCTGGCCTTTGGTTCTCGTTGCGTATACGTACTCAAGAAGCCTCTTGTTGTTTTTATTGAAAGAAGCCGCCACATTCGCTACTTCGTCGAAGTCTTCGTTTTCGAAGGGATTTTTAAATTAGCAATCTGCTTCTCGCCTCCTCATAGGCCTCTTAATAGTCTTGACCGTTGATAGAACGATGACGCTTACAATATTTTAGCATAAAAATTCCTTGGAACGTTATATCGTCGTGATTGGAAGTTACAAACTCACAACCAGTAATTTAATAAATAAGAGCTGCAGCCTTAAATGGGCATTAAATTAATGCCCTACTTCTTTTCTCTTGTTTGGAATTATTTTTCTTCATATTGTCTAATAAGGAATTTAAGGTATATCTACTTACACTGTGAAAATTACAATTCATTAATTGCTTATTATTTATATTTTTAGTTTCCGTTTTGTTGCACAGTATTGCTTTTTGTATCAAGGTAATTATTTTTTTAATTTATTTTATTTTTGTATATTCATGTTATTACCAAAAATTTTAAGTTTTAACTCAAAATTCCATAATAGTTAAATTGGTAAGGCTTCAAATACCGAAATTCTATTCGGTTTTCATGAGAAATATTCGATCTTGCTTGGAGTGTGCGCAAAAATATATTTTAACTTTAGTCTTGATTTTCTTTATATAAGTAATTGTTCTGTAATAGTAGTTTCCCCCTTCAAAGAACTATAATGACTCCTTCAAATGGAATGGGCACCTCTTTTCTTGGAGGTGACTCTTCACATTTTCTTTGTTCACAGGTGCAACACATAAAAAGAAAATGTATTTTATCAGAATTTAAATATAGTTTAGTACAGCAAATGCTGAATTTATAAATTTATAGTTATAGCTGCATATTTATGGTCAACTACCAGCTGCACTTGCAAGATGAAATTTTTAGTTTCCCTTGCAAGATAACACCAAAGTTTGTAGATTACAGTCAGCCGAATGTAAGATGTATTATTGTCGGTCTCTTCCACTAATGCTTTGTTGGAAGTTTTAAGTAATTTTCCAAATTTTATTATTCTTAAATTGTAGCTACTTCTGCTGTGCTTTAGTTATTTTCTGTATACCAATGAAAGTAGCAGATCCATATAGGATCGAATATCTTATTTTCGGCTTAGGGGCTATTTAATATACTTAATTTATGTATGTCTTCACATAACTAAATTATTAAAATTAAGGTGAAAACCCCGAATTTCAAGCGACAAATGGCATATGAAAACATTTCCGAACTGATTGATGATTTGGCATAGAAGGACTAGATAGTTAACATTGAAAATTTTATAGGTCCAACCTAAATGATTCCATATTTATTAAAAGTTTAAAAAAGTAATATTTTATAGAAGGAACAAAGTTAGATTCAATTTCTAATTGAGAACTCATGAAAACTTAATGGGTCTCCAATGTACATTTATATTATCGGCAGTAGCTGTAGCTCATATGAATTCTGTTATATAACACCGAAGGTGTCAAAATTTGCTTATTAGGTTGTTGAGAATACAAATTTATTTTATTATATTATTATTATTTTGCAAAAATAATAATAGCAAACTTCACACTTCAGCTACAAAGAGGAAAATAAAAACTATTTGGTTTGCTTAGAAATCAAATTTTCCCAATGTGACCATTTAGAATAAAATTATCATCTTTCATTTTCATAAAACTAAATTAATTTAATAAGTTTCCAAAAAACTTTATATTTGCTTGACATTTTGGGGAGAGAAACAGCAATGAAAAGCCATATTGAGTTTCTTACTAAGGAAATGTAACTTGGTTTCCCACAAAAATTTCACTTTGGTGGTTGGATTTTCAAAATTTTATACCTTACTAGCTCTCATATAAAAGTTCTAAAACTCTAGAATTAATTTCCAAACTATATACGTATGTATTATTACGAGTATTATAACTATTTTTGGTGGGAACGCAAATAATGACAGTTTTTAAAATTTTAATAAAATATCCTAATCAATTAAGAAGTACACCTGCTTAATCCTTTCTTTATATTTATAATATTTTTATAACTGATTTTATTTATGGAATATTCAAATCATAAATCTAACATTATTAATTTAAGTTCAGCCAATACTAAAACAAACAAATACCACTAGTTTCTGCGGGTTATTCTCCCGCGTTGGTATAAGAGCAACGACCTTCGCAGCCTTATATTATTTGGAATACTGCGTGCTAGTGGTTTTGAATGATACTCTAGTTTCTGTATGTCGGTTGCTACGTGTTTAGAAAGCATTATTTTCATCAAAGCAACATGCAAATGTTTAACATGCTAGATAGCGGCTATGATCATATGAAATATTTCTTTAAATTTTGTTCTATGTTAGATGCTGAGGCGTGGTGTCGCGCAAAGGAATTTCATAGCACCATATTAGGTTTTATAATCGCATTGTATAGAGCAAGTTTGATATCTAGACTTACTATTGAGTTTCTTACAATAAGAATATTAGTTTGATTAGCCTCTTATCAACGTAGCGTCTATGTGCGATTTGCTTGTTAAATAACGATTAAGGTTAATGCCTATGTATTTGGCTTCATTGCATTTCTGGATATATATTGACTATTAATTTGGAAGGATATCATGTTTTCCATCGTAATGTAAAAGTTATATGAACACATTTATTCTCGTTACTTGTATTCTTCATGGTTTTAGCCATTTTTCCATTATTGAAATGTGTTCCTGCATATATATTTTCTCATAAAATGTCTCTTCTTGTGCATGTGGCTATTGTCAGAGCCATTATCTCTTCCAAAATATAAATTTCAATCATTATCAACCTAAATTGTTTAAAGAAAAAATAAATCAAAACGTTAGGAATATTTCATGTTTATAAGAATTCCCTTTTATATTTGGAAAATTATTACACAAGTGTGAGGAACAAGTAATTAACCATTTAAATAACTCTGAAAAGATATATTTTTCACTTTCACTAACATATAACAGTAAAGCGCAAAACGAAAATAATTCAATATCACAGTAATTACAAGCGGATATCCTGAATAAAATCCTGCGGATGAAATAAAATTATAAAAATTGCTGCCATTGCTTGAAATTTTAAAATACAGACAAGTATTTTATAAACGATAGATTAGAAAAAGACAAAAGCAGTATAATTTTAATACCAATATTATTATCACTATTCTAGCATGTTACACTCTTCTAAATTCGCGATAAATTTCTTTTATCTACTCTTATTTCTAATTATAAACATACACACGAGGTCTGTTCAATATAAAAGGTGAATTTTCATTTTTCTCAATATTTTATTTTTAATTATTCATCAATTTCTATTTTGTCCCCTTCCAAGTACTCCCTCTTTAGATATAATATCCTTGTTCCAACTTTTTTTCCATTCCTTGAAGTAGTTCTGGTGTTCACTTTTTGGTATAGCCTTAAGCTCTCTCAGCGATTTGGTTTTTATCAATCGTCACAAAACGCCGCCCTAGGTCCCTTCAATTTTGGGAACAGGAAAAAGCAGCAGGGGGCCAAATTACGTGAATACGGTGGCTGAGGCATGATTACGGTATTATTTTCGGCCGCAAAATGGCAAAAGCCATGAATTGTTTTTCCACAATTCCGAACGTTTTTTGCATGTGGCGATATGCCGACATCTTCTGCAGCTTGTCTAATAGTGATTCGACGATTCTCCATAACAATTTTATGGTGATGGAGCTTCCAGAATGAGCGTCGTTATTCACATCTTCTCGACCTTCTTTGAGAAGCTTGTGCCACTTGTAAACATTTTTCTGACTCAAAGTGCAATAACCATATGCCACTCTCAACATCACGTGTTTTTGAGCACTTAATTAAAGTTTTTACACAGAATTTAATGCAAATTCTTTGATCCAATTTTTTCCACACACTGTTTTGCATCTCACATCATATGTTCGAGACAAGTGCGCCAACATAGAAAGAAAAAATTCTCTAAACGAATGCACGTGGCCCGAGAAATTTCAAAATTCACTAAACGAATGCACGTAGCGGGAGAAATTTTAAAATTCACCATTTCTATTGAACGGACCTCGTATATGCTATTATAAATACTAGATGCGCACACCCTTCTGTTGTTTTTTTATGTAGGTTATGTATATTCGTAGAACTTTGTTACAATAAATAATATTTAAATGTTCATATGGTACGCTAGTATGTTTAATTTTTCGACTGTAAATATATGAGCATTAATAAATAAGGAATAAGAAATTGTGATTCAATGTATTTTGTTTAAAAAAAATATATAGTGGATTTCAGTTACCGGGAGACCGGTCAATTTAGTGCGCTATAACCGCCGTGAATATTTTTTTCATTTAATAAATTAAAGTAAACAAATGAATGAATAATATTTATCTCTTATGTTCATAAAATATGCTACAAATTTATTTAAATATTTCACTTGTGTATTTTCATCGCTTTGCAAATAGTGTTAAATAATTATGTATTTTACTGGGTTAGAAAATAAGGTTTTTTGGCTATAGTCATTAAAATTTACCAGAATTTTCGTAATGGGTACTTAAAAAAAGAGTACAAAGCTCTTTGTATAAAACATTTGTAGGACACTTACAAATATTTGGGGAAACTTCAAATAGATTTTATTTAAGTCATTTAGCTCTAACTTCAAAAGCTTAAAAACTTTATTAAAAATAATAATCAATTCTTCAAGAAGTACATAAGTTTACAAGAATATAAAAAGGTGTGTACTTTTAAGTTAAGTTCAAAATGCAGCTTTCTCTCACTTGTCAGTGTTGGGCAAAATACATGGTATTTAAAATACAAAATACTTGCTGATCATGTATTTAAAATACAAAATACTTTCAGGATATGTATTTAAAATACAAAATACAAAATACTTTCAGGAGATGTATTTAAAATACAAAATACTTAAAAATCTGTATGTATTTAAAATACAAAATACTTCCATTTATTGGACGTATTTCAAATACAAAATACAAAATACTTTCACGTCATGTACATGTATGTATTTATGTATTGTTAATGACAGTGCCGTATCTTCTATTCAACGTACGAGTCAACCCACTCAATTGTCTACAGTCGCCGAAAGAACACCTGTTAATACTTTATTAACTACTAACAACCTATCTAATAGATGTACTAGTTCTGCTCAAACTGGAATCAAAAATAATACTGCAGGTCTTATTAGACCGATTAGAGTTATACCTCCAAACAAAACAATTTTCGTTTCCCGATTAGCATCAGATACTACTGTTGAAGAAGTTTAAACTTAAAGCACTGTTCCAACTTAGATATCTCAGTGTATAAATTTTCTTACTCTGAACCAAGAATAGTGGCATTATTCAAGATTACTGTACCGGATGAGTTGTTTAATATAGTTATTTCTCCAAATTTCTGGCCTAATGGTATTTACGTTCGCGAATTTATATTTAAAACAAGACAGAGGAATTCTGTTCAATTGCCTTCAACGGCAACAAATATTGAAAAAAACTAAACAAATATATTGAAAATTTATTCTTATATACCAAAATGTTCGTGGCATTAATAAGAAGTTATCTGCGTTATTTAATCAAAGTTAGCTTTTACTGAAACATGGCTTAATGATAATACATATATTGAACACGGAAATTTTTGCTGCTAAGTATACTATATATAGACGTGATCGTAGCAATAACATAAAGGAATGTGGTGTCTTGATAGCAGTTTCTAGCCTGCTCACTTCCGAAGCTTTATCGTATACGTCTTTTCTGGATATTGAATTTATGGCTGTTTTGACAAAATTCAACATAAGAGAATTTTCGTAGCGGGTTCGTATATCCCTTCTAATTCACCTGAAATAATTTACCAGAAACACTCAGACGCTATCTCCTCCGTTGTGCGAATGTCTAATCACAATGATACTATCATTGCAGTTGGTGATTTTAATATGTCTATTTTTTCCTGGAACCGTTCTACTGATAATGGTTAATTCACGCCCTATAAATCTGGCGCCAATGAGAAATACACTGAGTTTATTGATTGCTTACAAGATGTGAATCTTTATCAGATGAATGGCATTTATAACGATAATATCAGATTTTTAGACCTGGTTTTTGTAAATGATTATGTTGACACCTCTGTTCTTCGCACTGATTCATTCACTTTGCCAGAAGACCGCTATCATCCTATAATTTTAGTAAATTCATGTTTTTCATTATATACATCTCATTCTGCGGAAAAATCGATAGTCAATAGCTTATGCTTCAAAAAAGGGAATTATAGCGGGGTAACTGAGCTACTTTATAATACTGACTGGAGTAGTTTACTGTCAATTTCTAACTTTGAAAACAAAGCTGATGTCATCGATCATATTATTATGAGTTTCTACAAAGGATATATTTGATCTTGAACCAATGTTTTCCAAGAAAAACCTGTTCAGATTCCTTTGGACCGCCATGGAATACTAAAGCTCTTTCTAAAATTAAAAATAGCAAAAATAAATATTATAAAAAGTATAAAAAATCTGGATCAGCATCAGACTTTGCTAAATACTCAGTTGCTCGTGCCGAATATAACAAATAAAATCAGAATTGCTATAACAGCTATATCGTCAAAATTAAAAACAACCTTAAGGAGAATCGTTTCACAATTTTGTAAATTTAAAAAGAAAATCTACTTCTTTCCACCTACAATGAAGTTAAATGAAAATGAATCAGATGAGGATGCTGAAGTAAGTAACTTGTTTGCAGATTTCTTTTCATCTACTTATGCCAATGATCAAATTAGAGACACTGGTCTACTACCATGCTCCAATATTGGAAGTCAGTCTATCTTAATCCCTTTTATAGATGAATTGTTTGTTCTTAACGGTTTTAAGAAATTGAAATTTTCCTACAACAGTGGATCGGATAAAATACATGGTTTGCAGTATTTAAAATACAAAATACAAAATACTTGCTGACGATGTATTTAAAATACAAAATACAAAATACTTTCAGGATATGTATTTAAAATACAAAATACTTAAAAATCTGTATGTATTTAAAATACAAAATACGTATTTGTATTTTAAATACGTATTTCAAATACATGTATTTCAAATACTGCTCAGCCCTGTCACTTGTATACATGATTTGGTCTCTTCGAGAGAATTGTGGTAGATAGATAATGGAAAATTGCAAATAGAAGAGTAAAGAAGACAGAAAGCAGAGAAACCAAAGAGGAATCGAACCTCCGATTCTATCTGGCTACTAGTCTAGTACACTAGCCACTAGTTTATGAAGGCACTGAAATTATCTACATAAATAAAAATACTTTCCTGTTCTTTAGTAATGGCCCTTCGGAAAACCACTGAACCAATTCTCTATATATTTCTTAATATCCTTTGAAAGTTTTCAAATATATTTTTGGCTTAGTCTATAAAAGTCATTCTTCCATTTACTCTAAAAATGCATATATTCAATGCAGGTAAAACAAAAATATTTTATTTACAACTTGAGGAGAGAGTGCAGCAACGTTCGTAGGTTTCTCTTAATAACATATAAAACTAAATGAATATTTTTATTGTACTTATATAAAATTTATAAATATTTTATGCTTAACTAACGTTTGGTAAAAATTTTTATAAGAATACGATTACAATCCAAAATTTAACCGCTGCGCCCTTAATGCATGTTTGAAGTAACTTTGGCAGAGACTTACACTACTTTTCACAAAAAGAAACAACAAAATTTTAATCGATGTTAAATACAAATTAGTATCATAAAGTTACTGGACTTATAACAAGTAAATTATTCAAACACACCTAATAATAAGTAAAAGCATAAATTGGAATAAAGTTACTACACAGTCATATTTAACATTGTTAAGGGATATCGACAATAAATCAGTTTCTTTTCTGCCATAATCTACATCATTTGTGGTCATTTGATCTTTAACAAGCTCCAACATTTGTAATGCTTAATACACATCCAAACTCTTGCACTCCCACCGACTGCGTTTGAATTCACAGCGATTTTCATAGGGGTTTAGTTCACTACATTGTTATGTTTAAAATTAATTTTTTCTTGTTTTTTTTTTATATTAATTATAACAAGTCAAAATTTTTTCTGACACTTACTTAATATTTTTTACACTTTGACAGGATTTACTTACATTTTGCATTTTTTCATGAAATTTGTTACATGCAACTTCTTTTATTCGCGCTGATAAGAGGGATATTGAAGCAAACGAGATAGAAAAACTGGCTACACATGAAATTCCATTCGATTTGTTACAATGTTTTCTATCCAGATCCAGTTTTATGCAACAAATTTCATGGAAAACTCAGTATTTATGTATTTTTTTGTGACGAAAAAATTCGAAGAATACACGTATTTGCTTGAATTTTGCGAATAGGAATCCGAATATCAGGAAATAGTCAAATATTCGAGAATACTACTATTTGTAGCAGCAGCTGCTAAATTCTGTTTAACCATTTCGTAACTAGTTCTGGTATATTATGAACTAGTACATATATTACGTGCCCTTAAATCCAAAATCATAATTTTAAATTTTCACTTTTTCATCGTAATCACTAAAATTAAATCTCAAAATTTATAATCATTAGAAGTGGCATTAGAAATTTAAAGCAAAATCAATTTTATAGAAGCCCTACAATTAAAAAAAAAATTATATTATATTATAGTGTGAGAATGACTATAGCCATAAAATATTAAAAACCATTTTAATACGGAGAGAATTTTAATAAATAAAACATTTAAGTTTTAAATTTTTAGCACAAAAAATTTCAATATACTCTTTTTTGTTACAAGAAATTTAAAAACGGATGTTAAAATCTGGAATGACGTTATTAAATTGCCATGATGAATAATTAAAAGTAAAAAGACTTCCTAAGGTTTTCTTATGCATAAACTTGATGCTAACGAAATCACAAGGTGATACTATGGTTAGCAACTCGTCATACATGTATGTATGCAATCTACGAACTCGTACAATATTGGATGTGGCTAGTGGAACTAATATCTTACATGTCGGTACAACAACCATCTTTGCAGAATTCGTGTAAGATTTAGGTGATTTAGCTGGACCGAATTCAATATCCGTAAATATATTAGGCAGAGATATGAATTTTGGTACAAGTTTGGTAAAAAAATGGGCGAAGTCAGACAGCTGCGACGCGATACTAATATCATATTTTTTTCGCAATACGACCTAAGTAACCGTCAAACCGAGAGTGATGTGGACTGGTAGAGGGAATAAAAACAATAGCTTAATATTTTTTCTCATTACAGAACTGAATATATTTAAAAATTTGTTTTAATTGTTTATAATCTGGGTAAAATGAATCAGTTTAATTTTTTTATATGTATAGAACGAATACCGATTAGGGATTTAACTTTTTGATGTCATTAAAAAATTTCGTGGCATGAGATCATGTGATTGTAGATTCAAAAGAGTACCAGTATAATTTTTGCTGTGAAAGCAGCCAAAATTTAAAATTCTATGGATAAGTTTTGTTTTATAATTTTTTCCTCAAAATTTGGGATTTTTAAGAAGGCTGTTCTACCGATTTTATCACTACTTGAGTAGGACTAGTTCAATTTTGTTATAAAAAAACACAGAAAAAATTAATTTCTATTACATCTATTCTAATTAATCTACATACATCGGAATTATTTAGTCCGAAAGAATGGAAAATGTTTATTTTCATGCAAAATTAAAAAAAAAAAAAAAATATATATATATATATATATATATATATATATATATATATATATATATATATATATATATATATATATATATATAAAAATCGGAAAAGCAAAAACTTAAAATTTTTAGACCCAAATCTATACATAAATGTTGATTTTATTCAAAATTAAGTGAAGTTACATGGTTTTCGCAAAAATTTCGAATATTTATTTATGTTACTTTTTAAGGTTAAGAGAAACGTACTTGTGTTTGTTGAATGAGTGGTGAACATACACATTTAAAAATTGTTTGTGGTATGACATCATGTCATAATAGACTTTTAAACTAATCTGAAAGAATCTGTAGATTTTTTATTCACTGCTAAAAAGCTCAAACTTGAAGCTTAAATTTGGGATAAATTTCGCCATGGATCTTCAGGGGAAAACAAGTTAGCTCTTTTTACTTTACAAAAAATATATTATTATTATCTTTATACAGTGTCTCACAGCTTATTTTATGCACTTTATATATCTTTTTCTAGATGCCATAACAGCGTAAAGAGTACGAATTCAAAAATACATTTCTATCATATTGAAGAGACAGATCTCAAGTTACACAAAAACTGCATTTATTGCAAAAATTAACATTTAAATAATCTAAGCGTACGAAAACAAAAATATTACTTTTTTCATCTCACAGCATATTTTATGCCGCACTTATGATTTTTGAAAACTAGAAATTATCACTAGCAGTTAGGGAAATTATTATTTACTATGATAGTATTTACTATACAACAGATTTGAGGGGATTTGGTATCGATACGTTCAAGTTTTGGGTAACACGTGGAGAAATATTATCTCACCCAGTCCTTAGAGCCTTAGGTTCCATTGTGTTTTTCCGAAATAAGCCGCAAATATTCAATAACATTGTCTGGCAAGTATTATCAAACACATATGTGTACTGTTATACGAGGTCTGTTCAATAGAAAAGGTGGATTTTGAAATTTCTCGGGCTACGTGCATTCGACTAGCGATTTTTTACGTTGTCTCGAATATATGTTCTTAGTTGAATTTGTTTGTGTTTAGTTTATAGTTTGTTTGTGAGAGGCATAACACGTCTAGTTTTGCTTGTTCCGCGATTTTCTATTGTTGAAAAAAATGGATCAAAGAATTTGCATACTATTTTGTGTACAAAATGCAGTTACGTGCTCAAATGTTGAGAGTGGCATATGGTGATTGTACTTCGAGTCAGAAAAATGTTTACAAGTGTTATAAACTTTTCAAAGAAGGTCGAGAAGATGTGAATGATGAAGCTCATCCTGGAACCTCCATCACGACAAAAACCGATGAAAATGTTGAGAAAGTGAGGAAAATTGTTATGGAGAATCATCGAATCACTATTAGAGAAGTTGCAGAAGATGTTGGCATATCGGATGGCTCATGCCGTACGAGTACAATTTTTGAAAATTTGTGGCATAAAGCATGTGGCAGCGAAGCTCGTTCCGAAATTGGTGAATTTTGAACAAAAGAACCGTCGCATGGTAATCGTTATGACATCTAAACCAAAGTTCAATAGTCCCATTGGAAGAGCCAAGGAGTGCCAAGATCAAAAACACGTCAAGTTGGATCAAATGACAAGGTTTTGCTCACTGGTTTTCTTCGATTACCGTGAGTAGTTATTGCCACATGGTTGTACGGTTAATAAGGAGTATTATCTTGAACTTATGCGCAAGACGAAAAAATCGTCCGGAATCGTAGAAAAGCAATTCATGGCTTTTGCATCACGACAATGCACCTGCTCACTCGTCATTGCTTGTTCGTAATTTTTTTGGCCGAAAATAATTTCGTAATTATGCCTCAGCCACCGTATTCACTGGAATTGGCCCCCACGACTTTTTCCTGTTACCAAAATTGAAGAGGCCCACGAAAGGATGGCGATTTGCAACGTTTGAGGAGAGAGAGCTCAAGGTCATACCAAAAAGTGAATATCAGCACTGTTTCGATGATTAAAAAATGCTCACACAAGTGTAAGGGGAAACATTTTGAAGGGGACACAATAAAAATTGATGAATAAATGAATATTTTTTTTGAAAAAAAAAGATCACATTTTCTAATGAACGGACCTCGGACCTTGCACAATACTCTATCTGAGTTTCGGATCGTTATCTTGGTATGCTCAGATTAGATGCACTCTGAAACATGTAGTATTTCAGAATCTGAAGGTAGTTAAATTATTGTTTTATTGATTGTGTCAATAAGTGTCTGATTTCCGGTTGCAGCGGTCGACGTACAGCAAAAATTATGACACCCCCTTAGCACAGCACACAACGAAAAGACTACAGAATTCATTACTTGCTAAGGTCGTCTTGAATCTCGTAAGTAAATCTTGGAACTGAAAGTTTTATTTTGTATTGGCCTGTAGTTTCCTCAAAATATGATGTCCATCGTGTTCGTTTATTTGGAATCTTCTATATCGTGCAATCGTTTTTCTCAAAGGAAGCGCTAGATGATCTTTTGTGCTGTAGAAGTATTAACGTTTAGAACGATGTGCTCGAACCCATTTGAGTTTTATTTAAAAACGAAATTTTAAGTAACAAAATCGAATATAAAATTCAACTCCATGTATTTCTAGAAATAAAATAAAACGAAATCCAAAAAACTCCTTCGGTATATTGTAAAAAAAGTAACTGCATATCAGATGAAAAATTTAGTATTTTTGGGTTTCTTTTGTTTAATCTATTTAAAACAAATTTTCGTTATTATTCAAGTTCTTTTTTATGAAACTAGAAATCTTTATCTTTAATGTAATAGACAATTTATTTTTGAATTCCTGTTCCTTTCGTTGCTATGGTACCTAGAAAATTAAAATATACCCTGCATGAAATGGGCAAAGTTCGTTGTTTTGGCTGTGTTGAAAAATGTTATGAAGTTCTTATATTTTCATATTAAGTACGTAGTTGTATTACATATTATTTGTTTTCAAAATTCAAAGTCGAAAAACAGCTTTTGTCCAGCTAAATTGCTCAAATCTTATATTTTCCGAAGTTGAAAGCCGTATAAAATAATTGTGTGACCCGTCAAATATAATTTAATTGAGTGGTAGAATTATGCCTAAAATCAACAAATCCATTAAATTACATAAGACGAACGAATACGAGAATCGTAACATATTATTACTGATATTCTCCGGTGATAATGATGTTGTGGTGTAGTGTAGCGGACATAGAAAGCAGCTCTGTTCCGCTGCTAATATAATTAGTTTCTCTTTACTCTTACTTGAGTAAAAATAATTAAATATTATTAAATCGACTTGACAAACTTTAACTCGAGCCAGATTAATTAATGTTTAATTAAAAAATATAGTGTGTTAATTAGTAAATTATAATCGTTTATGTTTAATTGATTCAATTCAAATGCACTTTTTATACTCTTAGTCTAGATTACTAAGCTAATTTTAAGTTACGAAAAGTACCCTTCTAATCTATACTAAGAAATCAAAAGCACGTGTGATTATATCCATTAAAAAAAACAAATTGTTAGATACTGACGTGGGCCTTACAAATATATTACTTAAGAACTATAAATCGAACCAAACAAATTTAACTTCAGTAGAAAACATAGATTTAAAAATGGAAAGCAGTTGGCAATGATCTCGCTGGTTGACTTGGATAATTTAATCATAATTAAAAATAAACTACCAACATTTGTTAATTTGTGCTTCTTTGGTCTTTTAAAGAGCATATGAAATTCACTTTGTTTACATTTTCTCCTCAAATTACGCGGCAGTCTGCTATCAATGGCTGTCAAACACAAAATAAATGAAGCTGCTAACTTAAATTTTGACAGAAGTCAACTGACAGCTGGCTGTTGACAGGAGCAGCATTGCCCTTGCAGTTAAGAGGCGGGAAATTAAAAACGTACCGAGTTATTGACTTGGCCTCGTAGCTGCGATCGAAAACAGCGTTGTTGTGTTCTACTGTGTAGGTTGGAGTTAAAGTTGAATTTTCCTTTATTGACTTTGGAACATAACCTTGTGATTAATTCTTTCTTAATTAAAATACGTTACGAAAATTATTTTACTAATTTGCAATAGTTTATTTTTATGTTTGTTTCTTGCAAGTTGTATAAAGTCTTGAGTGGGAGAACGTCAATCATAAAACCGCAATTTTAATAAAACTAGATTTTTTCGCGAAACACGGTCGGTCATATTAAAAAAATGCGGATTTCTTTCAAACAAATCTTAAGTGTACTATAATTACTACTGACAAATATACATAGGCTTTTATTCACAATTGTTGGAATACGTTCAAATTGCAACAATTTGCAATCTCAAATATAAATAAAAGGTTGTGAATTGGGCTGTTATTTCATTTATTTGTATATTCTATTTATTATTACTAGTTTTCTTATTTTATTTAATTTTAGAGGTATTAAGAATGATCAATGAATTTAATGTGTTTCACTCTCATAATATAATATCAGTGATTTATTGTCACTAAAAAAAATCCAATATATTTTTAAAAACCAACTCCATTCGGCATCACGTGTTTTGAATAATTTGATTTCAAAAATTAAGTACTCTTCTTTCTCGATTTGAAAATGTGGTATTTAAGTAAAAAAAAAGAAAAAAACAAAAAATATTTCGAAGTCACATAAAATAAAACGTGTGCCGGAACTGGAAAACTATTTTCCAACGCGAATACTTTTTCACACACATATACATAGTATATTCATATGTATACATACACATACATATGTACATATTTAATTTGTAAAAAAAAAAAAATTAATTTAAGATATACATACATACATAAATAATTTTTTAACGTGTCATCACATTTTGGTTTTAATTTCAGCAACAAATGCACATTGAGAGAAAATATTTTTACACAAATACTCAAGTTAGCTTATGCTAATCTTGCAAGTTCAGCAGAGTTCTGAAATACTTGCCTGGCCATTAGATAGACATCTCTTATGTGTTAGAGAGAGCATGTTTACACCCATTAAAAACTTCATAACATACATACAGAAGAATGCAAATGGTAATTCAATATTTGGCGGAAATAGCATAACTGAAGGATCAGCAAAAATGGAAACAGATAATATAGAAATAGAAGCAGTTAATGCAAACATGCAAACTAAGAGCGAAATTACAGAAGAAATCGATAAAGAAGATAATGTTGCGGAAAAATTAGAGGAAGAAGACATGTGCGAAAGAAATCGAGATTATAGTCCAGACTTAAATGATTCTGAAACAAAGACAAGCACTTTGGCAACGACGTCTAAAGTATCTGAAGAAGTAGTTGAAAATTCCCCGGAAGTTGATGATGATGACATTGAGGAACAAATTGAAAGTAGTATTATGTTGAAGAAACCGGTTAAAGTTACAGACAAAAATGGCAGTGAAATCATAGAATTGAAAAAGTCATCAAATACTAACGGAAATATTGTTATCAGCCATGATTTTAATGGCAATCAAGCCTTAAGTCCAATTGACGATGAATTGGAAGATTTCAGGCATGACCCCATGGAAGTGATAGGTACAACTTCATCACCTTATTCTCATCATCCTGCTGATGAGTTTTGCTCAGTGGAAAGTGCGGAAGACGCTTTAGAAAAGGATTTTAAGAACTTAGATGACTTTCCAACCGAAGACGAAGTGGAAGAAGTCGATGACATCAAGACAGATGAAGATGAAAAAGTAATTGATTCAGATCTCGAAGTTGAAGAAGTAAAAGATATTGAACAAAATAATGTGATCGACGTTGATGATGAAGAAGAATCATTTTTAGATTTGAATAATTTTAAAAGTAAGTTGAAACTAATATCACAATTTTGAGTAAAAATTTAATGGAAAATCCAAAGTCAATGTTTTGATAATTAATTAAATTAACAAAAAATTTAAATGACCTTCGAAACAGAAATAGTAAAGTACGGATCCCACTATCTACCGATTTTTATCGTGCAAAAATATTGTGTATTTCACAATTTGATTAGCCCGCAATGCGTAAAAGAATGTTCACATTATGAGAGCACTAATCGTTGCACAAATCGTTGTATTTCCCACTTGCGTTCATACTATCGATACGCGAAATATGACGAAAATTGATACATTGCTTCGATAATGGGGTCTTGGCTTTTTTTCGAAATTAGTTCGTTCATTGCTGGCAGTAATGAATGAAATAATATGATATACGCAATAAATAACATAAAAATTTTAGTTGGGCAGAATCTCCCAATTAATAAATTCCAATAATATATAAAGTAATAAAAGTTTTAATTTTGTTGTGAACTTTAAATAAATAAGTTTTAAAATTGAAAGAGTGTTTAAAAAAATAATCAAAAATAATGTTTTAGTTTTTTCTAAACGACAAAAACACAACTTTAAAAAAATTTATTTTTATTTCAAATTTAAACTTTCAGATAGAAACGTAATAGTTTTAGATGAAGTGGATTTGAACACCTCGACTGCTTCTGTAGATACGAACAACACGTCTGATGATCCTTTAGCAATAGCATGCGAAGAACAAGAAGCATTCTATTCTGATAAAGCTACTGCTTTAGAAGAATTAAATTTACTGAATAATTCTCAAAATTCTCAAGACGAAGATACCAGAACGACTGCTGATGAAGACTTGCGGTGGTTAAAAACTGATGCCGAGAACAATAAACCATCATGTAGTAGAAAAATTAATGATAACACTTCAGAAGATACGCCCGAAAAGGAGGAACGTAATGGCGAGGGTTCCGATTCTGGTTTGGGTAGTGAAACATCAGCCTTACATACAACCACAACAAGTATTACAGATACTAGCCAATTGAACATAACAACGGCAACAACTGCGCAAACTCCTCCTCAGATAAAAACGAAAGACAGTGAAAAAATATTGAGTTCGAATGTGTTACTATTAACAAAATCACCAACAAAAGATCCTTCCAAGCCATATCGATCAAATTTAAAGCGACGTATGGAAGATGACGTTGATACCGTTGGAAGTTTGGGTTCTCTAACAGCCTCCGCATCTTCAGCCAATGATCACAATTCTTTAAACGGCAGCATTAAAAAGAAACCAAAGCGTTCAATTAATTTCGATACTGTAGAAGTTTATTACTTTCCCCGTCAACAGGGCTTTAGTTGTGTTCCCTCCGCTGGTGGTTGTACTTTAGGTATGGGAGCTAGACACATTGCCTTCAAAACTTTAACTTTAGCCGAACATGCAGCCGAGCTCCGAAGAGCTCACCGCATGCAGTTACAAGAAATTAACCCTAGAGGTAGTTCTAGTGATGACAGTGAAGAGTCTGAAGAAGACTATTTAAGTGAGGGTAGTGGTTCCGATCTAGATGGAGAATCGAATGGTTTCTTACAGCCAGTTTCGCCCAAACAACGACGGGCTCTTCTTAAAGCAGCTGGTATACGTAAAATAGATCCCAGTGAGAAGGCTGAATGTCGCAACATTCGGAATAGCCGAGAGGTTTGTGGTTGCACTTGTCGTGATTTTTGTGATCCCGAGACATGTGCGTGTTCTCAGTCTGGTATTAAGTGCCAAGTTGATCGTGATATGTTTCCGTGTGGCTGCTCCCGTGACGCCTGTGGCAACACAGTTGGCCGGGTCGAATTTAATCCAACTCGTGTGCGTACCCATTATATACACACCTTAATGCGCCTAGAAATGGAGAATCGTCAACAACCTAATCCGTACTCTTCTGCCGTTGCCTCACCTATGCAGCCGACACCTTCCTCGTACTATCAAACCCATTTGCAACCACAATCAAATTATAGTTCAGGTTATGCATCACCGGCCTACAATACTGCCTCCGATATACATCAACAATCGGCTGCCAATTCATATTATCACACACAAAATATTTCCACAGCAACTACTCTATATGGCCAGCAAACCTCCTTGGAAATGACAAATAATGGCAGTACGAATTGTACTGTAACACCATCCCATTATGGCATTGATAGTTTAGATACAAGCCTTTTTGGTGGCGGCACTAATGCAGCTAGTTCATATGGGGAACTAATCCCGGTGGCCCCGTATCATTATGGAAATATGCAAATACAAGTAAGTACGAAGTCAGCTAATAATTTATGGGTAGATTATAAATGGCAACCGAATTTCAGTTCGGTTGCCAGTTGCCAAATGCTTATATCTCTGCTAAAAATGACAATGCAGAACATGATGATTAGAATAGAACATTTTTCCAAATCATAATGCAGAGAGTTTTTTTTGGCAACTGAGACTGGCAACTACAAATTCGTTGTCGAATAGCAACCCCACAGAAGTTCGGTTGTCATCCATAATCGAGCCAATAAATTAACTATAGTGCTAATATGTTTTTCACTTGCATCATTTTGCAGGCATCACCATACAATACGTATCATAATACATCCTACATAAGCGCTAACAGCAATACTACATCCCTTAACACATCGAACACATATAGTTCATGTGCTGTACCCTCTTTGCCACCGTTTGGCACAGCTACAACTACAGAAGCTACAGGTGTTTATCACAGCGTAAGCAGTCTGTCTAGCTTAGAGACTACCACAGCTCCCTCTTGCAGTGTTAATAGTACGACATCATTAGAAAGTGATTCCAGTACTAGTTTTATAAGTCTGTCAACACCGCTTGCCAGTTCCTCAAGACTTTCACAAATAAATGATTTACTACAACACAATCGCAATGCGACAACAGCCCTTGTGGCCGTTTCGCAAAATATTGAAGCCACAGAAATCAAATCATCCTCAGTAGCATGTCTTATACAACAAGTCAATGGCAGTAATTCACAAAGCTCATGCTCGTCGTTAAATGCACAGCCAATTGAAGATGTCCACGAAAGTTGCATTAAATTTGAAGAATTAGAGCCGCCTTTAAAACCACAGCCCCAAATAGGCATCAATGATGATTATCCCAGCAGTGGACCAATTAAACCAATAACAATAACGCACTCAGAAGCTTTAACTAACAAGAGTGCAGAAGACACGCCGCCGTTAAAATTTAACACAGAGTTTCCTTCACAAGCTTTGTCTTTGCGGGAAACTGACAAAGATAACACCACCACTGTGGTAAGTACAACCATAGAACCTGCAACTATTGAAGTGGCAGCTGGCAATTAAACTGGCCAGTTGTTCTTCAAATCAAAGCAAATATTTAATCTGCAAGTATAACGCAAAAAAGTAAATAAACCAAGTATTTTCATAAGTTCCAATTTTAATTATACATACTCGTAAAAAATAAGCGTTTAAACATGCATACATCCATATACAACAAGAAATTAGAGCAACTAAAAAGAATCCCCACAATAATAATCAAAACCAATTTATAAGATCACAGTTTACATGTACTCGGGCTTAAAAATATGTCTATTTTTCTTTTATTTCCAATATAATTTTTGTAATGTGTTTGATAAGATAAAACTAATTGCATTCTTCAGTACCACATGAGCTAAACAACGAAGGATGTGTAATCCTTCCAAAATTTTCAGGATACAACATGACTTTTTCCGTGACTAGTGGCTAGTGTATTAGACTAGGTTCGATTCTATCTAGCATAGGTATCACAAAGGGACCAAATCATGGACCCAAGTAAGCGAAAGCTGCCTATTGAACCTAACATTTCCTGTCATTATTTTCAAGAGAAAATGTTTCTTCACGAATTGACACAAAATTTCTTACAGTGCATTACATTTATGGTTGAAGTTTTAAAGTTTAATATATCGATTGCTTCATAAAAATGTTTGATATTATTTCAATTAGAATCCGCGATGCCATTCAATTAAAAAATAATGGTTTTAAACAAATTTATGAAGAAGTGTGCATAATAGTCTTTAGATCGTCTAGATCTATTTGTAGGCTTTGGCCAACTTGAAAAAAATCGTGGAAAACCCACTTTGTTTTACATATGAAAAATTCTCTAATGTTATTGAACTCAATCCAGGGCTAACAAAAAGAAATATATACCTATATATTACAGTTATCTACAGACCGGTCTTTCCACAATATTTTCCTTTATTCATTAAATGTCACTTTAGGCCACATGATATTTATGTTTTGTAAATTATATACGTAAGAAACTGTAGGGAAATTTCTGATTTTCTTTTGTTTAGGAGATAAAAATCTTGTTATACTATATACCCAGTTTGTAACCAAAAAAGCCTTAGAATTTCTTTAAAAAATACTTAGGATTAGAGGTATAAAAGAATGACTTGTAATGACTGAAAATGAAACGGCGAATCATTCAAGCTCTGAATTGTAATTTTTTGATTGCACTCACTCCTTTCTGGAAAAAAGTGGAATTGTAACATTCGTAATGAATTAAATTTAAAAAAAAAAATATTAAACTTTAAATGAATTTATCATGAATTAACCGAACTAGAAATATTTCGTTATAGGGTCAAGATCGGATTTTTTATATTTTAAATTATAGAAAACATAATCAAATAATGTACATAGTTCTCCAAAATTCTAATGGGTGCAACTTCCTTTCTGGAGTAGGCAATGCGCCACTCCAAGATGGCCTTTCAACACCAATGAACATGAAGTAAAAACTTCTGTAATAAATTCACAATAAATAAAAATCATGTATTTGGTTTATCTCATTAAAAAACAAATTTATTGAATTAATATTTAAATGAATCCATAGAGGACAAAATTTTATGTGAAGTCCTTTTTTTCCCTTTCCCCAAAATTTTAATCGATAATTTTGAAATGGCGTATAAATATTTTCAACTTTATTTTTTGTTCATGGAAAACAATCTGCCTGAAAAATTGTCGTTTTTTATTCACGACGAGACTGATTGTTATTCGTTTATTTATTGTATGACACGAAAGAAGCAAAGAATTCTTCGAAGACTTAAAACGTTGGCCAAAAACTATTTTACAGTCAAAAATTGTTAATTTCATAGTGTTGTCCAAATTTTTTTTACTAAAAATATGTACCAAAAATTGATTCCATGCTAAAACTAAGAAAATAAGTTGACTGCATCTTTATACATACTCATGTCGAGACTTAACCGCAAAGAAAAAAATTAAAGAAGCGCTTTTATTAACTGTCTCTGCATTAAATTGTATCGGTATTGTCAAATTGATTTTAGTCCATCCCCATAAAATTTTCAGAATTAATTTTAGTGATTGCAAATATAGATTGCGGTAAGAAAGTGAAAATCTAAAATTATGCCGCATTCTTTTATGGTGGCGAGGGCACGATATAAATAAAAATTAAAATATGTATTTTTCAAACTTTTAGTCTGGAGGGCATCCACCCTTAGATCCGTTAATCTTTAATGAATAGGAGGGAAATCACTTGTTTTACTTTCGGATGTTTATTGAGGATGCTTAATGATTTTGGCATATTGGCCAAATAGGCCAAGAACTAAAAAAACAATTTTTGTACACAATACTAGATAGATTTTTAAGTTCACTGAACTTTTAACTCAATTAAATTGTTTGTGGTGAAATGAAAGCATTGAAGATATTTTAGTTTATGATGAATTCATTCAATTGTTATTAATGCAATTCTTTTTTTCACAGAATGAGTGCTTTCAAAGACTTTTCATCCATTATGAATACGTTTAAACTTTTGTCATCCATATTGAATAATAGAAAATTAATCATTCTTTTACAGCTCTGCTTAAGATAGTTATTTTTTGTAAAATAAATATTCAATTTTGAAAATTTTTCTTTCCCCATAACATTATGTTCTGCAAACGATTTAGGTTCACATACATTGCTTTCAAATACATAGTCCTTTTATTAAATAAATATTTTTATTAAATAAATTCTTTTATTAAATAAATCTTTACGTTTCAAGTTTGCTTTACAAAAAGTTAAAACTTAATATAATTCATTTATCTAAATAGCAAGAATAAATTGTAATAATTTTATACAACTAATATAACTATTATCTACATATAAAAAAGTAGATCAGCCCTTAAATATAGAATAAGAAAATTTTGTAAATTCTGTACGCGCTCCTGATTATAAAAAATACATTTAGAAAAACTCTGAGCATCTTGTTTTGTGTTCCGTTCGAAATTTAACAAATCAAATTTTTCATGGCGTTATTACTATAAAAAAATATTTGTAGCAATTCACATAATTTCCATTTCGAACGAATCACTGAACAGCCACATTAGTATAATTTCCATCGGTGCGCTTTACCTAAAATGAACATGACTTGTTTAAATAATAGATTTATTTCTTTTATAATATAATCCCAAAAAGTAATTTAGTTTTATTATTAAACAATTTAATGTAAAAATAGCTTTACTTGTTTTTTTTTATAATTTATGTTTCTCCTTAATGATTTTTTACGTTACACCCTATATTTCATTCAATTTTTTATTACTCATAAACTAATATGTATGTAGATTAATAAGACCATGTTTCTCTTTTTTATTATTATTATTTCTAATCCTCTAAGATTTTGTTATCTAAATCGTTTTCCAATTTAAAACATATATAGAAATATCATTAAAAAGGGAAAATTCAATTAACAAGAATAATAAGTCTTGATAATATTATAAATATGAAAAATGTAGTTTATTAATAAATCAAATATAATTTATTTAATTTTTGAATAAAACAAACATAACGAAAATATTTGCAAAAATTACAACAGAAATATATATTAAAATAATAACGTGTGTTAGTTGAATAATGTATAAAATGACGCTATTTGTGTGGAAATGGGGTAAGTACTGAAACATTTATGGTATAATCTGTGAATCCCTGGTAATAGGAAAAAATTGAAAGTTGGCAACCCTGTTATGATATGCGGATAGCGCCATCTTTTGTAAACACAAAATTGATTTCAGAATTTGATTTTGCCCAAACAATAGATGGCGCTATTTTTATATTAATACGGCATTGCCAGACCAAACAACTAAATACGGCATTGCCAGCAACAAAACGCTAAATATGAAAATTCAACAGAGCGGATTTTTTGGATTCAAATTGTTCTTTTTTATTACAAACGTATGCCCCTATTGCGGTTCACCACTCAACTCAGTTTGGTCGTGTGAGAGTCAACCCAACTTATGCACAACCACACTCACTTTAGTTATTGCGATACACAATAACTAAAATGAGTTTGGTTGTGCATAAGTTGGGTTGACTCTACACGACCAAACTGAGTTGAGTTGTGAACCGCAATAGGGGCAGTAGAAATTTATTGAAAAAAAAAACAAAAATTTTACATTTTATTAATATAAAAATCTGCTATTCCTTGTCCTCAGGATAGATTACACCAACTTGAGATCGAATTTCATCTTCAATTTGAGCAAATAGCAAACTGTCATTATGGCTAACATGCTCATGCTGCAGCTTACCCTCGATTATACATTGTCTAGCTGCCTCCGCTTCATATCTCAAACCTTCTGAATTGACGAAATTGGTGGGATATTTCCCTTTAGGCAGTACCCATTCTTTTTCCTGGCCATCGATATCAATAATTTTGGTAGGACACCAAAATTGTTTTAGCTTAATATATTTATAACTATTATTATTATTATTATTATTATCATTATTTAGTACTGTAAATACTCACTGTTATTTGCCCCTTCGTGCCCTTAATAACAGCATCGTTGCTCAAAAAACCATTGGCGCTAAAATGCATTTTGGATATCCGTTTACCAGTATAATACAACTCAGCCTCTACTTCCACATCCACACCTTCGGAATTCAAAGAACCTCTTGCTTTAATTTCTTGTGGGGGTTCTTGAAAGGCCCATTGGGATACTTGTATGGTATATATTCCTAAATCCAAGCATGTGCCACCACCTAAATCTCGTTTTCTGATATGGAATTCAATTGTTCGAATGAATTTAATATTTTATTTATAAACAACTTACTGCAAACGATCAACGTCATTTAAGGGGAAACCAAATTCCACATGAACTTCTTGAATTTCGCCCAACATACCAGTATCAATTTGTTTACGTAAATATTGATAAGCTGGGAAAAATCTTGACCATGTGCCTTCCATTAAAAATAGTTTTTTCATTTCAGCGTACTGTATGACTTTTTTAGCTTGTTTCCTATTCATGCAAAGAGGTTTTTCGCAGAGTACATGCTTTCCATGCTCCAGCATTAACATAGTTAACTCAAAATGTTGTGGATTAAGTGACCCAATATAAACGATATCTGGCAAACAAAAAAAATTTACTTAATACAAATTAAAAATTCATTATGAAAAAAGCACGTGCAACATATTTTTCTAAAAAAAAGTTTATTTTTAATGTGCATTGATTGTTTATTGGTTTTTGTGAATTATATTCTAGCCTAAATGCCCAAGTCATATTGACCATAAAACTCGATTATCAGCCAAAATTTATTTGTTCTCGCTACTATTGTCTCAAAACTACTAAAAACTATTTGCGATTTGGTTTGTTTAATTGGGTTTTTTCTCACTAGTATTTCTTTTTTTTACAAAAATCACCGCGAACAGATATTCATGCAAACTTTATTATTTCATATACATAAATCTTTCCTTAATTGGTTCTATTATAATGAAAAGCAAATACGTAATAAAATTTACTACTTAACAAAAAACTTACTGTGCATATTGAAAGAACAGAGACAGATACCTCATAATCCTATTAAGTAATATGGAAAGAATACAAATCAATTTGCTCAAGCGCACGACTATAATTGAAAAAATCTTCAGTCAAATCAAGTATTCTTAACTATTATATTTGGTTAATTCTGAAACATATTGCTTCGATTAAAAGAAAATTTATACTGTGTGTAGAGGTTTTTATATAACCATACGAAGTTGAATTGCTTTTGAAATGCTTGATTGTAGTAGTCTGCTGATTGTTTGATTAGCGAAACTTCAGATACATTGAAAGCGAAGACCACAACTTTTTATTACGTTTCTAAAGCGACATGAAATGTATTTTTTTTTTTTTTTTTGTAGCCTTAGCTCTTCTTATGCTGACATTATATTGGTCGCTAAATCAAAACGTCAGTGAAGTTTAAACAATTTGAAAACATTCAACCTGACGATTTGGTTTAGCGACCAATGAAATGTCGGTATATGTTGAGCTAAAGCTACAACAAACAATACATTTTGCAAAAAGCTCTAATTGTTTTAACGATTAGTTGGGGAGAATATGCCGAATAATAAATTTTAATATTAAGTTTAAGTTATTTAATTTTTAGGAACTATTTCATTGGACGTTGTTCCTTACACCTGATTTATCATATAAAATAAGATTTCATATAAATTATAAATCCCTAATAGTGAGTTTTATGAAATAATATTCCAATTTTTGGGGTTATTCCATTTTGCCGTTTCTATATTTTATTTTATTTATGATGATATGTTTTCATCTTCGTTCTATAGAACAATTTTTAAGCAGCTCAATGCGTTTATCCGGAGCTGTTTTAACATAATCGAGTTCCTTTTTATGAAAAAAATCCTTCACAAACGAAAAAACTTACTGTAATTTTACATTTTCCAGTTATATATTCTAATAATCATTGAATATCTTATTGTTTGTTGTTGGCTTAGCTGAGTATATGCTTGCATTTCATTGGCGCTAACCAAATCCTCCGTACCCTTTAGGCAAATCATGATTGAAAAGCATTCAAGCTCGTATACTTATGCCACAGTCTACAAATACTATATGAGAATCCAAACAGATCTGAATCATATTTTTCTATTTGCAATCAACAGAAACACATAAGTATAATAGCTTTAGAAAGCTTTTGTACAAACACAACACAACAAACAATTATATAGTATTTGTAGTCTTTGGTATAAGTATACGAGCTTGAATGCTTTTCAACCATGATTTGGCTAAAGTGTACTTATGATTTGGCTAACGCCAATGAAATGCAGGCATATACTCAGCTAAGCCAACAACAAACAATAAAATATTAAATAGTTATTTTGGAGAATATCTCGAATAACAAATTTGATAAATGTTCTAATAATCGTTATACTCACCCACTTCATCACATTCAGCTAGCTCTGCATATGTACCAAAGGCTTTGGGAATTTCATGCTTTTTAGCAAATTCATCAGCTCGTTTTAGATCCCGGGCAGCCACGGCCATCATCTGATGTTCATCAAATGGCAAAGTGCTTAATGCAACACAAAAATCGTGACTTATTTTACCAGCCGAAGCAATACCCCAACGTAATGCGCTTGCCATCTTCAATCAGCAAACTATCAATGATGTGCGAATTCTGTTTTCAATGTTATTTGACCTGAGAGTTACAATTTGATTACATAAATTTGCAATATTCGCAATTTGTATTTATTTAAAGCTCTGCAAATAGAAAACTCATAAAAAAATTAATTTAGTGATAAGGTCTATGATATTGCCAAGTTGGAGTATGCAAATGTAAATATTTATTCAACAGTTGATTTTTCAACAACTTTGGGAGTCCTAATCTGAATTGCCCAATGGAAACATTTGTATAAATGTGCGTACGTACGTATTTATTTACATTTATTTGCTGGTTTTTAACACAATATTCTGGTTGTTAGAAAGTATTAATGTATACTTATATATTTTTTAATACAATATATAAAATTTCGTTTATTCACTGTGTTAAGTGCACCGACACCGGCTAAATAAATTGCATTTGTGCTGCAGAATAAATCAAAACAAACACAAAATAACCACTTTGTTAACCGATTACTTCTGGTGGTTCGTCAGTTTAGTGCAGGTGGTCTTACTTTTTTTTTTGTTAAAATAAATTTTAAAATTTTGATATAAAATAAATTTTAAAAATGAAATGCGCAGAAATCGCAAACTTTTTTATGTTTTATTGACGTCCACCTAGAGATTTGAGAATTATGCTAAAATTATTCGATTTCAATATGGGTGCCTTTATTTAATAGTCTTGCACCCACCATCACATTTAATATAAATTTGATATTTTCAAGTTATTTTTAAATAAATATTACAATTAAGTATAGACTTATAGAGTAATCTGTATATGATATGAAATATATGCATATATTAGTTCTATTTGTAACATTTAAGCGATATTAATAAAATATAATATATGTATGTATATGTATATTATAATTAGTTTGCAAAAATAGGCTTACCATTACTCATTTCATATAAGCTGCTTGTAGGAAGGAATTGGCAAAGCGATCTTTCTACTTAAAGTTTAATTAAAATATTTATCAAATTTTTTATTCGAGATATTCTCCAAAATAACTATTTAATATTTTATTGTTTGGTTAGCACCAATGAAATGCAGGCATATAATAAAATATTTACTGCCTGTCCCACGATGTCATTCGACATCGATCGCTCGCATAAATACGTTTGAAACAGCAACAAATTTTAAAATGTTGTTTTTGGTTTGAATGTATTTATGCGAGCGATCGATGTCGAATAACATCGTGGGACAGGCAGTTAATTAAAATTTTATTTCATTATATTTTTTTTCTCTTTTTTAATTTAAATTAAGTAACTAATCGAAAGATTCGTATAAAAACGCAACTTATAAGAATTGAATTATTTTATATTAAAACATTGTACATATTTATATAATCACCTTTATCATGAACATTTTTTCCTTCAAAATATTTCGCTTTTGCCTGACGATCTAATCGTGAATTATTTTTCAATTCTTTTTTTTTCATTTGTTCCCTTTATATTTGTGGGGGAACTGTTGGGAAGTTGAGACTAAGATCGTAAATGTATTTTCACCACGAAATAATCTTACTTTTCCCTTTTATATTCTCTGGAAAACTGTTGGAAGTTAAGAGTAAAAACCTGAATTGAACTCTGGATACTTTTTATTTTATTAAAAAGCTTATATAAATAAAACTAAAAAATTTTGAATATTAAATATTTTCATAACAATTTCTTTATGTTAGTACGAATGCATTAACCTGTAGCCAAGTACATATCAATTCGTATAATGTCGTTTATAATATTACTATACTTGTACATATTTATACATAATTAAAACATTTTTACACATCTTATTCTCCTTATTTACATTCAATATGCAATGACAGCTACATTATTTTAAACAGTCTTGTAATGAGGGGAATAAATTCCACACGTAATTTTCACCTCACGGAAAAAAATTTCATGGGAGGATAAATTTCATTTTTTTAGTCACGAAGTGCTAATATTATTAATTTTTAAGGAAATTAGTATGACAATTCATGCTCACATTTGTATAAAATCTTAAAATAGATTGCAGATAAAGAAGATAATATTAAATTATTGAAACTTTATTATTATTTAAGAAAAAAATTAAAAAATACAAGTTTACATTATAAGAAAAGTACTAAATAACTACTAACTAAGTCTTCGGCTGTCAATTCTTTTATATTCTCGTGCATTTATATATTTTAAAAATACTTTAAAATGGGTTAATTCGAGCAATATTCCGGTTGCTGCTAAAAATTAGAAAGACCACCAACTGAAATAAAAATTAATGTTTTAATTATATTAAATATTTTTCTCCACATATGTCTAGAAGATTGTCTTTCATATAGAAATTAATACAAAATCCAAACGTCAAATTGAGCAGAACTTCATACAATGTTTAAAATATATATAAATAGCTCCTTTATTCAACATAAACATATCTCAAAGATATAAATTTTTTATTGATGAAGAAGTAATCTTCAATATCCTCCGCATATGTAGGAAAAAATGTCAACTATATCTTAAGCTGAACCGATGTTATACTCAAAAATATCTATATGGCTCGATATGGCCTTTCAAATTAAGCTATTTTCATATGCGAGATCGACATACTTATATCAAAAACTAAAAATTTATAATATGCTTATGAAACAATGAACCTCATTATATGTAAAAAAAATAGAATTATATTTGAAGCTAAAACTTTAATTGCCTTTTGCCAAGTTCGTTGTTTTTGAGACACCTCTATGTTGTATTAAAGGAGCCACATGTACCATAAACCATTCAACGTGTATGAACTAAAACGAATAACTAACATTTATGTAAAAACGGCCATACTTTGGTAACTACAAACAATCATCACTAGGAACATATGATTAACATTTGTTTTTATTTTGTTATTTTTTACACAAACTCTCACAACAGATTTAGAAAAATTAAATCCTTCACATCTGCAACAAAAGTAATCAATTATTGAAAATGTTTAGAAATATTATGGTAAAATTACAACGGAGCACCACTAAATTAAAGGTTAGATTAATCGTATGGAACGAGTGCCACAGGATTTATAATTATCTGTATTTTAGTTGCATCAGCAGTATCGCAATCTGACACAAACATCTGCGTCCGCCAATGCTGCCAGGGAGACGGAGAAGTCACAATCCGCAGAATGTCATGAACTACAACAACATCATATTGAGGAAGCCATTAAGGCAACACCGATATTGGAGAGCGTTTCACCAGAAATGTGGATCAATGCTCATAAAACATTTTTAAATCATGGCTTATCAACAAATAATTTTTTACAAATTGTCACTGGCAATCCTAGAATTCTCATGCGGTCGCCTCGTAAAATTATTGACACATTGGAACATTGGCGCTCATGCCAGTTTGGTGAATACTTTCTGTTCTTGCTTATTACTAAATATCCTTTCCTCATGGATGTCGATGACAAGAGACGTTTGTTGAAACAAATATCCTTCTTGCAATCGTATGTTGGCAGCAGCAAAAATGTTTGGAAACTACTTATGAATTGTCCAACATTGATAGAGCAGACAGAAGCAACTATAGAAGCTAAAATTTTATATATGAAAGAAAAAATGCGCATCGAAATACCAGAAATTGTAAAATCAGAAGCGTTAGGAAAATCTTTGGAGGACATAAAATATCGACATGTATTCATGGAGAGGCTGGGTATTTTCAAACCTCGATCTTTAAAGGCGGATCCTAATGATATGACAAAAAATCCACGTTTATATAAAATCACCGATACGTCCGAAAAAGCGTTCGCAACAAAAGTGTGTCATGTAAGTTTGGCGGAATATGAGGCATTTAAGGAACTTTATGCCAGGGAATTGGAAAGAATTCTTCAGGATGAGAATTGGAACGTTGAAGACGATTTGTTAAGTGATGAGGAAGAATAAATTACTAAAACTGTTTAAAAAATAATAACGTTTCAATAAAATATGTACATATATATATGTACATGCACGCAACGTGTTCTAAATATGTCTATATAAATGTACCAATTGTAAGCTTTACGAATTAATTTAACATTTATTTTTGAAAGCAGATCAGGGCGGTTACTGTGTAATTCGGAACGAAAGTGTTTTTGAACTGAAATTTTAATAAAATACAAATTCAAACAGTTTTGTTTTTTCAACTCGAATTAAATAGCATCGCCCGCAGAACTTTCTCTGTCTTTACAAACCTTTTTTTATGGTGAATAGCGTCTTAAGTCTTTCAAATATTATTTTGAAATAAAATCTTCTCCTTAGGTGCATATGGTACACAGTGTTAGCTGAATCGAAAATTATTTAGGCAATGGAAACATTTTTGATAAATTATTGAATAAATAGTAAAGCTCATATTCCTATAAATTGTTGTACTTGAACCATTAAGAAGTATATGAGGAAGGCGAAATAACTGATAGAACCATGGTGAAATCTGAAGTAACCTATTACAGGTTATTGGTTTTATGTCTGGTCATTTGTGACCAGTGGCGTTCTCGTTTATGAAAAAAGTGTAAAATTTGTTGCCCTTGCAAAGAGAAAAAAGGAAATTTAGTGTTCGTTGACAAGCGAAAACTTATTAGGAAATAGCGCGCATTCCTGTAAGAATTTACAATTTTTTATATTAGAATGATAGACTTTTTGATCAAAAAAATTTTATACTTTTATTCAGTAACGAAAACGCCGTAATATATGAGCTCTCATCTGTGAATGTGTTGTTTTGGGTAGTAGTAAAAGATGTGTTTTACATCTGAAGTCCTGTGTTTAGATTATTGTAGCCGGGCTTCTACCTATAACCTCTTTTGTTAGAAATGTTATAGAATAAATGGTTTAACAAATGATTTGTGGCACAAAAGATTCATTTCGTATCGCAATGACAGTTATTGGTTCAGTTCTTTCTTCATTTATTGTAATATAATAAATCTGCAGAATAGTGAAGTCGAAATAGTGAAGTCGAAATATTGAAGCAGTTACTTTTATTTTTTAAGAAACAAGATAATTAGAGCAAATAAACTTTGAAAAAATTATATGGTAAAAGATTTTGTAGTAAGAGAGGTTTTGATGGTATATTTTTCGTATATCGCACTGCAGACGTTTATATGCAGTGTGCCGCGATAGATTGTTAATGTTAATTTTTCTTCATGAAAATGAAATGTATCAAATCTTTATTTGAGTCCATAGAACGATGTATATAATTTAATGTTTAAAGATGATTTCATGTAAATGTTGACTCCGGCTACGCCCCAAATGGTTCATACGCTGGGTACAATTTTGACACACTCTCTCCAACATATCGGCCGGTATCTCACGAATAAACTCCTCAACATTGGCCTCCAGTGCGTCAACCGTTTTGGACTTGTCTCTATAGACATGAGCCTTAACATAGCTCCACAAAAAAATAGTCTAAAGGCGTTAAATCAATTGGCCCATTATTTCGAGTGCTGTTTATCATAAGACACCGTGTTGTTGAAGCCACATGTCAGCCAAGTCCATCTTTTCTATTTTCGGTAAAAAAATTGTAATCATTGCACAGTATTGGTCTTCATTCTCAGTAACGTTCCTGCCTTCGTCGTCTTTGAAAAAGTACGGTCCAATTATGCCACCTGCCCATAGTCCACACCAAACAGTGCATTTTTCGGGATGCAATGCTTCTGGCTGCTGTTCACACCAAATACGGCAATTTTGCTTGTTCACGTATCTATTCAAACAGAAATGAGTTTCGTCGCTGAACACAATTTTCCGGTAACCGAGCATGGATTTTGATAATAAAATCCGTGTTTCGTTTGTAAGTCGATTCATGGTTAAATTATCGACCAAACTGAACATGTCTAATAGTAACATGTTTCACGAAAATAGCCGAGCTGCCAAAAACAGTGTGGTCAAAAAGTTTATAAAAAAAATCACCCTTTAATATTTATGTCGAATCGTAAATGCATACACAAAGACATAATCCTTAAACCTACATCTTCAGACAATAATTATTTATTTGTATAATTAGAGTTTCAACAAACAGTTCTATTGTTTGTTGTGGGCTGAGCGGTTCATATATCGATATTTTATTGGTGCGAACCAAACCATCAGAGATCTTCAACCGGTTATTTAATCCAAAAATTCGAATTACATTATTTTCTTAAAAACTGCAATTATTTCTTATCGTGTCTACTAAATACTTATCTAAGACTACTTAACAATTAATGTTTACAGTATTTACAGCCTTGCTGTGTACATTTTCCAATATTTTAAGCCTGAATTCAAATCGGGAAAGCACCGGTTTGGAAGAATTTAATGATGTATAAAAATTGTATATACAGGTTGAAAAATAAAATAGTTTCATATCGAATATATGTAAATTTTTTTATGTGCAGTTAGAATTAAGACATTCTAACACTACTGTTTTAATTCTCATATTGTATATGTTGGTTTTTGTATACAAACACGAAGTTGAATGTTTACAAACCGGTTAAAATTCACAATGATTTGGTTAGCGCCAATGAAATATCGATATAAGTATGATCAGCTTAGTCCACAACAAACAATATAATTATTTCAATTATTAGTTGAGGAGAATATGCCAACCAAATAATAAATTTCAACAATAAATAACAATAATTTATAAATTCAAAAGAATTTTTCATTATATATGTACATATGTAAAAACTATTTTAATTATTGAAAGAATTACACCTCGGAGAAATAATTCTAATTGAATATTGACGTCTCATTAAATATATACATACATACATATGTATATGTGGCTGCAAATTATAAAATCAAATTAAGATGGAGCAGCTAATTTGCCTTTAAAATATTGAAATAATTTTTTTTACATATACTCGTACATATGTACACATATGTATTTACATGTAAATTTTTTCTATGACTTGTATGATTAGCTGAAATTAGATGAAATTATTTCATGTTCTGCCTATTTCTACATTTAATATCCCACCTATTAGCATATACTCGTATGTACATACATATAAAAATTGCGTGCCCTCATACCGCTTATCCGATTGCGATGAAACTTTGTGACCCTAGTGTTTGCACATTCGGAAAGATTATGGGCTACAGTTTTCTTGATGGAGAGGTGTGCACTTTATTGCAATTGATAAAGGCATAAATACAAACCATGAATCATTGCAATCCCATATACATATTTAAACAAGATTTGAGTATGTTGGATTGTAGAAGTTCTAATACGGCCTGCTAACCTGACCTAACCTAGAAGTTCGAATATTTATTTATTTGTCATTTATTAATGGATAGGAAAATAACAGGTGGAAAATTTTTATATAAATATGTATTACCCAAACTAAAAATTTCTAAAGTTTTTGAAATGAGCTGCAAGAAAATATTTAATTCAAAAATATTTTTATGTAAAAAAAAAACTAATTAATTAGTATATAAAAACTAGGCGAATACGGAAAACTATGAAACAGATCAATTTATAGCTTCAATCTTTGTGTTTGTGTGCGATTATTTACAAAAAATTGTCACACGCATAAGTCGTGTGTAATGTTGAATAATATCAAGCTGATTTTAGTCAAAAATTTAAGTAGTGTAGCATTGTTATTGTCAATATGCATTTCATTTTGTGTGAATGTCAAGTGATCATCGTGAATACAAAATATTATGCAGAAGGGAAATTTTATGAGCTAAAAAATGGAACAAAGAAGTGTTATAAATGAAATAATAAAAGTGCATCATTTATTACCGGCTCTATGAGAGGGGAAAAGGCAAGAGTATAGTGACAAAAATATAAAAAAATTTTAATATATTTTATTGGAAAAATTTTAATTTATAAAAAACAGAAAATATTTAGCCGACGGTAAATTTTATTTGCTAAAAAATTTAAAAAAAATTTATAATATAGTTTTTTTTTTCATTTTCCTTATTTCATTATTATTATACTTACTACTTACTTCTTTTATTTTCATATATTTTGTAATAGATAAAAAAAAAAAAACGTTTGCTGATGGGAAATTGCATGTCTTTACACTTTGAAAACCACATAAAAATTAAAATTGTTGGGTAGTATTGACAATGTCTGTCACAAACCTTCAATGTTGTTACTATTACCATCACAAAGATTGAAGCTGAAGATTGATCTGTATAGCGAACCCTTAAGATTAAGAAACTTAATTTTTAGTATTCAAAACCAAAATTCTTGTAATTTTTTAGGCTTCCAAAAGTAATGCACAAAATCATGTTTTATTATGGATGCAGAAGAGAGACTATTTGTTTGTGAGTTCCAAAGCTCACACTTATTTCTATTCTTGCTTAAGATGAATCTTTAAAGAACAAATGTTCGATTCCGGCAAGTTTAGGATAACCTATGTTTTTCTTCCTTTGACAACACTTAATCATCCTGATTACGAGTGTCCTATTTGGACTTTGATATTTTTTTACTGGATGAAAAATAGTATGGAAAACTATTCTTTAATCTAGTATAAATGTGTCAAATTCGAAATACGAAACTAGTATGTAATTGGGCAGAAGAAATTGTCAAATAGACCCTGGATATATCATATTATTTTCAATTTGGCGATTATCTAACAATATGTTTGATCTGTCTTTAAGAAGTATTGCTGCTCCCATTACATGAAGAGGAATCAAGTAAATAGAATCGAAAGATCCCATTTTGACAAAACCATTACTGATCAGAGTCGTAAACCTGTCAATGTCACGATTCGCCTGTTCGTATTATGTACTTGGAATTAACATAATCTCCTCGGAAGGGGGAAATTTTCGCAATATGAAAATATGACTGTTGCCGCAATATTTTTTTCTTCCAGGCAATACGATTTCGATTTACTTTCATATTTATAGAGAAGTTAAAAGCATTTAATAAAAACGTTTACGTTCTATTAAAATCGATTAACTTATGAATTTAGTTTTTAATACTATATTTGTGAGTTTATTTTTAGTAAAATAAATACCCAACTCTCAAATTTAAATTTTTAACAAATAAACAAAAACTTTCATTTTAAATAAAAATTAATATAACAGCACGGAAATTCCAAAAACAGTCAATAAAATAATAAAAGTATTGGAAAAGTTACAAATAAAGTGCAATATTATTTGCGTTTTAAATGCACGCATCTAAGCCAAATAGTTATATGAAGTGTATTATAAAATAAGTGAATGAAGTCGTTTAGAAAATAATACAAAAATAAAAACAAAAGTATGACAAAGTGAAATTGAAAACCTCAAGTTTTCTGCCTCGTTATAAATAATTTAAAGAGACAACTAACGTTTTGAAATTGGAAAAATATATATATGTATATTGACATACATACATACTCCTATATATGTATATGTATGTATGTCTTAAGTTACGAACGTATGCAAACTTTAAATCTTGACTAGAATAAATAATTTATGTAGGTACCATTAATATATCACTTGTTAATACAAACACTTGGGCATTCATATAGTATTTGTGGTCTTGTACTCGTATGTAGTCAGGGAGCACAATTAAGTACCATTTTGAATTTGGCGACAAATTTCTTTAATATGCACTTAAACAATTTTGTAGAAATTGTTTCATACTTTAGAAAAGAAAGTCTTTTCAAAATTTGATGTCTTGTATAAATACATACATACAAATTGTATGTAAGTAAATTTTTTAGTTTCCCTAACAAGCCAAATAAAAAAGATTGCTATGACTCAATTAAATCAATAGTTAATCACATAATTTATATATATTTTTTCTTAATAAGAAAAGTATTGAAAAAATAATAAATAAAATCGGTACTTTTAGCACTGTTTTAGTGCTTTTATAAATTTTCGATGGGGAAATGTTTCGAGTTAGGGCTCGGTAGTTCCATTTTTTTTTTTAATTTAGTGCTTTTCAATTTTCATTCTTAATGCTTTCAAATTTTTTTTTTTATTATTGAATTCAATGGAATTCTCATATAGTGTTTGAGGGTTTTTGTATAAGTAAATATATGAGTTTCAAACATGATTCGATTCAAACATGATTCGGCTCAAATGTACTGATAACTTGCCAACGATATGCAGGTATATACTCAGCTAAACCAACAAAAAACAATAAATTTTATAGTTAAATTTTTTTATAAAAACAATATGATGGAAATTCAGAACAAGACTAATAATTACAGATATTTCGGACAGGTTTTGTAACCTAAAAATTATATACGTACTGATATATGTATTCGAAATCGGTGGAAAAATTACATAACTTGAATTTTTTAGATCGTTAAAGATTATACTATTATTTTCATTAACGATAACGTCAGATTTTGTATGTTATTACAAAATTATCTAGTTATCTAAGTACAACACTACACGTAGTCATATTAAATTTTATTAAGCCTTTTTATTTACATTAAAAAAATTATTGTAAGGATATAAATAAATCCATAAAGCAAATGTATCAAAGCAAAACTTATGGCTGTTAAAGTAGCTTTCAATTCAGTGAATAAGAGCAAACAAATCGACCTTCTTGCAACATAATATATCCGGATCACAGTACGTGTGCAGGAAACTTTTAAGGATATTCGAACATAAAATTTCAAAACACTTTGAAAATTCTTGCATAATTTTTGGAGTGTACTTTAAAAATTTTAATAATATGCATACACATTTTAAAAGTATGTACGTGCAACACCATAAACAATCAAAGGTTTTCAGTTACAGTAAATTCTTTTTTAAGGCAACAAATATTTTGCACCCACCATAACACTTAAGTCATATTTCAGCATTAACACACGATAACAAATCGATATAACTTACAATTAAACGAAAGGCTGGTATGTATGTACATTTATTTTCATTTATAAACATGTGAAATGAAAGTGAAAGTTTTCTAATTCTAATAGTTAAAACGCAAGATGTTGCCTGAGCAACATTTTAAAAATAGGAGGAAAATCAAGAATTCATACTATAAATACTACTTGAAATCATTACACACTTAACTGCGCAATGATTATTGTCCAGCATCTGATCAGTTAACCTGTGCAACAACAATATCTTTGCAATTAATGCACAGTGGCGCAAGATATCTTTATATACTGAATAGTAACTCCTGATCTATATCACCAACTTCTGAGTACGTAAGAGATGCCAATTTTGCAAAAAATTATCCTGTTTCCAGATGAAATGTAGGTAAATGAAGGCTTTGCAAGGAAGGAATAAAATAAAATAAAAAAAAATTCAATAAAATTATTGAGAGTTTTTACAATGGGTTGTACAAACTACTTTATAGAGAGAGTATGTGTATGTGTGTATGAGAAAGAGAGAGAGAGAGCACGGGGAAGGAAACTATTTTTCATGAATATACATATATTGACCACGAAGAAAATTAAATGAATATATCGATAATGATAAGGAAGCGCCAGGATATTATTGTGGAATATCCAAACTAAATCATCAATGAATGTGCACGTATCTCTTGTAATGCGGCAAGGGGAAATCAGAAATTTAATGATGACGATAGCGATGTGGTTCTAGTTTAGATCGAAGAAGAAACTTCCTTCATTGGCAGCATTTCGGAGCCCCAAAGCTATTCACAGCTTCAGAAAGGACATCCTGACCCCAAGTCAGCCACACCTATTCGCTAACAGGCAACAACGGTATTCAAAAAAGGAAAATATATTGGTTAATAGGTTCTCAGTAAAAACAACTTCCAAAGAAGTCAATAAGATCTACAACTTGTAATACGAAACTAGTAAAAATTTGAAAATTTTCTAATAATTTTAACCGTCGTAGGGTGGTAGCTAGTGTACTAGACTATTGGTCTGTTCGCAGGTCATTTCCTGTTCTGTTTTTTCGAAACCTACCCATCGGCTCAGAAGTCATATTTAAAGTGTTATAAAAAAAAAACGATTTATTGGAAGTACTTTAAATGTTAATTGTCTTCTGTTCATTCATATAATTTATTTTTCTTTATTAATACATATTTTTACTGGCTAAATTTTAACTAGACGTTAGGAATTTATTTCACCATGATTGACATCTCAGCCACAGCAGTATTTAATGGCATTAAGTTAATACATGGAATAACTACGAGAGCAAAAGTTTTTGTGAAAGAGTACGTAAAAAAATATCCTCCAAAGAAGTCATGAATATTAGAAGGAAAAAAATACAAGTTTAGCTCTAATAATTTTCAAATGGTCTTCTTGTTGCCAAATTTTGTTTTTTATTGCTTTAAACTATCTTCAAAATACTAAGAAAAGCTGATATTTTTTGTTTAAGAAGAGAGTTTCATATTTAGGAATAAGATACTACCCTCCTAATTATTTCAATTATATTTTTAATATTATTTATGTATTTTTACTCAAATATTACATAAGTTTCAGCTTTATCTGCAACAGAATTTTCTTTGCAACTTAATTTTGAGTTGGAATTAAATCAAAACTAAGTGGACTATGAATAAACTTTAGCAACAACCAAAAAAAGTTCACATCAAAAATATAAAAAATTTACATAAATTAAAATTTTAACTATATTTGTTGTAAGATGTTTAAAAAAATATTTAAATCAAATGAATCAAAATTAATATTTTTTGAACTGAGCCAAGATGATATGGTTTCAACTCACATAAATTATGGAACATCGACAAAGGTTTTATACGTTCGAAATTATGTTTCTATCCTTTATAAAAGAATTCTATAAATATTTGAATTTTCGCAGGAAACGTTAGGATTTTTAGTGCTAAAAAAATGTAGAAGCACTCACTCATATTTGAAGCTTTAGCAATTTTTTTAATGTTTTAAAAAAACGAAACAGAAGACCCCACTATGCACCTTTGGTGCAAATAAATATATTGCACTTGTTGTTGTGTTGAATATTTGACTTATACTACTTGACCATAATGGATAATTTATCCATTTATGTCAAATTCATTCAGTGTTTGGATTTTAAACATATATGACTAATTATGGAGGAACTAAATCTGCGAAATGCCTTATTAAGTGCTACACAGTAGCAAAGACAACATGACGATTTAAACCAGTTTGGTTTTTTCTATTTTATTTCTATTTTAATGGCAAACACTATAAGAAAATCTACTGGTGATACCTGCTACTGGACGATATTTAAAAATAACAACTATGCTTTACGATCTATGCAGACTTCTCGTATACTCTATAATTTTATTTTATAGGCGATACAAATGCTCATATCAATAAAATCAATTTTAAGCATAACATAATACCATGGACATTAAAAAGAAATATAAGTTAAAGTTAATGTTAAATTAATTAACACAATTTTTTCGACCTTTTTTTTAATATATCGTTTATTTTATTAACGAGCTTTAGGTCTTTTTATAAAAAAACAAATTTATTTTATTTGGATATTTCGACGCCTCTGTGGGCGTGTTCTTCAGGAAAAATTTTTTTTAATTATGTGATAATAACAAATGAAAAAATTTGAAAATTCATAGAAAAATTAAAAGTTTGTTGTGGCTTTAGCTCTTCATATGCCGACATTTCATTGGTTGCTAAAACCAAATCGACAGTGAAGTTTAAGCAGTTTGAAAACATTCAACCTCGGATGTTTATGCCACATAAATCAAATACAATATGAGAATTTCAATATTGCATATGAATTACAACAAATACGATTTGGTTTTAGCAACCAATGAAATGTCGGCATATGAAGAGCTAAAGCCACAACAAACTTTTGATTTTTCTATGCATTTTGCAAAAAGCTCTAATTGTTTCTAACGATTAGTTGGGGAGAATATCCCAAATAATGAATTTCCATATTAAATTTGAAAATTGTTTTTACATACATTCATACATACATACACAAATTAAAAAAATTTAAAGAAATCAAATGAAAGTAAAAAAAATTAAAGAAACAAAAAACGGAAAAATTTTTAATTATAATTTGGTTAATTTAATACCGTTTAACAATTTTATCGTTTAACAATTTTATTAAAAAATAATCGATATTTCGATACTCATTGAGTATCATCTTCAGGACAATTCTCTTTTTTTATAAATAATAAAAAAAGAAAATTGTCCTGAAGATGATACTCAACGAGTATCGAAATATCGATTATTTTTTATGAAAATTGTTAAACGATAAAAGACCTCAAGCTTACAAATTAAATTAACTAAATTATTATAAAAAAGGTCAAAAAATATAGATACATAATTAATAATTATATCACAAAAACCAAAAAACCATAAAACTATTTTCACTCCTATTGGCCAGTTTAACTTTCGAATAAAAAGCCTATATAATTTAATATTAAATTTATTGAGCGTTCTTTTGAAAAATAGTAAATTATACATAAAAAAAATAAGCAAAAAAGCTTTAAAAACCAACAGTACCAAACGTAACACCTATGCAACACGCACACAAATGTACATACATACATACATTAGGGTGGAGTGGAAATAGCCAAAACAAATTTTAAAAATTTTTTTTTTCAAATCTCATGTAGTGTTAATCGATGATCTTATAAGAAAGTTCAATTCACGCAAATGTCAAAGCACTATGACTTTAATTAGAGGTGGCGCACGAAGAGTGAAGTTTGGACTTTCGTTGCACTTACATCTAACTATTATACTCGTATGACAATGTGTGTTACGGACATTATTGAATGAGACATCTGGATAAAATATGACATGCTTGAATAACGGACGTAGAAAGAAATTTCTAATAAATGGCTAATTTTCTTCTTTGATAATGGGTTACAATCAGACCGCCTAAAACTTTTTCGGGGGTTGTAGACCTCCTTAGAACTCTTTTTAGCTACACCCATGGCTTGCATTAAATAGTGAAAAGGCCTTTCAATTAAATATACATATATGTGAAATAATTGCTACTTGTATCAAACTAACATGAAATAAGGCATCTGTTCAACGATTACTTATCAACAAGTTGTCGCAAGATTGATTTTCCATTAAAACAAGTACAAGGCTATGAAGAAATATCCAGTAATGACAGGTAGAAATTTGTTCAAGGATTTAAAAAAAAACTAATTGACATCGCAATATAAAAATATGCAGCCCATCAAAGTATGTAAATGTGCTCCTTTCGGGAGCAGAGGGCCTCAAGAAAATTCTTGAACACAGCTCTATTTTGTGCCAACGCTTTCATTTCTCCCCAACTCTTGCCACTGCGGTTTAGTTCGGCAAAAATCTGTCTCCTCTATGTACGAACTGGGCAACCCCTTCTTCTGTTTCCTTGCGGGTTCCAATCTATGTCAATACTAGTAATATCGTCGGGCCACCTTCTGATGGTGTAGCCATTTTCGTCTCCCAATTTCAATGGATAGGACTTGTTGGTTTGTTCTTCGCAAGAGCGTATAATTTTATGTGGTTCTCGGCCAAAATACACGTAGAATTTTGCGAAGACACCGATTCACTAACACTTGCATTTTATGCATGTCACGAGTGGCAGCGGTCCAGGTCTCACAACAGTACAAAAGCTTGGATTTTATATTTGCATTGAAGATTGCAATTTTCGTACGCAAAGATAGAGAAGATGATTGCCAAATAGACTTTATACTTCCAAATGTTTGACGAGCTTTCAGCCATTGATTATCAGTATCCTTATCCGATCCACCATTTGTATATATAATGCTCCCAAGATAGCAGAATTGGCTGGCATCTCCTATTTCGCGTCCCTGAAGGCTGCATTAACGCGCAATGTTTTTATCTTAAAAACATTAATTTTCAAACCTGATGATTCCGTCGCTAGCGTTACGCTTCGTAGGTTTACCTCTTGATCTGAGTAGCTATGCGCCAGTTAACAGATATCGTTTGCGTAATCAAGATCGTTCAGGGGCATTGCAATAACTACACTATTCCCTTGCCGTTATCGAGGGCTATACCAAGAATCGTGTCCAGAACTATATTAAATAAAAGTGGCGACAGGATAGGCCACGACAGGAATGTAAACGTATTAGTACTAAAGAAAAACTGTTTAAAGGATCAATGAAATGAGCGTTTCAGACCCATCTACAGGATTTGTTATAAGAGCAGTAATATTTCTGAGTAAACTAGTCATGTTTCGATAGATTATGAAAAAGCAGCAAATATTGTGGAAAATATTATTTATTAGCTTCATATAAAGACAGTTTAAAATAACATCCATCTTTAATACATCGGATGTGATGGAATTGATGTCAATAGGAGATATCATGTCGATTCTTCCAATAGGGTGTTGCGAACTTTGACATTTGCCATGGTAATTTGGCTAAGCAGACTAAATAAATAACAGCCATTTTAATAGATGTAGCTTCAAGGATATGGCCCCTATCAAATGCCAAAATTCAATACCAAGTGCACATGATGAATTTTTTTAATCAAAATGGGTGTTCTGTTCGGGCAAGCTTTCACGTCGCTTTGCCCATTTTACGGTCGCCATAAACCAAACACATTAGACAACCAGGATAAAAAGGGTCTTTGAAATCGGAAGAAATTTTTGTTCAAAAGCGTTTTTCATACGTACTGTATTGAAGGAAATAGAAAAAAGTTTATAAAATCTACATCAAATTGCTACAAACGAAATTGTTTATTCTTGGTAACGCTGAGGAAGAACCACCAATGAAGGTGGAACTAGATAATGTTCTTTGCGACTATCTGTCAATAATGTCACAAAGTGTAAGTTTTTATAGAGAGTCTTCGGAGACTCGAAAGAGAATATATTGTCTGTAACCGATGACAAGAAATAAATTCATCAACAGCGTTAATGTGTCTCAATAAGCATATAGAGTAGATAGATTCGCTCAAAATATAATATGGGAAGCGTTGCTGTGAACTTTCTTGTATTCGTTCGGTTATTATATGTATAAACATACGAGTATATATGTTTCTATGTATGTGTAGCGTGGCTAATTTGTTGTTATGCTCTAGGCTCAAAATGAGATAAAGAAATTATGAATAGTTCTAGTAAAAATACGTATTCCATCAACTTTTTTTTATCAGGCAACCAAACATTCCAACTTGTAAATCTAGTAAATCATATTAACCATAATAACTTTCAACATGTCTTTAGTGCTCTTCTGTATCGTGTTTGAAAATCGTAAAAATCAATAAGCGTGCATAAAGCGCTGACAGTGAAGTAAAACACCCGCAATTTCGCCATTTCTTAGAAACAAAATATAAACTTCAACTGATAGAGACACATTCATGCGTATAGTATACGTATTGTATGTGTGTGTGTGTGTAATGTGGTCATTTCGAATCAATCCTTTTAAGTATAATAGCAGATTTGCTAAACAAAAACTGCATATTGTACCAGCAAAGTAAAATAAATTGTATTTGAATCTCTTGTGAAATTGCTAATTATAATATATAATATAATAGAAAAGGAGCATTTTGAAATTTCTCGGACTATGTGCATTCGATTAGCGATTTTTTTCTTTGCATGTTGACACACTTGTCTCGAACATATGTTAACAGTTTTTTCAGTTGGACGTGTTTTTCTTGTTCGGCGATTTTCTGTTGCGGAAAAAAATGGATTAAAGTATTTGCATCAAATTTTGTGTAAACAATGTAAATACGAGTGTTCAAAAGCACTTGAAATGTTCAGGGTGACATATGGTGATTGTACTCTGAGTCAAAAAAACAAAAAAAATGTTACAAATGGTACACTTTTCAAAGAAAGTCGAAATGTGAACGACGACTCTAGTCCTGGAAGCTTCATCACATCAAAAACCAATGAAGATGTTGAGAAAGTGAGGAAAATTGTTATGGAGAAGAGATGGAAAAGATGGCGTAAGATCCCTTGCTTAAAAGGGTCATAATAACTGAAGACGAATCATGGGTATATGGTTATGACATCGAAACCAAAGTCCAATCGTCCCAATGGAAGAGATAAGAAGAGCCAAGACCAAAATCGCTGACAAGCAAAACAATTCTAACTGTTAGTCCTCTCACAAACATATAAAAAAATTTACCTTTTCGTTTGAACAGAACATATTTAAAAAGGATGCAAGCAAAAATGAAAAAAACTGTCAAAACTAAATGTTTTAGGAGCTAAAGTCAAAAATAAATGCCCACGAAATTGGCAATACAAAAATTATTAAAATTGTTGTTATTACTTTTCGTTATAATGAAGGTATAAAATTTTTTACAAGTTTAATTAACGTTTTTAATAGATTTCTTTAAATTTTTCTGTAAAATGTTTATATAAATTTGGTGTAAAAAACTGAAATAAAAAATCATGCATAACATAACCTCAATGATTTAAATTATATTTTGATTTAACCATTGGAGAATTACACTCCTATTTTTATATGGTTCCTGAATATATTAAAAGTACAAAAATTAATTGTTAACTAATCATTCTTTTTCCTCGCAAATTGTACCTGTATATCTCTGATACGAGAATACATAATATGTAATAAATAATATGAGAAAAAATATACATATACATACATCTATTTATAATGATGAGTGGTGGTTGGTGTGCGATTTGTGCAGTTTTCACTAAAACGAGTAATTAGTTTTCTTTTTCTGTTCATGTATTTGTGGCTATGGATATGATTTGTTTCAGTTTGATTTTATGTAGATGTTTCATTTTCAATAATTCCAAGGAAATGTTAACGAAAAAGAGAAAAAGTCCTACTCTAATATGGATTTAAGCAGAGATACTAAAATGTGTGTGTGTTTGTTCATGTATTTCTATTTATCTTAATGATTTTATATTCGGTTCCAGCAAATATCAATCAGTAATTTTTATGAATGAAAATCTTTTAGAAAAACAAGTTTTTTGCTTCAGTCTTTTGTTATTATTCTCATTGTTATTGTGTGTTTTTTTGCAATTGCCGCTTCCCCATTAAATAAGTGTTCGTACATAGATTTATTTTATATAGATTGTGTTAAATATTTGCTTAACGCACATTTATGTCTTATGCACCAACACTTTCCTTTTCACAACCAAACTGAGCCACTTTTAAACAAAAGTTTTCAAAGATTTGCTTAAAACATTTAAGACTGCGTATTTTGAATGCCAGACCAACCCACTGCAATATGGTTTATATAGATGAACACTTCCTTTGACCAAAACTATTTTAAAGCGAAGTTATTTATCGATTTTTATGAAAATTCACTTTCAGCCATAGCTGCGTGACTAATGCTATGCCCAGCAGTCATTACGAAATGGCTAATCTATTTCTAACACATTTCACTTCAGACCGATTGAGCAAAGCCCATTTGAATAATTAAATATAGAAACATAATCGAGTTCTGTATGAAGTAAACAATTATAAAAGTTGCCATTTTATTATTTAATTATGTCTTTTCTCATTCCTTTTATCAACAAATTGGAAATTGGGATTTTCATGTGAGTTCCTTTCATAACAACAAATATATAATATAATATAATATAATATAATTTATTGTAATTATAAAATATTAACATTCCTGAGATTTCAAACACATTAGCAAAATTGCTTTGTTTAATTTGTTGCATTATTTAAACAAATAACAAAAAAATCAATAATATTTTTTTACTAAAAACGAAAAAGCAAAGAAGTAACTTTGTTTCTAACATTGTGTCTTGCTTCCATTATTTTTATGGTATATGGTCTAAAAATTAAAATTTTACCGCCTTCTGTCTAAATTCACAGGTATGAATGAATGAAACGAAATTGAATGAGAAGTAAATGGCAAGTAAGGCGGCGGTGTGAGTGACGGTCAAGTCAACGAAAGATATTGTATAAAAATATACTAAATAAATCATAAAGTTGTTATTGCTACTTTTTCTAAACACATGCAAAATAAAAATAATCAGAAATTTCATAAACAAATATTGTATGTTTGGCTTATGACAAACGATTGACAAATTGATATTTTCGTTTCTTAAATGTTGCTAAAAATGAATTTTAAATGAAAAAATAGTTTCGAATAATTTATGGATTAGTTGATTGCTTTAAAAAAATGTTGGTTTGGAAAATAATTTTTTTAACAAAAACAAAGAGAAAAAAAAGAAAAAAACGTCTGCTCTTCGGCTTAATGCCAAATAGTTCAATTTCAAACGAAAGTTTTTCAAAGTGTTATTTGTGTGTATTTAATATGCATACAGTTCTGTATGTTTTTTGCTTTCGTCACCAATACATTTCTTCATCGTACGTGTTGGCGTTTATTTGGTTGTTTTATATTCCAAGTTTGTTGCTTGAGTCTTTTGTTTTGGACTGAAAATTACACTGAACTCCAACTAAGGGAGCCATAATTTCCATTTATTTTATTTATATGTACGTATGTATGTGTGTATTCAGTTATTCTTTTGTGATAATAAGTGCAACTAATTGTAAATAGTTAGTTTGTGTTAATTTTGAAATAGATTTATTTTTATTTGCTTGTTATTACTTTTGCTGAAGCTGTCATTCAGGCTAAAAGGAAATTGTATACTATTTGTAAATTTTTTTAGGTGAAGAGACGTTCATCAAACGGGCAGTGGCATAGAAAATATATTTTTTTATATTTTTAACACTGGATACCCGGTATGTTTATGCCAAATGAATCCAATACAAACTGAGAACTTTGTATTGTATATCATAATTACAAAATATGTATTATTATATATTTAGTGTAGTCTTAGAATGATTTTATACAAAGAATTATACTCAACATGAGTCATTTTTTTATTTCTTTTAATTTAGCAGCGGTAGCCAAACTTCATCCTAAGCAAGCTTCTATGTAACAGAAGGGCATGCAACTCTATTGACACCGCATTGTGGAGTATGTTTTTATGTTTCATCGTTAATATGTACGAGAGCACGTGTATAATGAAATCAAGGAAATTATATTTTGAGATTTATATATTTTTTATTTATTAATTTAATAAAGCGGAAGGGAATCTAACTCCACTCTCTCTTTTATCGTTACTACGTGAGTATAATGAAATCAGATAACTTGTCACCGAGACATTTTTACGTTCAACTCTTTTTTTCTAAAGCCACATCCATTTTTCATCAATTGGACAGTGAATCATAATACACTTTATTGCCGAAGTTATTATTTTTTAATTGTACAGTCAGTTCGTTTGTAGAACAACCTCCCTTCAGAAGTCTTGCCTGTAACTCTTAATTAGGGAAGCGTTCTAATTCATCAAAATCCGGCATACTTTTGATTTCTTGATCTCCATAATAAACGAATGTTTATAACGTTTCTTCATTAAATAAAAAATCAAACAGTAGACAGCGTTCTTTTCCCTTTACAACTTATAATTTAAAAGCAATATTTATAAAAATTATTTGTGATAATCTAAGTATCAAAAAAAAAATGATTTATTGTGGATGTAGCATTCTACATTAGTAGACTTCAAACTATCAAGCGTTCAAGGTCGTATACTTGTATCAAAACTTTCAATTATAACTCGAGAAAGAAAAAAGTGTCAATTCTAGAACCAGAACTTTTTTCCAAAAATTGTTTTTTCATTGCTAAGTTGTACATAAAAATATTTTCAGACGTTGCTTGTCGAAGTTCTGGCGAAATATTGATGATAATTCAATTAAGATAAATAAAAAATTAAAAGCTAAATTTTATTATGAAAATAAATTAATAAATTTCGGAAAATTCAATCATATTTGAAATTTAAACTTCTAAGAAAAATAAGAAGATAAAAATCGAATATGAGTAGTTTGTTTTGTTGTTTGTGTACAGGTTTCTTAAGCCTGCTGTGGTTACATATTTTTGCAATTTGCAAATATGATGGTTAAAGTCTACTGATGATTTGGTATTGGCTCTCATGAAACGCTGGCATACAGACAGCTGAATCCGCAATAAATGAGATTTTTTTTTAATAAAAAAGCAATTTTCTGTAAAATATTTGTTTTATAGTTTAATACCGCATTTTGATGGCTGATTTTTATGAAAGTATGAAACAAACGTAAGAGAGATATATTTTACGATATGTATGTTTCACATATTAAGTTGTAAATAGAATTCAATACTACAAAATCCACTTCATACCAATTATAAGGTGAATTTATTTGATGGTCGTTAGACGTGAATATCACATTTCCTCTAATAACACTTCAAGCTCTCTAAGGATGTGCTACATTAGGCTTTAAACACTTTGCCTATTTTTGTTATTAAACATCCAAGTCTCTTGTAATCTCTGAGACAACATGTTAAAACATTTAAAAAGAAATCAACTATTATACACGTATGCAACAGAAATCACATTTTTGCTCATATCTTAAATATCTGTTTAAATATGAAATTTGACTACTCACCGATTAAACAGCCACAATAATGAAATTACTCACTGCAATTATATAAAAAAAGAAATATCGCATATTAATTGAAATTTGAATAGTTTTTAAACACAGTTTGTATTTATGTCAACAAAAAAAAACACTGGTTGTAAAAATATTTAAACATTTTGCAAAACAAGCAACAGAATTCAAATGTTGTTGGGTGTGGAAACAAATGTATGTATGTGTTATTTTAATTCATTTTTTATTTGAATTTTTTGTTGAAAAAAATATTTTAGAAATTACAAATGAAATAAAAAGTAAGTCTGAACACAGATAACACTATCTTATGTCATGTTGCAAAGATATATGAAAACACTTAAATGCTATTAAAGTGTTAATTAAGCGTAAAAATATACAATATAAATACACTGTACAAAAAAGTACAATGTTGCAGAAGTATGTAGCAACATTAAAAAAATTATATAGTGTGTAAACGGCCAAAATGTTTTTTTTTATAGATTTTCGACATTCATCTTATAGAATGTAGAATCGAATGCTTAAAATTATATTTCGGCTATCGAAAAGAAGAAGGCGTGTCAAATTTAGCCTGTTGTTTAAGGGTAAGCAGATCGCTTTCCAACGACACCAATTTCATCGGAATCTGATGATGCGTTCCAAAGTTATGAAGGGCTTAATGTTACTAATTTTTCACAAGGAATTAACGATATGTAAATTTAATTGTAAATTTAATAAAAATCGAAATTGTAAACTTTTAAATTGCATTTTTGAGTCGAGAAAACATTTGGAATTACACATGCAAGATTTTCATTCAGTCTTGCAGACTTCCTCAACTATTGAAAATCGATAATTCATATATATACTTTTTGTTACGCTCTAGAAAACTATGGTATATATCGCATTATTACTATTAAATGAAAAAAATTCACAGACAACACTTCAAATATTTCCAGTGTATTACCTATTTTCTATATTTATATTAAATATTATTTAAATGAATCCAGCATTACACTTAAAATATATGCAATTTCAGCCATACTCCGATTACAATAATAAAATATCAAATAAATTATGCCGCAGCCAGCTGCATTGAAAACAACTTAAATTGTGCACAAACACTGTCACTGCCGTTTAGTTGGACCAAGGAAAGGAAGACACATTAACAGACAACACACAAACGATAATATTTAAATTATCCAGCGGCCTACACATGTGCGAAAGTACATCAATTCATTCGTAAGTAAAAAAATCTAAACTTGTACACATTAAGATAGATATTAATAATATTCATTAGGGGCCAATACCAATTAAATATCGTTGTCATTTATTGCACTAAATAATTCCTTTAATAACTTGCCGCAAACTCCATTCACAACTTTATTATGCAGCAACCAAACAATTGAAACAAAAATAAAAAATAAAATATTTTTTGTTAACAGCTGTAGTTGCAAATGGTCGAAAAATTCAATAGTCATTGGAAAATATAAGAAGGAAAAAATCAAAATCAAATTGGAAATACAGACATCCTACAGTTCAATAAAATTTAAGACCAATAAAACTATAAATAGTTTAAAAAATATTGCAATAACAAAACGGAAATATTTTTGACAATTTTGGTGACCAAGTGTCTAGTAGCTAAACTTTTCATTATTGTAGATATTCTACTTTAAAAATAAAAAATAAACCAAAGGCATAATAAGTTGTATGTGCAACAGGTTACACAGCATACAACTAAAACCAAACCATAACAACAATTCATACCAACAAAAAATAAAAATATGCGTAAAGTCAACAACTTGTTGCTTGTTTGGTGTCATTGAGTTGTTGCTATAAAAAGCTCTTTTGCATATTAGCTTATATGCCGCAACATCATGTTGCATGTCTGCCTACATGTCTCTTTCTGTTTGTTTCTTTTTTCTTTGTGTATTTTTAGTGCATAACCTCGGCCGCTTCTCATCCTTAAGTTCTCATGTGTGGCATGTGTTTAGTTTTTTGTTTTTAATTTTTTATGTTTGTTTTTTTTTTACAACATCCTCACATTTTTTTGTTGGTATTTTTATTTGCTTTATGTTGATTATCTCAAAAATAAACTTACACCATCTATGCATTTTCACTGGCAACGAGTCGTGCCGCAACACTACAGTCGTAAGTATATCTTTGCTCATATTACGGCTATTACATACTGTTGACTTGTTAAATATCAAAATGTTATTTATGAGAGCTTTTTGGTTAGAAAGAAGACTACGAGTATGTATGTATATAATTAATGTAATCATTTAAATTCAAGTATTCTGTATATATTAAGTGCTTTTTTTAGGTGTAACATCTTACAACAATATTTTGCAAAAAGTCATTACACTTTAACATCCTGATGTACATAAATACAAGTGTATCGAAATATGTTTTGAACTATTGACACGATTTGAAAATGATTAAGATATTTATTAAATATTTAATTTGATTAGTTAACTTTCGCTGATTTTGATCAACCAATTTTCAAATTTGGCATATGGACTACATGTACGTGTGCGAGTACATACATGGAGGATATCGCTATTTTTTAATTTAAAGATTCGTAGATGGACGTTATTCTAATAAAATAATATTATAAGTTATTATTTTATAAATAGATATTAATTCCTTTAGTTTCTATAAGGAGCATTGGGCCTCTGATTTCTTGAGGTTTCAGTAATCAGTTGGTTTGAAATGAGTAGCTGATAGGGCTTTTGCATTCGATTCTGGACTGGGTTTGCCAGCGTGACCTCTAGGAGGGCTAGATTAGAAGCCTTGCATAATGTTTATACAACGTAGGCATTCAAAACTTATTAGGAGTCAGGCGGCACCCGGAAACCCTCTGAAATTCTCCTCTGGTAAGTTATTATTAGAAGAAATTGCCAAAAATCCTCAAAATTATTAAAAAGTATAAATTTTTTTAAACAAAATATTTGCTTTTATTTTAGTAAAAAAACAAAACTATTTAATTCACAGTATTTATTTACGTATTTTAATAAAAAAAAGTGGTAGCCAAAGGAATAATTAAAAAAATTTAACAAAAAACCAACAAAAAGGCATTGAGGATTGATATATTCAAATTGACAAAAAAAAAGAAAAGGAACAAGTGAATAATGTAATAGAATTACATTATTGGCAAATTTATGATACATTATAGTTATTGTAAGAACATATATGGTTTGAAAATATATACCACAATTCAACTTTTTAATTGAATCGGTTACAATTAATTAAACAATTGCAGTTCCTTAGTGTTAAATCTATTTTGTACAATATTAGTTCCAAAAACAATTTTTTTCAAAGGAATTTCAAAGTTTTGTTTTTTAAATTAAAATTTATAAATTAAAAACAAAGATTCTTAAATCAAGTGGATCGATCGACACGAAGAATTCAAGAAGTTCCGTTTGCGATAAATCTCATATTTTTGTTTTTGGTTCGTAAAAGTGTGTGAAGCCAAATATATCTATTTTAAGGGTGTACTTAAACTTTAGTCCCTGACTAAATTTTACTATCGTGATCAACAGTTTTTCATGTAGATAATTAAAGACCGGAAACGCCCTCCAATTTTTGATACCAACATGTTTGAAAATCACCAGGAATATTAAAAGAACACAGTTCTAATATCCAGTTGACTTTGTTTAATTGTTGTTAGTTTTTTCCAGTATGACGTAATTCTTTTTTACCCTACAACTCACTTTAACGTGGATTATTGTTTAAAACTATTGGGTAATACATACGAGTAGAGTATGTATTATCCAATAGTTTTGAGTTTACTTAACGCAATTTATTTCCTGAATAGAACAGAACTTTTTGCATAAGGAATGTCTACGATTTTTTTAATTTTAAATGTTTCTACATGTTTGTCATGTATATCTATTACTTATTGCAAGTAAAAGCATTTCTTTAAAGGTCTTCCTTTCTTTCTTTTTCAGAAAAAAATATCAAAAAATTAAGTGATGCATATCACGTTTCAAATTTATGTACAAGTATAAGCAACCCAACAAACACAAGATCTAGTATACAAAATGTTTGAAAAAGACAGTTTGAAAACAGATGGATTTCTGATTTAAATTTATAATAATTCAAAGCAAAACGGGAGGCCCTATGCTCCTTATAGGATCGATGGGAACATATATATATAAAACAAAAAAGGGAAAATAAAAATATATAAATATAAATATATAAATATCAAATAAGCCCAGATTTTAAAGCTAAGTTTTTGACCTATAATTTCGTATAAAAAATGGGTGCAAGCTTTGCTTAAACTACTGCAGTTTATTTATCACTATTAAAAATTAGAATAGCAGTTTGGTTAGAAAGAATTTCAACTTTATTATCATCTATTATCATTATTAATTAGTGTTGGCAATATGTTCATCAGGTTAATGATTAAAAATTAACATTTGAAAATTAAACAATTTTAATCATAATTTTTATATTTACGATTATTAGATGAGGTGACCCAGACAACTGTTACGACGTAATTATTATTCGCAATTAAAAAGCACAAGAGGATTTGTGAAGCAAGAAAATTTATCCACAGATTCAAAAACATAAGGGACAAATTGTCAAATGTAAAATATATATAACCTTTTTAATTAGTTGCCGGAAGAATAGTATAGTCCCAAATTTTATTAAAAAAAATAACTTAATATATCATTAATATTCATCAATCACGCGACATCTTCAATCACAGCACAGCAAGGAAACTTAGTTTAGCAAGAGTAGGCACGTATATGTGAAATTGTTGGAATCTTAGGACAGACTATTAAGTAAATTATTATAATAATTAATATTGAAATTCATTATTTCGGGATATTCTCCCCAACTAATTGTAAACATGTTGCAAGAAAAATAAAATAGACTCATGTTGAGTATAAGTGTTTGTTGTGTTGCTTGTATAAAAACATTCTAAGCCTCTTATGATTATGCATTTTGTAATGATTATATACAAGACTGAATTCTCATATTGTATTTTATTCTTTTGGCATAAACATACGAGTTTGAATGTTTTCGAACTGCTTAAAGTTCACTGACGATTTGGATTAGCGATCAATGAAATGCTGGCAAATGTACAGCTAAAGCCACAACAAATCAAACATTTTTATATTGATTAAAAACATATTTGTTAGAAATTTGTTATTTTATTCACATAAATTCATATACAAATAATTTGCGCGACTTTTGTTTCATTATATTTATATTGTATATATTATTTATTTAATTTTTTCACACATTTTTATATTACATTACTTTTATGTTTTCGTTTAACTTTCCAGTAAAAAAGTTGTTCTTAAAGAATGACACTTTCGTTACTTCCAAAGGATCCCTTTTCGACTTGCTACGATCCAATTAGCAAAATCTTAATTTAAAATAGGAATTGCTTGTACAAAATAGACTTGAAAATACTTTCTTTTTATGAAAACAAATTATTTATTTCTTTAAATCTAATAAAATTAATTGCACATAAGAAAAAATTTACTACTGGCAAATTTGTATGTCTTTTAAATGTGGATCTTATTGCCAGTGGCAAATAAGAATCTTAATTTAATAAAAATTTAGTTTCTATGCAAAAAAAAAACTTTTCTCAATATAATGAAGATTGCTTTACGAATCGGTAGATCGAAATCGAAAAAAAGAACATCCTTCAATGACAAGCCTATAGCAAAATTATTGAGAATGATCCAAATTTGCATCACTGCAGGATACTAGTCATTTTAATGACTTCTTTGAATGCTCTTTTTTAATGGGTTAAATTGAATTTTTTACACATACATATATACGAGTATATACACAAACACCTGCACACATTCATACATGATTTTAGTTTGTGTTTTTTTCACCCATATTTTGTTTTCACCGCTTGTTAAGATAAACTGCGGTAAGAAATAGAGAAGAAGGCGAAGCACATTGTTTTAAACTGGATTGATTCGTGAAGCATAAGTGAGAAAGCCTAGAAAAAATTTATCCGTAGCTGTTTGTTTTTTTTCCAACCAAAATGGTTACGCACGTGTAATAGTTGCGCAAATAAAATTCCATACATTTTTTACAGTTCATTTATGATAGTGAAGACTTGCACGACTTGCGCAGTTTGAGAGGCATTTAAGCAGTTTTAGGAGGACTCGTAATGTTACATATTTTTAATATTTATTTACCAGTAACTACTATCCAAATTTCAATAAGTTTTGATAATAAGTTGGAAATTAACTTTGTTTATTATTTAATCTTTTTGTTTTTCTTTTTAATGAAAACTGTTATTTTGTTCTCTCGATATAACGATACTTATCGTGTATCATCTGAAAGAAAAAAATCCATTTTCGCTAAGCAATTTCGCTACAATTCTCAAATTGTATTTAAAACGCTTTCAAACATATGGTATTTGATAAAAAGTTTTATTTCAAATCGTTAAGATCGAAACGGCATGTTGGCTGGGCAACGAATGTGCAACCGATGAAATTATTAAGTTAAGCTTTTGTTGGAACGCTGCGGCTCAATATTTATAACAACAAAGTTTAGATACATATTCGTATTCGTGCAATTGAGCTTGTGGTTGCAGAAGGCCATGTGTATATATTGTTTAAACCAAAAAAGTAGAAAAAATCGCAAGTGTTTATGTTTCTACAAATTTCTTTTGGAGAAGAAGAGCCGATCAAGTCTTTGTTTGAGCGTGTGTTTGTTTATATGCCTCAAATTATTGTCGATGTGCATTTATGTGTGTTAATTCAAAACTCTTATGCGAATATACGCTTATATCGATGAAGAAACGAGGGTTTGTAACATTACAAACACCAAGTTTACAAACGGGCAGAACAACGTTGACGACAAGTTGATAGTTAAGCGAGGAATTAACGCGAATTCAGTTTTGAAACGAACATCGACTGAAACGGATGCTTTAGGCGGAAATAGTTTAAAATAAAACTTAATTTTTTTTTAATAACTCAACTTGTCAAAGTTGCTCAAAAGATTTTTGTTTATATATTCACAAAGTAATTAAAAAAAATATATATTAATAAAACTATTAAATAGAAAATATATAAAGACATTTTGGTTGCAACCTTAAGTAATCAAGTATGTGTATTTTACGTTAACTCAGGTGTTTGTTAGTGTGTTATTTTGTTTATTTTGCCGTTATTGTTGTTGCATGTTGCCTGTTGTTTGCTGATTAGTTAGCAAGTTTGTCACATGCAGCGGCCTATTAGCTACGGCTGCCATCAGTTTCAAAAGTCTTAGTTACTTTTTTGGATTTTTAATGTGACAACAAATAAAAAGTGAAACTTACTGTAAATGTGCTACCAACTTTTCATAAAGTTTTGAAAAACAAACTTAAGGAAAATATTTATTTTAAGGATAACAAAGCAGAAATTAAAAAAACAACACGGTACTTTAAAAATCAAATTAGAGCAAAGCGCAGCATCTGCGAAGTATATATAAATATATTTTTTTCTTAAAAAAACTACGAAAATCATTAATTGGATTTAAATTTTCACTTTCATACAGTTTATGGTATGTAAAAATAAAAATAAAATATTTTTTTTTAAATATATGATTATAAGCATTTTAAATTATGTACTTAAATTGGACAAGCTTTTTTAAATTGAAATAATTATTGTCTCTAAAAAATTACCCAAGTGTTATAAATTTTTGCAATAAAAAATTTACCAAATAACCTTAAGGTAATTACATATATTGTCTGCACGTGCTAACAATGTCTGATTATAATCTTTGGTTATTAACTGATATTATATAATTTTTCATATACATGATAGTGACGACTACTTAAAGACCTTTTTGTTCACATTGATGTACAGATACATACATATAATTTTTGTGAAAAAATTTACTAAATTAATTTAAATTACTTTGAATTGTCTTAACATGTGAAAGATGTTTATTTGATAAGCAACGCAAATTTTGCAAAAATTTGTTACTTCCTTTAAATGACTTTAAATTAAAATGTTGAATTTTATCACAAGTTACTTGAAGACAATCTTAAGTGAAAAGAAAAACTTTTTTGTGTTAATAATGAATTTGCATTTTCGTTTATTAAAAAAAACCCTGCCAAGTGCAAATCCAACTACCACTTGAAGGGCTTCGTCCTGCTTTAGCTTCGGAAATCTATATTATGGAATAATCTGGAACATTTTTCTTCGAAAAAGCAAGAACTTTAAAACGATTTTTGCGTTATTCTAATATAAAAACGGAGTAGACTTTCAAAATTAAATATGCAAACAGCAAATACCACACTTTGCAATAATCAGATCACAAACGCAACTGCCCCGTATATATTCTCAAGGTTTTAGTTTTATTTTATTTGCAAGTATGATCGAAAATCTGTAAATCTGATATACACATTAGTGACATGACGAATGTCAATTTTTAGATAATCGGGAATTCGAATACGTATATTTAAAACAATTCTTTCGAATACGAATAGGAATGATAAGTATGAAATTAAAAGACATTTATGTACGGTCCAGTACATATTTAAAATTTGATAGAAAAATATCAGCCTACATCGATACTCTTGCCCGCGTACATAATATTTTGTAAATATTATCACAAAATTTTAATGGGTGTCACTCGATTACTTTAAAAAACTATACAAAATAAAAAATTCTAAAGTAAAATTATTGGATTTCTATTATCGAAGCAGATGTATATTTATCATTATTAATTCCCTTAAGGACAACATTTGAAAAATTCTTTATAAAATATTTTAACTTATCCGATTATTTAATTGGTGACACCGACAATCGTTTTAAAATAACAAATTCATTAGAAGTTTTATTGAATTTTATTTATTATTTCAAAATGATGTAAAGAAAAAACGACTTTTTAACTTTTTTTCATATTAATAGTAAAAACAGTTTATGTTTTGTTCGTTTTTTAATTTACTACAAAAAGGTTATTATTTTAAGTTCAAAATAAGTTTTTTTGTACTAAAAATTATTGTAATTTAATAATTTTTGTGGCATTAACTTAATGTTTTTTTTTATAAATTATGTTTCCTTTTTTTGAGACAAAAATATTCGATAAATATTCGTCTGAATTTGGCGAATACGAATAAAAATATCCTGAAATGGGCGAATATTCATGAATACGATTATTCGTTACATCACTAATACATATTTATGTACATACGTGAGATCAGTAATGTCTGCATTAATTGTCATGAAAAAATATTTCGGTAATATTTCTAAAGCCCATATTTGTGTCAAATATTTTGAATATTCAGTTATGGAATTCAGAGAGATTAACTCTCATTTTACAAAGAAAAATACGAAAACACAGAAACTTTAAAAATAAATCTGAAATAAGTACTAGTACAGTGCAAAATAAAGTTTTGTTAAGCAAATATATTTTTATAATTCTCATAAATTATTTGAGAGTTTTAAGATAAATATACGAGGCGGAACGTTTTTCAAATATGATAATTGAGGTCTGCAGATAAGTTGGCATTAGCGGCAATGAAATGCAGACATGTGGACCACCTTAACCGACAGCAAAAAACTAAATATTTTTAGTAATTACTATTAATTATATGACGTTGAAGTATTATAAATTATACGACGTTAAATAATAAGAATTCGAAAACCTTTTGATAATAAAGCTATATGAGTAATATCGGATCTTCCAATAATGACATCCAAACTTTCACAATGGATAGCGTCCAGATTTCTGAAGCTACATCTGTTGAATTGGTTGTGATTTATTCAATCTGTTTTTCAAATCGTAATGGACGGAATGTTACGTTCAAAAACTAAATAATAAAACTGTTTTATCAAAATGGGTGTTCTGTTCGGGCAAAGTTTCGTGTACTTCGCCCATTTTACCCTCAGCATAATCGTTTAACTGAGAGGACTAGCCGAAATGGGGTAGATAAATTTGAGAGCGTAATTTCAGTAAACAATGAGCCAACTAACCAACAAACAAACTGAAGACGACGAAAAACAATATCTGCCCAAAACAGCGCCGCTGTCTGTGAGAGTGTACAGGAGAGTCCGAGGTAGTCGATTTTATGTCGCTCTTAAACTCGCGAACTTTGCTTCATGACTTATGCCTACATCCGTAAATAAATTCAACTGACACGGGAGGAGAAGGTAAGTGACCTGTGGGCCTTGGAACAACAGGAAGCTGACGCTAATTTTTATCAAAACATCGTCTTCATAGATAAGGCTCATTTCTGGATGAATGGGCACATCAAGAAACAAAATTGCGGAATTCGGCACGATAACAATCCACACGAGATCGAAGAGCATCTAATGCATCCCGTAAAAGTTACTGTTTGGTAAGGATTTTGGGCTATCAGCGTCATCGGTCCATATTTCTTTGAGAAAGACATTGACTAGGTCACCACCGTCAACGGCAATAAATCGATGATTACCAACTTCTTTTGGCCTGAATTTGATGATATGGACACCAACGACATGTGGTTTCAACAGGAAGGCACTACGTGCCACGTTGAACATTTTGCACGAGCGATTTGAGGGCATGATCATAATGTGAGATGATATGAACTGTCCACCGAGATAGTGCGATTTGACCCCATTAGACTTTTTCTTGTGGGGCCTTCAAGGTCAACATAACCCACGCTACAGGTCGAATTCGGCCAGATGTATGTTCCAAAGTCGTGGAACATTGGTCTTTTCATATCCGCCCCTTCCAGCGAAGCCGTGGTAGACAGTTGCACGATGTTACTCGTATATTCCACACATAATGGGAGCGATATAAAAAGTTTCAACGATATCTCACACACACTTTGTTTTATTTAAATTTTAGCATAGGAAGTGTTTAATAAAACATCCGTTTGTATTATTTTAAGATTTGAGAATTTAATTCATATATTTTTCATGGTATTCTTACCTTATTTATTTAGTTAATTTGATGAATTATTTATTGAGCTTGAGGTCCTTTTATAAACCATATATTTATTACTCTTTGGGATATTCTCCTCAACTAATTGTTAAAATAGAGTTTAAAAAAAATGTTTTGTTTGTTGTATGCCGACATTTCATTGGTCGCTAAACTAAATCTTCAGTGAACTTCAAGAAGTTTGAAAACATTCAACCTCGTATGTTTATGCCAAAAGAATAATATACAATATGAGAATTCAGTATTGTATATAATCATTAAAAACTGCTTAGAATGTTTTTATACAAACAACACAACAAACACTTATACTCAACATGAGTCTATTTTATTTTTCTTGCAACATGTTTACAATTAAACGCCCGTCGGTCGTTAATGATTGTATTCAATCAGACAAAAATAAAAAAAATTTTAGAAGAAGTTATTAATGCTCATTGGTGTAATTTGTCAGGGATTTAGGCTTAAGTGGAATCAGTGAATTATTAATGGAAAAGTGTAGTGTTGTCTTCCAAATATGAAAAAAGGAATTTTGTACTCTTTAATAAGTGAAATTTTATTAGGAAAGAGCGTGGAATCCTGCAAGAGAGTTAATTTGTTTTTTTTTTAAGTGATAAATATTATTTTTTATAAGTTTATTAACAAAATATTGAACTTTTTTCAAAAACAACAACGCTATTAATATAACATCCAAAGATTATTGAAAGATTATTAACAACTTTTCAAGGCATAATTTTCTTGATACATATTTTTCAAATTAAATAGATTTTATCTAATAAATTATTATAGACGAATTCGTCATGCTGTGCGAAATTTGTCGTTCGCTCCAGCTGTGCTTATAGCGACACTCAAAATTTATCATGAAATTCTTTCATTTGCAACACAATTTTTGGAATAAGAAGTTTGCAATACAGATTATTTTTCTTTAATTTTTTTTTGTATTCTAAGAAAAGACAAGTGATCCAACAGCTTGCAGAACAGAGCATTGAACTAGTACGTACAAAACTAAAAGTAATCGAACATATTTTTGTAGCCGCCATTCAGTGGTTATCAAACACATAACCAATGGCCTTTTATCATAATACTAGTGGACCAGGCGAACTTCGCCTCGCCCCAATTTTAAGCCTTCAGACAAACTTTCTATTTTTTAATTTGAAAAGCCATTAAGGAATAATTTCAAACAAAATTTCATAGAAAAACTCGATTTTCGATTTTTCCAATTTTCCGACTTTTCCGGAGGGATTTTCCAAAATTTTCTTCCATAAAAACATTCTCCTCCAAAATACGAACAACTTACAAAAAGTTTTACAGAAATCGACCAAGCCGTTCTCATTTTATGAATTATTAGATTTTGCCACGCCCCTCCGCCCACAGACCGAAAATAAAAAATCGTAGTGTCACCCGCCCGAGTATTCTGAAGGTTCCCTGAAAATATCGTCAAAATCGGCCCAGCCGTTTTGGAGCCATTATGTTACATACATACATACATACATACATACATACATACATACATACATACATACATACATACATACACACATCCTATTATATATATATATAGATTTTTGCACTTGTAACAAGAATTTATGTTTTTCGTAGTTTTTTTTATAATTTTTTTTTTATATTTTTTTTATATAAATTTTTAAGTGGCGTATTTTGTCAATATAAAAAAACGTATTATTAAATAAATAAAAAAAATATTGAATTTCCTATTTTGAGCCAATGATTTTTATATTTATTTTGTAGACAGCAATTAAAAAAGTGTGAAATTAATATGTTTCTCTAAAATATCAATATTCTTCTTTTAACCATATTTCAACGCTACTCATGAAAACATCCCATAAAAAAGTGGCTATAAAAACGTTAACACTTACATACGACTACATCGAAATTATCATGTTTTGTTAACATTAACCATTTAAATATAAAATTTTTATTAGACGTATATTTACACGTACAATAACTAATATTGTCACGATTTTTATTTGAGTACTCGTCTGTGTTTAAGCTGCTTTTAAGCATTTAAGCTACATTTTTATCTTTCACTTAAAAGTGAAGATGACATTCTTCTAATGAAATTAACTTTTGCTGTCTCTAGCAGACCACTCTCATTTTATTTCCTTCCAGAGCTAAGACTTATTGATAGTTTCATATACTGCAATACTGGATGAAAATACGTATAAATTATTATGAAGGCAGACTCTAAAAGTACTTCGACTTAAAAAAATAATACGAACTAAAAACTAGAAAAGAAAAAATAAAAATAAAAAAATAAAATATATATATATATATATATATATATATATATATATATATATATATATATATATATATATATATATATATATATATATATACATATATAGATTCCAGTAAAAATTAACTTCGAAAAAAGTTGGTAAGAGCCAGAATTTGTGATCCGGAAGTGGTTTAAATTCGAATCACTTCAGTGTCATCATGTCAGTGAATGAAGTTCTCTTTTTCGAATACATTTGAATTCATGATAACAGCGTTAAGGAAAAACGATTTTTTAGCACTTAATGTATTATTCGTTCCAGAGTGTATTCTACACTTTAATTAAGATTTTCTTTAGAAAATGATATCGGTCTGAGGCATTCCAAAACGTCCCGCATTTAGAGGAGTAATTGTCATATTATTATTGTTATTACTGTTATTTATTTATTTATCTAATGGGAGTGACAAATTTTTGGATTTTTCCTTTTTTCGTCGGCATTAAAATAAGAAAATTAGGGGATTAAAAAAAATCATTTTATAGCAAGAACTTTTTAGTCTTCCTCCGTATAATGAAGAAGAGTGCACATGCAAGTTAACATTTCTTGTTGTTTTTGTTGCATTGTTTTACAAACATTTGTAATAGATAAATGTTTAAAATACATACAATTTTGTGTTGTTGCAATTTTCAGTAGTGTTTATCAGTTTGTTTGCCTTCTTGTCTATTTGTCCACTTTTGTTGTTTGTATGTATGTACATACTTATATATTTTCTTTTCTTTTTCTATGTAATCGTATGTGTCTAATAACAAATAATGTAAAATTGTACGAAAGAAATGTATGAATAGACTACCACTTGTTACTGCTATTAGCAGACGCCATTAAGCCAATGTCGTTAGATTCAGTGCTTATGTGTACTTTGAGATAAATTTAATGCACTTTCATTTCAAAATTATTTAGAATTTGAAAACAATACAAATTTAAAAGCTAAACTTATACATAAAGTTTTGTAATTCAGTATTTAAAATCAATGATTGAAAACCGGGCTTGAATTGCATGAGCCTTAATTAGAGAAAATAGAGGATATGATTTTTTTACAATTTGTACTGAAAAATAAAAATGAAACTCAAAATCTTTATTAATCTGTCTCTACATCGAATGAATTTGATGTTGAAAATATTATATTTGTGCTTAGGTTAGGTTAGGTTGATTGGAGAGGTGAGATAGCCCATGTCATACGACATACACTTAAGCCAGTGAAGGCTTGTTGTGCGCTCCCTTTAATTATCAAACACAACTGCCAGAGTTCTGCGGCAGGATTCGAACCTGGGACCTTCGCACTACGAGTCTAGTACACTACCTACTAGTCTACGAAGGTCAGTTATATTTGTGCTTAAATATATACATATATTCCGAAGGAACCATTACTATTTTCTTCCAATACTTTTTTCTTACTTTGAACTACATGTATAAATGTTTTAGTATTAATAAAAACTCAAAACTGCAAGGACGTTATTTTATATTGGTTTTAGTTTTTCAACAAAACTTTTGAAAATTATTTGTTTTTTAATGATCCAGATTTAAGGTGAAGCCAGAAGGGGATAAAAAATTAACTTTTCAACAAAAAAAATATTAGTGGGCTTCAAAAATAGCCGCAAAAAAGTTATATATTAATATATCCATTTTCCCTAAGCAAAGTTTGCGGCCATGAAACAAGAATGCAGTTCGTAACAAATACTCTTTTAAAATCATCGAATAAAATTATTCGAACAATTTTTATTATTACAATTTTATATATTTAAAAGAAGAACAACAAATACAATTTAAATCTTGAACAACACAGAAAAAAATCAAATGTTTTCAGTTTGATCTTTATTTGAACAGTTTTTATTCGAATGTTTATTTGAATTCGAATAATTTTATTTGAATAGGAAAATTAATATAAAGCTTTGATTGCTGAGACTGTAGCGGATTTAACGAAACCTTAGACATCAATAATGTTCTCCTGTATCTTTTAGGAGCATAGGGTCTCAATACATATCCTAAAACATGTACCGCCTTGATGCCACCTGAACAGATAAAACACTTTTAAGTTTTTCCTTCTTACTTTTAACAAAAATTATTAAAAATTATAGAGGTAATAACTCTAAAGGGACAAAGAAAGAAAAAACGAACCATACAAAAGACAACGTACAGCGAGAAAAACGATTTAGTATTCGAGAACACTGAAGATGGCACAAAGCCGAAACCGGTCTGTTCATAAACCAAATTTGACGTGGGATGACGGAAAATCGTTGCAAAAGTAATAACTCTAATCTTTCCTGGAATTCTTAAGAAGTCACTTATTTTGTGTTCGAGTATATTGACCTTATGCTGTCCATATTTAAAATATTGTTATGACTGAAGTAGTAAAGGCTTTTGCTTATGAACGAGCGATAGGTTGAGAAGGACCTTTATCAATCATAAGAAACATTTAAATAAAAATTTAAACTTGATATAATATAAAAACATAAGTGCTATAAATTAAGTCAAGTCCTTTCCAAAACCGAAATAGAAAAACTCAACCCGCACGAGTATTGCTTGGATTATGAATCAAAAATCTACGTCAAGGTCATTTTCATGTCAAATCAAGTAAATTTTTCTTTAACTTACTTTTCATTTTTTGCTTGAAGACAAACATAGTCTTGATTTTTCTTTTGAGTGTATGAACAGATTGGACTTATACGTATTTCTGTGCTGTAACACACCTCGTTACTATTTCATTTGCTTTAATTAAAAAATTTTAATTTTTTTTATTAATTTTAAATAATTAGATTTCGATTTGATTCAATTCCATTTTCCATAAAGAAACGTTCTTATAAAATGAGGAAGTTATATAACGGCCATTAACAGCAGTTTATTGAAATGTCTGAACTTTTGACTTTATTAACGAACGAAAAATTTTCAATTGGTGTTCGATTCAGGCCAGTCTATTGGTTCCCAGTGCTCGTATGTATTATTTTTATGCGAATCTTTGTGCTATTCATTGTTCTATACTTTCCATTATCCTTTTCGTGATTGTAAGTCGGAATAAAATTAATTTTTATGGGCCTAAATAAGTAACATGATGACCAACCAACCAGTTATGACATCTTCATTAAACATTTATTTCATTATCATATTCATACCTTTGTACTATGCCTCAATGCAACCAACCAACACTATAAAAATCAAAATTTTACGTCGAACCCAGCAAACATACTCGTAGACTACGTTCATAGGCACGTGTTATTTGCATATAAAAATGTCGCACAATGGACATTTTAATAACTAAATCATGAAAACTGGTCAATTAAAGGAAAAAGTGCGTTCGCTCGCTCGTCCAGGGTAACGGGCGTGCATATAAGTATTTAAGGAAGTAGCCTTGCCTATGTCTTGGTAGAGGTGCTACCGATACCTCATTTTTGCATGGGACCTAAAATCGAAGGTGTTTTTAACACAAAGCCTACCAGAGATCCTATCTGGTACCACGGGAACCAGTAGCCCTAGGACTTTTCGTAGACTGGTTATTGGTGAGACTCCTTCAGGGATCACGTAGTGGCTGTGGTTAAAACCTAAAGATACGCGGGAAGAATTAGGAGTAGGATGAGTGTGTCTGCAATATGGTGCTAGAGATCCTGTTGTAGATGCTTTCTTCAGGCCATATATCTCTATGTGCTGTTGCTATTCGATAGGGCTGCCCTGGCGGTTGCGGTTGGTGAGTGGTCTATGATATGGGGACTTCTTACTACTGGGCCGTTGGGGTGGTAGGAGGTTAGATAGCTCCAGCACTTTAGCAAGGTACCCTTCGCAGTCACAACAAGAAGAAAATAACAAAATGATACCAAAGAGAGAATTCAAAAATTGTCGATGCTCAAAAACACTTTTCCTTGAATGAGCAACATTTGACTTGAAACTTTAAAATAAAATCTTCCTTAATATGTGAAAAAGATCTAAGTGTTTCAAATGTGTAATATTTTGCTTGTTGGGAAGCGTTTATTAGCATACAAAAAGATGGTTTGCGGCGGTGTAAGTGAAGTCTTTAACTTGCACACACTGTGAGTTAAGGCCCAAAAATAAAATTAAACAAAGGAAGAAATGATATGAATCGCACGTATCATTTATATAATCATTGAGGCGTTTATATGCAATTTGCACTGTGTGGTCATGGAAGGCGATCGTAGTCTTGCACAAGGAAAAAAAGATGCAACAATATGCTGGATACTCAAACAGCACAATGTGCGTGCATTTACGATTATTGGCTTATAGAGTTTTCATGTTACTGTTGTTGTTGTTATTGTTGTCGTTATTGTTATTATTGGTGATGATGGTGGCGTTGAGAGTGTGAGTGTGTAAAAGATACCGCCACCAAAGGAACACGAAAGGTAAATGAGAAGACCGTATCATTAAATCGTTATTTTAAAATGAAAAAGCAAAAAAATTAAGAGTAGATACAACATACACAAAGATAAAGATGCCAAATTGTACGGGTGGGCTGTTTTCAATTTTTGACAATTGTTGGGAGAAGAAGTGGGTCTTCTGTTTTCCTTTTTGTATCTTGTATAAATAAAATATTGCTAACATGTCCTTAGGGATTGTTTTTATTTTTTTGAGCTCATAACTCTGTTGTTTTAAGCATAATTTTTTCTTTCTGTTTAACTCAGAGGGGTTTCCTGTAAGATTTGTTATTTGCAAAATTTTTTCGTTCTTTTTTTAGTTTAAAACGAAAGTGAAATTTCTTTCTTTTTCGTGGTCTAAATGAAGTTTTTGTTATTAATAAAAGAGCGGCTTTTATTACTGTAGAGTTTTTTTGTGTATTTAAGAAACCCAACTACAGCCTGAGAATATATTTTTCTTAGTTGCGGTAGATGTTAAATTTTATTTGATTTATGTTGTTTGTAAAATAAGTCGTTTTTATTTTCATTTATTGTTGACAGTTAATTTAAATTTATGTTGTGTTCATAACAAAATCATAAATTTTCTCACCAAATTTGTTGTGTTTTAAGTTTATTTTAAGGCAATAAAATTCACACAAATATTGTCTGTCTGCCAACAAAGTATTTAAGTAGACTATAAAAAATAAATGCGAAAAACAAAAGATTTAAGACACAAACCTAAGACAAACATTTATAACAATTGAAATGCGATTGTCTCATAGTTCTGTTGTCGTCCATAATGGAAACGTATAAACAATAATTTGACACTTATAGGAGAGTTTATTTAAAATAAAGCAAAACAAGCAATATTATATGTTACACGGATAATGAAGAAACAGTTTGTATGAGCGAAGGATCATTAAAACTTTCAAATGGTATTTGTTTTAAAAAAGAGTGTGATACATATTTGACACATTTTACAAATTTTGGAATAGAATACTAGTATTTATAATGTTTGAAGAAGTTGTATGGATAAAACATGTTGAGTCCGTCTAAGGCCACTGCCACGCAATGTGTGGCAGAAAATTGAAGCTTATGAAATACTATTGGAGTGGACACGTAATGAGTAGAGTTAGAGAACCATTTAGAACTTCTTTTAATTTTTAGTTGATTTCCAAGCAGCGATAAGCAAAAATAGCATATGCACTTTTTCAAAAGTCTACTACCATTTATGAAAAATGTGGCAATTTGGAGATGTTAAAAATTAAATTCAAAAAAAAATTAATATACAAAATATGATCAAAGGATTTTACAGACAAACGGCAGTATTGGCAGGATCTGTATGGAAAATAGCGTACGTTTATATACAAATGATGAAATTAACCATCAATTGGTCAAATCTGATTTCCTAATCGCACAAACTTTCTATGAATATAAAATTAAGCAAACAGTCCTTGACAAAGACATATTAAAAACTAAAAACTCAGACATGACTAGTTTGTTCATCGGTTAGTCGCTCGATTAATTAATTAAGATTTTGGTTTAATCGGTTAATAATCGGTCATTCTGGATCAGTAATAATTTTCCATGATTCATTTAATTTTTGGAAACAAACATAAATAAATTATTTTGAGATTTCACTAGCAAAAATCCAAAAACATAATAATTCTTTGACGAAATTAGTCAGGAGAAGAGTTCATAATAAAAAAAGTAAGCAAGATTTTTTATAAGTTAGGTCCTTCAAAATAATTTAAAAAATGTTATTGGTTCAAATGATTATTGTTTAAGCGATTCATTTGTTTAGCTTTAATAAAACTTGAAAATATTCTTTCATTTGTTGTAGATCATAGAGAAATCGAATGCAACCCATAACAAAGACTATTCAATTCCTTTTTCTGGTTTTATCTAAACATGCAAAATAATCCATTATGACATTAACGTTCTATTTTGATTTTTTCAAGTTCTTAAAACTTCTAATGGCACGTTCTCATCAGGTTCATCCTGGCAAAGTTCAGCACTAAACATTGTACGAAAAAGTTTCTTTTCATTTTTATCTAGTTTTTGGTTTTGTACCGAATTTAAAATTTTTTTAATTTTAAATATTCCGTATTGATGAATAAAACAAGTGTTTCTCATAAAATCTAATTATTAGATTTTTAAATAATCTTTTGCAAAAAGTATTTTTGGGTTTTAATCAAATTCTTTTAAGTTCAATTATGAAGGATCTTTCATTAAGAGCTTTCTATCTTTAAATTAAAAAAAACAAGTGTGTATGAGATATCATTATGTCTTTGATATCCATATCATCTAATTCAGACCAAATTTGGCAATCATCGACTCACCGTTGACGGTGATGGTATCGTCGTCGTTCTCCGATGATGTCGACAGCCTAAAGACCACACCAAACTAACTTTTTCGGGATGCATTGGACGCTCTTTGATCACATGTGGATTGATATAGTCTGAAATTCGACGGAATTGTTCGTTGAAGTAACCATTTATCTAGACATTTAGACTCCGGAAAAATGAGAAAAGCGTGCGAAACTTTTTAAATCATTTGCACAATTCCCACGTATTATTAAACGCTATATCCGTCCATGGCGTTTTGATAAAACAGACTGAATAAATAACAGCCAATCAGATAGACGTAGTTTCAAAATATGGCCGCTAACAACTATCAAAGTTCAAACACCCTTTAGTATCAGAATCCTTACTAATCTCTTTTATAGGCACGTCAAGGCGTTTAAGTTTTTTTAAACTTGCATTTCCGAACTTACGGATCGAAATCGGTTTAGAGCACCTTCCACGCATTTATGTATACGAAGAAAATTTTCTTCAATTCATAACAACGATGACCAACGATATTTTTTATAGCTTCCCATTTTTTATAGCTTCCCATTTGATTTATTAAAAAGTTTACAGCACTTACGTACATGAGACGAAACACATAATTAAACATAAATACTACAAATATATATATATATATATATATATATATATATATATATATATATATATATATATATATATATATATATATATATATATATAAAATAAATTAATTTAAAATAATGGAAAAGTTGCACAGGCAACAATTAATCGATTTAACGAACAAGAGTTCAAACGATTAAATACGCTAGACATGACTCAGTAAAGTCACAGGCCGCTCTGCCGCCCTACCGCTCATTGCATAACCTTGACCTAAGATAGTTTCGTAGTTTTTCACATACGAGTGTATTATAATTTTAAATGATAATAAACCAAAATTACTAGAAAATTCTTTATAGTCATTTGTAACAGGTAAGTTAAAATCAACCGTTTTTTAATGAAGAATATACATACAGACGTAAAGAAATTACATAAATATTAGAAACTACTCCCCCTCAAACTTGCAAACATTGTCTTTGAATGGGAAATGCAAAGTTCTCCGATTTTAAAATAAAGTCAAGTAGTATTTTTTTTTGAAGTCGAGCAACAATCCTTTTTTCAGTTTTTAAAGTGCCGCCCTTGAAATTAATATTTTACCTCTTGAGAAATAAAATAAATATTTCTAAAATTGATTAACGAGAGGTGATCTATAGCCTGTGTCCATTGCTTGATCACACTCAGGCCAAATTCTTTACGTACATTTTAGGAAAGTTAATAATATATTACTGACCTTCGTAGACTAGTAGGTAGTGTACTAGACTCGTAGTGCGAAGGTCCCAGGTTCGAATCCTGCCGCAGAACTCTGGCAGTTTGTGTCTGATAATTAAAAGGGAGCGCACAACAAGCCTTCACTGGCTTAAATGTATGTCGTATGACATGGGCTATCACACCCCTCCAATCAACCTAACCTACCCTAACCTAAAAATATATTTATACTGGACTCTTATTATAAAGTTGTTGTAGCACATATCTATATCAAAACTACAACAAAACACCTTAATCAATCCAGCTTTTAATTTTAGAGATACAAATCTTAAAATTTAAGTTGCATCAATAAGTCTTGATAAATGGTTTTATTTAATACAAATCACCCGAAATTATTGTATGGTATTTGTTGTCACTTTTTTCCAATTTGGCTTATTAGAAAGACTGAGTTTTAATGTAACAATTTTGTCAATTTGTATATTTACAGATCCCCTGACAGCAATGATTACCGATCGCAACAAATTGAATTTTGTTACGATACAATGGTTGTGGTTTTTGTGCCTGATAGCGGCTTCACTTCATGGCAGCAACACATGGACACATTTTGCAGAGGCCACACAGCACCACCAGCAGCAACAGCAACAGCTAGAACAACAACAACAACAGCAGCAGCAACAGCAAGAGCAATTGAAATCAACATTACAACTGCAATCAGAAGTCAAGAGCAATGGACTACAACAACAAAACCAGCAAGATGTAACAGGTATGACTGACTGAGCAGGTGGCATAAGTTTAGGTGCCATTATACCAAACATACAAAAAATTAAATAACTATTATGGTCACAAAGAAAAGCCAGACCACTAAATAGAAAAAAGGCAACAGACGAAAGTTCAGTCTAGGTTTAGGTGGAAAGCTTAAGTTAATTATAATGTTTTAGAAAAAAAAGCCGCATACGTACTTGTATGCATAGTAAACAATATATGTATGTATATAGTGGAAGGCGACAAATTAATATTTCTTGTCGAAGAAGACGAACAATTTACAATAAAAAACAATTCTATAAATAATATTAACAAAATCCTAACAGCTGACATGATTACTTGTGATGACACGTTTTCACTAAAGGATACCTTAAGTTAAACGGAACTGAAAGTTCAAAATTTAACGAAACTCTATCTTCAGAGATTGAAATGTTTATAAAGAATACTGATAATTCGTTTGATATTATGTTTTTACAGAAATTTTAAAACGTTTTTAAATAAGAATTCCCATATTCATGTATTTGTTTAATTCTATATTGAAAACAATAATAAAAAAACTCAAAATTGTTGATGTTTCCAACAAAAGTATTTGAAAGAAAAAATTTTCTAAATTTGAAAGATAAGCCAGTAAATTTATTGATTATAAGTGACTAGATGACCCGGGCAAACGTTGTTTTGCCTTCAAATTTGCACCAAATCGACATAGCAATTATTGTTCAAATACCGGTATCGGGCTAATTCACCCCACTACACGCTGATTAAGGACCCAACGCCTTCAGCAAAACGCAGCATAGGCTTATCGCGCTAATCTCTATTGGGCAAAACACAAAAAACAAAATATTGGGCCATCTGTCGGACGAACTTCAAACTACACAGAAACACTCCTCACGACCCATAGAGCATGCATATGAAATTTGGTCAAAATCGGTCCGGTATTTTTTGAGTTTAGCGATCACAAACATACACGTAATTTTTATGTACATATATAGCTGACACCGTCAGCTCAAAATATCTTTGGAACTACATAACCGATTTAAGAGTTTGATATCTCGTTTTGAAGAATATGACAACGGCTTTCCAAAAAAAAAAAGTAAAATAAAATTAAAAAAAGCACAAAAAATAAATATATATATATATGTCATTGGTGGTTCAATATGAAAATTGAATTTTGCCACGCCCTTCCGACCACAGACCGAAAATCAGTATCACAGTGTCACCCGGCCGAGTATTCTGAAGGTTCCCTGAAAATTTCGTCAAAATCGGCCCAGCCGTTTTGGAGCCATTACGTTACATACATACATACATACACACATCCTATTTTATATATAAAGACTAGCGGACCAGGCGAACTTCGCCTCGCCCCAATTTTAAGCCTTCAGACAAACTTTCTATTTTTTAATTTGAAAAGCCATTAAGTAATAATTTCAAACAAAATTTCATACAAAAACTCGATTTTCGATTTTTCAAATTTTCCGACTTTTCCGGAGGGATTTTCCAAAATTTTCTTCCATAAAAACCTTCTCCTCGAAAATACGAACAACTGACAAAAAGTTTTACAGAAATCGGCCAAGCCGTTCTCATTTTATAAATTATTGGATTTTGCCACGCCCCTCCGCCCACAGACCGAAAATAAAAAATCGGACTTCACAGTGTCACCCGCCCGAGTATTCTGAAGGTTCCCTGAAAATTTTGTCAAAATCGGCCCAGCCGTTTTGGAGCCATTACGTTACATACATACATACATACATACATACATACATACATACATACATACATACATACATACATACATACACACATCCAATTTTATATATATAGAAGATATAAGATTTTAATAGTGTAGCGTCAATGTATAATTATTTATTTTAAGCGGTGTGCAAGCTAATCTATAACAGAAGTGCATTTTGTCACAAAGTTGTCGGCGGCCCCGGCTGAACAAAACACCGGCCGCCGCTAAAAGTCCGCTGCAGCAGAAATTTTTCTTAATAGGTTAATAAATAAAAATTTTATGTAGAGTTTTGTATAGTACTAGAATTTATTATCGCCAGAAATTTTTTAAACAAACATTTTGTCTAAAGCAAGTTTTAATTTCAGTAAATTTTTTAACGGTCCTGTTAATTATTAGTTGCAGTTTTTAAAATACAAATAAAAGCGGTTATTTCGCCTGGCATTGGCTGGACTTAAATATTTATTAATAGAATTAAGATTTGAATACTTATTGTTCGTTCTATTTTTATGGAAGGCTAGCTGACCCGGTCCGCGTTGCTGCCCCTAAGCAAACATTAGTGTTGTATTACCACACGATTTAAATTGAGCTTTTAACGAAATTTACGGCCTTTAAATAAAAATCCATTGAATACCTATCATAAAGTTTTGGAGTCCATACGTTACATATATATATCCTGTTTTATTTGTATAAATCTTTAACTTATTGTACCTTAGTAAGCGCGGAATATCTTGTGTTATCGAATGATGTAAATATTTTGTAAATAAACCGAAAACTCGGATTTTTTAATGCAACATTTCGAAAGTTTAAATTTTTGATATTGAATCATTATTAATATAGTTTTTTTGTAAATATCTTCGGAACTACACAACCGATTTAAGAGTTTGATATCTCGTTTTGAAGAACATGACAACGGCTTTCCAAAAAAAAGTAAAATAAAATAAAAAAGCACAAATAATAAATATATGTATATGTCATTGGTGGTGCAATATAAAAATTGGATTTTGCTACGCCCTTCCGCCCACAGACCAAAAATCAGACTTCACAGTGTCACCCTGCCGAGTATTCTGAAGGTTACTCGAAAATTTCGTCAAAATCGGCCCAGCCGTTTTGGAGCCATTACGTTACATACATACATACATACATACATACATACATACACACATCCTATTTTATATATATAGATGTAATAGATAAAAAATATTGTTAAAAAATTAGCTTTGTATATGCCGCTGACGAAAATTAACCGATCCCCCCCCTGATTCATATACGCTGTCTTAATTAATGCAAACTGGGCTTTTGGTATATATGGACTTATTCCAGTTCATCAGTATATATATATCGCACTCGTTCAACAATACTGTATTAACTCAAAATTTCAAAATTTTCAGTAGAGGTAAAAAACTTTTTGATTTTACATTAATCATATATGATAAAACAAATTTTAAGTCTCCATTTTTGTATGAAGGAGTGGTCAGTACAATTGGAAATTTTTCTAGCAGGTAGATATGGACAGCGTTAGTCGTTTTTTAACAAAAACTGAAAATCTAAGAATTTTGAGTTAATACAGTATTGTTGAACGAGTGCGATATATATATATATATATATATATATATGTATATATATATATATATATATATATATATATATATATATATATATATATATATATATATGATCCAATAAGGTGCATAGGGCCTCAGTACCCATTTAGCAATATTTTAAAAAGTTTAAAAAGTTCTATACCCATACAAATATTTCCAATAAAGTTTTTTTAAACTTAGGACATTTTTCATCATTAGGATTAAATGTTTAATATATGGACTACCCAAAACCTATAAAAATAAATCAATTCTAAATAACTTAAAAAATAGTTGAAGTTAAAACATGGTGTGCTTCATTGGCCCATATACCAAACGTGTTGAAGTGTGATCGATCTGGGCAAGTATTTCACGAAATACTGGTATTTACTAAATTTTTGTTTTTATTTTCATACATAAATCACTTTTGATAGTATCTTTTTTTGACAAAGTATAGCGCCTACTGGATTTTTATTTAAATTTAGGTTTGCTTCGCTATCAGTGATGGAATAGGTTATTTTTTATTATTGAAAACCTGTAACAAATGAGTGTAGCATCGTGAACAGAAATAAATATATCTATCATAATTTTTATCTTTAAATTTTCTTCGATGGTTAAAAGGATATTGTCGTTTTGAATTCGTTTGAAAAAGTTTTCTCATACATGTACTATACTTATTCCACATTTTTTATTTATAATCGTATAAAAACGTAGGAAATTAGCTGTCCCCTTTTTAATGTTTTAAATATAAATTATGTTTATAGTCGCATATTTAATAAAATGTTTTCAAAGTAAAATTTTTGCAGCAACTAAATCAAAATCTGTCCAGTAGTTTGCGAGCTACAATGGTCAATGGCAGAAACAAACACACAGACATGGAGATACACATATTTCAGCAAGGCAGAGCGTGGCGGTATTTTAATGCAAATGTTGTTGCTTCTTGTTACAAAAAAAAAATAAAAAATTTATATTGAGATAATGCAATATCTCAATTAGGTGAAATGAAAAAATGGGCCCTATATTTCTACTTCGCTGGGTAAGAACATTTTAACAGGAGTGAATTTGGACAAAAGGAGTAATGATTTTTTTCTATTATTTAAGTCATTACTAAGTCGATGTTACTAAATCTATAAATTTGAGATATAAATGGTCAGTTTTTGACTTCGTATTTAAATACCATTTATCTTTAAGTTCTACTTAAATACGAAATTCAGTTTTTAGTGATTTTTTATATGAATCTTAAATGATACTTAAATAACCAGCGTTGCTTAATTAAAGTCTATTTAAGTTAAACACGTACTTAGATTGACCGTATTATAATATGTACTTATGTAGTTTTATGACAACTAAATGTTTTATTCAAGTGTTTTGGGTTTTTTATATATTTAATTTGTAAATTTTATTTCGTTTTTTTCAATATTTCCTTGTTTATATTAAACAGCTGTTTTTGGTACTTTTATAATGCTGCCATATTTTCATACCACTTGTGAGATTTAATTTATGACTGATAAATTGCAAATGTATTTAAATGCGACTTTAATTTAAAGAAAATTAAATTATATAAGAATTTATATACGAAGGCCAAAACTGGACATAAGAGCCTCTTTGAGACCGGGCTCAAACAGAGATCCACATTTTTAACTACGATCGTAATAAACGTTTTTCATTCAACAAAAAAAGATTAATATTGTACAAAGAACTTATGCGACCACTGAAGAATGAAGAGTTTAAAAATAGATGTACATACACAAACCAGCTCGTCAATTTTAATATTTAAAAACGCTTAGCAAATTATTACAATTTTTAAATTTTATCTAACATTTAATGAAATTTTTATAATTTATCTGATTTTCTTTCATCATAATTATGATGAAATATTAATGATGATTGCAAATTGTTTTTCAAAATTATGATAATTTAAAATGAAATTAAAATTAGTTTTGAAAGACATGCAATTTCAGTGCAATCAAATCAAATCCTATTAAAGAAATATTTTTGTTTTTATTTATTATTTGTTTTTTTTTTTTTTTAATCAAAACTAGTAGAAAGTAGTTTTATTGTTTCTGCAATTATGCAAGGATTTCATCTTATCTATTTTTTTTTGTTTTACTGCGTCTTTTTATCAAATACCTATTCGCTGCAAAAATATAGTGCATGTATGAAAATTGTTTGAGCGTGTGTGGTTTTCTTTAATTTGAACACTTTTCTCTAAATGTCTCAAATAAAAACATAAAAAAATTACAACAACAAAATAATGTTCAATATACAATAGCACTTTGTTGTTTTAAACAATTTACAAAAGACAATCGTATTGCCACAATCATAACTGTCATCGGTGACGCACGCTGTTGCATTATTAACATCACTTCGTCCACTTCATCATCGTCTTCATCTTCAACATCATCTATGTACGTGTTTATCGTTTTGTATTTATTTATTTATTTAATTTTTCTCTTTTTTCCACTTTTTGCTAACACACGCATAATCCCAATTTCTATGGCTATCAAGTTTTGTTAAATGTTAACATGCTGCAAATAGACAACAATAAAAAATGCCTACTGCTGTGCCGACCTGTCTTGTTAGATTGTCATTTTAAAACATTTTTGTTTGAGTTCATTTGCAATTCTCAGGAGGATACACTATTGATTTATAACATTTACTTGCCAATACGATGGATGCTTCGTAGAGTTTGCCCAACCACAAAGTTAATGGTTTAAGCAAAAGTCATTTGAAAATACATAGAAGCTCCCATGTTTTTGAAACATCAAAATTGCTGGCAATTTAGTTGTACACGATATGAAATACAAGTTGAATTGTCAGTACTGGAAAAGAAATTCGAAGGAGCGATTTTTTCTCCAAAAATTAAAGAAAGAAATACCACACCTAACATTATTGATGGTACAGAGTGTTTTAATATTAAAAACATTTCATTAGGTTCATTACCTTGCAAGTGTGAGACTTGATAGCAAAAAAAAAGCGAATCGCCCACTAGCCTTTAAAAGTCCTGGTAGTTTAGAGTAACTTTAGTTAAAGTAACCTTTAGGAATTTTTCGTTACTAAGTATAACTCAAAAGCATACTGAAGACTATTCTATGTGTCCAACTTATAGACATCCGTCACACCAGAAAAGGAGGAGGGATTGTTTTAGTGGAAACACCACACGACACAGCTGGCGACGGTCACTGCAAGTGCGAAGGCATTTTTAACCCTACCTCACCCGTCAAAAAAAAAAAAAAATACCGGAAAGATCCTCCTAGATCAGCCGGACCCTAGGAATGGCATGTGTTGCTACACGGATGGTTCTAAGCTAGCGAAAATAACCGGCTTAGGATTCTTTATAGAAAAACCAGGGAGAGAAAATTACTTCCGTCTGCCTGAAAACATTATCTTCCAGGTGTAAGTCGTGCGATTACATGTTGTGTAGGACGGCTTAGTGTAAGCATTAGGACTACGGAGCTCAACATTTTCACAGACAGCCAATCTTCAATTTGGGGTGATTGTGTCTGAGAGTGTGAACTCTAGTACTATCTTATGTTGCAAGAATATGATTAACAATCACGCGGTACACGGCAGGATTCGTCTTTGTTGGGTGCCTGTCTAAAATGGCATAATTTAAAATGAGGGTGCTAATAGCCTAATAGTCAATGCAAAGCTCTTTGGGGCTACGAAGGCAGAGTTACAAAATTGAGGTGGGGATTGACGGAGCTATGGGCAATACAAACAGAGTCCTATGTGGAAACCATAACGGGTATTGGGCGAGGCATTGGTTGGGTCCAATTTTAGCTCAGAGCATACATATTTGTAATAGTGGAATGAATACTAATTATCTATCCAATAAGGTCTTAAATTTATTTACCGGCAAGTTATAATAACGATCCTTAATAACATAAGGAAATATTCTAAATTATTTTATTTTTTTACTATATTGCCCGGTCTTAACATATCTTTACACACACATACACACCATTTAATAAACGAAAAGGGGAGTAATATTGTTAAGCTTTAAGGTTGTCCCTGAAACTTTCCGCTGAATTTGAGAAAAATTAGGGCAGTAATTGAAATAATCGAAAAAAATCGATATCTGTCGAACCGATTAGCCGATTAACCGATTAAGATATAGTTTTCGTTATTCACCAGTTTTGAAACTCGAAAAAAATTCGTTTTAGAAAACCAATTTGATAAGAATTTTTGGATTTACTTGAAAAACACTTTTTCGAAAATTTTCGATAATGCTTATTATTTGAACGAATAAACCGATTTTTTCATCAAATTGTATGGAAAAATGGTGAAATCTCTAAATCGATTTGACAAGAATTTCCCAAAACATTTTTTAAAGTTTTCTCTCTAACGAATCAATCGATTTTAATGGAATATGCGGCAATCGACGCTGTTTTATCAGATTAACATTAGTCAATGAGTTCGATCAAAACGATAGCTTTAAAATTATTTCAAAAGCAATTTTTTTTTAATATTCTTTCAAAAAATTTTAAAATCTATAATGGCGAATTGATTCATATTCACATTATTTCTAACTGAAGTCAAAATGTTTTAACCGATACATATGTATGTTTAGAAGATATTAGAGATTTATATTCAACCATAAGGATAGCATTGCAAAAATAAAAAAAACGCTTTTTGGCTTCTAATATGCGACACTTGGAAGTTGCAGATTAAGAAAAGTATTTTCTCTGCAGTTGCATTCTTAAATTTATATACGTTATACGTGTTGACAGAAATATTTAGTTTTAAATTTTCACCTCAGAAATCTTTTGAAGGCTAACGAAGTCGAGTTTCGTCAAAATTTAAATACGATGCACGTCTTGACAGAAATATTTAGATTTAAAATTTTGTCTCAGAAGTCCTTTAAAAAAGAAGTCTGAACCTCGAAGTGAGAATAAGAAAACATAATTTTACTTAAAATCGTATCCATTCTAGAATATTATGTAAGAATAGAATTAAATTATTGAAAAATATTATATATATCTATTCCTTTTACTTTTGCAAGGAGCATAGAGCCGCCACAAGATTGTTCAAATAAGTTCGATCTGACGCACGATTTTTAATTTCATTTCAATGCAGCTGTCAATGAGATATTTCAGTTTCAGTTTGCCGTCTCCAGGTGTATGATGATCTTCCAATACATCAACTGACCTGCGGGTTCCCATCCATGGCTTGTTTAGCAATATCGTTGGGCTGTTTACACTGTGTATTAGCATGTCCAATACAATTCCATTTGCGTTTACGGATTTCAATTTTGATACGTTGTTGACCAGTTCCACAAAAGAGACGATAATTTGAGATTGTTCTAGGCATTTTTTTACACAAACTTGCATGGAATGTATGTCACGTGATGCTTCACGTCTCGCATCCAGACAACAGTTTAGATTTTATATTCGAATTAAATATCATTAGCTTCGGCCTTCTTATACTAAATATAACGAGTTTAACGCTAATTTGAGTTGGCCGAGTGTTTGCGGGACTTTGTGGCTATGCGGCTGGAGATATCAGCTTTCGAACGTCCACTTTTGTCCAAGTTTATATTTATTAATTTTGAATTATACAAATACAAACGGTATTGTACTCAAACAGATTAACTGCCTGTTTTAATAAATTTCAATCATTCGTCGTTTGAATATTCATATTGAAAACAAAAATAAATTTCAATTTTTATTTTCATAAGTAGGAACGAAGGAACGTTTAAAATTTGCAGAAATAGGCAGCAGAGTCCTTGGAAATTTGACAAAAAATTAATCGCACGATTTTTTAAATAAAACGAAAATTCGTTTTGTTTATTTGTTTTGAAAATAACAATCAAATAAACTCGATTTTTCTTTTATACAAATAATCGACACAATTTTTTTTTTTCGTTTTTAAAAATGTGGCCCTAAACATCAAAAATATTATAAATTTTACTTCTAAGAAATTTAACCCAAAAACATGAACGTTAAGCGATTTATTTATTGGAATATATAATATATATGGATGTACTCAAATATTGCACATACATACATACATATGTATATAAGTATGTACTAGAAATACCTCAAGCCAATATAATCAAAAGCTACTACGCTTGTACACGTACAAATTTATGAATATTTAAAAACGTCCATCATCTATGCCATTTGTTAACAAACATTTTAAATTGTCTATCAAATGTATTGGACTGGTTGGTAAACGACTAGAAAGAAGTAAACAAGCTCCTGGGGGTAGAGCACCTAAAACTTGAACTTTTAAAGATTACACGAAATGAGCTATCATAGACGATTTTCAAAACCACAAATAGAAACGTTAGTAAACATATTACGTTAAAAGAAAATCACATGCAACAGGCAGTAAGAGCTGCAAATTTTGTACGCTCCTTACTAACGACAACAACGAAATTTCTCAAGTCAACAACGACCAAAATATTTTTAAATAAATTTCCTTTTCTTGATTTTTTTTCTACTTTAGAAGCTTAAATTAAAAAAATACAATGGAACAACTTAAAAGTTTTGAACGAAAACAAATGGATATTTCCAGACAGCACAACAATATCAATTTTGATGGTCAATCACTCAAAGACCACAAGAAATAAACAAATGAACGTGCATATATACACATCAATAGTTAACAGTTGATCAGTAACTTTATTATTATTTAAAGCTACATTTAACAACAATTCAAGCGCACAAACTAGACGACTAGCCAGCTAAATTACTATTGACTTCTACTCGTAGGCAATATCAAATTGTTTAGCATAGAAAAATAAAAAATCGTTTGTATCTGGCTTTGCTAGACAAACATAATACGTGTGAGTGTATTTATATATATATATATATATATATATATATATATATATATATATATATATAATTCTAGTGTATTTTTATATATATATAACGATAAACATACATAATTCCAATTTCAGAATTCGCGATGCAAGCGAAGGCGCGAAAAAGCGATAGTACAGAGTAACAAAAAAGTTTTTTGTTCTGTGCGGTATAGAATTTTCCGTTTCATACACACAGCACCTGGTTGACCGATCTTTACTCAGAATACCAGATTTTTTTTACTTTTATGGAGGGCATACATCCAATACCCATATCATTGGGCCATTTTGATTTTAGATCGAGTATTATTTTGATTCTTCTTAGAAAACTCTTTCGTTCGATACCCATATAATGGAATGGGGATGCTAAAAACTGTTTAAGCACAGGCGCCGGAATAGATGAAATGAGTACGAGCTCAAGCTAGATAGCTTTCGAGCCCGAATATATATGTATATACATAATATCTCTAACTTAAGCTTTGCTCTCTGTTTATACATACATATGTATCGCCCCCAATCTCTCTCGCTGCAGAAGATCAAGATTTCTGATAGAAATCTAGAATCGCTTAGCGATCGCTATTGACAGCATTTTGGATTTCACACTTCAAAATTCATTTAGCATTCATTTCCAATATTAGTAATTTTTTTTCGCAACATCATTGTCATCTTAGGCAATAGGCTTAAATGAAAATGGAAAGCGATTCGTCTGGTTTTGGTAGCGAATTATTTAGCAACTGTATGTGTGCATGTTGTTTATTTTATAATTTTAAGAGTTTTCGGTATTGCACAGTGGGGGAAAATAACTGTGAAAATTTATTAAGCAGTAATTTTGATTTTACGTAAAGCAAAATAATTTGATTATTTTAATATTTAAGCTTTATAAAAAAAGAGAATTGTCCTGAAGATGATACTCAATGAGTATGGAAATATCGATTATTTTTTAATAAAATTGTTAAACAATAAAAGACCTTAAGCTTAAATATTCAAATAAACAAATTATTATAAAAAAGGTAAAAAATATAGATACATTAGTAAAGCAAAATATTTTAAAATAGGAAAAGAAATTCCTGAAGATTCTTTCATACGAAATCGTTAAAAGAATTTAATTTATGAAAACTAAAAAATCTACTTCATACTTAAAAAAAATCAATTGGAATTCGATTTCTACGTAAATTATGTCACGTAAATAAAATTTGGAGCAAATTTTTAACTGCACAACTGTGACCCTATGCGAATGACAAAACAGAAAAGTACATATATGTATTTAGACATGTGCTTTCAAAATTGCAACAATTACAAATATTAAATAAAAATCCTTACCCAAGGACAAAATTATATGATACAATTACTTTTAAGCAGTGCAGGGGTGTTAATGAAAATTTGATCTTGTAATCTTTAAATGACTACATATTCAACCAATTATTAAATCAGTATAATTTGTCTTAAAACTAGACACTCCTCAGACTGTTACCAGACACCAAAGCGGTTCAGACATGCCTACAAGCACTCGTACAGAAGCCAATAGTAGTTTTTATATTTCATCTAAAACAACACATACACAAACATGCATACGCACGAGTATATACGTATATATATGTATGTATATATATGTATATATATATATATATATATATATATATATATATATATATATATATATATATATATATATATATATATATATATATATATATACTCATGTAATATGTATGTAGATGTGTATACTTTAGTCTGTTAACTGTGCAAACATGACATGCATAGACACAAAAATGCTGACGGTTAGTACACAGCACGGTCATACAATAAACCAGTGTTGCCAAATCGTAAAGTATTCAGACATCCATTCTCTGGGGAATTAATGCCTCCGAGGTGACGGGTTAGGCTAAACAATGATACTAAGCAGTTTGCAAGCTCATCGTGGTTTCTAGAAAATCAATTCCTCGTTATGAATGTGGATGCCATAAAACATTATATGTAAAATAAAATTCAAAAATTTAAAACCGTTTTGATTAACTTGTAGGTTTAATAAACTGGATACGCCAAGCACATCTATATATATAAAATAGGATGTGTGTATGTATGTATGTATGTATGTATGTAACGTAATGGCTCCAAAACGGCTGGGCCGATTTTGACGAAATTTTCAGGGAACCTTCAGAATACTCGGGCGGGTGACACTGTGAAGTCTGATTTTTTATTTTCGGTCTGTGGGCGGAGGGGCGTGGCAAAATCCAATTTTCATATTGCACCACCAATGACATATACATATATATTTTTTTTGTGCTTTTTTTATTTTATTTTACTTTTTTTTGAAAGCCGTTCTTCAAAACGAGATATCAAACTCTTAAATCGGTTATGTAGTTCCGAAGATATTTACAAAAAATCTATGTTAATAATGATTCAATATCAAAATTTTAAAACTTTCGAAATGTTGCATTAAAAAATCCGAGTTTTCGGTTTATTTACAAAATATTTACATCATTCGATAACACAAAATATTCCGCGCTTACTAAGGTGCAACATTGTACAATAAGTTAAAGATCTATACATATAAAACAGGATATATATATATATATATATATATATATATATATATATATATATATATATAAATAAATAAATATATATATATATATATATATATATATATATATATATATATATATATATATATATATATAAATATATATATATATATATATATAAATATATATATATATATATATATATATATATATATAAATATATATATATATATATATATATATATATATATATATAAATATATATATATATATATATATATATATATATATATATATATATATATATATATATATATATATATATATATATATATATATATATATATATATATATATATATATATATATATATATATATATATATATATATATATATATATATATATATATATATATATATATATATATATATATATATATATATATATATATATATATATATATATATATATATATATGTAACGTATGGACTCCAAAACTTTATGATAGGTATTCAATGGATTTTTATTTAAAGACCGTAAATTTCGTTAAAAGCTCAATTTAAATCGTGTGGTAATATAACACTGTTTGCTTAGGGCCAGCAAAGCGGACGGGGTCAGCTAGTATATATATATAAATATATGGTAGCAGTAATCCAATTAAAAAAAAAACACTTGTAGAACCAAATTTCTAGAAATATTGAAGAAAAATCGAAAAAAAGTTTTCCATTAGAGCGCGATTTCAAAAATCCAAACGCTCAACTTAAACAAAAAAGAAATTATATGGAAGATACTCATAGCGATTTACATATATATTGCGGAAACCGCAATATATATGTGGCAACACGACCAAGATTGACAGTCATCTTAAATGACAGAACCATATAAGAACAATCTGGCAACTCATAACTTCCTCTTTTATATTCTTTCTTCTTTTCTAGAACTTTGAACCGATACCACGTTTTTTACAAGTAACTTTGCATATCTTTCAAACTTTTAAATAAAACAAATTATATCAACAATATAGTCGTGTTTCTTTTCTTACACTATATTATTGGTGACCCCGACGTGTTATGCCAAGCCGAATCAACTGGCCTCAATTTTCTCATGGCTTCACGGAGTTGTCTTGCACACACTGCTTCAGACTCACAAGAGTTTTCGACCAAGAAATCTCCAGGTAGGCGTAGTGTGGCCCCGTACACAAGTTCTGCAGGCGTCGCTTGGATGTGTAATGGGGAGTAATGTGGCAACACGACCAAGATTGACAGTCATCTTAAATGACAGAACCATATAAGAACAATCTGGCAACTCATAACTTCCTCTTTTATATTCTTTCTTCTTTTCTAGAACTTTGAACCGATACCACGTTTTTTACAAGTAACTTTGCATATCTTTCAAACTTTTAAATAAAACAAATTATATCAACAATATATACTACGTTTATACGCACGTCTTATTTGCAAATAAAAAAGAAGAATGTTGCCGTATAACTTTTTTATTGTAACTTATTAACTCACTTAAACAAGTCTTGAATAACGGCACTATTTGCAAATAAAAAGTAAGACGTTGCCACTTCATGAACGTTTTTTGTGTTTTACTTACCAAACAATCATATTTTCGTCACATGGCATCACTAATAATAACACAAGTTCTGTATGCAGTTTCCCGTATAAACAGTGAATTAGTTATTTGCAAATAGTTCTATTTGCAAATAAGACGTGCGTATAAACGTGGTAATAGTCGTGTTTCTTTTCTTACACTATATATATATGATTTAGTTTGGCGTGGTGTGGCACTATTATTGTCAATCTACATTTTATTTGGTGTGACTGTCAAGTGATCATCGTGGAATTTATTCATGTACGCTTATAAAAATGTTCTTAAAAAAATTATTGACAATTTGATTGACAATAAAAGCATGGAACATTTGTTACACATATAGACTGACATTAAATCCACAAGAGATATGTATATTTTAAATATTTGTAGAATTCTTGTAATAGTGGTTTTAAAAACAATTTTAAGCAACTTTCATTAAAATCGATTTTTATGACTCAATAATCACTTGATTCAAGAGTATGTAAGACTCGGTAGAGTGGAATATGGTGGAAACGATGAATAACCTTAATTTTTTCAATACTTTCCAAATCAATCACACCAATATAGAATAAGAATACCAAAAACACCCTATTTTTCGTGTATACTTTACCGAAGTGAAAGGTGGATTTGGAATTTCATAGTTGTGATTTCATTTCAACTGAGTAAATTTGTTTTGCTCTGTAGTGGCAACACTGCAATCATTGAACTTCTTGCAACATGTGAGTGTCGGACTGAATGACTGTTTGCTACATGTTAAAAACACTCATGAAAGTGATTCGCTTGTTGGCAATGATATAAGGTTATGGCGGTATGAATAGCGGTGGTGATGGTTGCGGCAAACATTTGTTAACACTTTAACAAGTTATGATTTAAGATTAAAAATATATACATACATACATATATACATACATAGATAGTGTAGCAGATGGTAGCAGGTGTACATAGCATGCCACTTAAACAACAGATTTTGCACGACACAATACAGCAAATAATACCAGCCTTGATTGGCCATGAGGAATTCAAAAATACTTTAGACATTCATTTAAAGTTTTGTAAATAAAAGTCTAAGTGGAATAACTTAGTAAAATATCACAGAGCGATTTGTATAAGAATTTGTTTTTAAAGTGTCACGAATTGGCCTGAAATATATAAGTAATAAATATTGTAGATGGGGGTGATGCATTAATATTGCAGTTTCTTTCAATACTTAGTGATTGTGCGAAATTTTATTAATGTTTACGGATGAATTGAAGATTTCCAGCTTCACTTTGCATCACCAACATTAATGATAGTGATGTTAAAAGATTTTGCACTAAAATTAAATTATTATGGGCCTATAAGTCTCTTTTCTAATGTGTCTGTCGAAACTTTTCGAAAAACTTCTTGCAAGTAAGTTTGCACTCAAACTAGATAAAAGTGGATATATCCTAGACAACTACACAGCATTATCGAACACAAATACAGACTTGTGAATGTGATTGGAAGTGCTTCGAAGAAAGAAATATTGTTCTGCTCTCTTCATAGACGTTTCTCAGAATTTTGATAAAATGTGGCACGAAGTATTAATACGGAAACTAGGACCAAATGTTCCCGCAAATACTCAAAGGTATTTAAAAGCTGGACGAATAATCATCGTTAATTATGAATTTGAGAAGAAGGTTAACTTTCCGAAATAAAATAATTATTAGTTTTTTCTTACTAGATGAGAAAAGTTGAAAACCAGTTTTTATATACATGTTGATTGCATCCATGTAAAATCATCGAAAAACATGTAATATTTTATTTGTAAAATTGAGTGATTTCTTTTTTTTATTAATATGTACTTTTTCTTCTCCTTCTTTTCATAGTGCGCAACTTTTCCCCAAGAATGGACTACAACAATAATGAATGGCGTCCAGTAGGCAGGGGTGATCCATTGAAAAATGATCCCACATTCGATTATAGTCCTCCAACCCTGGATCGAGTTAAATACTGGGCAGATCCGGAAAAGGATAAAGAAAAGCCCGAAGAAGCCTTAATTGATGCAAAACTAAAAAAAGCCAATCCAGGAAAAAATGAAATACTGCTCTTAGGTGTAACAGGTGATAGAATGCGGGGAGTTTCACCATTTCAACAACATTCTCCCAACATGGTCAAAAACGCCAAAGGTGAAACACCATTATTACAACCAAAATATACATCGATACGACGCAGTTATTATGCACATCAATTACCAACACATTTGATGCCTCCACCCATGCAACCAATTGTACCAGCCTCCCAGCAACATATGACATCAGCTTCAAATACGCAGCAATCCCAGCATCAGCAACCCCACCACCTTCAACAAGCGCAAGCAATGCATATAGTCAAGCCTGTACATACAGAATACCGACACAATATGCCTGCCCATTCGTACATGAACTCTTCGCCTATGAACTCTATGACTGTACATTCGAGCCCGCATTACATGTCAACAGCCACGCAACCTTGGATGCATGCATCTGGTTCGCCTTCCATGGGAGCTTCTGCTGTATCTTTCAGTCACTCACCTTCGATGATGCCTAATAATTCCCATCGTTATTCGCACCCTCATTCTCATGCGATTGATTCCCGTCACCAGGAGTCTGTTCACTATTTATCATATCAGAATCATCCCAGCCTGACGAGTACACCCTCCATAATGCTAGGTATGAATGGCGGAATGGCTCACCACGAAATCTATTCTCCCAACTCCATAAGGGGTTCATCCAACGGACACAAGTTGTCATCGACGAGCTCGAGAAAACCATGGATACATGATTTGCTAAAGAAGGAGTTCATCAAGCCTATAAAACCTACGAAGAATTCAAACTCACATAATGTCGATACCGTGAAGTCTTCATACTTGGAGCCCCAACACTTCGAGCCTATCGCTCGGCCTCAAGGTATTAGTACCACCTATGCTCCAGTGACATTTGTAACACCTACTACGTCTAGTACTACTACCACAACCCAAACAATTCACACAGCAAGCACTACCCAAAACCAAGCTACATCGACAACCCTCTCTCCTATGTACATCCCAACTTCACCAACGTATACCACCCATGCTCCCCGTACCACCACCACCTTAAGCCCAACTAGACTATTAATACCGAACACCAGTAATTTATCTTATCGACCTACAGTAGCGCCATTAAAAATGACTACTGATTCATTGTTCTCCCACTACAACCAGCCTGAGCAACCCTTGAGGGGACCAATGTATTTGATTATAGAGGGTCACTCTAAAGTCAAGACTTACGGTAAGGACGAACTAGATCCTCATAAGCCAAAAATTGTACCCATTATACCGAAACGCGAGCCTGTGGTAAGAGTGGCCGATCCCAATGAAAAGAGAGGGACGCCCGAAACTTACCAAGTGAAACATTTGCATTCTAAGCCATTTGAAGCCACTAAGATTCCAATCAAACCAACAACTACAAAACCATTAACTTCAGCAACAGGCTCGACCACTAAAAAACCAACGCAAATGATCAAAACTCCATCCAAAATTACCACTACTGTTAAGCCCCAAGCTACAGTCAAAAACTCCACAACAACTAAACCAACTCCAAAGAAGTTAATGACTTCTACCACTACTTCAACAATCACAACAGTTAAGCCAGCAACCACAAAAGCTACAAAACCTCAACTTGTGAAAACGTCCAGTAAGGGAATAAAAAACCCCAGTAAAAACGATAAATCCACTGTGAATGAGTTAAAAATGTTGCCGAAAAATTCAAGCCCAAATGCTTTGGATAGTACATCGATCAAACCAAGTCACCAAGTAATAGTGAACGAGCCCCCGACGGGGATGCAAGGACTTCTTAGCTTTTTAGATTCCTCTCTAGACACGATTTTCAAAGAAGAACCTATTGTCGACCACCACACCCAAAAAGTCGAAAAAGATGTGGAATTTAAGGACACCGCTACGAAACTAATGCCCGTACCAATGCAATCTGTCAATCAACAACAACAACAACAACAACAACAATATGAGGCAAGAGTCAGCACAAAGTTAGAGCCCGTCAAAGCTGAAGATTACGATGACTACGAGAATGACAATTATTTCAAAATGACTACAGAGTACTTACCTCGTGAAACGAGACAAGTATTCGATTATGATCAATTGCCTGAGTCGAGAATTAGTCTCAAAGATAATGCCAATTTGGGATCCTTCCTGGAAGATATTGATGATGAAGAGGATTTATCCACTTTTAATATGGGCGATGAGTATGAAGAAGATGATGACGAAGTTGATGATATTTCCGCACTAATTAATGACGATTTAGCTGACATGGAAGAAGAAAATTTAACAAATACGGCTCAAGATCAACGACAACAAAATGATGTTAAAAAAGCGTAACAATAAAATTAATTGAAAGCAAATTGACGTAAATTAATAACTTATGAGTACATTTAGTTTTATTAAGTAAAAAAGACAATTTATAGTTTTTTATACTGTTCTATACCAAATCTATAAATATTTTTTATTTTTATTTTCGAGATCATTTTATTGTAATTGTACATAAGACAGCTTTATTTATTTGAAAAATATGAGAAAATCAAGAAGTTGCAGAAACAGATAATCCTCCCTTTGAAGAGTCTTTTAATTTAAGGTGCATACGGTCACGTTTATTTTTGTGATTGAATATTTATTTTAGTATGTAAGTGAATAAAAATTATTAATTACAGAAACAATATTAAAAACTTTTGATTTATTTGAGTTAACCAATTAAAAGTTTCCTAAGATGAACCATGAAAGGCGTGATACTCGTACATAGAAAATATTTTTTGTAGGCCGCAACTTTTCTTTAAAATTGCTTTTGTTTAAAATTTTATATTAGGTGATGTGAACTGGTTTTCTTAAGTCACAGGTCTATGCGAAAAGGATACAAACCACAGCGGTCCTCGAAGCCAACATAAGACTTGGCATCGGTTAAATTCAACCTGATTTATATGCCATAGTCATGGAAAATTCAAAATTTCAGATGCACTCCACCCACTAACATATGAACAGCTAAAGCCACAACAAACAATAAATTGGATAAAATAAAATAAACTCATGCAAAAATAAATTGTATGTTGTGCTGCTTGTATTAAAGTATTCTAAGTCTACTATGGTTATGTATTATAATATTCATATACGATAGGGAATTGTAATATTGTATTTGAATGTTTTGGCGTAAAAGTATGAGGTTGAATGTTTTCAACTCCTTAAAGTTCACTAACTATTTGGTTTAGGTGGTTTGGTTTGAAATTTATTTTAAAATGTAAGACTTTTTGCTTAGTACTAGAATAAAAACATATGCTGCTTCAGAAAATGCAAAAAAATAGGGAACACTTTTTAATAATTTATATTTTGTAGAGAAGGATCCTGTGTTTTTTATTTGTCTTCTTCGACTGATTCGATCAATTACTCGTTATCGAATGCCGCCATGTGAGTTTTCGATCCTAGTTACACGATATCGAATCCGGCGATTTCAAGAAGTAGTTTTAACGAATATCACATTACTAAACTCATATTTTTGATAAAGTATGAAATAAATTAATAATTTATACTCTCATACATTTATATAATTATATTTATATGTCGTATTAAATTTGATACAATTATTGTGCTATTTCTACTTTTTTATAATTTAAAAATTAATCTAACTACGATGGTAAAGCAAAAATAAAATATCCAAATACTTAATACATGACTGGAGTAGCTTCACTGTTTTTTCACTCTAGTTTAAAAATATTTGCAAGGTCTGACTGTTCATTCTCACGCAAATACACATCCATTCAAACTTAATTTAATTCAGTTGCGGTACTCTAAAGAATAAAGCATACTTTGAGGCTTTCTATAACATTACACTCAGTTTGGAAGCAATTGATGACAGAATATTTCGCAGAAGCAGTGCTGAGAGAAGCGCTAATTGTATGTATATTTCACCAAATTGAAACATTGATTAATACCAATTTTTTTTGTTAAAGAAATGGGTTTACATTTAAATGACGCAATGTATTATTTGCCCCAAATAACAATCCTATATTTATGGCGTTATCATATATGAAAGTAAAGTTTTAAACAAATATTTTCCCTTCCTCAATTTATGTGTTGTGTTCTAAAAACATGAGCAGTAGTGCAATAAAATACACATAAGGCATTAAATACTTCATAAATGATTAATTATAGCAAACATACTTGTTATCTAATGAAGATGAAAACATTATTGTATTATTACCCAGTGAAAAATGGAAGTGGAAGAATAATCCAATAGTGCATTTTCTGAACTTCCTGGGAAGTCAAGCTTGCAAAATTTTGATTAGATATATGAAAATCTTTTACAAAATCTATTTGAAAATATGTTTTTAATAAAAAATACTTATTTCTTTATATCTACATGCATATATTATTTTTCTTCAATTAGTAAGTGATAAAATTAAACAAAAATAAAAATTGTGACTACTGGTAAATTTGTACTCCCAAAACATGTGAACGACCATGTAACTTAATATCAACTTAATTTTTTTGCAAAAAGAAATGATACATTTTCTTTTCGTAATATAATAAAGACAACTTTATAATCGGTGAATAGGAATAAAAAAATAACATCCTGCAAAGACAAGCCTATATTAATATTATTGGAAATGATCCGTGTCCGATCTAATCCCGGATACTAGTTTTGACATTTTCATGACTTTTTCTAGAAATTTTGTTTTGTACTGGTTACAAATGATCAGTGATGTCAACATATACAGATTGACAAACACATTATTATATGTTGTAAACAGCTAGAACAGTGTAAATATTGCTAAAGAATGTAAAATATTGGTTCTATATTCGAAACCCTGTTAATCGTATGTATATCAAACGTTTTTTCTATTGTGCTCTTAAAATGGCATCACTTTGCAAGGGCATGGATAACATATAAAACGTATTCCCCATTTTTTTTTTTCAGAAATAAAATCGCCATTAATAAAAATATTACTGTTCACCAAGGAAACAAAAAATATGCAATCGCATTTTTTTCTTGTATGTATGTCGGCAGACTTAACAACGTCTGGAAAGCATTAGCATCGATTTAATTTTTTAAGTTTAATACATATTTTAATTGCTTTTAAAGATTATATTCGAGTTGAAGGTCTAGCAATGTTTTTCTGAAACAAAGTGTAAAATTTTCCAACAGAGAATTAGGAATTTAGTGTTCTTAATAGAGGCAATATTGTAAGGGAGCGCTGAGTTTTCTAAAATTAGAGCGATAAACAGATTTTTAATGGATTTATCGAAAAGGTGTTAGAATTTAAAAAAAATTAAAACGCCATTAATTGAGTCAATTGGAAATTTTCCAAATTCGCAATAGAGTAATAGCTATTTCTTGACGATAAAGAGCTGTATGTTTCGGGTCATTATCCTGTTGACATATAAAGGAGTCATTTAACGCTGACTATATAGCACTTCTTACAAATTGTTTTTTATATAATATTTAGATATGAATATTTATCCACGGTTCCCTCTATAAACACAAGTTTTCCAACAACGGATACTGCCATAGACCCTTAAACTAGTACCGTGCAATCTACATCTATTATGGTATCATCCATATACTTTGGTTCGAGCTCGGCATTCGCTCTACGCCATACTTTATCACGCTTATCAATTCCAAAGATATTTACTTTAATTTTGTCCAAAAATATTACAGTGTTTTAGAAAGTTTCTGAGTGGTTTATGACCTCTTAAGCAAAGGAAAGCTGATTTACTTGGCTAATGACTGGCTTTTTTCATATACTTCGGCCGATTTAGGGTGCATAATAGCATTCACAGTCTGAAAGCTCGTGTTTATGGACGGAATATGTTTTTAACTGAATGCTATGTAGTTGGAGTTAAATGAGGATAATGACCCGAAACATACAGCTCTTTATTGCCAAAGATCAGCAGTGTGATACAAAACTTAGTTGATTCAACGGATTTACGACTTATAAAGAAGTTATTAAGAAGAAAAGATGCCCTGCTAAATACTAAATTTCAAAAGAATTCCAATTTTTTTTTAAGTCAAAATATTGTACATACTGCATAGCATTATAGGTTACTATGTAAAAATTAAACAAATACGAGAATAATACTGATAATAATACCCTACAAAACTGATACACTGAATACGTTAAATAAACTTCGAATCACTCTATACTCAGGTTATACGCTTTTGTATAACCTGCACATTGGAGGAATTTCGGACATTATTTTCAGTTGTTTTGGGAGAGGAACATTTATTAATCTTCTGTATTTGTTTTTGCTTTTTTGGCAAATTTATATACTCTCTTTTTAATGAGATAAAACGGAGAGATAAACCAAAAAGAGCAGTTTCACACACATGAAACAACGAATGTAATAAGAAAACAAACATAATCAGAGACCGGTGAACTCAATGTTGATGCACAAACGTTTATGGGACAGATGCATTAGGGAATGGTTGAGTTAGTGACATATCCGGTTATTCGCTTGCAAAACATTATCGATTTGGTTCATATAACATTATGAGTCAAAATAAAAAAATTCAAAATTCAGTTCACCACTAAAGTACATAAGAAGTTTTCTTAATCGAATAATAATTTTGAGAGTATTATTTCAAACATATAATAGGAACGTTTTAAAATATTTGTGAATGGGCAGTTCCAATTTCTTACTAATAAAGTTAAGTAAATGATAGTTTATCAGAATGAAAAAAATATTTCATTTCATCTGCCTTTTTTTAATTAATTACAATTAGATGCTAAATAGCATTTTACTTCACTCGGTTTTAAAACGAGAAAAATTTTGTGAAATCGGTTTAGAGAACACAAAATATGTCATTGTTTTAAAAACATGAAATTTTATTCAGACTCGATTTACATTTATTCTTCTTCTGTCCAAGTGCTTAGAATCGAATTTTATTAAAATAGTAGTTAAATTTATTATTTCCAACCATGAAAAACATATTATTTTAAAAAAATGGAGCCTAATAAGCTTTGAGCTCGAACACAGCCAAAATTATGCTCGGAAATTATTTGACTTAATTAAAGCAATTAAGTTTTCATTAATTATGTTAAATTTTTTAGAATATATCACGTCTTCAACAGGTTAACATCTTCAAGTAAAAATCTTCACCTCTACTTTTCATTAGTCATCTAGTTTGCTCCACATCAGCGGGTGAAGTCCTTTACTCCACCAAACTTAGTTACAATAGCCCCTATTACGAGCATCGTTGTTGTATTTTATCTTTAATCTAGTACAAAAATGTCGAGGTCGAAATGAAACAACAATACTCGTAATAAAGACCAATATGATTTGAATCCTTTTTGTAATATGTAATAAATAAGTTTAGCGATAAATGGAGTATTTCCATTTGAATGACTTTTATGGCATGACAACCAAAGACTTAAATGTTTTTTTTTAAATACATATTTAAATAATCCCATATGTGTAATTAAATGAACAATCACTATCTCTAATTTAAAATTATTTGTTTGATTTAAGTATATCTACTTATGATTCCATTATTCAGAAGTCTTGTATCTTTTCGATATATTCACTTTAAATTCTATATACTTAACAATTCGATTATTCGTTATGGAGTTCATATTCGATTAATAAATAGAAATCCTGACTAGCGGTTGATTTTCTAAGAGAGATCACAATATATTACACACAGAGGGAGAATAAATAATACAACTCACTTGAGAGACCTGCTATAACTAAATAACAAAACATTATGATTTTTTAGTATCAACTTCCGAAACAAATAACTTTGTATTCGCACATACAGAAAACACACATGGAATACATAAATAAATATTTCATATCTCTTGCTACCAATCGAGAGCAGAAAAAGAAATCGATAATTGCCATAGAGCCAGGGTTGCCCGTCTTACGAACTTGTATGATTTTTGGGGGATATTTGGAAATAAAATTTTTAACAATTCGTGAAACAACATGGAGCAAACTAACGATAACATATTGCTTTTTATATTTATAAATTCATTTACTCTCTTGACAAAGGAAATAGTGAAGATTAGGTTAACACCCCCGTTTACATTTATACAGGTATTAGAAAATTTCTTCGTCTTCTTTGTCACAGCACCTTCTCCTCCACCATGGAGAAAATCAAGTCGGTTTTACATATACCTGATGATGTAGTGTCCCGTCATGATGACAACTAAGAGGACAAGTAATTTTCAAGAAAGAGTCCTACGTATTCTACAAGTATTGGTTTTGGGTAATGATTACAAATATGAATGACTCTATGTGAGATCATAATATCTAAAGTGGTGTATGCTCTTGTGCATCCATTAGACATTTTGTTCCCCTTAATTGGTTCCTATCTCGGGAAGGGAGATGCAGAGCGAAGCAAAGTCAGAAAGTGGATAATTCAAAAGCCCTTATAAAAATCCATATAAGCCTAAGAGAGACAGAGGGAGAAAGAAAGAGCGAAAAGATCTTCTACCCGTATCCCGTGAAGTAACATTTCAACTAGTATAATTTCAATTACTAGTAACAATTTAGTAAATCGATGAAACAAGAAAATTATTGATAGTCAACTTTAAAAATTACTTTTAATAAAATTTTATTATCAGTATGAAGTTATTAATTGAAATAACGCTTAATTAATTTTCTACATTCATATATTTGTGATAATAACTTTTTTTCATTTGAAGATTCATGTTTTTTTTACGTTAGAGAATTTAGATTTTTTAAATATTTGTTTGTTAGAGCTTAACGACAAGCTTCACCAAACAGCACTGCATAGTCGCATGTAGATTTCGGGGATTTTTTTTCTCATTTACGCGGCATACCAATAAAGTGAGGCTGGTAGCTCTGCAGAGAGCTATTCGTCATGTTTGAAATTGAGAGAAAAAAAAAACAAAGTAATTTTGATGAAAATTAAACTAAATTTAAATATTTAGTTGTTTTCAATGCGCTGATCAGTTAAGATCAAATTGGTAGCTCTAGAGATTTCAAACGTGCTGTATAACGAAACGGTTTAAGTGTTGGTGGAGGTTGTGTATCATGTACAATAGAAACACTTTTGTAACAAAATAAAGAGCAAAAATAAATTTAAATAATGAAAAATTAATCGATCGCAGGCTTTACTTTCTTTGTGCCATGATAAAAAAGTGTGCAGCAACAATATCATCGACAAAATAATTGAATAACAATTGAAATTAATTTTAGTCTTAATGTTAGTATGGATATTTATTATTTTTATTAAAAGATCATTTATTATTTAAAACTGTTTATCTCTTCTGTATTTTGCGTGTGTTTTTACGTAATTTGCTAAATACTACCACAAATATTTTACCAAAAATTTTAATAAATTTATTTTCCAAAAAACTACGAGCTAAAATATATTAAACAAAAATTTAAAAGGTCCATACATGTTTGTTTAAATAAAAAACAACAATTACGATGTTAGTTTGACTTTTAATTGATCTAAACTTGATTTTGCCAACTATGAAAACAGCATTTTTTTATTTCTTGTTATTGCTTTATTCCACTTCCATTAGCTTATTTTGACGTGAATATAGGGAATTGCGGTTTGGTTTTCAGAGCTACATAAAATGAAATTCTAAATAAAATTACGTGCAAATAAATTCCTCTAATATATGTACATACATAAAAACATTTGTACATATAGATAATCGTTTGTTATAGAATTTTCACATTTGAAATAGTGATCAAATGCTGTGTCAAAACTTTAATTCATTATTGATTATAACATCGAAATATTCTAGTAATCCTAAAAAATTAACCCAATTTATAAAATGAAGCGGTGAATTTCAAAAATATTTAGGGGGAAATGTGGCAAAACCTAAGTATAAACAAGCCATCAAATAAATAATTTGCGTGTAATGTTCTGCTAAAGCGGCACTAGGATTCTCTACTTCGCGCGTTTAATATTTTTTTGCACCCAATGGATCGTATTCTAGAGTATGTAGTGTTTTCATAGCATAAATACATGTACATTTTGTTGTAATATTCATTTAGAGCAAAAATATCCGTAACTTTAAGGTCATTAACCTCAAAATTTGCAAGTCTAAATTTTTTGCACCTTTACTGCACCTGTCGATATCTTTAAATAATTAAAAATTATGACTAAGAAAATTTACTAACTAGTTCACTGGTTAGACGATGTTTACGCAATGAAATTTTTCATGTAATCTGCAGCATAAAACTTTTTTATCCGCCTATATAAGATGAGATGAAAAAATGGGTTAGAAAATTGTGGAAAATTCGTTTCTATCCTAAATGTTTGTATAACCCTCATAATATGGCAATACAAGTTCTATGCAACATAGTATAACCCCACTTTTATAAGTATATCTGCATATTTTTTATTAATTTTTTTTTATATAATTGTTTATACAATATCTCTATATTTTTTTTATAACAATTGATTAAAATATTATAATTGATTAAAATATTATAATTTTATAACAATTTGATTAAAATATTATTTAAGTTGAGGTCTTATTTAGTAGTTAAACAATTTATTTGAAATTATCGATATTTCGTTACTCCCTTAGTATCACCTTCAGGAAAATTATGTATCATACTGAAGATGATACTCAATGAGTATCGAAATACCGATAATTTCAAATAAAGTTGTTTAACCACTACATAAGAATTCAAGCTTCAATAATATTTGAATCAAATCATTTTTATAAACTCTATTGAAAAAACCAAGTGGGCTTTAGTAAATAACCTAAAAGCTCTATCCAACAACCGAAGTTTTGCGTCTTATGTCAGTTTTCAGTGATCACGACCTACATCAATATCTTTTTAATAGGTATATCACGGATTGTAATTTTTTGAACTAATGTGCCTTTCCCACACATAATGCATTTTTTCAGTTTTTTATGTGGTTGCAGTAAAGGTGCTGTCAAAAGGTTAGTTTCCCCAATGTTTCATATATGAACCAACCGGAAATAACAATGTTTCAGGTACTAATTCTTTGGTACTGTGAAACACATTCTTGCATTTTCTTTACGCTCGAAGATGTGTTCTAGTTGCTTTTCGAAAAGCAATATATCGTGAAGCTTCGGTTAGAACGTACACCAATTATACTGAATTATCGATAATTATAAGGAAGAACATCTAAATTATAGTGAACTTTCTCTTATAAACATATCGAAAAATAAGAAGAAAATATAGCCTATAGCAATGTTACCATACTTTTATTTAGTGCAAAAAATATAAATATTAACTCCGGTTATAACGAGCTTCGTCTATATTAAATTACATTAGCCAGTCCCATCTTGTTCATTATAACCGAATTCCACTGTATATCCTAAACACAAGACAGCGTTTTTTCGTAACTAATTTCAGACAATTTCTGACAAAATTTGCCGGCAGCTTCGCATTAAAAGTCATAATTACCCTGACGGACTTTAAAAATCAAATCTCTTTTATAATTTATTTCTGATTTTTATTAATAAGTACAATTAAAAAAATATATTCAAAAACAAATCTGCGGTCCGGCACAGTGTATTGTGTTTACGGGCATAGTGCGAATATTCCTGATTATCATATATTCTTGTGAAAACAACATTAACGGCAAGAAACCGGTACGTACATGGAAAATATCAAAACCATAACAAATTGTATAAAATTAAATAAAATTTACTAAAGTGTTTCCCTATACCAAAATTTTTAAGGTCCATTTTTTACTTTCGAGGAAATACTTCAGGACAAAATATAATAAAATATCAATAAGATTTTATTTTATAAAATTTTAAATAAAATTCACCACGTACCTTATTTGCCATTTCCAAACTTGAAGAAATGGTTCGGTGGTAAAAGATTTACCAACAATGAATAGGTGAAGTCTGCGGTTAATGGCTATTTTAAGGAGCTAGACAGGTCTTACTATAAACAGGGTATCGAAGCTATTAAATATCGCTGTATATATGTATTTACGTAAATTCTTAGCGTATCTAGAATGTTTTATTCCTTAAATACAATTTTTTTCACACAAAAGATTTATTTTATATTCTTGTTTATTAAAAAAATGTTTTTTTTTATTTTTAACTCTGAAACAACAGCTGATTGTTTGCCAAATCTGCCGTGGCTGTTTCTCTCGAAATTTTTCTCACTTACATAATTTTTGAGTACGGGCATACTTTTGGGTAAAATTTGTAGCGCGTGGTACACACATCACACAACACATCTATTAAAATCGTATTTTATTGCAAAATTACTGTTATAAGCGAAAATGTCAATATTTAGTTGATCAAAAATATTATTTTTGACTTGATTTTGATAAAAAAATTTTAATATTTCCTCAATGACCTTTTTTAAAAATTTTGCTACTAAATATTTATTTTCAAGCGTGAGGTCTTTTTTTATTAAAAAAACGTATTTAAATAATTTTATTTAACACTTCGAACCGTCTTGAGTGTCTTCTTCAAGAATTATCTATGTATAATATTTAAAAATTGCAATAACAAAAATATAAATTTGTTTTTCTAATAAATTGAAAATATTTTTAACAAATCAAAAATTAAAAAAAATACATGAAGCCAAAAATTGGGATCTTGAAAAAATTAAAATTTTTTATATTCTAATACAATAACAAAAAACTTCATTACTATTCTTACCAAGGCGAATTCACAACAGGTGAATTTGCCAGCATAGCAAATACAACTCTAACTTTACTCGATGTTAAAGATAGCAGAATAAAAGTAAAAAGTAAATGAAAATATTCCAAAGTAATCAAAACAAATAAGCTAATAATCAAAACAAAATTTATCAGCTGTCCTGTCAATTCTATCTGTTATAAATTTGCCTTGATTCTCGTAATTTAGTTTAATTTTTATTCGAATGATTCAAATGCCTCTGGTAACTTTGGGCAACATGCTCTATATTTACAACCGATAAGTTTTCAAAATCAGAATTATTATTCGAATTAACACATTGCATTTGCCGTTTTTGTGATGTTGTAGTACTCTTATATTTCTGGTCCGACCTAATTCTTAATTTAATTTTTGTATTACCTATATACATATAAAATTTATTACATTCCTCATTATCGTTAATAGTATATTGAATAGTCTACATACTGTTATTATATAATTTATGTGTCATTTTACATTTTTCTTTATCAAAAATATTCGATCTTTCTAATCTTTTTGACATTGAATTAATTTTTTTACATTAATTTTGTATAAAAAATAGACCTCGCGCTTGAAAATTAATATTTAATAATAGAATCCTTAGTATTCCATTGTTTGTTGTTGGCTTAACTAGGTATATGCCTGCATTTCATTGGCGCTAACCAAATCATCAGTACCCTTTTAGCCAAATCATGAATGAAAGCATTCAAAGCTCGTATACTTATGCCACAGGCTACAAATACTATATGAGAATTCAAATACAACTCAATCATATTTTTCTATTTGTAATCAACAAAAACACAAAAATAAATAGCTTTAGAAAGCTTTTGTACAATCACAACACAACAAACAATTATAATTGACTTGCGTCTTTTTTTGTTTTTTCTCATATAGTATTTGTAGTCTGTGGCATAAGTATACGAGCTTTGAATGCTTTCAATCATGATTTGGCTAAAAGGGTACTGATGATTTGGTTAGCGCCAATGAAATGCAGGCATATACCTAGCTAAGCCAACAACAAACAATAGAATATTAAAATAGTTATTTTGGAGAATATCTCGAATAACAAATTTGATAAATATAGAATTCTTAGATTAAGTCAAACTTTTCTTTGAGTGAACTTTTTTTCTGTCCTAGAATGTCAAACTCTTTAACTCCTTGAGTACGGCAACTCTACAGTAAACACTGTCATTTTCTAGGTAAAAAATATAATTCAATATTCTTATTTTTCACTACGAATCAATTAATGATTATTTGGTCAATTAAAAAGGTAAATTAATAAAAATTTAGAATATGACTATAAATAAATACATCCAAATTCTCAATTGGAATCAAAAATTCTCAATTGTTAAGTTTGATTAGAATCACCTTAATTCGCGTCAAAGAAACCCGCTTTACCGAAACGTTGCGTAAATGAAACAGGTTTCATCTCCTTGTCTAGATTAATAGGCTTGATTGTTATTACTAGCTATAAAAATAGATAAACCGCTTTGATTTTTGAAGGTGCAAAATCATATTAAAAATCATAAAAAAATATTTCTATTTTATATTTTAAATTAATTTTTACTTTTTGAATATTTATGCTTTTCATTTTCAATATATGGTTTTCACTTTCAATTTCCAAAGTTCCATAGTTTATTTTCACAATGCGAAATTATTTAACTGTGTGGTAGAACCTCTACTCCGTCTACCTCCATCAAGGTTGTTAAATAATATTAAAATCTGAATATTCTCGTACATATACATATGTATGTACATATGTATGTACAAATATCTATAGTATTTATATATGTAAGTACATTTATCTATTTAGTAAAAAACCAAAATGCAAAAATCAATAAATGCTCTTTAAACAAGACATTAGCCAACACAAAAATACTTCTAAACAAAGGAAACATGAACAGTGAGAAGCAAAAAATGAGCACATATTTAGCCACCTGGCACTGCCCATAGGCTCAAAATATAAGTTACGGAGCCACATATTCAAAGTTAGTCAAGTTTTGATTTTTTTTACATTTTATTAGTATTGACATTTAGTTAGTAACCCAAAACTAATGCAAACAATTTTGCATTAACCCTAAAACGGTATTTTAATTCATTCCGGTTTGTACTTAGTCGTGCCATTCTTTAGCTGAACCCACTACCTAATCTAGATGTGACTTATCTTTAATTTCTGTAAAACGTAAAATTCAAAAGAAATATATTTACACCCACAGTGCTCGAAATATGGATAAATTGGTAGCGAAAATAAAATAATTTTGAAAGGAAATCATTTTGTTGCCAGAAGAGGTCCTCAAAGTCGAAATGACTGAACTAGAATGTGGGTTTTAAAAGATTTACGTAACAAATTTTTAAAATAAAAAATTTATAAAATGAATTTCTGGACGAGCCAAACTCAAATGTAGTTCATTATTAAATCGTTTTCAATTTACAATTTTGTATACCTTCAAAAAAAATATTCACCCTTATGATGGATAAAGTTTTACGTGAAATCTGCTCCCTTTTCACATAATATCGATCACCAATTTTGTATTGTTGTTAAGTCTGTGTCTACATTTTTTCATAATTTTCTTTTGTTAATGGGAAACAGTTTACGTGAAAAATAAGTTCGCTTTTTATCCGCGATGAATAAATAATTCCACTGAAATATCAGAGAAAATTTTTCATAGTATTTTTCATAAATTATTTTCGAAAGCCGTAACTTTTGAATGTACTGAAATAAAACGTACGTCAATCGACGCAATTTTTAAAGCCCAAAAAAATTACTAAATCTAGAAAAACGTCTTGGAAGAAATGTTCGGTGTAAATCCAAAAGACTGAAAACGATATCTCTCGAACCAGTAAACCGATTTTGATCGGATTCGCTGCATTCCAAGCAGGTTTTCAAGTTCGTAAAATGACGAGTGTACAAAATCGATTTGACAGATTAATATTTTTTGAAAAATATATTTTTTCGAAAAATTTTGTTATTCATTTGTTGTGGCCTTAGCTGTCTGACATTTTGTTGCTACTAATCAATTAATGAGTAGACTTCAGCCCTTATATTTGAAAAGCATTTAACCGCTTATGCTTCTACAAAAAAGCTACAATATGAGGGCTTTAAAAAGTTTAATCGTATCTAAAAATAATAAATATAACCAAAAAAGGCTTAGAAAACTTTAATATAAAGAACATAACAAGTTATATTTGACTCGAGTTCTTTAATTTTTCCTGTTTATTGTGTCTATTTGCATAAGATTTCCAAGCCCACTTTGCTTATATGTATTAGTTTATAATTTATGGAAATTTTCATTTTGTACTTGGAAGTTTTTATATAATCATATTTACAATAAATAACAAAAAAAATTATAATTAATTCGTGGAATATTGTGAACAATTTTATTATACATTTTTTCGAAAACTTTATCCTAAAAAATCTCAAAATCTTCCACGTCCAATTAATTCATATTCACAAAACATCTAAGCGAGTTGAAACTCCTTAGTTCAGTCATTCAAAAGTTGTGAGAAATATCCGTTTAGCAGTTCAAAAGTTACAAGGAGTTTACATACATGTATACATACACAAACACACTCAGTCATACAGTTATCCATACGGACATTATCGCAGAAAAAGTCAGAATAGCTTCTTAACTCAAAACGTCGAGATCTGATGAAAATTCAATTGTCGAAAATAGGGGAGAGAAATAGAACAAAAGAATAATAAAAAAATTCTTTTAAAAATAAAACTATTTTATACACCTATCTTTTATAAAATTGTGTCCATAAGAACTCGAAATTTTATGATTTTATTCTTTTAGTTCAAAAGTTATGATTGTTTCTTATTTCTTGTTTCGCAGCACAAGATTAATTTCTATAGAAACTTTTATGCAGAAATTTAAATACAACCTTAAATTGTGAACCACTAGCGATAAAATCGTAAAATGTGTGTGTGTGTATGTGTGTATTATAGAGATTATTAATTGTTTATATATATTTTCATATTTCTTATACAAAAATTGGAATAAAAACTTTGCAGGAAGTATAAGAAAAATTGTTTCCACAGAAATTGTTTGAATGTTTCTTCAGGAAATCTTCAACTTTTTTGGACTCGAATTATTTGATATACTCGTATCCAGTAATTTAAAAATCAAATGTAATAGGACTAAATAATCAGTTTTTTATTCCTTCATCTCTTCTCCATTTCAATAGACTACTATTTTTTTTAAATGCAAAGCCCTTTAAAAGGACAAAAGAAGAGGAAATGAAAAACCAAGTACGCAGTTTGACTATGTTATGTTCCTAGATTAATGGGACAACCAAAAAAAAATAAAACCTTTGATGGTAAGTTCTGAGTATGCACGCTCTTGAGTACACCCACGAAGCATCCAAAATTTTATGGATTACGCTCATGCACAATCTCATTACATTTTTATTTTCTTCAATAAGTATTCATATCTTAAATCTAAAAATTAATTACTATAATACACACAGAGCCAGATTAAAATCTAATTTCCATGACTATAAAAAGTTGTAGTAACGTTTATGAAAACAGAAGCCGACAAAATCTTCGAAAATATCATTTAAACAAGTGAAACAACAATTTGCTTAATTTTTCATTGTGAACACTATTGAAAAAACACTTTTTAATCATCTTGTATATATGTAATTATATACGATTTCCATTTGTATTTAAAAATTTATTAATTATTGTTACAAGTGTCAGATTTGTCAGAAAAGTTTGTTTCAAAACTTCCGAATTATCATGCATCTGTTTTTTTTTTCAATTTGTTTTGCAGCAAACCATACACTTTTTCCGTTTGTTTCCAATGAAATTTTCTAAAGAATCGCGTTTTTGCATTATATATTTTACATTTATAATTTATTTTTAAAATACAATTTGACATGAACGAATAATGAAAGATATTGTGTCTGGTATCATTCTTACATCTTATCAAAGATGTTTCTAAGGTCTCTAAATATATGTATGTAGATATGTATGTACATATGTATGTATATCTGCTTGTTCCTATTACAAGACTTTCTTTCCTCTTCTGCTTCAACTTGTTAAAAGTTTTCGGGTTTATATCCAGCAATTTGGTAAAACCTTAAGAGAAATTTCATTTTATCGTTTTTAAAAAGACTCTTTCTTGCGTTAATAATTTATGAAACGAATGTCGAAGTTCATTGTACTTTTTTTTCAAAACGATATAATAACAAAATGTTTAACGCAAACAGTAATAACAATAATAAACATTTAAAAAATCACATTATTTTGTTAATTTTATACCGTATTTTATGTGGGAACATATGGATGCATGTACATACCCATATGGTTGTATGTACTCGTATGTCTGTAAATGTTGAAATTATATCCAATCAAAATCTATGATTTCTTATTGCGCTAAAAATACTTCTTGAAATTAGTTATACGACTTTGAAAAAAAAGCTTTTTATCAAAATTTTGTAGCTTAACAAATTGAATCATGTATTTAAAAAAACAATTGACTAAGAAAAAAAATTTTGTAAACAACTTAATTTTAAATAACATGTTTATTCAGCAGCAGCAGGTCTTTTTAATTTAAAAAAATATTTTTTTAGTTTTATTTTTTAATATTTCACCAAAGCAATACAACAAGAAATATTTATTAAAAAGATGATGCATATTCTAAAAAAATAGATATCAAACCAATCCTTCGTATTATTACTGAGGATAGTAATGATATCGTGTTAAAAACGTTTAATAAGAGTATGATTCTAAACTTCCATATTTTAGATACCTTTGTGATAAGAAGGAACAACGATATATTGATAGAATTATCAATTATTGTTCTAAACATCCTTGGAAGATGACCATAAACATAGCTAAGAATATGATAGAAAAAGATATTAGGAATAAGTGATAACGAATTCCATAAGAAAAATAGAGAAAAAATGACGAGTATTTTATTGAAGATAATTTTCCAATCATACTTATTTACCAATTGATAAGAGGATATGGAAATAAGAGTGTAAATACAACAAATAACGTAACAGAAGCAGAATTATACAAGTAATTAACATATAATCCTCAAAATTTCAAACAAGTTCGAAAAATCAAAAATGTTTGATAAAGTACAGGATTGCTCATTAATCTAGTTGCACGAAATTCAATGAAAGATAGAATAGAAAAATTTTAAAAATTAAATGTAGTGTACAAAATATCTTGTGGTGTAAATGACAGAGGAGGCTGTAACAAGGTTTATGTAGGGACTACGAAGAATGAACTTAAAAGAAGAATAACAGAGGACGGTTGTGATCAAAGATATAGGAACATACTCGTATATACACAGACGACAGCATTATCTTCGCATTGTAGTATATAATCACTATCGCAAATTTGAAGACACATTAACTTTAGATAGGGATAATAATCATAGAAGCAGATATATATTAGAGATGTTAGAAAAATAATTAACGTCCCTACCCATAGAAGAATAAACTAAAACATACAGTGACAGCTTAGCACAGATTTAGAGATACTTAGTAGGAAGTGGAATATATTATATTATATGTTAAATTTAATAAAATTTTTCTTTATGTGTTTGTTAAATGTATGTAAAGACAAAGCAAGTTTCGTAATTAATATTTTTTTAAATTTGTATAACATTTTATATGTATGGCAGAGAAAACAATATTTTTCATTTAATGATAAAAATAAAATTTTTCTTGACGATGCCAGTTGACGTTCGGGCGAAATACTGAAAAAATATAAATAAAAATATTTCAATAAATTGCAAAGATCTGCTGCTAGAATGAACATAAATAAAAAGGGTGGAAGAAAATTTAATTATATCAAAACAAAATTTTCCAAAAGAATACAAAACCGAAGCAAGAAAAGGCTCAATACAGATGATAGGGAATGTTGAAGTGTAATGTTATTATGTAACCTATTATGATGGGGAATGTCAATGTACTTAAACTATTAAAAGAGCTTTTAAAGTGGTTTCGCAAATTTTTGAGTTTTGCGTTAACTGGCACATTGTTCATCCGAGTTCCAAGTGAAATGTATGCGGCCCCACTATGAACATGCCTATTCAAAGAGAAATATATATATGTATATATATATATATATATATATATATATATATATATATATATATATATATATATATATATATATATATATATATATTCGAAAATTATTATACAAATGGTTGAGTTTACGATAATCGGCGAAGTGTCTGTTCGATTTTTAGGGTCCTTCCAAGATTTTTCATAGTACTAAACCGTTCATTTGAAAATAGCTCAATAAATTTCACAGTTATGTTATAATAATTATTTCGGGAGGGCGAATTACCCTTACCTGCAAAAAAAATTTTTTTGGAGAATCGTTGTTATGCGTGTACAACCATTAAGACAAAGCAAAAAATACATATAAATTGATTTAAAAAATAAATATCAGTAAAAAAATCCAAAGAAACATTACAATTAATAGAACAGAGGGTAAAACGGTTGTATTATAATTTTATCAAATAGTAATTCTTCTTCCACTGTGCGAAACTATCCAATAATAAAAGCATGACATTTTATGTACTAACTCTCTAAATAGTAAAAAAGTTTCAAACTAACCAGACGAACATTAATTATAGTTGTGAACAATTTTCATCCCCATACAATTTGTATGAAGCAAACCGAAATAACAGCGTTGTAAGAAGTGAAGTTAGATGCAGAAAACAAAAAAGTACATAAATTACAATGCCAAACTAGTAAAACAATAATACAAATTGTTAAGACTATAAAAAAGTCTAGAATAACTTTTATATCTGATTTTAACATCATGAAATTTCGAATAAAATGCAAAATATCAGAAGAAAATAAACAATTGTTCAGAATTGAAATACATACATAAATATTTTTTTCATATTGCTTCGTTAGCTTTTTAAATCTTCAATTGTTATTTTATTCTTTAGCTTTTGTAAAAATTAAGCCCTTATAAAATGAGAAATATTAAATTTAGAAAAAAATTTTAATAATGATTTGGTCTTATAAAACGTAAAATTTCCTTCCATACTATTTAACATATTGCTGTCACACAATCATACTTTTTCATATTATTTGAGTCTGTGACAAGTCTCAATACCCAGTAAGTATTGTAGTGTGAAATTCTCAAAAATTAAATGAGAATTATAATCAACATTACATATAGAAAACAAAACAACACAACAGCAAAAATATTGTCGGATTTCATTTCAGATTTTGGTTCTATACAACTGATTAACATTTAATTAACACTAAAAAGCAAAAATTCTAATCTATATAAAATCTAGGAGTAAAAGTGCTGCAAAGGCGAGTCTGTCCACCAAGTGAAACATGCTCAAATACTACTAAAATATTATTTGACCCATTTTTAAAACCAGACATTTTTATCAATAAATAATAATAATTATTGTTGGCCTTCAGACACACGTATGTGGCTTATCATATTCGTATGTATGTATACTAAATTTCATATGTAGAACACCTAAACAACACAAATTGCAAGTTTGGGTTCAGATGTCATTATATTAAAAATGTTATTACCAAGCGAAACACACAAAATCGACCTTTTCAGACGATATTGCTTTTGGCTCATTCTGAAATCAAATCACCTAATCAATAACTTGCAGTTTCATGCGCTAAAATTAAAACAAACTCTGAAGGTTTTAAATCGCTAATGAAACATTGCAATTATAAAAATAAACAATTAAATTATTCAAACAAATTGGTAAATACACTATCGCAAGAAATTTTACACTAAATATTATCTGAAACCTTAAATTGCCGACTACATTCATGATTTTATGGCGTTCTATAACTCAAACATAATTTAATTGAATGGAAGGAAAAATAAATTGTACATAAAAAGCAAGTAAGTATATGTACGAGTATAAATTCGTGTATACAGTGAGCGTTGAAAAAAGTAAACAGCGAAGTTTCTTTTCGTTGGAAGAGGAGCAACGCCTTGGCAAATAGGTAATTTAGTAGCCTTTCTGAGAATATCAATCAAGAAGTTAGATAAAATCAACTCCTTCATTTGGATCAGCCGATGGTTTAATCGCTGACTCCCTTATGGCGCAAAGTGCCATAACGTACGGAAGCGAATTCTCTATTTAAGTACTTCTTCATCACCGTCTTCGAATTTCAACTATCTCTTTCCCACTCCTCTCTTTCTTTCCCTCTCTCTCCCTCAAGTTTCTCAGAAAGAAACCATACAATTTTTGACCCAAGACACAAATCTAAACCTAACCTACTTCCATCGTATTCCTATGAATCGTAATAACCTTCTAATCTACTCTAGCCCTATAATAATCCAACTACTGTAGCAATGATTTGATAGAAAAATCTTAAAAACTATATTTCTTAACTTAAGAAAATGGTTTACGAATATGTTGCGGATAAAATGGATTACAAGTGTAACAGAGTTCAATCAAATTCTTTTGGAATCAATGTCTTTAATTCAACAGTAGAAGCAAATTCAAAAGCAGATCTAGGAAGCAATAAAATTTTTATTTCCCATTGAATACTGAAATAAAGGGTAATTTTTAGCAACTTTCTTTTTTGCAACACTGTTTTTGGCAGCTCAGCTGTTTTCCTGTAACATGTTACTCATAAACATGTTCAGTTTGGTATATAATTTAACCATGAATCAACTTACAAACGAACAACGCTTGTAGATTATTCAAAATTGATGCTGTGTTAAGAAAGTGCATCGTTCACTTTTTTATCGGAAAATTGTGTTCAGCGAAAAAGCTCATTTTTGGTTATATGGATACGTGATCAAGCAAATTGCCGTATATGGTGTGAAGAGCAGCCAGATGCACTGTTTGGTGTGGATTTTGGGCCGGTGGCATCATTGGACTGTACTTTTTCAAAGACGACGAAGGCAGGAACATTACTGTAAATGGCGAACGCTACCGTGCGATGATTAAATTTTTTTTGCCCAAAATAGAAAGGCTGGATGTGTCAGACATGTGGTTTCAACAAGACGGTGCCACATGCCACACAGCACGCGAAACAATAGCCCGATTGAGAGGCGAGTTCGGTGAAGGGTTTATTTCACGTTTGGGGACAGTCGATTGGCCGCTGAGATCATGCGATTTGGCGCCTTTAGACTATTTTTTATTATGTTAAGGCTAATATCTATAGGGACAAACTTGCAACTGTTGACGCACTGGAAGAAATTATTGAAGAATTTGTTCGTGAGATACCGGCCGATATTTTGGAGAAAGTATGCCAAAATTAGACCCAGCGTATGAACCATTTGAGGCGTAGCGTTTATGTATAACGAAAGGTTAAATATTTCGAACTCATAATGTCTTTGGTAAATGTTTTAAAATAATTTAGTTGTACAATAAGTTAGTTCTCTTTTAGTACTCACTGTATATACGTGCACACATATGTATGTATGGTATATATATGTAGATCTTTGAGTAAAATTGTTTATATAATTAACGACATTTTCTACTTATCATTGAATTGTTTAAATGTCTGAGCAATCTAAAGATTAAATGAGAGCAACGACTGACAAAGTGGGAGAAATATTTATAAAAAGAGAAAATACTTATTTAGTATGAGTGAAAAATAAAAATGTTGATTTTTTCAAATCTTATCACCAAAGAAAGAAAACTTACACCGAAAGTTGGTGCTTATCACATATTTCTTGTTTTATAATGTCCAGCTCCAAATGACAAATCGTTGAAAACATAAATGATAAGAAATCAATAGACATAAACTTAAATTGTTTACAGATTAATTAATAATTTCATGTGTTAATTTTTCTTATTAAATTATAGCGCTGATAAAAGGCGATTTAGCCCCAAAATTAACAGGAATTTTTGTTTGGAATAGCAGTAGTAATAAATTAGAAATGTCAAACTGATAATGGATGCTTTTGAGTCCTATCTTGATGTCTCATTTAATAGGAAACTCCACTAAATATTTTTCTTCCACTTAAAGAATTAAATAGTTGTAAAAGTTCTATGAGGGTAAAAATTAATATCGAATTATAATAGACTTCTAAAATAATAATTTTCCTTCTAAAAAATCACTACACGAAGCATTTAAAGTTATTTTCAGTAGAATACCAATACCAACTTGGTATAAGGGTAATACCAAATTTTTTATACCCAAAAATACACTTCGAAATTTTTTTTACATATACTCCTCTTGGTATTATATGATGCATACGCCAGAGCGATATCACTTATAGTTCCGAAGTTGTAGCCAATGTGTTTTAAGATTTAAAAATAATCTGTAAATAGCACCTTCCCATATTGGTTTCACGTTTCAAATGGAAAAAAATATTTTAAAAAAATTTTTAACTCGAAGAAATACTATTTAGCATTAAAGAAGCAGTCACATCTTTTGGACCCATTTAAAACCCACTTTAAAATTTTCATTGTTATCTATTTTCTATAAAAATAAAATGTAAAATATCATTTTCAAGACATTTTCGAATTTTCGAGCTGCTCTCGACAAGGTTGGTCATTTAAATTAACTATTTAAAGAAAGAAAGTTCAGAGCTTTCCAACGATACAAATTTTATTTGAATCCGATAATTCGTTCTAAACTTCGGAGCGCTATAAGTTCGGAATAATAAGTGGTATCATCACAATAATTTATGCATCATATGCTGCGCAGAAAAAATCAAAACATGTACACTTATTTTTTATTTTTTTTATTTTTTATTTTTTTAAATCGGAGGAGATCGAAATTCAGCCTTATCCTTCCAGATAAAAATCGCAAAAAACTTAAAAAAATTCGATTTTTTAACATTAGCATGTTAACAACATTTTTGACAGCTTTGTTAATGTTAACATGCTAATGTTAAAAAATCGAATTTTTTTAAGTTTTTTGCGATTTTTATCTGGAAGGAGTTTTTTTGATTTTATATGTTCGCAATTTTTGTTCTTTATGACAAGAGCTACAAGTTTGCCTCAGAGAGTAAATCGAAATTCGGAACGGTTTGCAAGATATGAGCCCGAGAAAATTATCACTTTTTTGCGAAAATGATACCGAGGCCCCAAATCTTTGGCGGCCCATAAAAAAAGTGCATGACTTTGGGAAAAATTGGAAGACACGGGTCTTTTTTTTAGTCTTTTATCACGTAGTGGTGTCCGTATATGGTTATTTTTTTTCGTGTTGCACTGTATAAGTCGCACAATCTTTATGTTGTTCATCACAAGAAATTTGTCTTTGCAATTGAGTAGCCCAATAGACGAAATCCGATCATTATGACATTAAATCGCTATTCTAAAATTGTTTTATTTATAACAGTGAAGGTACTTTGAAGACCAACCCCGAATTATTGCTTCAAATGGCAATTAAACCCAAAAACAAAAATAGAAATGGAAAATGATGGGCGAACAGAGAAGAAAATGGTTCTGAACTTTTTTGTCTTTGCTTATTTATATACTCGTAATTTTCGTTTAACCTGATTTTCTTCTGTCCATTAGAAAAAAAAAAGCTGTGGAAAGAAAAAATTATATGTTTATAAGTCACTACATTTTAAAACGTTGCGCTATAGAGTCTACAATGTAGAAAATCTATTGCAGCAGACAAGGAATTATAGTAATCGATGGTTGCACATCGGTCGAGGGCAAGCCGAGCCATTTTTCCTCAAGCTTAAGTAGTGTCATACGCGAATTAAATTCGCCTTCATACGTATTTTTTATTGCAGAGAAACCAAAGAATGCATTATAAATTAATGATATATCATCAACACAAAAAAAAACACATGATCAACTGTTCTGTTGACACCACCTGGTACAGTTAATTCACCTTGATGTAAACTCAACAAATGCAATTCTCCAATTTGCACAAAGTCAAAAACAACAGAATAGAAGTAGAGAGCAAAGCAAAATAATCATAAACAAATAAGCGAATAATCAAAACAAATGACAAATTTTGACATTGAGCGATGAAAACTTTTAAACAAAAATTATCAGCTGCGCTATCAATTCCATCAGTTATGAGCTCGCGTAATTTTGTTTTTAGTAATTTTTTTCAATTTCTCAATTTTATTTTTTTCTATTTCAAACTTTTGTTATAACTTTCTTTTATTTAATTGAAAATGTTCCCTGATGAAGCCACACAAAAACTGACGAAATTTCAGAAATAAATTGTAATACGAGTATATGTTTAAAAAAACATTTGTTTTGAAATAGATTAATTTCCATCACATACCTGAAAATTTATATAAATTAATTAAATAGACTGCCTGCAGGTGATAAGCAAATAAGTTTTATTTTCGTTTGAAATTCAGGTGTACGATAACAGGCAGCCAGAGAAGTGTAAAAAATTTTTGTGTTCCTATAATCTTTTCTAACTCTGTACATGGTAACAGGCAGGAATAATTTTTGTAAAATTTCTATGAACTTGAAATGAATAAATAAAATTTAATAAATAAAAATACACGCACCAGTAGAATTAAGATTAAAATAACATCAATTAAATATAGTCATATTGACAACTGATGTTTCTAGTTTTTAAATTGTTTATGAGAGATTCTTATTTATTTTTAGCTGCATAATTTACATATATAAAATGTTAATAAGTTGCGATTGCTGATATATTATTTATTTTTTAAATTATCTTAAAAAGCAGCATAATTTTAATTTTTTATGGGGATCCGTTGCAAATGTATTTACTTCCTCAATATTATCAAAAATAGAAAAAATATTATACAGATAATCTAAATCTTAAATTTAAAAACGGAAAATAAGGTCAAGTTTATCATACTTTTACTCGTATTATCGGTCAAATAATGGACACATAAAGTGCAAATTCAATGATTATTTGCTTCCAATGAACTTGTTGTTTGTATTCAAGGACAAGACAAACAAGCAAAACTTTTTCTGCGTTCGTTTTGACAGAATTTCGCTTAAGCACATGCAATAAGAAATGCCAAATATTTTGCCGCATAATAAGAGGAAATTGGCTTGCAAGTTAATTATTATGCACAATATTGTCCGCATAAAACATGCATCTGCTATGTTAAAAAAATTATATACATATGTACATACATACATATGTATTTTGTTTGAAAAACTTAAGCATGCATGTCCATACATGCATACACCAGTTTAATTGATTAGATCCACATAATTTTTGTTATTAAATGGTCATATTCTTCAGAAAGTTTTATAAATAATAAGAACAAAAGTTTTACTACTAGCGAACTTAAAAGTATGTTAAAGATATTAAACTTTCATAAAAATGGATTCGAAATAGAGAACAGAGAGCCAAATTCTGCGCAAGACGTCATCGGCACATTTGAAATATCAGATGATGAAGACAATGGCGAAACACCAGCAAACACAAATCCGATATCAGCTGCCGAAGCCATTAAGGTTTTTGATAATGGTATCGAATGGAATTTGGGACGATTTTCCGTCATCCCACGTCAAATTTGGTTTTTAAACAGACCGGTTTCGGCTTTGTGCCATCTTCAGTGTTCTCTTGAATACTCTCGAATGGGCTGAGGCTAATACCACAAATTTCGCGAATATATAAGCTCTACATTGCTCGGTAAACAAACCAAAGAAACAAACAACTATTACTAATTTTTTCCAGTCATAAATTTAAACTTTAGTATTACATGGAAATAAATAATATAACCTATAAATGCATTTAAAATATATAAATTAGTTTTTTAAATAAAAAAATTCAACCTTGATTTAGTGAAAAACCTGGGTATAGTGAAATCGCTCTGCAAAATTAGTTCACTCTACCCAGACAGCACTGTAGTTCATTTTTAATAATTTCATCAGATTTCAGATCTCATCATTTTAAGGCTATAAGAAGCTCTTTGATCTATATTCACAATAACGTTCTTATTCAAGTATGTATGTAAAAATGTGTGTATATAAGCCTCTAATAACTTTTGCATGTTTGAACTGGTTGAAACAAAATTTGCTGTATTCTAAAGATTTTGGCCTGACTTAGATATTGTGTGAATACGAGGTTTTTCAAAATAAATTTTTTTCGATTAGACCAAAATTTTAATCAGATCTTAACCCAAGAGAACAAAATCAACAACCGAAATGTTTGTTAAAATCGATTTATTTCTTCGAGGTACATACTCGTAGCTGTCGAATATTTTCGAAAAAAAAATAATAATAATAATAACTATGTATAAGGATTCTTGTCATATCGATTTTACAAATTCTGTTATATTTCGGAATTAGGGAAACTACCGTAGATGTGAAATTCGTTGGCGGAAGATCATTGTTGAAAATTTTCGAAAATAGTGTTTTTGTTTTATATAACTCCGAAAATTTTTGTCAAATCGGCATTCTAAATTCGGTAATTTTTTTCGAACTTGTATAAAATACCAAAAATTTTAGTGGGAAGTTTCAGGGAAGGCCTAACAAAGTTAGCATTATTAGTATTTTTTATAAGCTTTATTCATAATTATATCACGAAATTTGTTGCAAGTTTTTTCTATTGGCTAACAAGAAGAATACAGAATAAAGGAAATGTATGATAAAATAATAGATTTCATGCAGCAATTTTCACAAATTATTTCATGCTGTAAAACTAGTCTTATGGGCATACTTTTATTTCCTACATAATTTATAATTGAATTGACGTCATATCATTGTTTAAGAAGAGTCTGTCCCATTTGTTATGAAAGGAAGCAGAAAAAACCAACACATTGAAGGTTTAGAGGGTTAGGTTAAATTAGACTGGATGGTCATAGACATCGCATAGATCAGAAGTGGTACTTAGCAATACCAATGACAATAATCTTATCGGTATGACATCCCCGTTCGTGGTGCCCGTTCTGAACGACTACCACACAAATTTAGCAAATCTTAACAGTCTCAATCATCATCACAATCTACAAGTTCAATATTCGGGACAGTGTGAGCAGCAAGAATTCTACATCTTGCATGGCACAGAGGCGGACTCTGACATAGTAGGCGCCCCATTGTCTCATTAAGACCTTCTTCCCTACACCTCATGCAGGTACTATCGAGAATCTGACGCATTTTGGCAGCAAACGAAGCTGTCCAACTGTGTCCATTTAATACCCCCGTAAGAAATCTACAGTAACTTCTCATTACTTAGAGGTTACAATGTTCCACAGTGTTTTATACAATATTACTGAGCACATTTTGAATAAGTACAATATTAACCCTTACAACACATTTTAAATTTTTATTTATTCCTGGTGTTGGATTTCGAGCATTAGTACATTCGATGACCTATAGTAAAATTGCATGGCAAATATTTTTCGCGAACAATTTTAACCTGCTACATCGCTAATTAAGAGGGAGTTTTTATCCCTCTTCAAGAAATGGAACTAAAGAGACCCATACCGCGAAGACTATTCCACAGAAATATTTTTCGTAGTGTTTTACATAAAACTGCTGAGATCACAACTTATACCTAAAATTTAGGGATTACAAGATTTCCTATGTCGATTCAATACAAAGATTTGTGAAACTACGCCTAAAATGAGCGCCAAACGCTACCTGTCAAAACGTCGATTCATGTATGTTTTTCTTTTATATCATATACCAGTCGTTAGTCTTGTTATTTTAAAAAAAGTTTGATTTTGTTGTACAGTTATTTGCAGTCTTAATTTAATTTATGGATACTACGAGCTTTCCTCTACTTTAAATCTAAGATTAAGAGCCTAATTGTGTATTTCACTCAGGTGAAGGAAGCATTGCGCTATTGTAATACAATTCTGCTACACAAAGATTTAGCATAAATCTTGTACCGGATTTTGACAAATAAATAAATGAGTAAATAAAACGTACTACTTATCGGATTATCAACCGGACTGTACCACCGTCGTAAGCACTCGTAAAAATTTAAATTTATAGTATAGCGTTTGCCCCTCATAATTTTTTCCCGTTGAAAAATAAAAAAACTTCTAAGGAAATTTTTTCATTTATAATAAGAGAATGGCGGAACGAAAAGATTCTCAAGAATAAGGAATACAAACAGTTTTTTTAAGCAAAAAAAGTCAATTTATTTGTAACACTTCTAGTTAACTTGCTTATAGCTTTGCAAATATTGCGTGTACGAGTATGTTTTAAGTTCAATGGAATACTCTATCCGTGGTTAGTAAAATTTTTGTTCTATATTATGGGCACATAATCAATTGAACAGGAGTGTATGTACGTATGTGTACACTTTCACAAAACTTTAATTATGTTTTTATGTCCCATAATTTAAAAAATGATGAAATACGAAAAATGGGTCATGTATTGTACATATATAAAACTAGAGATGTGCGAATGCAGGGAGGGATATATTTGTATGACGTGTGATTCATGGCTGAATTTACAAAATCACGCACATACATACATATGTATATACTCGTAGATACGAATTCACTCAAAGTAATTTAATTATTATTATATTTTTTATTTTTTGTTTAAATGTCAAGTCACAGATTTACCGCATTTAATACCGGCATTTAATTACCAGAAGACGAAAGTGATCGTTTATAATATGTATGTTTTTGGGCATTTTTGTTCAATAAAATACATAAATAACTACAATCCGATTTTATTTTTAAAATTATGGAGGAAAGTATAAATAAATACAATATGTATAAATATAATAAATATAAAAGACATCACTGCATCAGTGTCGCAACAGTTCATAAGAAATTGAATTTTAAATGCAAACTAAAACTTCTAAAAATATAGTCAAATATTATGTACATATATTTTTATTTTTTAGTGAAGAACTTGAACATTTGCCATGTGTGAATGTGCGTAAGTGAAATATATATGTAAGTATGTATGTAAGACAAGTAATACTCGCGAACACAAATCTACTTAAAATATAATTGCGATCAGGATCGTTTTCAGATCAATGGAAATCGCTATCGAATGTACATTCTCAGATACACACATAAACATGTATGTTCATACATTTGCAAATATATAAACATCAGGTGTTTTCTAGAAACTTTAACATAAAAAGAAAGAAAGGAAAATATATTACTATTTGGAACTCGAAAGGTTTTCTTTTCGAATTGAAGAGATAAATCAGGTAGCAACTATCAGAATAGAAAATCAAGACTACTCATATGCCAGCCCCACAATATTTTTTTTTCTTCCTGATAGAACTCCTAGTGCATGGCACATTTTTCTCACTTTGTTAAAGTTCTATAACCTCTCTCTTCAATTTGTTAATCAGTTCTAAGAAACCTTTGTAGATCGATGTGAAAAAGTGTTGTGATAAAAAGGGAAATCTGAAAAAAATTTTATTCTCAAAAATGTTTTTTATTGTTTTCAACTCACAGAGGTGGGGGTGAGGGTGCAATTTATGACTGACAACCTGGGTTCGTATCCTGTTCAAGACAAGTCATTAAAAAAAATTAACATCATGATTTTTCTGATTTACTTAGTTGGCGTTGTGTTAATTGTTGTTGGACTGTTTAAGTGATGAAGAAATAACACTGGTCACTTAAAAGTAACAGCAATTGGATACTCTCTACGCCAGTGATGGAAAAGTTGTTACGATCGTACTTTTTTTGATACTATTTGATTTGATAAAATACCGTGTTACTCCTCTGTTACATTTGATACTCTCAGTGACACGTCTTAAATTCATCTGTTTTAGCATTTCCCTTTCATCACTTATAGTTTATGAAAATGACATAAATCTCCAATTTTGCAATAGTTCAAGTAGAAGGGAGGAGCTCACAACATTCCAAGAGAACTTCAGTACTTAATTGCATGTCATATATAAGTATGTAGCAACCAGGTGGCTTTCACGGGAGGAAGTAGTTAAAAGAATTTTGGAGCAATGGGAGCCGTTGAGGTCATTTTACGTTAAACTATTTTGAAAGGGATTCAAGAAATGAAAGGATCGAATTTATAAAATCCGGATTTTTTGATCCAGTATTCAAAATGACCTTTTTATTCCTCCAATATGTTTTAAAGATTATAAATTCCATTAACATAGAAATGCAGTCGGAAGATGTTCGTATGAATATATTTTTGCCAAGATTAAAATATTTGTTTCGACAAATAGCTCGAAACTTTATAAATAAAGACATCTTGGACAAATGTAGCCTCGTACAGCTAAATATTAATGAAAATCACATTCCCTTGGATGATATTTGTTGTGGCTCTGAAGTTGATTTATATTTAAATACAAACGATGTGGAAATAAGTGTGGTAAATACGTTTAGGAAAACTGTAAACAATTTTGTATTAAATTTTGTGAAGTTCTAAGAAAAAAAGTTGACTTTGACAGTGAAATGTTAATTTAGTTTAGTAAATTTCCCCCTGAAAATGTTTTGTCTGGTAGAACTAATAGTATTATACCACTTCTGTTAAAAATGTTTCCAAATGAAAGGCAAAATTTTGAAATTATAAACTCTCAGTACAGGGCATTGGCAGATGTTGAAGAACTTAAGCCTTTGGCAAATGAAAATATTTGTAGCTTTTGGTCTAAAGTGGCTAAAACTAAAAGCTCTTTGGGCGAATATATGTTTTCCGATATTTCGAAAATTGCAAATGGAATTTTATCTATTCCTCACTCCTCTGCAAATGTAGAGAGAATTTATTCGTATCAAAATCTAATAAAAATCAAACAAAGAAATAGGCTTAATGTTGAAACCGTATCAAGTCTTATTCAGACCAAGGATTTATTGTAATCTAAAGACACCTGTTGTTATAACTTTGACATATCTAATAAAATAATGTCAAACAAATTGTAATTGCTATAAACTTTATTACTTTTGATCTCGTTTATAATTATTTACTTATGTTCCTTTAAACACGTCCACATTTAAGTACAAATATTTTTTAAATATAGATACTTTTAAAGTATAGCTATTGTTTGTTTTTTACATAACTATTAGTTAAAATAGATTGTTTAGTTATAATAATGAATTTGTATTTAAACATATATATTTATGTCCTCGGTTATTTTATTTTTTTTTTTTTTTTTTTTTGAATATGTAAAATTTTATATTGGGTATTTTTTAAGGTATAAAACTTTAAATTGAAATAAATCCTAGGTGAATAACGCTACTGGTATAGATTTGGGCTTATTTGAAGGACAATACTCAATGATTTTGACTTTAATGTGATGGAGGAAGTTTTTTTTGGAAAAGGTCTTAAAATGTAAGAGAAAATTATTTTCGAAATAAACCCAAATCCATTCAATTGGCACTATTTATCTAGGGGATATTTCAGTTTAAAGTGATATACCTTAAAAAGCACAAAATAAATTTTAAAAATGTTTTGTTTATAGGTAAAATGAACTTTTTATGTATTGATTTATGGTTTTTGTTAACTTTTTGGTTTCATAAAGATTTTTTTACTGTTTAATAAAAATTAAAAAAAAATAAGATTTGTTACTCTTGAGGTTAAAAAAGTACTCTCAGAAAAATTTTTTCATACCGAAATGAAAATCTAATTTCCCATCACTGCTCTACGCTAATGTTTACTGTATCAAGTGGCCCTCCTCTCTCTCTCTCTCTCTCTCTCTGTGTGTCTTCTAATTTCAGAACCTGTCCTCTCTACCCTATCCCTTCAACAAAAGAATTAACACCTTAATTTAAGTAGTAGGCATTATTTGCCTGAGTGTAAGTTCTCTTTAAAAAAATATTTAAACGAAATTTATTTTCGTTTTAATTAACGCCCTAATTTTGTAAATTTAAACGAAAATTCGTTTCGATTATTTGAAAGCAAAAACAAATTTGAGTCTTGTATCGTTATTTTCAATACAAATAATCGCAACGAATTTTCATTTGAATTTACAAATGAAGTTTCCACAAGTCAAACAAACAGTCAGCTCGCCTAGAATACATGTGTGTACATGTAAAAAAAACTCTCCATTTTTTGAGTAGACCCTATAGAAAATTTCTGGCCAAATTGAATATCTGCAGAGTGACAACCACACACATTGATTTACAAAATCATACAACAGAGTGAAAGTGTATTTGAAATATTTGAAGTATCTGTTTGAATGAATTTAATTTTTCAATTAAATTGTGGTCATTTCCAACTTTGTTTGTTACTTGGCATTATTTTTATTTGATATACCACATGGTACTGTGGTATTTCTTGCATTGCAATTTAATATTCGAGAAGCCTTTAAAAGTATAAGTTTTATATTAAATTAAAAGTTAATTATTTAAAGAGATATTAATACTTTGACTACTTACTAATGATGAAGAGATTTTTTATAATTTTTTTGTACACATATGCACATAATTATATATTTTATTATACACGTAGAATGGCAAAAATATGGATGAATGTACTTTTTTTTCCAACAAAAACATAAAATTAACTTGGGCAAAGAGTGTTCCAAATTTCGGGCAATATTATGCTTGGAGTAAAAGTCCAGTACTATGTGAAAGAGTTTGTTTTAATTGTTGCAGAATATCTTAAGGACAATGAAAATTTGACTTCGCCAAAAATAGGACTATTCCAAATCGATAACGAAATCGCCAAAACTTACCCAAAGTGATAGGAACTTGCACGACACATATTTAGGAAGTTAGAGAGCTGATGAGAGGATAATTTCACTTGCAACCAAATTTTCTCTGGGTAAGTTCGGACAAGAATGAAATGATCAGTTGAAAATTTGAATAAATGCACAGTAAGCCCCGTTTAAATAATTACCTCGCTCAATAATAATAATTGGGTAATTTCGAGGGGAAAGCATTCAAATGCACACGTTTAAATACTTCCAATAAAGCAATGATACGAATATATATACAAGTGTACATACGAGTATGTGAATGTGTGTAATGACTTCAAAAAACTATCTAATAGATAATAGGAAAAAATTGTATTATTAACTTAAATATTTTACGAAATAGTAATGATTCATTTCACATAAAAAAGTAAAAAAACAGAAGAACGTACATAGCTCCATAAAAATATTAGCCGGATTTTAATCAGTAAGTACTTTAGATAATTAAGCGAAGAAATTTTAAGGAGAAAATTTTATTTTCGTTATAAAATATTTAGGGTAATTAGCCGAATTGGTTAAGCAAGCGGAAGTTAATTAACCGTGCGCTTTTGTTAGAAAAAGATTATGAAATGGGGGTTTAAGAAGCGAAACAAATAAGCGTGAAAGGTAGTTAAGTGTAAGAAAATTAAACGGTTTATACCGCTTGTACATACTTTAGAAAGGTGAGATAAGCTATTTAATTAAAAAAAAAATGATTCTTAAGGCCGCATAATTTAAAGTATTTGCAATTTATTGGAAAATATTCTTATTTTGTTCTTTTCTATTATAGAGACTTGTTATTTTCATAAACTTCCGTCTTTAATTCATACGTTCCGTTCCGTTATTTCATAAGTTTTAAGCGACTAAAATCACAAAGTAAATTAATAAGCTAGCACCAATGGAATATTCGGGAATAAAATTGTGATTTTTCGCGATTCAGCAATTTCGGGTAACTTTGAAACAGTGTGATTTTGGTCGCCCAAAACCTTTTAGAACAGACCTAATATTTACTAAACTTTGGATTTACACTATTCCTTTTTTAATGAAATTTGTTGCCAGCAACTTCTTTTATTCTCTAATAGGAGGAATATTTAAGCAAACGGGATAGGTAAACTGGCAACACGCGAAATTTCATACGATTTCTTACAACATTTCTTGTCCCAACTGTTTCACCCTACTTGATAGTAGCAAATACAAAAAACTGTCATGCAACAAATTTCGTGGGAAAATGTTTAGTGGAAATACAGTGTTTGTCAACTGTAAAGCACATTGCTTTCAAATAACAACTGATTTATGTCATGAAAGTCTAGGGACATCCAAATCGAACTAATATTGTTAAACTTCAAATACTTGATATTGAAATTTATTATTTGAGATATTCTCCGAAAGTTCCACTTTCTCTGTTTCAATAAATTAATTATCAACAAAATACAGCAATACAAAATATTTTTAAGGTACATATAATATTGACTTAGTTTTTTTTTCGTAATTTGTCAAATATCGTCAAAAAATTATAGGTTTCTGCCCGAGGGTATTTCATCATTTTAGTTATTACGATGAAAGATTCAATCAATCTATTTTCTATTTTTTTTAATATATCCTTTTTTGAAGTTAGTAAAAATGATTCATGCCAAAGATTCACAAAATTTAATATCCATTAAATTGTTTTCTTCAGACAATAAGCTAAACTGGTGCAAAAAGAAACGTTGACTTTTTTTTTTAATTAGTGGTAAGTGTCGTTATCGTTGAACAATAAATAATTCGTTAAATTACACCACTTAATCACTTTGTTTAGTACATTCTTATTGCATCGAAATATCTTCATATCGAATTTCAGGCCTTTAATGCGGCAGTATGAAATTTCTGCGCGCAATTAAAACGTGCGTAAAAAATATTTGAACATGGTATAGGAGTTGTAACCCTTGTTCTTACTAAACAAAGAGTACACAAACACGCCTTCTAGTAGAACTCCTTAATGTTAGAATGTTTTTGAAATTACCTCTTACATTACTTCTTCGGTGTAGAATATAAATTTAAAACTTTTTTTTATGTGCAGATAGTTATTGAAATTTTTTTTATAAAGGTACAATATTTTCAGTAAATACTCGTATATAGAAATACAAAGAATGGCTTCAAAAGAACAAAATGGTCGTGCGGGAACGATTAAAAAACTACGTCGCTCTGCATCGGCTAGCGAACATAATATGAGTGAATTGCGTAATCGCAAATCAACACAAAATTTATTCGATCAACATGGCATACCTATAGATCTGAAACAATTTCGCAAAGTTTTGGACAAGGAAGACAATGGCAATACAGAGAAAAAGACTAGATACCGAAGGACACAAAGTGTAACACGAGCGGAAGAAATAACAACCAAAGAAGAAAAACAACGCAAGGAACAACCGGATAAACCGTAAGTAATAATTTTGAATAATCTTCGCGGTTTCGAACTAAGGATTCAAAAACTTTTTTTCAAATGTCCTTTTAGCTGTCATCGACCTAGAGATTCTTTATTTTCTTGGAGTTCTGGGTTTAGCAATTTTACTGGTTTAGTTAATTGGGGTTTCCTGCTGTTAACCATTGGTGGTTTTAGGCTGTTGTTGGAGAATTTGTTGAAGTATATATATTATCATTTAGTTTGTTTCAATGTTGTTAAAACAACTAAGAACTTCTCTTTTATTTTTATTCATATAGATATGGCATTAGAATCAATCCTATTGATTGGTATTTCTTTTTAATTGGTAAAAATAAAGGTGAAGGACATGCCTCATTGTTTCTAATTCTATGTAAGTACAACATTTTTCTTAACATACTTAAAAAATATCTTGAGATTAAAAAACATGAGCAAATTCATGAATTCATAATTATATACATACCATATATGTATGTATATGTTCATTAGAATTTCACATGCGAGTTGTGTTCAGAATGGATGGAAACTGCATGAAATTAGTTTTTTTAATATATAATTTATACAAAAACAAAATCCGATTTTTGTTTGTTTCTATTCGAATTAAAAACATAATTCATTACTATAAAATAAATAGGTGAGTACTACAATTTCGTGGTATCGAAACGGTCCACAATCGACAAAAGTCGAGAAACTAATGGCTCAATTATGGACTGAATCTAAGATCGATTGCCAGTTTTCAATTGTTCATGTACCTGCAAATGGCTCTACTTAAAATGATAATGCAGAACATGAAAAATAATGCAGAGACCTCCTGGCAGCTGAAACAGTGAAGCAGATCTTGTCCAAAAATATGTTAAATACGCATCATATACATACAATATTCGCATAATAAAGGAGCAGCATTTATTCGTATAGCGGAGAAAGATTGCTACTATGTTGCAGAGTAGTTCTGCATTTACGAACGTACCCTAACATCGAATACCGATTCTTTATTAATTATTTTATCGCATAACGGCATCCGTTTAATTTATTACACATTATTTTACATCAGGCAACGGTAAAATAGGGAACATGTGCGTTTGCGCTCTTACCGACAAAAAAATAAGAGTAAATAAAAACTATTGCTGCTCTCGTGAGAAAGTTTTGTGTAGTCTCTTGGTACTAAATAACACGGGGACAGGAATGCAAATACAGTAATATTTATTGCAACAGATCATATCAGATCTGGGAGACACATGCTATCATACTGATTTGGCTAGTTGCTTCTAGTTCCTGTCATAACACAAAGCAAATATAAATTCCTTTAGTGCAATAAAAAATTAAAAAAAAACCAACATAATCATTAAATAAAATTGTGTGTTTTTGATGGAACATACGACCATTTTATATACCCTTAACAAACAAAAACATGTACGCCTGCGTTTTGGAAATAAACCGATGTCGTGTTAAGTGAATATTAAAATATATCATCGGATCAGTATACATCGATCGGATATTAGTCTTTCAGTCGTTTCTTTTCATATATCGTTAGCAACTAAATTTTTAGATGAAATAATTAAATAATTAGTTTGACATCTCCTAAATATTTAACACCATAGAATTTTAAGTGATGGAATATTTTCTGTTATTTTTTTAATATTTTTGCCACAATTTCGATATTAGCGTCTATTACAAAATTCACTAGTTTGCATTTTTCAGTATTAAAATCGCCTCCATGGCCCAGTACATAGTATATTAGGAATGTTAGATTTCTCAACTTGTATTTGTTTTAATTAAAAAAAGTACAAACAATAAATTGAGAACAGAGATTCATATCAAATACAAATTATTTGTTGTGTTTGTTTGTATGAAAGCTTTATAAATCTAATATGTCATTTATCAAATTCGTTATTCAAGATATTCTGCAAAATAACTATTCAACATTTTATTTTTTGTTGTTGGCTTAGCTGAGAACTTATGCCTGTATTTCACTGGCTAAAGGATACTGATGATTTGGTTAGCGCCAACGAAATGCATTACAATCAGCCAACAACAAGCAATAATATGTCTAATATGTTTATAATTTTCAAATATTGATATATGATTTAGATTTTCATATTGTATTTGAATGTTTTTATATAAGCATACGAGGTTGAATGCTTTAAAACATTATGGTTGGAGTCTGCTGATAAGTTGGTGTGCGCCAACGAAATGTGAAACATACTAGGTGTACCGGTATAAAGTGAGTATCAAGATACAAATGTCTCCATAGGGAATATTTATTGTGAACAGGCCTTAATTTTTTTTTTTTGGCAATGACAGCTGTCAAACATATTCAGTATACATCAAATCAGTTTACAAAAAAATCTTATTTTTTCATCATGTTAAACATGGCGAATTTTGTACCAGAAAATTATGATTTGCGGAAAGGATTAATTTTTTGTTTTCATTTGAAGTGCTTGCTGAAGAGTCGCATGGAATGCTTGTTGAAGCATATGCTGATCATGCTCTATCAAAAGTAACAGACAAAAGATGATTTCGACGGTTCAGAGATAATGAATTTGATGTGAGAAATGAAGAACGTGGAAGACCACCAAAAAAAATTTTTGAAGACGCCGAAATGCAAACAATATTGAATGAAGATGACACTTTCGAGTCAGAAACAAATGTTAAATGTTGCACAACAAACAATTTCTGACCGTTTAAAAGCTATGGGAAAGATCCAAAAGTCTGGAAAATGGGTGTCACATGAATTAAATGACAGACAGATGGAAAACCGAAAAATCACTTGTGAAATTTTGCTTCAGACTCGATAGAAAATCAGTGTTGCATCGCATTGTTAATGGCGATGAAAAATGGATTTATTTTCAAAATTCTAAACGAAAAAAAAAATTATGGGATAGTCCGACATAACCAACAACTTCGGCTGCAAAACCAGATCGATTCGGCAGGAAGGCAATGGTGTGTGTCTGGTGGGACCAGGAAGGTGTGGTGTGCCAAGAACTCCTAAAACCTGGTGAAACCGTTAATACAGATCGCTACCGACAACAAATGATCAATTTGAACCATTCATTGATCGAAAAACGACCAGAATGGGCCACAAGATACGGCAAGGTAATTTTGTAACCTGACGATGCACCTGCACACAAAGCAAAAGCGGTTCAGGATACAATCATAGCATTAGGCTGGGAGCTGTTACCACCCCTGCCGTATTCACCAGACTTGGCTCCTTCCGTCAACTATTTGTTTTCATCGAGGAGACACGCATTGATTGAGCAGCACTTCGATTAGTACGAGAATTCGAAAATTGGGTGACTAATTGGTTTGCTTCAAAAGACGAACAGTTTTATGGGCGTAGAATCCACAAATTGCCTGACAGATAGGAAAAATGTATAGCCACCAATGGTTAATACTTTGAAGAAAATGTTTTTTACTTTCCCATTAAAAATTAGTCATTTAACGCTGGTTCATCTGGTATAAATTTACAGCAAACAACAACTTTTTTCCAGAATTTATAAAAAGAGAATGAAATATTTCATCGAAATAAATAGATAAAATCTACTTGGACTTACTGAAAGGTTTTTGGAGTTTGAAATAAAATAGCACTGCATTTAAACCTTATTGTGAATAAAAATTTCAAATGTAATATGTTCCTTCTTTCCCAAATTTTCGATCGCCAGTGTTGTATTATTGTTATCTCTGTATACCATTTTGTTTTTTTCTTTTGTTCATGGGAAGAAATTCTCGTGAAATTTTTTTCGCTTTTAATTCTTAACATTTATATTGGTAAATAATGATGCAAAAATTTCCGGTATTTTTTTAAGATTTAAAAAATTTGCATCTCTTAAATAGTGATGTTAAATTTGTAAATATCTATTTCCAGATTCTATTGTTCATTTATCGATATGCCTTGTGGTGGAAAAAGGATTAGCCATGGTAAGTTCAAACTATATGTATAAAGATTGTTCAAAAAATATCAAATCAGCGAGTTCAAAAGAAAAGAAAAAAATATATAGTATATATATTGCAAAAAACACAGTGAAAACAAAAATTATATTAAAAAAATATAGTTAAGATTTGCAAGAAATACAAAATAGGATTTATCGTGAGATTTTTTTAATCGCTGAATTCCATTTTTAGGCATTTCTATAGCTTTTCCAAAGTTTTTTGTCATTGACCCTCCACTAACTGAAAATTGCACTCTCCCGGATAAAAAAAATTAAATAGAAAAGCATAAGTTTGTATGGATTTCCATTGGTCATACACACACAGGCGAACATAGTACATTCGCATTTTTAAGGCGGTTAAAAAATCCTAACTTATTTTTCTACTTAAAAAAGATATTAAGGATTTCTTCCATTTATTTTGTTTTCGTTTCTAATTTTAACTTTTTTCTCCTCTTTTTTATTATTACAATTAAACAGGAAGGTTTACTTTTACTTTGCTAGTAAGAACACGTAACTTGAGATCAACTGTACTCTATTCCTTGGCTTATATTATTGTATTAAATTTTGTAATTACCCCTTGTATTTACATGATGACTTTTATTATACTCGACAAGGAGTTTTGTCCATAAGCTGAAACGATTAAAGAAATATAAAATGTACAAAAGTACTATCGCACATTTTCAAAATTTACAATGTCCGTCTTTAAGGAAGCATGCACTTTCCGCAAGGTACAATATTCTGCACAGATTAACGCAAACCAACGCAGGAACTAGCCTTTCCATGACACTAAGTCGAATTAAATAGTGGCAAAAGGATACTTATATCTTCTTATTATAAACATGGAGGGTTAAATGCATGAGAATTTTTTTCTTAAATTTAACAGTGTGTAACCTTTCACATACTATAATGCAACCTGACCGAGCAAGAATAAGCTAAAGAAGAATTATCCAAAATTTTTCCTACTCAAGCTTATTTATGTCCTCGCCATTGAAGCACAATATTTCTCAATATTTCGATCATACACAATTAATACTAGTTACATGAGCTGTGTCCGTCTCTATTTATTGTTCGCCCAACAGTTTTCTGCTATCGTAAATAAGTAAGTTTAAAAATCTTTCCTAATCAGCCTGAATTGTTTATGGTGAAATGTTAACAACTTCATTTGACAACAAATTAGTAACAAATAAGAAAAAAATTTTGGAATAAATTATTCACACTTTGGGTTTATATATAAAATATTGAGATCAAAAATTAATTAATGTTGTTCATTAAACATTTATAAGTAGTAAAAAGCAAATAGCATAACTTACCTTTACATATACGCAGTAGAAGCATGAATTTGAAATCTCTTTATATTATGGAATCTTGAATTTAAATTTTGCATATCTGAAATATTTTAAGATATAAAATTTTATTTTCTTCGAATCTATTACAATTTGTTTCAATAATAATATAATTATTACGACTAAATTTTGAAAAATAAACTACAATAAAAACAGTAGAAAATGATAAGAGGAAACTTACATAAAATCGACTTAAAGAATACGGACACCATATTGAGTGCAATATTTCTGTAAAGCCTGTTTATGGTTATCACCTATAGCAGACACCATCTGTGGCACTTCAGCCGGGAGTGACTGAGCCAATTTGGCTAAAGAATCGACCAAAAATTTACGGCCATCTGACACTTCCGCCAAGAAGTCGTGGGTTTTAGGTTGTGCAAAACTTAGCTGAGAAAATGCAGCCTGATAACCAGCAGTATCGTCTGGTTCAACAAAATTATCGCCTTCTAAAATTGTCTTGTCTGGTGGCAATTCAAAAAGTTCCACTAAAGCCTGCAATAATCGTGACCAATTTTGATTATATGGTGAAGACAACATAGCAGGACATTCACACAGAATTTTAGAAATACCAACGGCAACGATTTTGCGTTCGATTTCAATGGATACTTTAGCCATGTCTGGAATAAATACGCGATCGACTACCATGCCAAACATGTTAGCTTGTATTTGATCAATAAGTTCCACCAAAGCAGGTGCACCCAATTTTGAAGCATAATAGCAGAAGAAAACAATTATGCCCTTGACATATTTCGTAGTTTTTGACAGTGACAAGCGCTGAAACAACAAGGCGAATATTTGGCGCATGCTAGCCTGTAAATCATTTGGAGGATAATACGCCAAAAGATTTTGTAAAAGATAAAATCCTTCATGATCGTTGGCCTTGGAAGCAATCATTTTCTGGAATATTCCCAAAATTGCATTCTGGAAGCGATATAAATAATAAATATAAATCATAAAAATAACTATCGAACTTACCAATTTCTCCATGGCTGCAATTTGTGCCGATCCTTGTTTAATAAATGCACAGATTAAACGTATTAGTGGCGTTACATTTCCCGATCTATCCCATAATGGTGGAGCTAGCAAACAAGGAAATAAGGCCCAATAAGGCTCGGGTATACCTCCAGAGCCTTCACGCATTTCCAGTAGCAATGATAACATTTGGAAAACATATGGCATAAATTCCAAAATATCTTGCTGCAAAATTCCTTGAAAAACTGGGAACAAAACTTCCTCAAAGGAGCTAACAGCTGCAGCTTCGGTTTTGCACACAATTCTACAAAATTTATATGAAATTAGTTTGAAATTAATTTTACTTGGAACTAGTTATAAATTACTTAATAGCCAGCGACAGTGTTTCGAATAAATAGTGATTGAAATGTGGACGAGAAGGATTTTTAGCTACGACTGTTAAAATTTGCGTTAAAAGTGGCAATGCCACACCCATAAATGGCAAAGAATGCTCTTGTAATGACGAAAAACTTCTCATTATAGCTTTCATTACATACTCATTTTCATTTGAGCCAGGCAAAGCTAAGGTAGCAAATAAACCATTTAAAAGGTCATTGGCCAAAGGCGCCAAATGTTGAGGTCCAATACTGAAAATAGAAATGGGTTAAAAACGTATATAAATGCATGAGAGTGTGTTTTTAATTACACCAGGGCATTTGTCGGATCCTTCATTGCAAAAATTTTCTCTAGAGCACAGGCTGCATAACTATGGACCACCACGCTTTCAGCTTGCAAATGGCGTATCAAAAGAGGCGTGGCTGCCAATAGAGTTTGTTGACCCAACAAACTACGGAATACCATTATAAATTTAAGAGCGGCGGATTTTAAAACCGGAAGTTCGTTATCTGAAAATTTGCAAATAGTAAATAAATATTTAATTAAAAATATTAACTATTTCATACTGTTCGGTCTTTCCAACTCGGGCACAATTTGTTGAGCACAAAATTGTGGCAAAGGAACTAACTCCGAAGCATGAGTTATACCATGCTTCTGAGTACCACCTCTTGAAGCAAACGATGTCACCAAATATATGGCAGTATCCTTCGCGCGCCAATTGGTAGTTGGATTTTCTTTATATTTAGCCAGCAATATATCCAAATATTGGCCAAAAATTCCAAAAATCTTTGATTCAAAGTTCTGCGACAATGTTTTTACCAAATCACAAGCAGCACGACGCCGGGTGCCAATGTCGGAACCCTCAATATCGCGACGTATGTACTCCTCGGGGCTGTCTTCAAATAGTTCTTCATCCGATTGACGAAAATCTAAATTTGGTATTACTACCTTTTCACATATATTAGCCAATATTTCAGGATTTTCAAAAATTTTGCGATAGTGAGAACGTTCTGCTACCACTGATAAGAATTGCAAAGCATTGGAAACCAACTGAAAATATATTTTAATATCTTAATTGAAGTCAAAAATAGAATAAATTAGTTCTTACAGCGTCATATTTTGTTTGCATTCCAGTTTTTACTAATAATTCCCACACAGCAGTTACAAATGTTTCCATATAAGGTGCAAACTCTTCGTCATATTTTTGTGCGTACATGCCAATATTTTCACACACTTGTGAACGCAAATGTTCCAACACCCCAGCACCTTCGTCATCACCCGTATGCAAACAGGGCACATCAACAGTCAAAAGTTCGTGGAAGGATTTCATCCAAGTAGACATATTATCTTCAAAAAACTCTGGCAAATCTTGTGAATTTAACGAATAAAACACTTTGCACACCAACACTAATGATCCGTAAATAACTTTCAATGCCTCCGTGTTATTCTCATGAACTTTAGTCAGCTGCATTGTGGCTAGAAGCAAATCAGTTAATGGCTTTGCCATACGATCCAAAACTAATTTAATTTCTTCCCAAAGATGTTGTGACTTAAACTCGTACCGATAACGTTTGAAGAGAGAATGAGCTGTTTGCAAAACGCCATTTATAACGTTAAAGTCACCGGTGGCAAACTTATCGACCATTTCATCGATGAGCTGTGGCCATTTTTTGGGAAAATCGTACTTTCCAATAATGCTAACGGCGTCACTGAGCTGTTTCTGCAAAGTCGGTGGAGAACGCAACATAAGTGCAACAATCAGGGATTTAATAGTGTTGCGATCATCGATGTGAATTTTATCAGGAATTTCAGAGTCCTACCAAATGGAAAAATTTAGTAAACCCTTCTATAGGCACAGATATAAAAAACATATAATTTTAATAATGCGATTCATATAATAAAGATTGATAACAACATCAATTACAGCTTTAGAGAATTTCGATCAAACAAATAAGTTCAAACATTTGAAATATGAACCTTATTGAAACCTAGTAACACAGTTAATCACAAAACCCTAAGCCAAAAAAAAGTTAATCGGCTTATCTGAAATAAAACAAAAATTAGTAACGCTTATGTGTAACACTATATTCCAGCAAACACGTTGTTTTGAAGATAATTTCAGAATAATTTAATACCTAACAGCTGAGGACATCCAATTTAGTTTTTTCCATTCAAACGCAGACTATACATATCAAATGTTTACATTTGCGAATTGCAAATATATGAGAACCATAAAATGAGTTAAAGGAGCTTCTTCTGATTTTTCGAATAGTGAAACATTATAAGTATGTCCTAAATATAAAATGTATTTCCTTGAATACACATACTTACATATTAAAAATGAACTTATGCAAAACACATTAATATAACCTGTGTTAATAATTTTCCTACACTTTTTTATAAGGTTCAAGATTAATGCAAAAATTTCGTTCTTTTATGGGTTAAGCTGTCCATATGGTGGTAACCAAGTCGTCACCAGACTTCTATGCATTTGGGAGAGCAACTCGAATAATTTTAATACATGTTGTTCAAGATTACTTTTATAATAACATTTTACACTCAAATCATATAAAATGAGCTTTTAATTTTGAAACAAAAAAATTAAAATGTTCAACGTTTGATTTTGCATTTAAAGAATGTTTTGCGATGCAAAATATTACATTCACTACATACGTTTGCAGAGAACATGACCATTATTACTTTAAGGCTTTGTATCACATTCCTTTCTTAAAGCTAAAGAAATAAAACTGGTTCTCGAAACTGTAATGAAATTAAAATGTTCATTTTAATGAAACCAATTTCCCTAGACACTGACACAAAGGACCAACTAGGAGTCAAGTAAACACGTTTATTCCTGCACAACCTAATATATGGTAAATAAGAATGTTCATACACATTAATCTTATTGGAAAGAGAAAATAGAGTGATTCCTCTATACTTTTGACATTGGATCAAACCTGTGTTTTTCCTAAGCGGATACCAACCTCATTTATTGCCCAATTGCGTTTAATATAGTTTTTAAAAGCAATGGAACCAGCTACTCGTATTGTTATATCAACATCAGCTTTGTCTATTAAATTCAGTAACAGAACGGCATAATTGCGTTGAGTTTCTGTTGATTCCAGCAATTTCTCAGCTAAAATGGAACATATATAATATTCATATATTCAACATAGAAGGCAGTGAAACTTACCGGGTCTTCTTATATTGGGATCAGGACTGAGAGTTTGTTGCAAATAACCTGACAACAATTGCAAATTATCATTATTTACTTCCATAATGAAATTATTATCACTGATTGAAAATTATCAATTCCTTAGGAGATCTATAATATAGTTTTTCTTTCAAGTTTAAACAAGTCTTTTGTAGATATTATAGCGGCAAAAATTATTATTAATTATTATTTTTTCACAGAGGTAAAATATTTTCTTCACAGCGTTCTTTCGTAGATCAAAGCACACATGCGAGCGGGAGAGTAGCACATACCAAATGATTTTACATACTGTTGGTTTAGAACATAAATAAGCAACTGTGGTTTTTTCCACATAACTTTCTAACTTGGCAGCACTTGAAAGCTCCTAAGCTGCCACACGTTCGCTACTTCAATCTTTGATAATTTAGTAGTTTAAAATCGTAGGAATTTTAAAACTATATATATATATATATATATATATATATATATATATATATATATATATATGTGTGTGTGTTTTATGTTTTTGATTAAAAATGTTTATATCTCTAATTTTTTAGGAAATCATTTCAGAAGGACTGGGACTGTTTATACAAGTGACCAATATTATTGTTGTCGTTGTCTTGCCAGTTGTTATAATGCATTTAAAAGGAAATCTTTTCAGTTTAAGTAAGCAACTTGTTGAATATTTGTTTTTGTACATATACATAGATATGTACATGCATATGTATGTTCATATTTATGTATAGGACTTGATCAAACTGATTTTAAAAATTTACAGTGGGTGCCTCAACGGTGTGTTTCTTTTATTCTATATTATTTCTTAAGCTGTGGAGTTACGTTCAAGTTAATATGTGGTGTCGGCAAACATACCATACTAAACAATATAATCCACGAAAACGACGTCCTAGTATAACTTTGGCTCAATTAAGTAGGTTTTATTAAATTATCAAACAATTTATTTATTTATAGAATACGTAAATTCTAATAAACTGTAAAGCCACTTGAAACTCTTTGTAAGTAATATTATGTTTCTTTACTTAGAGAACGGCCAATTAGACGAAGTTGATGAAAAAGATGAATATGTTCCCGTATTGATACAGTATCCGGATAATTTAAGCTACAGAGACTTATTATATTTTTTATGTGCTCCCACCTTGTGCTACGAATTAAATTTCCCTCGTACTACGCGAATACGTAAACGTTTTCTATTAAAACGCGTCTTAGAGGTGGTTATTGGGGTTAATGTTGTTATGGCTCTATTTCAGCAATGGATTATACCTTCTGTACGAAATTCATTAATACCATTTTCCAATATGGACGTGTGTTTGGCAACAGAACGCTTGCTGAAGTTAGCGGTACGTTTAAAACATTTTTATACTAGTATTACATAAATTGATTACAAATATTGGCTCTAAATTTTTTAGCTGCCAAATCATTTAGTTTGGCTATGCTTTTTCTATTTGGCATTTCATTCATTTTTGAATGCTATTGGGGAAATCTTACACTTTGCTGATCGTAACTATTATAATGACTGGTGGAATGCTAATAATATTGATACGTTCTGGAGAACGTGGAATATGCCGGTTCACAGGTGACAAAATTATTAAGACACACATATACATTCATCTATCTATGTATATATACATTTATTAAGTTATTTTTTCAACTATTTGTTGCAACAGATGGTGCGTAAGACACTTATACATTCCTGTGGTTCAAATGGGCTATTCGTCCAGACAAGCATCTACTATCGTTTTCTTCATAAGTGCATTTTTCCATGAATATTTGGTAAGTTTTATTGTGCTTCACTCTCCAAACATATAAAGAAATTATTTCCTTTTTTACTGTATTTTAAAAGGTTTCTGTTCCCTTACAAACATATAAAATTTGGGCTTTTCTTGGTATGATGGGTCAAATCCCCTTATCAGCCATATCGAAATCCATAGAACGTTCATTGGGTCCACGTATGGGTAACATTATAGTATGGGCTTCAATAATACTTGGTCAGCCGTTGTGCATTATGATGTACTACCATGACTATGTTATAACTCACTTCAAAGATGCTCTAAATAGTACCGTTTACAAAGAAGTCTAAAAACGTTTTTATTTTTAATTGTGGTACTTACCGTAAAAAAAATCTATATGTTGAAATTAGTGTTTTTAGCCTACTCGAATGTCAACTAATTGCATTTAATCTTGCAATTATTTTGCTCTTTTAAAATTTGTTACATAATGAAATTGATATTAAATAATAAAAGTGTTGAAATAACGAAAAATAATAGCTAGTATATAAAAGTACTTTTCAAGAGCTACATGCTATTTTTGAAATTTTCAAGAAAAATGTAAGTATCCAATAAAAACACATCTTCCTAAGGACTCGATTCACCATTGACTGGTTTTTCCAAGTAGATTTCATTTTTAAAATCAATTATATTAGATCTCGACATGATCAGACAACATTTAATTTAATTTTCAAGTGTCCCACTTTATATCCCAGGAGCAAAACAGAGAGCAATAGAGTACATTTATTGGATTCATTGGCATTTAACGCAGTATATTTCATAATAAAAAAGCACTATGGCAAGCCCTTTAAATATACTATTACAACCATGTTGTAACGACTTCCTTCATATATACTGTCCAAAGTTCCAAAGTCGGGACGGCTGAATTTATTGCTGTTTAATAAACTAGAATCACACACTATACTCTGCAAATCCCGTACTCACCGAAGATGCGTATAATCCATGTAATTACGAATATATGGTTATATATTAGGAAGATAGTACAGAATATGCTCCCAAAGAGCTTATAATTTAGGACAAATATCCCTGCACTATCAACACAATAAACAAATAATCGTCGCTGCCGCATTTATAATCCGCTGTCTGTCTGTGCAAAAATATTTCGTGCTGCAAAAGAAAATACATTTATCCGATAAAGGAATGAAAATTAATTTTCTATAAATATTGTGTAAAATTTTTAGATAAGAACATATAGCACAAACGCATTTTACAAATATTGCGGTAAAATTTTTCCTCAAGTTTAGAGAATTTAGTCTCTGTCGATAGTTGGGTACTTACTTATGTTTGACATTTGTGCGCCCAAGTTTATAAATATATGTACATACATATGTGTATTATACATACTTATGTACATACGTATGATTGCGATAAGCAGAAAAAAAATTTACATAAATGTTTTGAATGAAGTACTTGTTTTTATCGGCACTGCAGAAACCGGCATTTATAGAAAAGGAGTTGTTTAATTAACAATAATTATGTTGCTAATTTCCAGACAAGTTATTCAACAATCCAAGCAGCCATTTAAACTAAAAAGTACTTTAACGATACCTCTAAAAACACATGAAATTTTGGGTGCAAAGAACTACCTAATATTAAGGCAAAAGCAAGGAGATTGTATAAATAAAACGATATTATCTGCTGCAGTGGACAATAGTCACAACGTAAGTTAATTGAAATGTTTCCTGTACCGGTAAATCCAAAATAATTTTTTATGAAATATTTGTTTAGATTATGAATAGCCGTCAACGTAATGGTAACAGCAGCCGTTTTGCTAATAGCAGTGGCGGTGGAGGTTATGGAGGTGGTGGCTATAGTGGTCGTGGTGATTATGATAACTATGGTAGTGGTGGATACAATAATGGCGGTTATAATGGCAGTAATGGAATGAATCCATATGGAAGTAGTACGTAATTATTCACAAATGTCTATTAGGAATTTATGCAAATATGTACATACACTTAATGTGCTTATCACTAGATTGAATATTTACATTGATGCCAAATATTAAGCACTCTATTTTATAATTTAATTGTTTGTACTACCGTACCAAGAATTAGGGATCGGTATGAAATTGAGAAATGAAATCATTAAACGAAACATGTTTAGAATACAATTTTAAAATAATTTTAGAAAAGGATTTCGCAACGAAAGGAGAAATAAATATCAAGTTTATTAAAATATTATTAGTCGTCAATGTGCAAGGCAAAACGTTTAATTGATATCGGCGAATGTATAAAGGCGAATAAAATTGACCACTTCACAATCATCTAGTTAACAATATACTGCTTATAAAAAAATTTTGTATTGAAGAGATTAAGCAGATTGAATCTAAAATCCAAAATGAGAAACTGTTTGTTACCGCTGCATTATTTGGGCGAATCGTTTTCACAGTCAATTTATTTTTGCCAGATATTTCTGGAATGTCGGGCTCTGATAACCAGAGGTTAAACTTCCTTATTCATTGGTATAGGACTGATCCGTGCGGGTAATGTAAATAGTTTTTTTTTCGTTATATCAATATTAGATTGGATAATAAATGATTCGTGCATTCTATCGAAATTCGTAACATCTTTGCCAAAGGACAATTTTATAAGCGATTGTTTTTTATAATTAATAAAAAACAATCGTTATAATTAAAAATATGATTCTAATAATTAATAGAATGTATTTGGACATAACTTTATGCCTAATATTGTTGTGAATAGAATAACAACATCATAATTCAAAAACTCGGTTATTGTGTAAAAATTTCCTAAGGGTATCTGAGTATTCACCTCTAAAATGTTTGCACTGACTTTTTGTTGCATTTTTATATTTTCTAGGTGCATTTTTGGCTTTGTATACAAAGATGTTTACAAAATTTGTGTACGCAGTTAAACAAAGAATTAATATTACACCTTATTTGTAGTACACACATCTTTTTCCTAAAGAAGGAGAAAAATGTATATTTTTTATTATAACATCAACTGATTTGACCAGTCAGACGGAGATTCATATGACAACACAAAAACTATGGTTTTTAACCAAGTTACTGTTATTGAGAAGACTAATAATATTGAATGAATAAACATTAGATGTGTTGCCATAATGTTTTATTACATAAATATACATAGATATGACGCTTATGTGAATTCAAATACATAATTTCTTTTATTCGTTTTTTTAAAATCGTAGTGGACAACTTATTAAACTTATTTTTTACAGTTCCTAATAACATGTCTAGTAATGAACTTATGCAAATTATGAATGCAATGGCTAGTGGATTTAATATGAATCCACCACCGCCACCACCCGTGCGAATGGGATGTGGTGAATTGAGAGCTCATCATGCTGGTATGTATGTTGAGCTGACAGGGCGATTGATTAAAAAGCGTGTTACACGCTTCATGGAACTAAGAGATCGTGGCAATAGTGCTTGTCAGTTAGTCATTTTAGAAGATCGCGTAAGTTAAATATAAATTAAAATTCATGGAGTTAATTTTTTACGTTTACGACAGCATCCTCGTGTGGCTCGTCGATTAATAAATATGCCGGAGAATACCGTGCTTTCAATTGTTGGTTTGGTTACAAGGCGTCCTAGAAATTCTTGTAATCAAACAATGCCTACTGGAGAAATCGAGGTCGAAGTACAAGATATACTAACTATCGATTTTAGTTCAAGTTCAAAGAGAGCTGGAGATAAACGTTCTTATAGTACAATGGCGCAACAGAATAGTACTGCTATAACTAGTACAGAATATAAAATTGCTAGTAAGTTTTGTATACTTATGTACTTAGCCAGAATATATACGTACAAACATATTCATATTAATAAAATAAAATTTTCTTTTTGAAGAATCTGATAATTTATTAAAATACTTTGAAAATCGTGATATTACTTGTAATGATTTAAGACGTCGTGATATTGGTAAAGATGTCATATTAGTGGGGTGGATTTCTATGGGCAAAACTAATAAATTTATGCAATTGAAAGATGGTTATGGTCAAACACAAATAATAATTGAGGATCCATCTGTGAGTTGGTATTTATTTACAAAAAAAATGTATTGATTTCTTTATTGATATTTTCAAGATGCAAGATACTATAACCACTGCTCCTGAGGGTACTGTGATTCAGATTTCCGGTAAAGTTTTAGGCAGACCGAGGCAAAATATAAATATGGTGAGTATGCAAAAATGTGTAGAAGCTTTGAAATGGTTTTCAGTTATTTTTGCCAAAATCGCATACAGAATTAAAATACTATAAAAAGTTCCTATTTTCGAACTATCTTTAAAAAAAATTAATTTCAAAATATTTGCATTACTTATTAATTCATTGTTAGAAATATGACACTGGGGAAGTTGAAGTTGTGGTTGATAGTGTCAAGGTGCTTAATCCAGAAGATCCTTATGATGGCCCTATCAGAACTAAAGACAACGTGAAGAAACTTTCAATTAATGATATTGAAGATAGTGTTAATGGAGAGACTAAAAATGGTGATGCCTTGGATGATGATGGTAACATCAAAACTAATTGCTCTGGAAATATTGTTAAAGTTGCTGATTTAAATAAATTTGCCGATCGAACTCATACTTGTGGAGAGCTGACAAGCGATAACATTGGTGAAAAAGTAACCATATGTGGTTGGTTGGAATTCCAACGCATGGATAAGTTTTTTGTACTACGGGATGGTTATGGACAGACCCAAGTCTTAATTGTGGACAAAACAACTGGATTAGAAGATAAAAAAGAAGGCATTAACCTCGAATCTATTTTAAAAGTTGAGGGAACAGTTATTCCTAGACCGGCTGCAACAATTAATCCTAAAATGAAAACTGGTCATATTGAAGTTGAAGCTGAAAATATTGAAATATTAAATCCAGCTAAAAGGAATTTACCCTTTGAAGTGCGTAAATTTAATAGAGCTAATGAGCGTTTGCGTTTGACACATCGTTATATTGACTTAAGGTATGTTTTTCTCTAATTACTGTAAATTTTAAACAGGTTATGTAGCCTCATAGACTATTTGGCTGTGCAGATCTGATTCTGTTATTTGTAAAAATTAACTTTAAATTAAAAATTAAATTAAAATATGTTCCCTTACAGGTTTTCCGACATGCAGCATAATTTGCGTTTACGTTCCCAAATAATTATGCGCATGCGCGAATATCTTATAAACTATTTGGGCTTTGTAGAGGTGGAAACACCCACCTTATTCCGACGAACTCCAGGAGGTGCTCAGGAATTTGTTGTACCTACGCGTAAGCCGGGTCATTTCTATTCACTCGTACAGAGCCCGCAACAGTTTAAGCAAATGTTAATGGCTGGCGCCATAGATCGGTATTTTCAAGTTGCACGCTGTTATAGAGATGAAGCTACTCGTCCCGATCGTCAGCCAGAATTCACACAACTTGATATAGAACTTTCATTTACAAACCGCGAAGATATAATGCAATTAATTGAAGAAACCTTACGTTATTCATGGCCAAAAGAATATGCGAAATTTCAAACACCCTTCAAAATTATGACTTACAACGAAGCTATGGAAAAATTTGGAACTGATAAACCAGATACAAGATTTGGTCTACCAGTAAGTGTTTTGAAAAATATTTATGTACATATGTGTACATATTTATAATTATATATATTTTGCAGTTGGTGAATGTTACAGAAACTATTAAAAAAAGTGAAAAGTTTATTGGAAAATTCAAAGATTTTGGTGCTTGCGCTCTCATAGTACGTGGTAATTTAGCTTTCTGGAATGGTGCCGCCCGTAAACGTTATGATAGCCTATCCAAAGAATTTTCAGGCACTTTATTTGTGCGAAAATTTTTGGTACGTATGTTAAAAGAAATTAAAATTTTTATATACATATAAAAATTTTTACTATATGTTTTTATAGCAATATAAAGATATAATGGATCGTTTGGGTAATTTATTGACTCCAGATGCTGCCTCTCAATTGACTTCGGAATTTTGTTTAGAAGAAAATGACTTGTTATTTTTAGGCATAGGCGAAAAGATTGAAACGGTAAGTCTTATGGTTTTATAAAAATAATCTTTTAAAATATATTATCACAATCGGAATTTCAACGATATAAAAGTATAAAATAATTTAATTAGTTACAAAAATCGCTTACGTAGCAAGACTTTCAAATATATGTACCTAATGTGATATCGATTAAAACAGATTTAGGCTGGGTAAAAAAATTTCTATCTATACTACAGAGAAATTATATGATATTCAGAATTACTACAAGTCTTTCTTGAGGTTTTCATAGAACTATGCCTCGTTTCTGTATTTCTTGCATCGTAAATGCTTTCACATAAAACAAGTGAATTGAAAAAACTAGGCAAATTCGTTAAAAAAAAATCGTATTTTCTAATAAAAATGTGTAGGTATCAATTCTTCTGTACAGGGCCATTTTAATACCCGGTTCACATGCGTGAATTTCCTTCTCTCAGCTGAATAAAAATTTGCCAGCCAGGGCTCACACACGTTAATTTTTCTTACTCAACTTTAAATTCAACTGGGAGAAAGATAGAGAATGGAATATATACTTGCTTTATTTTGCTCTCAGCTAATAAATTAAAACTTGAGCAAGAAAACTTGACGTGTGTGAACCAGGTATATGTTTACCGTGCTTAAGGGCGTATATAGGACTGTCTAGGGTGGAATAAGCACTCCCAGAGGAAATTTAGCACCCACGAGAATTTTATCCCTGTGGAATTTTTAATGAATGGCATAATTTTCCTTCTCATTAAAGGGTGTAGCCCCCCTAGTAAAAACTCTCAGCGGCTGTATGTAGACCCCTTGAAAATTCTGTAGCTACGCCTCTGACAATGCGAAAGCTTTTTTCAGGAACTCTCAAAAAAATTCACGCTTCAAAATGGCGCCAAAACGATTAAGTTTACGAATATATGAAGTATGTATGTACTAGTTCGAAAAAAACTAAGCGTTTATTTAATAAGAATATGTTCACCAAAATAAAACTTAATTATTTGGATCATTAATTATTCGTTACATTTTTATTTTTTTGCAAAAGGACACGTATTTGCATAGGTTTCCGAAACCTGCTGATGTATTGGTTTTGAAAATTTAAAAAATATTTTTTGGTCTTGTAGTGAACGTAAATATTATAGAAGATCTTTTAACGCTTTGATCAGTACAAATAAAAGTAGTTAAAGAATGATAATAAAGTTTTACTCATATATTTATACGTTTGGTGGTGTCGTTTTATTTTTATTAAATTAAATGATCCATTTTAAACACAAAAACTTGATGGCGGAAATTAAGAAAATTAAAATACTAACATCGCAAGAACTACAATTAATTTTCCTAAGATTATTATAACTCATATTCCACAACATAAAAAACTATTTTATTAAAAATATAAAATAAATATAAACATTTTTTTCTACTCATATAAAGCAAAAATTGTTGGGTAGAATTCGTGTAGACTATCACAACTTCTTAATAGAGAATGGCAAAGCTCGCAAAAATTACGATAACAAATTTGTGTGGGTTATTGATTTCCCAATGTTTGAACAAAATCCTGAAACTGGTAATTTAGAAAGTGTACATCATCCGTTTACTGCGCCGCATCCAGACGATATGGAGGCTTTTATGAACTCCAAAGTTGAAGATCTAGTACAAATACGCTCTCAAGCTTATGATTTGGTTTTGAATGGTCAAGAAATTGGTGGTGGATCTATACGTATACACGATCGTGATGTGCAACATTTTGTTTTAGAACAAATATTAAAAATACCACATGATCATTTGGCACATTTGCTGAGCGCTTTGGAATCTGGATGCCCACCACATGGTGGGATTGCCCTTGGCCTAGATCGTTTAATATCAGTTATTTGTAGAGCTGTGTCGATACGAGATGTAATAGCATTCCCAAAATCACTCAATGGTCGCGATCCATTGTCTGATGCGCCCGTCCCGATTTCAGAAGAGGAAAAGGCTCTGTACCATTTGTCAATTCTTGCAGGCAATAGTGAAGCAGAGGAAAATAATGGTCAAGATACTGATCCTGATGCAGAACGGCAATCACCATCACCCTCCACCATCGATGAAGATCAGTCAACTGCTATCGACGATAAAATGGTTGTCGATGAGCCAGCCAGTGCCTATGTAAAAACTGATGAAAAGAACCCACATGAAACAGTTAAATCTAAACGTGCTGTCAAGAAGAAGCAGTAATGAAATTAAATTTAAGAAATATCATTCGCCATTATATTAAGAATTCTACAATACATTTACGTGCATGTGTATATTTTAGATGCATATGTGAATAAAAAGAGGAAGTATAATTTTATGTATTAATTTATTTTGTCTTAGATTAATGACAAAATAAATAAATTGTTGCTTCTTAGAAGTGATTTTTTTTTTTAATTTTTTCTTGTTTTAATAAATTATCTTTTAACTACATGCATACATATATGCTACGTATATTAACGTTGTATTTAACAAAAATACATTGAAAATTAATTGTAAAATGTAAATTATGTTTTATTTCATGGAATATTCAATATTTTAATGGCATATTGGAAAAATTTAATCGGCTGCTTGCACAAAAGCACACATCATAATCAAACTGTTTTGAACTATGTATAAGTAAATACATATAATTTTTATTTGCGTTTTACTTCTTTATTTTTTTAGGAACTGAAATATGCTTTTGTTATTAACGTAATACCTTTTTAGAAGAAAAGAAAACTATCATTTACATGTGACAGAAATCGAACGATTTTTACCGAACGATCGATTTCCATCACATACCAGTATATGTACTTATATATACTCTGGTATATGACAGAGATTTTATTATATTATTTTCACGTTGCTAAGTGTAAAGCAAAATACATATGAACATCTCAATATATATGAGAACGTTTTGATATCAATTTTATAATTATAGATACTCTCGTAGACTAAGGGTGCTTCTGCTGTCTTCTTAACTTTTCCCGTTTCCGAATTTTCTATTCTTCATCTATCGCAGGTATAACAAAGAGACAAAATCATGGACAAAACTGATCGAAACCTGCTTATTAAAATCTTCCTTTTGATCCATCAAAGAAACAAACTGATCAGCTTTAATTTTTTTTTTGAGCTCGATAGATCGGTTCAATTATACAAAAACCTAAGATAAGCTTTCCATCAGTGATTTAAGTTTTTGTAAATCTTCTAGGACAGTTCAACATTTATTATTATTATTTATAAACACTGTTATCGGTAATATCCATTTGATATCTTTTTAGATATTAGTTGATGTTATTTTCAACACGTCCAAAATTAAAATGCATTTCCTATTTCTATATATCTTTATTATTATTTGTTTCCATCACACGGTTATTAAATAATATACATCATAAGTGACAAATATAAAAGATGATATTTAAACTTAAATCTAACTATAATATAACTAATTTTTTACAGCCACTGAAACCTGAGCTGCCTTTTTTGCCGCCTTTTTCGATGCTTTTTTGGCTTCTTTAGTCTGAACATCGATAATACGACGTTTCTTCTTCAACAACCATTGCTCTTTTTCCTTTGATTGTTTTTCGCGTATTAATTTGCGGAAAAGATTACGATGTCTAGGCTTAACCATGCGAGCTTGTAAACGATGTTCGTCAATCTCACTCTTGCGCAACAATCGTTTGTTTTCTTTATGTACTTTTCCAGATTGTACAGACATTTTCTTTTTCTAAAAAAAATATGGATTTATTAGTTAATATTAAAAAATAATGATGTTTATTACCTCCTGCATACGGAATTTTTCTTTTTCTTCCATTTCTTCATCTTCACTGTTTTCTTGCTCATCATCTACCTCATCTTCATTTATTTCAACACCATTATATTGCTCCGACTCGATTTTTTCTTCTTGATAGGCTTGTTGTAATTGAGCATCTAATAAGTTTTGGTTTTCTTCATTATTTTCCAAATCTTCATCTTCTGACGTTTCGACATCACTTTGTTCGTGTGTTTCTATTAATGAAGGATCATGCAAAGATTTCTCCTCAGGTGGTACGTAGGAATCGCGGTTAGATTCAACAAATGGTGATAAATGAGGTGGCAATATTACACCCATGAAATATTTGTTGGTCGGTAACAATTGCCGTCTATTAACACAATCAAAAACCCACTGTGGTTGAACATAATCTCTTGAAATGTATTGCTTGCTAAGGCTTGGTCTATCTACAATCTGATGGGTTATAGTTTCATCATTCTCATCGAAAGTAGCTCCCGAAAATATACTGGAATCCCATGAAACTTTTCCACCGAAAGAACGAATTAAAATAACTAATGGTTCGCGTGGAACTTCACGATTTATAAAGATTTTAAGTCCTTTAAATAGATTTTTTAGTCGAGAAATTTCTTGTGCATCTTGCTTCATTTTCAACACACGTTTGGAATCTCCATCCTGCTCCAACAATTCCAAATCCATTTCATTTTCTTCTTCCTCGTCTCCTACCTTATCGGTGCGCATAAGCTCGAAATTTAAAGCAGCTATACGGTCGGAAACAAATAAGGATTCATCTTGTAAAGTTTCGTCATTGTCTGTTAAAACACCGGTTGGAAATTGTGGGGGATAAGCAAGATTTATTCCGTGATATAAACGGAAGTTTACGAAACCCAACATAACAGTGTAAAATTCAACGAATATTGACATGACTTTAAAATCAACTTCTGCCTTAGAATGCGGTTTAAATGGATAATAATGGGGAACTATCCAAGTAACTTTTTGACCTTTGATATCAGCCTGGAAATAATAACCTTTAATTGATATAAACACCTTTCTGAGCGATTTCGTTGCGATGATGTAGTGCAAAAATTCAATTGTCAAACGACGACATAAAGCGGACTGCTCGCGTGGTATCAACCTTAATGAGGGAAACGTACTGAAGAGAAACAATAAAGTCAAACAATCATCCAAATCCTTGATGGCGTCTATAAAGGTAGGATAGCGCTCCTTGACGATATGGTCGATTTTTAATTCTGGAAATTGCGCCAAACGCCGCTTTAGATTACGGAAATCTTTAATAGCACGATCTCGTCCGGTTTTCTTTGCAAAGATCTATTAAGCAAAAAGTATATCAATATATCAATTTCTAAACTAAACATACATATGTATGTAAGTATGTACATGCATAAATGTGCACATCGATGTAAATATGAAAATATTCATTCACACTTGCCTTATAGTCGCGAAGAGTCCAAACTACAGGTTCATGCAACAAAAATCTTATATCTTTGGCATGATATAAAATTTTTATATCTGAAGAGCCCTTTTGTGCTCGACGGCGATGTTTAGGTTCTCTCGGATAGACACCTTTAATAATGCACAAACGACGAAAATCATTCAGTGATAATTGAAGTTTGCGTAGAGCTGCTCTACGTGTGATATATTGAGTAGCTTCTCCGGACTCATACTGCAAAATTATAGCTTTATATCATATTCAAATTCTAATCAAATTTGTTATTTACCTTCTTGGGACGACGCATTTTAACGCTTTTTAATTCTTTTACATAGACTAAATGTTCCAAATATTCTGTTCTTTGAAAAACTGAAACTACAGAGAACACGTGTGCCGTATGTCAAAGAAAGTTTTTATTTACGCTAATTTTTAAGCATGTGAACAAATCCAACTCACAGACTTACCACAACAACAGCTGTTTTTATTGAGTGGTGAATTTGTATATTTTGTTGCTTTATTTGTTTAGTCTACGTTCAGACGAATCGTCTCTTAGTGACATCATTCTTACTTTTTATTCTTTGAACTTTCTTTGTCGTTCACACAAGTCATGTCTTGTTGACGACTTGTTTTTATGTATGTGTACATAAAAAACGTTGTTTGAGCATTTTTGACATTACGAATGAGAAAGCAAAACGTACTGACAGTACATAAACTTGCGTACTCGTTTCTTTTCCCCTCGTCGATCTCGCCTATAAAATAGCAATCATGTCAATAAGACAAGGTTCGTCTGAACGTAGACTTAAGGTACTCGTTTACAATTAACAACACAGAATACAATTTACAAGATTATGGCGCTAAGACAACAAGAAGAACAAAATCAGCCTGTTTAATTGTGTAAAAAGTTCTTGCTGCCAAAAACATCTCATATAAAATAAAGAAAGTAAGTAAACTCATAAGCAATAAAACATAACTATATACCAAACATCCATGCACAGTGTTTGATGTAACGATCCTATATACAACGCATACATACACAGTTTTTAACGTAAGGATCCTATAAACTGTTGCTTTTCAGCAACATTAAATTTATTGAAAACAATTTGTGTATTTATGTATGAATGTAAGTATATACATACATATTCAACGGCGACATGAAATAATCCGCCAGAAAATTACTCTCAAATCAAAATAAAAACGATTTTTTGTATATTTTATTTTTTGGGGTGTTATTTAATTTTTATTTTCTATATAACACCCATAGTGAAATAATACCCTAAGAATTTCTATAGTATTTAAATTTTACGTAAATCTTCGAACTATATTAGTTAAATTGAAATTATGTAATTAGCCTGGCTATAGTTCAATTACTAAATTTTTCATTGGTCGCTACACCATCATCATCAGCGTTCATGTGCAATTTTTCAGTATTTGAAATGTATATTGAGGGCTTATTTCTAAAATTTTGGCCTTATTTTATACATATCGCACACCCAGTACAAAAGTGACAAAACTTAAAATTTTAATTTTCTGACAACTAATAATAAATCATTTTTATGAATTTCAACTTTATACCAACTCAAACATAAGAAAAGACAACTGTTCTTTAGCAACAGTTAACAACAATAAAATACACAAATATTTTTCTTATAGATAAACAAGTGTTTTGTGCATAGTTTAATGATATAAACCCGAAAAATTAAAATTTTGAGTTGAGTCACTTTTGTACTGGGTGTGCGATATGTATTACAAATCCCTAATAAAGAGCTGATATTTCATTTAGTTCGGACCTTTGTTCGTATTAAAAGTTAGTGTGTTAGGTTAGTTAGATTAATGTAATAATAATATACAACTTGTAAGGAAGTCTTAAATAAAATTGGACTAGTGGTTCTCGAGTTATAAAAAATCTGTTGAATCTTTTTAGAACTCCAAATTTTTGCAAAAATGACCTCGTTATTTGAGGCCCTATTCTCCTTATAAGAATTAAAGGAATTAATAATAATAAATTTTGAATAGTATCATTTATTCACTGATTTTCATAAGGAATGGTGTACGTAGCTTTATTGAACAGTAATAAAAATGACATATTTCGTGGTGTATGTCTTAAAGATAATTAAAACTCGAACTATTTGGTCTACTTCAGCGAAATTGGACAAGTCGATTTTAAGTTAAGACAAAATCGCTGAAGTAGTCTCTTAAAAAAAATCCCAGATTTTGATATTTAAGAAATCTTATATATAGAATTTAAGTCTTCGAATTTAAGTTTGTAAGCAATCCTGATGAGAAGCAATGCCAATTCTGGCGTAGAATATACTAAATACAAATAATGCTATCATATAATGTCAGATCCGTAAAAGTTACTTGCAATTTAAAATTTTATACATACTTTTTATACATATGTACGAATTTTTCTTTATATAATTTTACCATAAATATATAAAAATAATATATTTTTTAATTTAATATGAAATAAAATAATATATTTTATTATTTCTTTATCCTTTTCATATACAAAATTATATTTGTTCAGTTCACAAGCTAATTTAATTTATGTATATGTTTTGGAATAGTGTTATAGAATTAATTTATTTGTTTGACTTACTAAAAAATGTATTACAAATTATACGAGCCCTTATGGTGTGGCTATCGGCCTTTGAAATATATATTTTATAAATATATTATAAATTTTTTTTATAATTAAGCTTATAAAATAAATTATTAATAAATAAATTAAAATATAAAGTAAACTTTCATAAAAAAACGATTTTTAAACTCTAATTGTACAAATGATTATTTGGGGAGAATATCCCTGAATATAAATTTCAATAATACATTTTACAAGCTTTTAATAAACATAAAATATTTTTTATGAATAAAGCAGTAAACATTGCTGATGCCTCATTCTAAATGGATCCATTGTTTATGAAAGGCCATTTGTCACAAAAAACAAATTTTTGAAATAAAAAAAGAAATCGTTTATTATTGTAAAAAAATTCTATTTAAGATTCAACATGACATGAACAAATTAGTACACAATAAATTTTTGATTGATAAAATGCCTCTCATTAACAACCGATTCGAATATTTTGTGACATTTTAAGTGAAATCGTATGTCTATTTAATAAATGTAATGTAAATACATATGTACATACATATATATAATTTTATATGTAATCATCCAAATTTTCGTATATACATACATACACATTTATACTTTTTTTAAGTTTTAAGAACAAAACCAAAAGCATTATTTTTTACCTATTTCTGGTATTCTAAATATGCTTTTATCAATAAATCCCTCGGTTAAGTTTGTCTTGTAATCGTTCCATTCATATTGAGGATGTTCTGTGCTAGTATCAGGATATCTCAAAACTTCATTTCCATATTCTGCTACATCCTGCTCTTCAATGGAGTTGCTTGTAATATCTGATGTATTTTCATTAAAATAAGTCCAATTTTCACCATAGGGATCTTGAGAGAACGGTGTTGGCTCTTGATGATGAAGATTATTAAAGCTGTAATCTAATTTGCCCCATTCATCCATATAACGTAAAAGAGGATCACCTTTTCGAGGTGGTGGTCGAAATGTCATCGAAGTGGTTGATGCTGAAGATGGTTTCTTGATGCCCAAGGTAGGCAAATCTGTCCATTTTCCCAAAGCATATGGGGCCGTGTCGTTGGTATCAATTAAAAACATACCTCTAGTTGTTCTTTTAATATTTTCACCAGCTTCCACCAAATAATTGGTTGCGGGACACATCCCCAATAAATAAGCTATATATGAACTACATTGCCATCCCCAGAAGCCCTTTGGCGAACGTATAGATTCTAAAAAGTATGCTGGTGCTCTCTGATGGCTGCACGCAAAAGGATCTGTGAAAAAAGAATTTTAAAATGTTTAAAATTTCTTCGAACTTTTTGATTTTTAACCGACTTCAAGAAAAGGAGGAAGTTATATATTCCATAATACTCGTATGTGCTTTTTGTAACGGATATTTTAATATTTTAGTTCTTTTTAGTACTTTTTTGGAAGTTACTTTTTCTTACTGTATATTTAATTATTTAAGCTTATGGTATTTCTTTATTTATTAAACTATATTTATGCAACTAAATATTTTTCTACTCATTTGAATGGCGTGAAAATTTACAGAGAAATTGACATAAAATGAGTGGATACCATGTGAAGCAGTAAAGAAATTATTATATAAGAATGCAATAAAATCCTTAACTAATGAAATATTTAATATAAATGCAAATAATAAATGTAGGAAAAATACATACTCAATGGATTATTTCTCGTGCAGCCGGGTTGAATTATGCCGCCATTCATATAGAAATCTGCGTGGCCACAACGTTCCAATTTCCCTTGAACCATGGCATTTGTGTGAATAACATCTACATATACAGCATCAGATGGATCTAATTTATCGTCTTCGGAGGCCAAAGCAAATAAAGGCATAGCTGGATCTAAACCTAAGAAAAATATAATTAGAGCTATAAAACTATGATACATTTAATTAAGTATGTATGTGTGCATGTACTCGTATATGTGTACACGATAATCAATTGAAACAACATATGTACGTATGTATCTACACATATATTTTTACATTTCTCTAACTCACCAGTTATACGTTGTATCTTAAATGTTCCCAGATTTTTAGCGATATAATTAGTCACTTGAGCTCCTAGAGAAAAACCAATCACATGTATATCTGAACTTCCTAGATCTAAAATGCGTTCTACAAGTTGAGCAACACATGCCCCTGTATGTCGTGTATTATGTACAGCACTCATATAACAAGGGCCCGGTGCCAGCTTACTCCAATCGACATAAAATATATTATAATCTCCTTTGGCTAAATATTCTTAAGAAAAAAAATGATAAAATGCTTTTTATAAGGTCTACACCATGAAGAATTTGATTTACAAACCCGTTTTCATCATTTGCAATGGATTCATAAACATATCCGCATTATAGCCATGTATTATTATCTTACTTGGATGTTTGCTGTCATAAAATGAATTTGTAAGATTCGAATTGTCTAAACTGTCAGCAATATTCAAGAATTGTCTATCGGATGGATTTTTACGCGTGTAAAGAGAGAATGTTATATCCTTATCTGGACATTTCCTATCAATAGTCCATGTACATGGCCCTATTGTTATATCCCGGCTTGCAGTTTGGGGTGCTGCTGTGGATGTTGTCAATACTTCAGTGTTATCATGACACAACGTTGTTACTGTACTGACAGGTTTGAGCAGCGAATTAACAGCTATTGTTTTTGCATTTGCATGCAAAGAGCTGAAGATGAACGCTTAAAAGTTGACAACGAAAATGAAATTTTCTTAATATTGATACGAGTATATTGCAATTTATGACAAAAGTATTTATTCCATCACCAGGTCTTTTCAATCTAAATAATTATTTATTATTATTTAATTCTTTTCAATATTTCTCCAGAACTTCGGCTGGCATCGCCAAGTAAAATTTTTTCCTTGTGCCAGAATAATCATTTTTATCTGAATATTATTATATAAGTTTATATGCATATAATACTTGTATATATTTACATAAATATGTACATACATACATACAGTCGACTCCGCTTTACTGGAAATAACCAAAACCAATTTTTTTCAGTTATCCGATTTTTTCTCTAAAACGTAGTTCGGATTACTGAAATTTGTTACAGTTAAGCGTACTGCTTAAAATCAGTAAAACAATATTTTTATATCAAATCTGTATATTTATTTACGTCAATTTAACGTAAAAATTTTATTAAAACAAATTATTCATAGAAACATATTCATATTTTTTAATTATTTTTAAAACAAAAAATTAAATTTTAAAATAAAAATTAAAATAATTCAGTTTCACAGTGGTTTGCATTGAGTATTTACATTTGTATGCATGCAGTTAAAAAAACATAAATTAATAAGAATTCAGTCTCAGAATGCAATGCATTAAATATGTACTTAACATGACAGTTAATAATCAAAATCATGAATTGCTTTTAAAATAACTTTGAATTTGACTTTGAGTCATTTTTTTCAAATTTGTATGCAATCGATTTCTAATAAATAAATTTGTCATTGTTTATTTTTTCACTAAAGCGAAGTAAGTTTCATACAAAACGTAGTTGTGGGCTGGCTTTTGGTTTTCAGTAATACGATATTTTCAGTAAAGCGATGTTTCGCTAAAGCAAAGTGAATAAGACTAGCTGTGTTTAAAATCAGTGTGGGGATTTTTATCGCTTTCAGTAATTCGATTTTTTTTTTTTTTTGGTAAAGCGTGTTGCGCTAAAGCGGATTCGACTGTATATATTTTTGTTTTTTGAAGGTATCTACCATACGTATTGCATCTAAAAATGTGCATGGTTGAATGATGGTGCAACAGTATAAATAATTTTACTTAAAAAAAAATAAATAGTGATGAAAGAAATATCTATTTATTATATATTGGCGGAAACGTGTATCTGAGCCAATATTTGCTAATAAGAATATGGATATCAAGTTTGAAATTTAAAGATATTTATCTTACGGCTCAATTTATACGCCTGCAAAATTAAACATTTGAAATTTAGTTGGAAATAATTTTCTCTTGTTCCAGTACATTATAGTTTATAAGAAACTATCAAACAATTTTAATGGATGCCATTAGATTATTTAAAAAAAAACGATACAAAATTTTTATCATATTATTACCGGAAAAGTACACAAACACAAGTAATAACAATAACAATTGGCAAAATTACCACACTTCTACATTTAACATTTTTAAGACATACCGAAAAAAACACTTTCTATCCTTCATAACCAACATCATTTGTGGCCATTTGATCTTTAAGAAACTCACACATTTCGTATGTTTAAAACACATCCCAAGTTAGGAACTCCTGCTGACTGCGCTCGAATTTACAGCAATTTGTATACATATATTTTTATTTTATTACAAGATGATTATTATTTTAACTTCAAATTATTTTTTTCTAATATTCTATTGTTTGTTGTTGGCCTAGCTAGGTATATGCCTGCATTTCATTGGCGCTAACCAAATCATCAGTACCCTTTTAGCCAAATCATGATTGAAAGCATTCACAGCTCATATACTTATGCAAAAGACTACAAATATATATGAGAATTCCAACAGAACTCAATCATATTTTTCTATTTGTAATCAACAAAAACACAAAAGTATAAATAGCTTTAGAAAGCTTTTGTACAATCACAACACAACAAACAATTATAATTGACTTGCGTCTGTGTGTTTTTTTAGTTATTTTGGAGAATATTTCGAATAACAAATTTGATAAATATTATTTTTTTTCTTTTAAATAATTAATATTGAATTTCATTGTATGGGATGGTCTCCCTAACAAATCGTTTAAACAATTAGAGCTTCATATTGTACTTGATTTGTTTGGCATAAACATATGAGATTGAATATTTTCAAACTGCTTAAAGTTCACAAATAATGTGGTTTATTTATTTCATTTTTATTTAATTATTATTATTAGTATTAAAAATACTTTATGTACAATGTTTAATTTCAAAGCGAATTAGTATTATTTTTTACGAACTTTACAGCTTCTCTCTTAAATATGTTTAAATTTCTTTCTGTTTTTAAATGATTTGGTATTGTGTTATATAATCTCATTCCTTTATTGAATAATGATCTTTGCATCGCTGTTAATATTTACCTATTTTTTTACACATATAATCAACATGATCTTTAAATTTCAGTTCTCTATCAATTATAAAACCATGATATTTGATATTGTCAACTTTTTCAATAACTTTATCATTAATTTTAAATATTGAGCCATTGAGCATTGGTTTAGCGACCAATGAAATGCTGGCATATGAACAGTTGAAGCCAGGACAACCATTTACTTAATGTTTTTTTTTACACATTCTTTGCGAAGAAAATATTCGACAAACATTTCTCTGAATTTTCCGAATACGATTACGTAGCTGAATGCCGTTTCTAAAAAAAATATAAAATTTTTTGCCATTTCAAAGAGAAGAAATGAGAATTTAGTATTCCTTAATAACGCTAAACTTATTAGGGCCGAGTCCTGGTAAGAGAAATAATTTTTTAAATTTTTTAAATAAAGAAATAATTTTTTTTTATAAATTGCTCAAGATAATGTTACAATGTTCTCAGAAACGATATCGCCATTAAATCTTAATAGATTTATATTTATGTGAGATTACAAATATTTTAGAAGAAATATATTAGTTAAATTTTTTAATAATAGAATTATGTATCTACACACTTTTAATTATTGTAATTGTGAAGCTCTTTCGGCACTTGGTTTATTGGCAGTCCCTTTCCAGCGCAACAATGAAGTCAATTCATACGAAAATACTTGTTATAAAATTGTTTCGCTTCTAAATTAATAGTCTTTATACCACGAGTTCACCGACATTAATAAACAAAAATTCAAATATTCTACATTTGCTTCAAAGTCAGTAAAAAATTTCATCGTCCAGCTGTGTGTAATGTTATATTAAAATAGAAGTTACATTTCAATCGTCTGCATGATCTATTTGCGATTGCCCTAAATTTTGTTATTATATCTTTATTAAGTCAAATTTTATTAAAAAATGTGAACCATTTGCGAGTCCTTTTATTAATCGCTCAATTTAGATGTCAAAAAAAGACTCATTCAGGTCATTTTTGACAAAATTATCTTCCAAATGATGACAGGGAAATTGCTTACATATATGTACGTATGCATGTACGTATACAAGTGTGTATGTATGTAAGTATATATTGCAAAGATTTTTAATTATTTCCAGCACGTTTATTGTACCTGACCTATGCTTTTCAGTAATATTACTACTTTCTATTTTTATGCATACATACATGTAGTAGGTATTTATGTATGTATGTAACCATAATTATAAATTATTACTTACCATTGAGTAAAACAAATAATAAGAAACAATTCTCATTGACATTTTCCCAACATCGAGGAAAAATCATTATGAAAGCCTCGAGATTCACAACAAATTACACACGCGAATAAATTCTTTGATGTAAGTATGTAGGTAATTAAAATAATATTACATGTCTTTTTTATAATGCTATAGTCTTAAATTTGTTTCCCTAATGTTTTTTTATTTTTTTATTTTATTACATTACAAATACAAGACAGTCATATTTTTAATAGCCGTAAAAATTGTCACACACAAGAGAATTTTATAACCACTAGACTGTCTTAAAAACAACCAACTACTGACTATCACTGTGTGTCACTCAAACATTTACGGTCAAAACGGAAAATGGTAAAATTTATATTTACATACTCGTACGAGTAGTAACTTATTTTATATGGCTTAATAAGAAGTGAGAGCTAAATTTTATTTTTTTATTATTTTTATAAATTAAGTGCAACTGCAATAGTAATGATACTTATGGAATTAAACATTATATATATAAATCTTTCACACATAAAGGGCTTTTGGACATTTCTTTTAATTTTCGATATTTTTATCGGATCATCGTTTGTTCAATAGAAACGTACTTGTTTTCAATCAGTTGTTTTTATTTCTTGAAAACTCATAAACAAACATTTTACTACGTGAGGGTAATTTAAAATTTGTGGCTTATAATTGTACATAATTACATTCTATATATTCATCATGCGGAGTTAATCTGTCAACTACTTTTTACTAAATATATATGTGCAGCAACAATGGAAATTAATACAAGATTTTTTTTATAATTAAAAATGTTACACGTATGGCGTTTTCTCTTTTAAAAACTGTAAAAAATTTTCCCTTTCGAAGGGAGCAAAAAATTGAACCCTTCTCTAATAAGTTTACGCTCATTAAAGAGCACTAACTTCAATAAAAGTAAACTTACTCCCCGTCTACATTGGCAATTTTGTTGCATGCAATTCTGCTGCAGAATTGCTTTAGTGTCCACATTAGAAAAAATCTAGTATTGCAATTCTTGTATGTAAAACATCAAATACAACAACACCAAACATCAAGTTGAATAGTGAGGATAGCAAAGCAAAACAGAATTGCAGAAAACACGAAACTCTGTACCCCTCCCCTAGCTTCTTACCTCTCTCTCCTAAAACAACCAAGAATTGCTGCAACTAAATTGCAAGTGTGGACAGTGAGTTATTAATATAAAGCAGCGATAGGCAAAACAAGGGCGCCGCGCCAATGCTTACGCTCTTACATCGTGTACATGTGCACACGTATTGCAGAGAAATAAAAAACATAAATCAGTCTCACTCGAGCACTCAAACACGATGGACGTGTTACGCTTCTTGTTAGAAATTAGCGTTGCTATATGCAAAATTTGAGATCCCCAGAAATTCATATGAAATTAACCTGAGGAAATACAAGTTCTGATGAACAAAATTTTTATGAGGGAATGGAGATTTAAGATTTCAAATTTAGGTATGACATGAAAATGTCAGATCTGGCAATAGTGATTCTTTATGTGTGTTTGTGAGCGCAAACAAAATGTTTATATGTATTTTTGCCTATCCCTGATATAAAGTCAGCAATCCTTCATAAAAGTTATTTTTTTTTTAATTAGAGCAATAATTGTTGTATTTTATTGATAAATTGAAAAAGCAAAAATCGTTTAATTGAAAACAAATAGACTTAATTATTGTTTTTGATTGATTTGAAATAAATTTTCTTTGCTTAAAGGAATGTCCGCTTCAACGAAACAGATTGTGTTTGTAAAAGTGCAGGAATATAAGCACGTGTATGTATGAAACATATGTATGTATGTATGTACATATTGCAATCGTATTACATGCAATCGCTAAAATCACAGCTTTCAAAATATGTCTTCATTCAAAATCGGAATACATCTATTGGGTTTTCAGTCAGAGGTCTGTTCAAAATAAACGTGAATTTTAGAAATTCTCGGGCTACGTGTATTCGATTAGCGATTTTTTTATGTTGGCATACTTGTCTCTCAGTTGATTTTGTTTGTTTTTAGTTTAGTTTGCTTGTGAGAGGCGTAGCAGTTGGACGTGTTTTGCTTGGTCGGCGATTTTCTGCTGAGAAAAAAAGGCTCAAAGAATTTGAACCAAATTTTGTGTAAAAAATTAAATTACCGAGTGCTCAAAAACACAGAGAAATTTTACAAGTGGTACAAGCTTTTCAAAGAAGGCCGAGGTGTGAATGACGACGTTCGTCTTTTGAGCTCCATCACATCAAAAACCGATGAAAATGTTGAGCAAGTGAGGAAAATTGTTATGGTGAAACGTTGAATGACTATTAGAGAAGTCGGCATATCGGTTGGCTCATGTCATAAAATTTTTTCTTAAATTTTTGGGGATGAAGAGTGTGGCAGCGAAGCATGTTCCAAAAGTGATGAATTTTGAATTAAAAAACCGTCGCATGGGAACCGCTCAGGATATGTTGAATGACGTTAACGACGATGCAGATTTGCTTGAAAGGGTCATAACTGGTGACGAATCATGTGTATATGACATCAAAGCCAATCGTCTCAATGGAAGAGCCAAGACCAAAAAAAAGCAGTGTTTTTCTCGAATACCGTGGTGTAGTGCATCATGAGTTCTTGCCACATGGTCGTACGATTAATAAGAAGTATTATCTTGAAATTATGCACTGCTTGCGAGAAACAGTTCATGGCATTTGCATCATTTTGGCCGAAAAGAATACCATAACCATGCCTCAGCCACCGTATTCACCAGGATTGCCCCCCTCCGATTTTTTTTATTCCCAAAATTAAAGAGACCTATGAAAGGACAGCGTTTTGCGACGATTGAGGAGATAAAAACCAAATCGCTGAGAGAGCTCAAGACCATACCAAAAAGTGAATATCAGAAGTGCTTCGAGGATTGGAAACGACACATACACAAAATTATTATATCTAAGAGGGCATACTTTGAAGGAGACAAAATATATATTGATGAATAAATAAAAATTAAAATTCACATTTTCTTTTGAACAGTCCTCGTATGTTATATTTTCGATAAAAAGAAAAAATTTTAAAGGGTTCTCTTATACGATATATAATTTCTGTAACGATTTAGAAAATTAGAGATTTTAGGTTATTCAATAAGCGCGTAAAAAATACAAACATTCTTTATAATCGAAAGTCTATTATAACCGTAATAATTTCTATGAAATGTTTGTTCAAAACTCTTAACTCTTGGGACCGAAGTTGTTCGTTATAAACGAAAACTACTCGTAGTTATAATCGAACGGCATTGTAAATATGTTTCTAGGAAACGTAAGACATCTGAAAATTGATGAAGTGTGTTCCTGTAAATTTTTGATTATATGTACATCCTTATAGTGACTAAAAGGTGTATATACGAGTATTTTTTACGTGCATTATTTTCTATGAACAAAAATTATGAAAAAGTGTCGAAACAGTCAAAACAACCATACGAGCATGAAATTTGCAATCGAAAATTGGAAAAATGGGAACAGATTTCACTTGAAATCTGATTCACTATGAGAGTGATAAAAAGTTTATGAAATTTACTGTGGTACCGCTAGATACAATAGTCGCACATTTTTTTAACAAACGCAAACTGTGAGGTCATTTGGCCTGTTGTGACTTGTTTAGAGTGGGATTTGAACCCGATAGACTTTATCTTATGGGACGTTCAAACAGATGTTCACTAAAGATAAGTCTATGCGGCATTCATTGAAAATTTTATGTCTCATTATTTCTTTAATACTTTACTCGCAGTTTGTATTATTTTGTTTAAATATCGACCCGTCCGTATTGTAAAACCCCTTTTGTGGTCGCACTTTAAAGAATATGCTTAAGAAATATTGTTATCCACTCTTATTACAATTTAACGTCATACTTTCATTGTATAGTAAAATTTAAATGTGATTGCCCCCGCCAGACCGATACATACATAAATAAACGCGACTGTTAACAATTAAAATATACGGTTAAGACCTCAAATAACATCGTGCAAATGATAAGTGACACAAATTATTGTTTGCATTATATCTACATGTATGTAAGTATATAAATTGAATTAAATAAATGTATGTTATCTTTATTATAAATCTGGAACATTAATACTCGTATTTATGTACATATATTTTCACGTATTAATATACAATATTTAGATATCTACTGTAGAAGCATATGTATGTATGTACTTATGTTACATGTGTATGTATTTACTTTTATTGTATTTTTATTTTACTTTTTAAGACGTTGTAAATATTTTTCTGTTAATTTATTTCATTGCCTCAAATTAGTTTTGAATTGCAGCCTTAAGGTGAATTCACCCATTCGTTCTGAACGTTCCGAACGCTTTTTTATATGTAGTTTGACGTCTCTATTTTGAGAAAGAGAGCAAATTTAATGCAGAACAACAACAAAAATTTCGTTCAGAACGAATGGGTGAATTCACCTTTAGGAATAATGGTAGACTAAAGGTGAATTCACCCATTCGTTCTGAACGTTCCGAACGATTTTTTTATATGTAGTTTGACGTCTCTATTTTGAGAAAGAGAGTAAATTTAATGCGGAACAACAACAAAAATTTCGTTCAGAACGAATGGGTGAATTCACCTTAATACCAATTTGCTTTTAAGAGCTCTTTACTTTCTCTTTTTTATTGCGCCATTCTCTTAAAATCATTAAAACATATGTATGTAATAGTGCCTGTTTAGATTGGACGATTTTTGTCGCTGCAATTCTTAGTTTGTAGGTAAATAGGGGGAATAGAGCTAATAGGGGAAGAGAGAAACTAAAGAGAGTACACATAGGCACGTACTCTTGCAATTCCTTTTTCCCGCAATTCGTAATACGTAAATTCCTTGTTTGTTTACCGTAAGAATATACTTAAAAAAGAAAATATCAAAAATTACATACGTATGTATGTATGTACGCATAAAATATCTGCGACAAAAATCGTTCAATGTAAACGCAAATGCAATTTTAAAGAAAGGAAGACAAAAATTGCAGCGACAAAAATCGTTGAATGTAAACTGGCACATAGGAAGCAATGGTTTTAAAGTAAACACTAGAAAAGAGTAATATTTAAAGTTTTTTTTTTATAACATTAGATTTTTATTATGTAGTTAATGCTACTTTAACGCAACATAGACGTATTCGTATCTCAAAAAGCAAAGTTTCACCTTCTTAATCGAAACTTTTGGTTATAACTTCGATTTATCTTCAGATAGAATTGAGATTTTGTTTATATACATATATACAACAACAACAAGCAATAAATTTCTTAAGAAAAAAACTAAAATTATAATTTTGTTTCTAATGTGATAGCTAATTAAAAATAAAGCAAAATCGCTTAAACAGGATATAAATTTTAAATCAAATTAGTAATGGGACAAATAAAGGAAATTAAATAGTTATGAATGAGTTGGTTGCTTTACCATATACATACATAATTGCTCGCATGTAATTGAACAGTAACTGGATATTAATCCAACATATAAGAACAAACTTAAAATAAAAGTAAAAATTACCCAATCGTAGCTCTCAAGGAGGAATGGAAAACCATATCCTCAGAATGTCGTCAAAAACTGGTTAAATCGATGCTGAATCGATTCAAAGTGGTAATGTAACGAAAAGTTCTTCCAACTAAATGTTAAATATAATATATAAAATTAAATTCATAAGTTTTTTAATATCCTTTATGTGTCACATTATTACTTTGACTTGAAATTCATATGCTGTGATAATTCATTTGCTTTTATTTCTTATTTATGGTAACTAATGAATTTTTTATTTATATTCTTAACAAAATATTACACCAGAAACAAGATTATAATTTTATTTTTTTTTTCTCGCAAGTGTATAAGTTCAAAATATGTTGAATGAAACTGAAGATAGCATGTGTCCCATTATATTATTCAGCCACTGTACACACATACATATATAAACAGCTTTTAAAATTTTTCATAACCCAGATTCGATAAAAAAGAAAAACATCAGGACCGCGAATAACGATTAAAAACAGAGAATATAATTTACGTTACCAAGATGAAATTTATATGACCAACCAAGGCCCTATAATAAGGTCTATGCAACAGCCCAGGGGGTTTCTCTCTATTGCGATGCGTAAGCTAGTTCGATGCGTTTGATATTTTGTTAGCGCAAGATATTTAGTTTTAACGAAGGATTTTAACATACGCTTTTGTATTACAGAGTAGACTGAGGCCAGATTTGCGAAAGTGAAAAAATTGGATGCGAAAGGAAAATGCGTAAACGCAATAAAGGGTAGCAATTATCCGATTAGATACCATTTTTTTTACGCATCGCTATAGAGAGTAACCCCCCAGGTGATAGGTAAGATGATCGTATGTACATGAAAATATAAAATTTTTCCGTCAACTTTTTCATAAGGAGTTTTACAATTGTATTCTTGACTTTGTTGTAATTAATTCGTTTTGCACAGATCTCATAAAAGGACGTTGTGGAAAACGAAAACAAAATTAAAAAAAAATGTTTAATTACTTTTTTTTAATTTTATTTTTTGATTTATTGGGTAAACATTTAAAATTTTGTTATTGTTCTCCATATGAATTTAATTTCAGTGATGTGGTTTTTAAAATTAGGACCATCAAGAAGTACACCTACATAGTGCTTATTAAAGCAGACTACCTATATCTGCATTAATTTTTATATAATTGAGTTTTACTAAAAAAATTAACTTTAGAGAAGAATAAAAGTACTTTTATTTTAGCAAGGCTGGACATACAAGTAGTGACATAAAAAGGTCTGAGTTTAAATTTCAACAGATTAATAAGTTACAATTATAACTTTAACTACTTTAAACGTATTATAAATGATCATGCGCAAATGTTGCTGTTCAACATTCCTACACATATTGTACTTAAGTACAGACGTACATACGTACGTACATGTTAGTGCTTACTCAGTTTGATAAAATAGTATTAGTTGTCTTTAATCGTTAACCGGCTCTAATAGACTAGCTACTTGAATATTTTTGGATATACATACATACTGATTTCTTAGTATTTCATCGAATTGTCTATGTACGCACGTATTGTATCTTCCTTATGAGTTTAATAATTTGTTAGCGACACTACACTCTGAATTTTCTAAAATATTGCCGCAGCAAGACCAATGACGCCGGCCAGGGTGGCCAACATGGCCATGACCACAGCCATTGAAGCCTGGCATACGACCATCACAAGCACATTTTATGTTTTTATTGCCTTTGCTTGAACAGAATGCACAACAATGATAGATTCCACTATGAGGACGTAGGCTACGAGCCTGAAAACTAAACGGGCTTCCCTACAAAAAATTATATATATTATATATTTATACATACATACGAATAAAATAATTACAATTTACGTTACCTTGATAGGTTTATCATTTATGGTAATTGTCAGTACAATAGTGCCTTGAGAGTCTGGAATAAATGAGATTATATATGAACCATCCCGATTATCAGAAACCTAAAATAACATAATTTCAATTAAATTAAAATGATAACAAATAATTATCTACGTGCATTATACGAGTTCAACTTGATGGTTCTTAAGTACACATAGATAAATACTGTATTTTATTTTGATAATATAATTTATTTTAAAAATTTAAAGATATATTCGGAAATATAATTAGGTTTATATACTATGCATCTTTATAAAAAATAATTATGCGGACTAAAATTAATCTTTGGAGCCGTTCTTAAGGAAGCCGCACACGACACAATCTCGTGTGCAACTTGAGCATGTTGTAAACGATGTTGTATCGTTTAAGGAGGTGGTTCTAAGAAGATCCATATGTCTTGCTTGTACGAAAAATAAAAATGTTTGATTTTACAATGTTTGTGGACATGATGCACAAGATTGTTTAATTTTATGGTTTATTATCTTAGTTACCACAAAGGCAAGACACATTGTACTAGTATTAAATGCGCAAAATAAATAACTAAGAAAATGGACGTCTCAGTAAAAATGCCTGCATTTATGGAATCGTATTAATGATAATTTATTTAGTCTGACTCAAGTTCAAATTCTTAATTTCTAAACTCAGACTATTGTTATTATTATACTAGCAGGAACCTAAAAGGTGGTAAAAAAACAGACACATCAATGCTAATGATTGTGTGGTGACCCTTGACAACAGTGCTATTTAATTCAGCTAGTGTAATTGGCTTCCTTTACTACAACCTTAATAAAAATAATTTAATACAATTTACGACTTAAATTGAAATAAAGTTTCTATTTAATCATTACAGTTTGAAAAATGACGTAAAATTAAGTTACAATAAATAACCAAATACGGGCAAATTTAAATATTTTAAATTAAAAAAATTGCAATTTAACAATTTATTGTTCACAAATGATAAAGTTATTCCGAGATATATAATTATTATAAATCTATTGATGTATGTGAATATGTATGTAGATATGTATGTATGTGTATACCAAGCAAGGTCGGTCTATATAAATACCTTCTTACCTCAATTGGTAACAATTTTGTATGATTATCCTTGTATTTTATATGACAATTTATTTTAAGACCCCCATGACAGAGTGAAGCACCATCAGCATCACGAGAAATAAGTACCAATTCAGCTTTTCTATGAAGACGTAATTGAGAAATTCCTTTCAGACAGCATTACATTTACAAAAAGAAAAAGACAAAAAAAAATAAATTTTCAAAATGGATATATATATATATATATATATATATATATATATATATATATATATATATATATATATATATATATATATATATATATATATATATATATATATTTATTCCTTGTGAATTAAATGGCGGTGCATTCAACACACATATTGGCAGCTTGCATTCTTTCTTTAAAGAATTAATTGACAGAGTAGCTCGAAAGCCAGATTATGTCAGAGAGAGGGTACGTGCTTTTCGAGCTATACTTTCGTATAGAAAGCAGTGAGTAATTGTAACACGGTACTCTCGAAAACGGGAGAGCTTTTCTTAACACAGAGCTGCTTTGCGACTGTACCAAGGTCCATTAATAACTCTCTGCAGATCTGCTGATTATGCAGCCAAGTTTTAAACTATTTGAATATTTTTATGAGTTTGACGGTTCATGGGCCTTGTTGACATGCTATAATACATGCGTACATACGAACTTATACACCCGTAAATAAACCACGGTCGAATTCGGATATACAAAAATTAAAAACTTCGGCGGTTGATTTTATCGATTGAAATTTGCTGGTGTTTCGTCAGCGTTAAATAAATAACTTTTTTTTCTTCATATAATCTGACGCTTTTACAATTAAAATTTGATTTGTTTAAATGGATTTTCGTTGGAGTGGATTTTCCTTTAAGCAAAGTAAATAAATTAAATTAAAAGTAATAGTTATGAATTTTTGTTTTTAATTAAACAAAATTTTCTTTTAAACGACGTTCTTTTATCCGAATTCGACGAAATCACACGTAAATATTCAATGCTTACCATCCCACTGCAATGTACACAAAGAAGGCTCCACTGTTTGCATTGTGATTATACCAAACAGAGGTATATCGTTTTGATTCTTGGCTGCTGGTGCTCTAATTGCTGGTAGAAAGTGCAGCGTATCTGAAATCTAAAATGTAACATAAGCAACTGTCTTTCACAAACAATGTGTTCTTCAACCGTTCACCTTAGGATCGGTGGGAGCTTTGAATTGCTGGCAATATTCAAACCTCTTCAATAGAATTTTCACAAATGATAAAATTTCCACATCGGATGCAATATCCGTCAATTCTTGACTAAATTTAATAGCCAGTGAAGCATCCTGAGTTCGTTTCTCTGCGATAAAAGATATATAATTATACATTCGGTTAAAAATATTGTTTAGCAGTTTTTAAAGTACCCAGATCTATTTGTTGCTCTAAAATCATTTCAATCTTAGATTCTCTTGCCCTTTGCACTTGCTGCAACAATGTATTTTTGTGAGCTTCAATAGCTTGGAAATATCTACTCATAAACTCTTCTACTTCTGCCTGGATTTCATCACATTTACGATTTATGTTTTTAGCGGTCTCATTAAGTTTTGCCATAGAATGTTCAGCGTAATTGCAAAGAGGTTTTGTTTGTTCAACAGTATCTCTTAAGATGCGACCAAAAGTGTGAATTGATTTTGAAATGGTTTCATGTTTATGTCCTTTATGCAGCAGTATTAAACAATCCGAACAAGCTACCTGCAGACATGATGTGCAAAATGACTTAACATCGAAACCCGGATGCATGCTACACTTCAATGTAAATTTTGAATTATCTATGAAATTAGCCTGCTGTTCTTTGCGGGCTCTGCGCAATTCGATAATATTTCGAATATTGTGTTGTGTTGTACTCTTTTGTCTCTCATGCGAAGCCTTACAGAGCGTGCATAAATTTAATATACATGTTAAGCAATGGTAGGTAGCCTGAATTTAAAATAAAGCAAGTGATTTTTGTTATTAAAAATTGACCATAAGCTTCTACTTACATTTGTTTCATCATAGCACAGACTGCACCAAATTTTCGTGATAATCTCTTCTCCCACTTTGAAACGTATTTCTTCAATCCTGCGTAGAAGTAAAAAGTTCTGAGGCAATTGACGTATGCCTCCTATAGGCACTTCAGTAGGAAACTTACATAATTTACACATTATTATACGACTCATATCCGTTTCATAATTTTGTTGAGATGAACCCATGGACATGTTATCCGTTCTATTCTGTGCTGCCAAATAAAAAATTATAAACAAACAATCTGGTTATGGACCCTGCTATTTTTACCTTTAAAAGTAAACGATCCGACTTTTTTCTTTTAAAACTAAAAGATGATCGTCGCTTTTGAAGTAATTGGGAATTTGATAAGTCTGAATAACTGCGCACGGTTTCTACATCTGAGGAAGTGCAGCGTGCACTTTTATTTGGAGAGTTCAAAACTGCAAGTAGTTTATAAGAAACTGAATGCAATTAAAGTTTCAATAATATCGACTTAAAGCTATGGTACCTTATTTCAAAATTCTCAACTAGAAGATTTTCCTTCAATTAGTAAAAGTTTTGAGTTTTTACGTTAAATAAATAAAAATAAAACAACTTAAGAAATATCACAATACATTTTATAATGAAAATAATTTTCATAAAAAAAGCTCACTTATAAAACCCACTGTAGTTTAAAATTAATAATTTATTTTTTAACGTATTAAATAGGAAAAACCAATTATTTTACACTTTCTGAATTCTTTAGCCTGTATGAGTTTAAGGACATGTTTTTTGATTTTCAATATTAAAATTCCATTCGTTTTTATTATAGACTGAAAGGTATTCGTTACGAGTATCCCAAGTCAAAAAAGTATTTAAGTATAGAAAATTGCAGTTTTTTTTAATAAACAATTAATATTGCAATTCACTAGGGTATTGCACCCACAAAATATTTAAATATTTTAACTTTTCAAATTTGTTTGTTGCGTCTTTAACTATTCATATTATGGCATTTCATTGATCGCTAAAACAACTTATTAGTGAACAGTTTGAACAACACTCAGCCTTATTTTTTTATACCAAGACAATCAAATATGTTAATGTCAAAAGCTTCTCCAAGCCATTGCCATTAATTAGTGTGATGTACAAAATTTGTCCCTTTAATTTTAAGATATATATATATGCTGAATGTTGCAAAAGCCACATGTCGCACTTGCTCATAATGCCTAATTGTTCCGCCATATTGGTAAGAGGTCAAAAACTCTGTTTCCTTTTGAGAAAAGATCCAATCTAGCGGTCTTGTTCTAAGAGCAGCCGAGCTGAAAGGTAACCAAGATTGCATCCAATAAATTTGTCATCCAAACCTCTAATTTGTTCTTTCGTTTCATTTCTTTCCATTCTTTTCCTATTGGGGTTTGGTGTTTTCTGAGTTACAAAACGATTAACTTTCTTTGTTTAATCGATGGGCTCAGAGATTGATTATAAATAATATTTCCAACCAGATTCCACGCAAAGGTATTCTCCCTGAGCGAATCATTGGTCCTTCGAACCGGATCGGAAAATAACAACCTATATAATTATATCTCTGAGAATTCAACATTGGATAGCGCGTTCACATTCACATACCTACATATCAACATACATACAACATATATACATACAGGGTTGGGCAGTATTTGAAATACATGTATTTGAAATACGTATTTAAAATACAAATACGTATTTTGTATTTTGTATTTTAAATACATACAGATTTTTAAGTATTTTGTATTTTGTATTTTAAATACATGTCCTGAAAGTATTTTGTATTTTGTATTTTAAATACATGATCAGCAAGTATTTTGTATTTTGTATTTTAAATACCGCAAACCATGTATTTTGCCCAACACTGCTCATCAGGACCTGTAGAAAAATTATTTTCTTCAGCAGGTTTTATTTATTCTCCAACAAGAAACTGTTTGTCTGATGCTACATTCAAAAATCGGATATTTGTGAAAGGAAACAATTGTTTTGTTAATTAGTTTTATCTAATGTATTTTATGGTTTAAATAAAAACGGTGTGTGTATCTCGTATTTTTTATTTTATTTATTTTTTATTTATTATTTATTTCAAGTCTATGAATTTACAATTCTTACAGACTGATTACATAGGTATATTTATATATGTATTTAAGTATGCAAACAAAATATTACGTTTTATTAGATTATCATTTAATGAGAAATCAATATAAGAGTAAAATTTATTAAATTCCCTGCAGCTCTAACAAAGGGATCAGAATTAGCATAGTTTTTTCTAAAGAATTGTAACACATACCTCATTTTAAAGGCAATTCATCCTAGATTTCTTATATGTAAAGACTTTTTACCAAAAACATTTTGGTCTATCGAAAAAATTTATTTGAATTTTTTTGTGCACAGTACTGTTTCTCTGAGGGATTTTTCACCTCATGGAAAAACTATAAATTATTACTGGACGACACATACCTCTAATAAGACCTGCAGTATTATTTTCGATTCTAGTTTGAGCAGGACTAGTACATCTATTAGATAGGTTATTAGTAGTTAATAAAGTATTAACAGGTGATCTTTCGGCGGCTGTAGACAATTGAGTGGGTTGGCTCGTACGTTGAATAGAAGATACGGTACTGGTATTAACATTACCTAAATACATACATGTACATGAACTGAAAGTATTTTGTATTTTGTATTTGAAATACGTGCAATAAATGCAAGTATTTTGTATTTTGTATTTTAAATACATACAGATTTTTAAGTATTTTGTATTTTGTATTTTAAATACATGTCCTGAAAGTATTTTGTATTTTGTATTTTAAATACATGATCAGCAAGTATTTTGTATTTTGTATTTTAAATACCGCAAACCATGTATTTTGCCCAACACTGTATACATACATACATCAGTAAAGTCAATCTACAGTAAAAAGGTACGTTCTGTATTTTGCTTGTTACTTATTTCAGTATGAGAAGTGCATTTCATAAAAGTTCATAAAAGAAAAGAAATTTGCTCTTGTTCTGAGTGCTGTCTGTGGTAGTCTTCATAAATCGCTACAAAAGTTGAAAATAAAAATAAAATTAATTATTTCCATTCAAATTTATTATTGAATACAAATAAAATTAAATATAAAATATTAAAATATATCTTCGACATACATACATATGTACAAATGTACTTATTCACAAACATAAATAAGTATATAGACGGCCACCAACAATTATTCTACAGAGGATTAACTAACCAGTAAGTGATATCAAAAAATGTAAAGCAAATTATTCCCTGCAATATTAAAAAAAAGGGGTGAAGGTTTTCATTCATCACTATCAGGAAAATATCCTCCTTCGTCCATTTTTTTGTATTTCATAATCTTTAGCTTCAATTGAATTTTTCATAATCATTTGTTAATTTTTTTCATGCTAATTTTAGCAGACAGTTATTTGTAAATTCCTAAAGATTAAAATCTCTTTCCCATATTACATTACATTACTCTTAAATGTTAACATTATTAATTCCTGGAATTTAACTCGTTGATGCTCATTAATAACAGAATCTCTTGTGATCATTACACAGTCATTTGCTCTTTGCATTCGTTAGTTTGTTCCAGTCATCTTTGAATTAATGTTACCGTAGTGATACAATAATAAATCATTCACCACATTAGCTCGTCATATTTCCTAAATTCTAAATATTACAAAGAAATGAATTTTCAATTTCTTTAATTTTCAAACGAAAATAAAACATAGAAAACTCAGTTTTTTTTCCAATTACAAGCGATACCTTGATATTGGGCACAAACTGAAAAAGGTGCTTGAAAAATAATAATAATAAAATAAATAAACCTTGTTGGTTTTTTGCTTCCAGTATTTCAAATACACACCTTTTCGGGTATGGAAAATGAGTCAGTTTGCTCTTTAAAGCTTATTTGCAGAATTTATAAGTTAATGTAGATATTGTACAACGGTAACACTCTCTCTTTGCATTTTGTTTTGGAAAGATTTATTCAATCTGGAACTAAAGAGCGACAAATTGGAATTTGCATACAATGTACAAAAGGCCTATTCGCATGCATATTGGTTCATATTCTATTTGCAGTATATGAGTTAATATTTTTTTAACTTTATTGAATGTCCATTACTAACCAATGTTTATGGTCGATACAAAATATAATACAAGTCGGAGCCATATTTGTTTATTTACTATGCTTCTATTTTCGCTTATACCACATGATAAGAAAATAGATTATTTCCTTTTTTTCAACCGTGTTTAAATACTGTTCCTGCTGTGCACCCAACTACCGTTTTCGGTGTATTCCAATAAGCTTACATTCAGTGTTTGTTTTTTGTTGTGGTGTTATAACTACACGAACGCACCTTATATTCAAAGTGTTCGCTGGAATACAATTTATATTTATAATTTAATAAAAGGTGACTGACCCTTTGAATATATTTTATGTTTCACAGCTGATCTACATTCCAATAATTCAAATGCATGAAATCTTTTTTGATCATGTCACTTAAATCTATGCATACATTCAATACATATTAATTGATGCTCTCATGCAAGATCAATAATAAATAAGTTTCACATGAAAAAAAGGTCTTCTACTCATATAATTTTATGAATTTTAATTAATATATTTTATTTATTTGGGGATTTCGAATTGAAAGTTATTTTGTTCTCTCGGGTTGCAATTCCTCCCGTTCCTGGTGTAATCTTGCGATTAAAATTCCTTGGAGCAAAATTGCAACTGTTATTACAACCATTTGCGGATATATATTTTTTCACTACTAAATATAGAGAAATTTACTTCTTGGCTTAGTCATTGGTTCTTTTTCTTCGAGTTTTTTTTCTCCTTATTTATTCATTATGTCCTTGGATCAATTTATACGCCTTGCTGATTGCATGGTAGAGTTTGAAGCTGACCTTAATGACAGCCAATTTCCCTTGACGTCAATTCATGCTCTAGAGGTTCATCGTTTTGAACTTAAGTCAAACTGGAGTCGAGTTAAGACAGCCTACGAAAAGTTCTTGATGGATGTGGAGAAGGAGGCTAGGGATGAAGATGATGGTGATCGACTGGATATAGAATCAGTCAGAATTAAATACAAAAGCACGTACTCTACCTATTGCAGCTGTTTGATAAAATTGTCGGAGATATCTGAGTCCTTAAAGTCGAAAGCCAATACAGACTCGGAGTTTGTGCCGCCTCCAATTAATAATTCCTATAATGGGGCTGCTTTTAACGGTTCTCTCCCTTCTGAAACTCACAGTCTCCATTTGCCTCCGGTAGACATAGAAAGTTTCCATGGGGATTATGCTTCGTGGCCCACATTTCGTGATATGTTTACTGCAATAGTTGTTAATTCAAGGGCTAGCCAAGTTGAGAAATTATTTTATTTAACTCAAAAAACAAAAGGTGAACCAAGGGAAATTGTCCAAAAAATTCCACTCACTAATCAAGGTTTTGACTTGGCTTGGAAAAATTTGTGTTTGCGCTATGAAAACCGTAGAGTTCTAGTTAATGGCCAATTGAAGATTCTTTTCAACCTTCAGACCATCCACTCTGAGTCGGCTAAGGCACTGAAACAGTTACAACGGGATATAAACTCGAGCATTTCTATTTTGAAATTATATGACATAGACGTAGCAAGTTGGGATCCAATTTTCGTTTTTCTATGTACAAATCGCTTACCTGAAAATACATTAACATTGTGGGAGCAAGAACTGAAAGATAAAACAGCTATTCCGCAATGGAGGCACTTAGATGAGTTCCTCACTAATCGCTATAGAACTTTAGAATCGGTATCTGAAATTCGAGGGTCCAATAATTCAAGGAACTCTGACTCAAGACTTAAGTCCAGCTCCAATTCAAATTCGAACAAAAAAGTTCATAGTTTCCAGGCGAATTTTACTGGTCCGAAATGTCAGCTATGTCCCAATGATAACCATGCTATTCGCCTTTGTCCTAGATTTCTAAAAATGACTTACATGCAAAGATTGAATGAAATTAAAAGAGAAGGCCTATGTCTAAATTGTTTCTCCAAAACTCATACTGTAAGAAATTGTACCAGCAAAAATAGTTGCTTCAAATGTCGAAAAAGGCATAACACACTACTGCACCGGGAAGTAGCTGAGCCAAGTACTCATGCACAGGTTGAAAGAGTCCGTAACAATTCCTGTTTAAATCCTAACTCAGCTCCATATTCTCGTGCAAATCCTACTTTATTACAGTCAACTCCTATTTCAGAATCCGACAAGGTCCAGTCTTTCAGGCTTAAATAACACTGTTTCTGCCAAGGTTCACCGTAAGTGTTCCCTTGTATTGGGCTCCCAAGTCAACAGCCATATCGAAATTCCAGTTGATGCTTTCGTGGTAACTCATCTTTCAGATAATCTTCCCTCCCAAAATATTTCGAATTCTATATTTTCAAACCTTCCAAACATTCCACTAGCAGATCCTAAATTCTATTGCAGTGCAAAGATAGACTTGCTGATTGGAGGTGATATTTTTCCTTCAATTGTTCGTACAGGCGTTATCCATGACGTTTGTGAATCCTTAATAGCCCAAGAAACAATTTTCGGATGGATACTTACAGGTCCTGTCACTAGTGCATCCAAGATTAATCGCACAATAGTTTCTCATTTTTGTGAGATTGCCTTAGATAAGGAGATCTCTCGTTTTTGGGAGGTGGAGAATCTTCCTAAGAAGAACTTTATGTCTCCCTCTGATAGGTTTTGTGAGAATCTCTTTAAAGAAACAACAAAAAGAGATCATGATGGAAGGTACATTGTATCTTTGCCGTTTAAGGAAGGATTCTTAGAAGTTAGGACAGTCGAGGTCAAGTGCAATGGCACAGTTCTTTCGTAACGAGGCTAAACTCCTTCGATCTCCAGGTTTCAAACGTGATTACGACAACGTAGTTCAGGAGTATGAAGTCTTGGGTCATATGTCGAAAGTTGAAATACCCACACAATCCGAATTTTCAAATGTATACTACCTACCCCATCATGCGGTCATCAAGCCCGATAGTACCACAACCAAAGTTCGTGTGGTGTTCAATGCTTCCGCACCTTCATCTAATGGCCAAAGCTTGAACTCATTGCTTCACATTGGGCCAGTTCTTCAAAATGATCTTACTATTTTAATTCTAAAATGGCGGTTTTTCCGATTTGTCTTTAACGCCGACATACAAAAGATGTACAGACAGATCTTAGTAAATCCCAAACACACTCCATACCAGCGGATTTTATTTCGAAGTAATCCAAACGATCCAATTTGTGATTACGAATTGAAAACGGTAACATTCGGTGTCAATTGTGCACCGTATCTTGCCATTCGTACGTTACTACAGCTAGCAGATGATGTTCAAAATGTTTTTCCTATTGCCAGTTCAATTCTGCGAAATTCCATGTACGTGGATGATGTCCTTGCAGGATCTCACACAAGACGTGAAACCATTAAGGCAAAAGAAGAGCTTGTCCATGCTCTCAACTCTGCTGGCTTTCAATTGAGAAAGTGGACATCGAATTCCAAAGATATTTTAGCACATATTCCACCCGATCATCTTCTCAATGAGGACTTTTTGAAGTTTGAGGATAGTAGTTCTGCTAAAACTCTCGGGATTCGGTGGAATGCATGTTCTGATGAGTTCTATTTCAGTGCTTGTCCATTTCCAGAAAATACAAAGCCTACTAAAAGAGAAGTTCTTTCCCAGATTGCCAAGTTCTTTGATCCAGCTGGCTGGTTGGCACCATGTATTGTCCAAGCAAAAATCCTGATGCAAAAAATATGGATGGATGGAACAGGTTGGGACGAAGTCTTGGCATCAGAAACCCTTTCTCAATGGACGGCATTTCAAGCCAATTATTCCACGATCAATACCATTCGGATTCCTCGATGGATTGATTATTGTCCAAATGCCGATGTCCAATTCCATGGATTCTGCGATGCGTCTGAAAAAGCGTACGCAGCGGCATTATACGTACGAATATCATATACTGGATTCGTTTCTACACATTTAATATCATCAAAAACTAAGGTGGCTCCTATAAAAACACTCTATTCCAAGGTTGGAGTTATGCGGAGCCGTTCTATTAGCTGAGATGGTGGAGAACCTTTTGCCACAGTTCGATGTCAAAAAATATATTCTATACTGCTGGACGGATTCAACGATAGTGCTTTCGTGGCTAGCAAAACCAGCCTGTAACTGGCAGAGTATCAAAGATTACTCAGGTTACCAATCCTTCGCAGTGGCATCATATAAATTCAGAAATGAATCCGGCAGATCTAGCCAGTCGAGGTATTTGCCCACAAGATCTACTAAATAATGAACTCTGGTGGTTTGGACCTAGATGGCTTAAAAGTGCTAGATCGCAATGGCCTATTCCTACCTCATTCGAAATTCCTAGCACGGATCTAGAAGTTAAACCTGTAAAAGCCCTATTTTCGTATTTTGCAAACTTCCACGATCTGCTTGATCGATTTTCTTCTTTTCCTAGAGCTTTACGGGTGATGGCATATGTTTACAGATTTTTCCACAGAACTCATAGTAGATACAGGCTCAATTTCTCTGAAAAGGTCAGAACAATTTCTAATGTCGAGCTTACTTGTGTTCAGTCGAAACTTATTTCTGTCTCTCAAAAGGCATGGTACCCTAAGGAGTACAAAGCTCTTCATGATAAACAAATTATTTCTAAGTCCAGCAGTATTCTAAACTTAAATCCATTTATAGACCCAAAGGGAGTGATTCGGTCTGGCGGGCGATTACAATCGGCACCAGGTCTTACTTACAACGAGAAAAACCCAATTATTATTCCTTATAACTCCCAATATTCAAGGCTTTTAGTTCAATTTATCCACGACGTGAGCTTACATGGAGGAAACCAATTAGTCCTGAGACTACTAAGAACTCAATATTGGATTCCCAAAGGCAAAAACTTAATAAAAGCTACAATTAACAAGTGTAAGACTTGCATAATTTATAAGAAAAGATGTCAACGACAAATAATGGCCACTTTGCCAGCAGAAAGAACTGAAATAACACGTCCATTTACACATACTGGCTTAGATTTTACCGGGCCATTCGACGTTAAAAGTTATTCTGGACGTTCATGTCGCGTTTCAAAGGGATATGTATGCATTTTCGTGTGCTTTTCAACTAAAGCGATACATTTGGAGGCCGCATCTGATTTATCAACCCAATCGTTTTTAGCAGCGTTTAGCCGTTTTGTATCACGTCGGGGATGTCCGCTTCACCTTCATTCCGATAATGGTACCAACTTCGTAGGTGCCTCTAAAGTCTTAGCTAGAGAATTCATTCAAACTTCACAGCAATCTATAGAAGCTTCAAAGCTCATTTCCGAAAGATTGCTGGAAGCTACAAATACACCTTTGAAGAGTTATCAACTCTATTATCCAAAATTGAGTCCTGTTTAAATTCCAGACCAATTTCTTCAATATCCACTGATCCTAGTGATCTTTGTGCTCTGACGCCAGGACATTTTCTTATAGGTAGTCCAATACTAGCACCGGTTGATCCGCAGATAAAGGACTCACCGATGTCCATCGTAAATCGATGGCAAAGACTAAAACTAATCCATCAAAATTTTTGTTCAAGATGGAAAACCGAATATCTGAAAGAGATGAATAAGAGAATCAATTGGCAAAGACCAGAGATCAATATTTGCGAAGGAGCTCTGGTAGTGATTAAAGATGAAAACCTCCCACCAAATTGTTGGCGACTTGGGCGTGTCGTGAAAACTTATACTGGTACCGATAGCCGCGTAAGAGTTGCTGACGTTTTTACTCAACGAGGCTTAATTACAAGGCCTGTAGTAAAACTCATACTTTTACCCACATCTTCTTAAATATCACTTTATAGTACAATTTTCTTTTTCAGCTAAACATGCCAAAAACTTCAATTGAATCCACGATATCCAAAACTGTTTCCAATGCTTTCGTCAAAAGGTATAACTCATTTCCTTGTCGCATCTGCAACCGTTCCCATCCACTACGTACCTGCCGAAAGTTCCTAGCCATGAATATATCCGACCGTATGCGCGCGGTGCAGGAGCACAAATATTGTCAAAATTGCCTGGCACATGATCACTCACATGGGCAATGTTTCTCCAAACATGGATGCAAACATTGCCACAAGTTTCATCACACACTACTACATGTCCATCCTACGCTTGCAAAAGATATTTTGACGTCACGCTCCGATTCCCGTTTACGGCGACGATCACCCCAACCAAAAGCAACGAATTCCTTGAAGAGTTCCAAGTCTTTAACAACTAAAAAGAAAGAAATGCCTACTTTATCCACTTCAAAGTCCACTTCGTTGACTTCTATTATTCATCAGAATGTAATAGTTATCCTTCCCACTGTTTTAGTAAAAGTTGGCTCTACAACATCGCACGCTCGCTGTTTATTGGATTCTGGATCCCCGCTGAGTCGTGTCTCGAAAGCTTTCAGCGACAAAATGCATTTAACCACCTATAATTTACAAGAAGAAACTATCTGTCCAATGATACTGAAGTCGCGATTTGATTCTTCCTCCAAGATTGAGGGAACCTTCCGAGTTGATAACCACATTTCACTTTGCACACCTACGCAGTCACTTCCGGAATCATACAAAAAACATTTTAAAGATTTATTTTTAGCTGACTGCAAATTCTATGAGTCGGCTCCGATAGATATTGTAATTGGGGTTGATCTGTATCCCAAGGTCATGTGTCAAGGGATTATCTCAAGACCTGGCTTTCCGACAGCCCAAAGCACATTATTCGGATGGACTGTTTATGGTCCATGTAGCTTATAAAAAAAAAAAAATTGTAACAATAATACAAAAATGCACTATAGGGCAGTAACAAGCAAACTACAAAACGAACTTCTTTCTCCTTTTTTTTTATTCCATTGAATTTTGAATTTATAATTATCTTAGTTTAAGCGAAAGCCAATTGTTATTAGATAAATTCATTAAGAGTAATTAGCTAATATATTGAATTGTAACTTACATATCTGTATAATGAATTAACTAATTTATATAATGAATTATATGTATTTAATTTTAAGGCTGAATATCATAATCTGTTTGTAGTTCCTGTAAGCAGAGTTTTTGACAACACCAAATTTCTACCTTTATTTCTCATTGCATATCCTGCAATCCGGGCGGCAATGTTAATGTCAAAAGCTTCTCCAAGCCATTGCCATTAATTAGTGTGATGTACAAAATTTGTCCCTTTAATTTTAAGATATATATATATGCTGAATGTTGCAAAAGCCACATGTCGCACTTGCTCATAATGCCTAATTGTTCCGCCATATTGGTAAGAGGTCAAAAACTCTGTTTCCTTTTGAGAAAAGATCCAATCTAGCGGTCTTGTTCTAAGAGCAGCCGAGCTGAAAGGTAACCAAGATTGCATCCAATAAATTTGTCATCCAAACCTCTAATTTGTTCTTTCGTTTCATTTCTTTCCATTCTTTTCCTATTGGGGTTTGGTGTTTTCTGAGTTACAAAACGATTAACTTTCTTTGTTTAATCGATGGGCTCAGAGATTGATTATAAATAATATTTCCAACCAGATTCCACGCAAAGGTATTCTCCCTGAGCGAATCAAAATACAATATGAGAATTCTCTATCGTTATATGTAAATATTATAAAATAGTACAAAGAGTAATACTAGTAGGCTTGGAATGATTTTATACAAATAAAACAACGAACAATTCATATCCGACAGAATTCTCACACTGTAGTTTAATGATTTGGCTTGCATACCCACTGTATATGTGTTTTATGTTTGTGATAGTAGCGATTCGAAATGCTAGGATACTGAACCAAATTTAATAAAACACGCGTTTTCCACCCCTGTAAAGAAACATATTTTAATCCATATGTTTGTGGTACGAATGAATTTCGTAGTTTGGGCGTAATAGGGACCTTAAACATTTTCTTACCGTCTTAATGTATTAATTTAAATTGTATTTGTCGAAACGTCCTGTTGATACAGTACTATTTTCGTTGTATTATCAGAAATAATATGACCTTATTAGTAGATTTATAACGTCCTTTCTTCCCAAATTAATAATTTACTTATTCAGTGAATTATTAAACCAGATCATCAAAAAACATTCACCCAAATTTTTGGAAAAATTAGAAACACATTTATACCAGACTATATTCATAATAATAAATTAGATGCCTGATAGAACACATCAGCACTGCAACCATACACCTCATTGAATCAACAACTACTTCTGCCAAAAAAAATAAAAAAAATACTAAACATTAAAAAATTATAATTAATAAAGACACAAGAATTATTTCTGCTCGCAAATATAAAAATTAAAAAATTAATACTGCAAAAAAAATCATGAAAAAAATTACAATTACACAAGTAAGCAAGTTTTTTGACTGGAGCAATTGAAAGATGTTTTTTAGGTTATTTGTATTCAAATCTGCAATGAGTTTATTTTAACTATTTTCTAGTTATCGACATATACCAAATCAGTTACTTATGTTAAAAATTAAGTTATTAAGTTAGAGCATGACTGGAAAATGGTTTATTCTATTCAGTTAAATAAAACAAATTGAAACTCTAGAATAATATTACATTTAAGATATGCTAACAGCGCAGCGCAGTACCGCATTTACGTACATGTGTACATACTTATCCTCTGGTGAAACCTCACAACATTTTCCTGCATATATTTAATGTGTCTCGAAAACTAGAAGAAAAAAAATTTAAAATCTCGAATGCAGATTTGAGTTCAGCGCCTTAAATATACTCGTAACTCCCCGTCTACATTAGCAATTTTGTTGCATGCAATTCTGCTGCAGAATTGCTTTAGTGTCCACATTAGAAAAAATCTAGTATTGCAATTCTTGTATAAAACGTATGTAAAACATCAAATACAACAACACCAAACATCAACTCGAATAGTGAGGATAGCAAAGCAAAACAGAATTGCAGAGAACATGAAACTCTGTACCCCTCCCCTAGCTTCTTACCTCTCTCTCCTAAAACAATCAAGAATTGCTGCAACTAAATTGCAAGTGTGGACAGTGAGTAACTAGAAAGGACCTACTTTTTTAATCAAATTGTAAGCATAATAAACAAGTAATAATTACAATAGAGTTGTGTTATTAATTTATTCATTTTCTGTCAAACATACATACATGCATTAAAAAAATATCTTAGTTTTGACGTAGGAAATTGATTTTTCTCAATTGCTGCACTTAAACTGCCCTCTCTGTTAAGAGAAATTTCTCCATCTTAAGAGAAACGACCCTATTGAACGCACATAGAGTAACAAAAAACCCCCTTGGCCAAATAGTTGCAATGTTTACATGAAAACAAATAAAATAACAGTAACATAACAAAGCAGAGAACATGAAACACATGTTCAGTACGCATACAATATCATATAAAAATCCATTCATCATATGTACATATGTACATAAACAAACAAATACATAAGTATATACTCGTATAGTGTATTATATGGGCTTCGTTGTAAAATGAGGGTGGGTTAGAAGTTTAATGTGAAAATCAAAAGCAGCCAGAACAGAAAAGACAAACTGAATTTGACTAAAAGATGCTGTGAAGAAAAATATGATAAAAATTTTTGAATTGTGAAAAAGTAATTTTAAGAAAATGTCCTGAAAATTTATAACTTTTCGATGTTCAGAAATACAAAATTATAATGATTATTACTAAATATTGCAAAAATCCGCGCAAGTTTCGCATCATTCTACTTCTGATGATTGTAACACTCATAATTATAACATTATTAATACTAAACAAAGGCATTCAGCGTGCCAACACAGAAAGATTAATCAATGAACGATTTGTAGCGCAAGCTTATGTTGGACCACCACAGCTAAAGCCCCAAGAAAATGCTAATGGTTTGGTCATTTTGAAATCGCCTCGTGAGAACGGTGTTATACAACTGGAAAAATATGATGAACACAAACTGAAGTCTCGATTAATTGAAGAGAAAATTCACAATTTAAAGGCGCAAACAAAGCAATTGATACAGGAACCTGAAGAAGACCATACAATAATGGAGAGTGTAACAACAGCCATACATATCTTTTACACTGTTCCCGTACAATGGTATAAAACTCGCAAGCCAAATGTGCCAAAAGAAATCCTCAACGATTTCAATACAACCGAGAACGTCACCCAAAGACCAGCAGCCAAAATTTTAAATAGTGCTTTCTATCCAGCCATGGGCTTATACAAACCCACTCGTGAATTGTTCGAACAGCACTTTCAAAATATTCGCAACTGTGGCATAGGCGTATTGATTTTAAGCTACAACGGTAAATCTTCTGATTTAGATCTATACAAGACAATATTCCAACTGGCACCCAGATTCAATTTATCAATTACATTCGAAATAAGTGTAGCTGGCAATCAGTCGATGTCATTTCTACAGCAGCATCTAAAAGATATTCGAACATTTTACCACTCGCCGGTATTCTTTAAAGTATATTCTCAAACACGTAAAGCCTTCACACCTGTTATTTATATAAGCAATGCCTATAAATTAATGGACTCTCTAGCTTCTCATGCATTTTGTAAATCTTCCGCATCTATACGATTTATATTTGATGCTTTTTACATTGGCCATATAAGGTAAGTTCTTTATACACACCTCTCAGAGATCAATATTTATTTAAAAAAAAAATCAAAATACATCTATCTTTCGATTTGCATTATCTATGACCAATATTCAGAACAAAATATATTTCAGTTTTTAACATTCGTACATAAAAATTTCAATTTGTCGGAATGGCAAAAATTAGATTTGTAAGATTTGAAATATATTTACCAAACTTCTTTAGCTACTCGTATGAATGCATACATATATTAAGAATAATTTAGATTTTATGATTTCCATGCATCTATTTTGTAAATTGAGTTCTATATCGAAAAATACTGAAGCACATATTTATATATAAAATGTCTTTCTGTTAGATTAAAGAACCATGCCGATTACATAAAACGTCTTTGTTTGGACGGTTTTTATAGTAAATTGCCTAGTAATGGGGCTACGTTCGCCAGCACATGGAAGAATTGGTCATATCTCAAATCATTTGCATTAACTTACAAAATGTTATTTATACCAACCGTAGGTCCAGGTTTTGCCGAACGCAACAAGTTTCCACGTCATGGTGACATACAAAGACATCGTAGTAATGGAAAGGTAAGTACTAAGTATGTAGTTCATGATTTACTTATTAAAGTTTTAATTTTTTTTTCAACTATTACCCTTTTTTAAGTATTATGGCGTAGCCTGGCGTACGGCTATTTTAAACCATGTAGGTTTCATAAACATTGCCAGTTATAACAATTGGCCCGATGGCAGCCAAATCGAAGAAGTTATTCCTAAAGCTGGCTTTCTCGATTACAATCCAGGAGCGAAGAGCAAATATTTAGATTTGACAACGCATTGGTTAGGTAACTTTATAAAGACTCGCAATGAAGCAGCAACAGCTTCCCTCCAAAGTGACAATGGTCATTTAAGTTGTTATGAATATTTAAACAATACAATTTGTTAAGCAGATCTAAGCAATAATTACTTTACTAAGTCAAACTCAGTACAGGACAAATTTAATTACTTTAATATAAGAAACAAATAATTACTTCTAACAAATGTTATTTATGAGCAACTATTTATTTAAATTAATATTCATATAATACTCGTACTTAGAAAGGCAAGAAGTGCAAAACTTTCAATTTTGCAAACACCATTATTTAATTAAAAATATCTAACTACATACATATTACTGCTAAATTTACATTCAAAAATTCAAGCTCTTGTAGATTTAAATTAATACAATCGGTACAATCGTTGAACAGATTCAAATTTACACTATATAAAAATATATAATCATCACTTGTTAATTTATTCAAAATAGATAATATAAACGTATAGTATATAAAAAAATAATACTTTGAGAAAAATTTCGGTATTCAAGTTATAGCTTTACCTTTTTATATATTTATCCATAATACTATGACTGATTATATGATTAATAAATTTCTTTCAAAATTAATCAACTTTAAACATGTATATAACTATTTTTCAAAATTAGCAAGTAATAATCGTGTAATTATAAAAGAATAGTAAAAGCTTTTGGTCAGAAAAATTTTCGGGTATTTATGGGTCCTGATCTCAAAGAACGTGCTGGGTATATTAGAACTTGGTCTTTCCACAGACCAGGAAAAGTTATTGTGTTTATAAAAAAAATTCTTGGGTGACAAACAACAACAACTACAAAAATATTTTTAGCCTTTTTAATCTATCACTGCACTTCTCCTTAATATCGATTAGAAAAGAATTTTCGGAGTAATTAATATACACTGTTTTCTAAATATTTCGATAACGAAATCTTTGAAACCAACTAACGGATTCAGATACGATCTACGGCATTCAATGCGGCTTAAAGAGTTGAAACATGAGATCAAATTCAGAAAACCGACAAGAATATTCGGAGCTATCTAGAAAAAATACTGTTTACGAAAGTTTTCGCCAAGAACGAAGCAGTTTTCCAATTTTTTAAAAATTATTGAAGCTATTAAATCAATTTAACAGTTTTTTTTTTGGAGACATTCAAATAAACCACTATTTTCGAAATTTTTCGAACGAATCAACCAATATTTTTTTTAATTTTCGTTGTTATGAACTGATTTCAGAAATATATCGATCTGATGAAAATACAATTTTAGAAAACGGGTCCGAAGCACACAAAGTTTTATAACAATAAATTTAACCAAGAAACTTTTGAAATTCGCATGGATCAAAGCAAAATCATGAACTTAGTCAACATTCATTTGGAAAACTCCTACTTTTGTGAAATAAAAATAATGTAATATAGAAAATATAAATGATAATGGTGAATTAGGGTATATAATCGACATTAAAGAGTTACTTTCATTATTATTATAAATATTGTTGTTTATTATAAATTATTTTGAATGTACAGACATTCTATTAAGAATTGTAGATTCAATAAATGCGCTAAAATCCAGGTCTTCCGCATTACAATCTTGAAATAGTAATGTTGGCTAGTGTCTAATGCATTTTTAGTTTTGTTTGAAATTCCCTGGATTAAAGGCAATCCGGGCCGAATTTGTTTAAAAAAAATTTTGTTCTTTAAACTTCTAACCCATATAATTCTGAGCACTAACTCCAAAGCTTCAAGAGCTCATGATTAATGATAAAATTTTGCAATTCGAAACAATTGTAATAAAAACGAATAATAATACGAATATATACTACGAACCTTTGAAATCCTGCTCTTGCAACTGCTTATGAGGCGATGAAACTTGCGATGCTTGAATGGATGGTGGTTGCGACCAAAATGGTATACTGACGTCTTGTTTAAAATTTTCGTTGACAATACATTGAAAACAAAATGAGTGCAGACAATTCAAACTTCTTGGATCCTCGAACAATTCGTTGCAAATTTTACATTTCAAATCGTCTGGATAGAGCGATCTTTCAGTTGGTACCACCTTTGGCGATAGGCTTCGAAGTGGTGATGCAGACGGACTTTTTTATAAAATAAATAAAGTGCATACATATACACATAATGTACATTTGAGAAAGAAAAATCTAGCCGAATTACCAATAATTCCTTACCTTGTTCGATTTGATGCCGTTTCAAAGGAATCGGAATGTGATACGTTAGTTATAGTCAACAAGGAAGGTGAAGGGTATGCTCCTGTAGTTAAAGTTTGCTGATTTATGGGCGAATTGGGTACTTTTATAATTTTCAATTCAGGTATTTGTGTTCTTGAAATTTCCGTATTATTTTTAAAAAAAATGTGAGATGAATTTTTTAAAGCTTTTCCATCTTGTTTTATTTTATTTGCATCTAAATCAGTGCTTAGACAATTGCTACTTAAGCTACTACTTCGTACGGAATCTGAAGAGGCCGCACTTAATATGTTGTCCAACAATGACTCCGGAGAAGTGGAACTTTCCGTTAGGTATTGGTTAATGTCGGAAATGGGCGATAATTTGCGTTGCGCGACATTTGGAGATGTATTAGAATCGCTTAATGAATATCCATTGAAGCCACTTACAGGCTTAATAATGACATTTTTTTCCGATATCGTCTTCAAAGGCTTTTTCTTTGCCGAAAAAGTTGCTAATTTTATATCAGGCAATTCTTCAACTATTGTGTGTTCATACTGCTTTTCCTTTTGCCCTTGCGATGATACATTTATGGGAACAATTGTAAAATTAAGTAGTGGCGCGCCAGAGAAATTGTTGTGGTTATTATTAAATAATTTGCAATTCTTCCATTGCACTTTGCTGCCACTGACATTAGATGCGCTGGTAGTTGTTGTAGTATTGTTATCGCAGTTCACTGACTTCTTGGTATTCGTGTCTATACTGTTCATCGATTTATTGGTCGTTGTTTGAAATGTAGTATTTCGTGATATTTTACTACAGTTTTCAAATTGTTGGTTTGAGGACTTCAACGCAATTTTTTCCGTGTTTAAGCTAATACGTAATGTTTTCGTATTTTCGAATTTCTTCAAATTACATACTTCTGGCGTTTCATTACTTTCAACGTCCGGTTGCTCTTCTTCCTGCAATTCTTCATTACAATCCATTTGGTGATAGACGTTATCAAAAGTTTCTTCTGGCACTTCCCAGATTTCTTCATCCTTTGAATAATTGGAAAGATTTGAATTTTCTCGTTTAGTTTGATCAAGATGTTCGAAATCTTCCGATTTACGACGTATTTCATATAAAAAGCTGCAACTCATAATTAAAATCTATTCTATGTTGTTTATATAACAATTTCAATATGTGCAATTAGTTGTTAAATAATATTCTCCGTTCTATGCTGTATCTTGGTCACTCTTCGAATGCGAACTAATTGTGTGTTAATGTTTTAAATGTCTGATGCTCTTATTTTCAACTGTTATAAGCACTTGACATAAAAACTATTCTTCTATTCTTTCAGCTAATCCAATTATCATTGGCTTTAAAGCATTTCTTGCATGTGATTCGAAAACAACATGTTGCACATGTCTCATATTAAAATTATAAATTCTTATAATGTCAATGAACGATATGAGAGAAATGTAACAATTTTCGAAAATTCTTCTTTGATTCCTATTAATATTATATAAACTGTAACACAGTTACAGTAACCGTTTACTCTAATTTTAATTAAACTTAGGGCCTAATTTGTATTTCACATAGATAAGGTCTTGCATTATTTCAATGTAAATTTTTTTTTAACAAAAAAAGTATTAAAATAATTAACACTTCACATTGGTGAAAAACAAAATTGGGCCGTAAATAGTAACTTCATGTGCCATTATATTCGCTCAAAGTTTTAGAAGATCTGTTGTGGAATTTATTCCCGGATCGGATGGATTTATAAATTTTTTAGTATTTTCGGGCACATAATAAATTAAAAAAAAAAGAAAACGATCGAAATTAAACCATAATCCCAATGAAAACTTATATATATGTATATATGTATATATATATATATATATATATATATATATATATATATATATATATACACATATATATATATATATATATATATATATATATATATATATATATATATATATATATATATATATATATACACATATATATATATATATATATATATATATATATATATATATATATATATATATATATATACACATATATATATATATATATATATATATATATATATATACATATATATATATATATATATATATATATATATATATATATATATGTATATACATGTTTATATATATTCCTAATTAGTAGACTAATTTTCGTAAAGTTCTCAGTTACGAAAAAATGAAATATGAGATGAACAAAAAAAAATTAGGTTCCAATCTAAACAGCAGGACATAACATTATCTCCGGAGGAATAGATATATAGATATGCTGCCGATTCTAATTCCTACTGATTTGTTAAAAAAATATTAAATGTGAATTGGAATTTATATTATACATATACTGTATTGATGTTAGTTCTTTGCTTTCAAAAGTTTTAACGCAATACAATTGAAGTACTTGTGATTTGTCACTAGAAGATTATTTTCGTGCAAAAATCAAATTAAGTGAAAAAACATGTAAACGTTTTTAAAATTTCTACATTTACTTATGAAAAGAAAACTTGTGAATTACGATAAGAGATGTGCTATTTTAAATATTGCCACTGTAATTATCATTATTAAGACCAAAGCGAATTCATAACATTGGAATTAACAGCGCAGCAGATAACTTTTTTAATTTTTCATCGATGAATGTACATACTTATAAACTTGTCCATTTGTTTTGATTACGTGTACCTGCTTAAGTTTTCATTACCTATGACTATTTTCCTTCGCTATCCACCTTTATTCTACTGCCTTTGACATTGTGCAATGAGAGTAGTATATGTTGTACTCAAGACGAATTAACTCTACCAAGTGATATTAACAGAACTGAAATTTTTTTTGATCATACAATTATAGACTCTGGCCTCTGAGCAGCAACATTATACACATGAAGGCGAGTTTAGTTCTGCTATGTACACATCACCTTGGATTAGTGCGCTCTGGGGTATGGAGGTGAATTTATCTGGTATGTATTCGCCTTATATACGAAATACACATAAAACTGCTGCATGAGGTGTGTACAATAAATAAGGTGAGTTTTTGAGCTACTTGGTATATCTAAAGTCGATTTTTTTAAATCTCATGTCAGCACACTGTCTGAACGGTTTAAATTACGTTTATATCATTGTTGGTTGAAAGAGATATATCAAAAGTGATTAAAAGTAGTTCTTCCAGGACAGCAAAATATGTTACCATAAGAATATTGTGTCTGAGGTGGATTATTTTTTAGGAAAAAAACACTGGTGAATAAATAAAAAGTTGTACATACCTCATATTCCATCAATATGATTTCTAGTTGAAATAAAAAAAGGGTAAGATTTTCTATTTTTTTTTTTTACAGTGTTAACTCTTATTTTGTCATATAACGGCTTTTTATTCCCTGCTTCACACTCTGACGGTAGTTGGAGAAATAAAAGCAGACGGCTGTTAGCCGACTATGAAGTGTCATGAATTGCTACGATTTCGGCGTTGCATAAAAATACTTATCGACTTTGTTTTACGCTGTTTATACTTTTTTCTTTAATATGTCAAATTGACTTCTTACACTTCTTTACCATAAACTTTACCATTTTTTGTTGTCACACACGTTTGCCAAAATAATTTAATAGCAAAATGGTGAATAATCCGTTTCGTAGTAAACCTTCCACAACTGTTCCAGACAATATTGAAGATTGGGGTAAAACTAAATTTAAACCAAGAATTGCAGGGAATGACAAGTTTAAAACATATAACAGAAAATTTAATAATCGAAAAGGGAGTTTTCATGAAAAGAAGGAAAAGTACAAGTTTAATGAAGTAGCCAGGGATGCTAAACCAGACAATGCTACACCGTGGAACAAATACAAAGATGAAATAATTTACAAACAACGGGAAGAAGAGCAAGCGACTCGACAAGCCAATATGGATAGCAATGAAGTTAAAATTTTATTGAAGCAACGAGAACTTAATTATAGAAAATCCCTCATTCAGCAAAAGACGCAGGAGCCAATAGAATGGGAAAATTTCGATGAGGAAGAGAAAAGCGGTCTAAATGAAATTAAAGTTGTAAAAAGCGAAATTGGTAAAGCAGCCAATAAAAACAAGTCAACTTCTTTCAATAAAAACAGGAATAAAAGTGACAACAAATTAAATACACAATCTAAAGCAAAGTTCAAGAAATGTACTCCAAACGCAGAATTTAAGCCTTGTACAGAAGAGTTCATCTCGAAGGAACTTTTAGATAATTTTGACAGTAAAAAGTTGAATTATGAACAAAATGATAAATTACGTGCAGCTATTACCAAGACTACAATTATGGCTTCAGGCTGCTCTCTTGCAAAAGTTGTTCAAGATATGAAAAGAAAAGCGATAAGGAAAGAAAAGTTAAATAAAATATATTAATTTACCTACAAAAAAAAATTATTTATTTTATTTAATAGTGTATATGTATACACTAATGTCATGACATAATTATTTACTGCAGCACTTTTCCATTTTTGAATTAAAAGCTCGCGCGAAAATAACCAAATCTCCCCAAAAGATACAACTTTGCAAACATTTATAAGCAATTTGAACCTGTTTGGGTGTAAATTGATGATATTATTCGACCTTTCTTAATTAATTGTGTGAATTTATCGAGTTTGAGGTCTAAAAACAATATATTTATTTTTTATTTTTCAATATTTCCACAACCTGTGGTTGTCTTCTTCAGGAATTTTTTTTACAATTTGAAACAAAAAACAAATGAAAAAAGTTTTTTAAATATATTCAATACTAAATATTGACAATTGAGAAAAAATATTTTATAAAATTTGAAACAAAAAACAAAAGAAAAAATTTAAATATTTTCAATATTGATAATCGAGGAAATGAATAAACATTTTGAAATTTCATAAATAATAAATTACAATATTTTATTAAATAACAAAAATTTATAAAATATTTTACTTTTTAGTGTCCGTTTTTGCTTTTATGAATTAAATGTCTATAACTTTGAGCTAAATTATCAGTATCTGTTCTAAAATTCATTCTCTGTGGTAATGGTATATTAATTATTTCTAACATTTCTAACAAAAAACGACGCTTGTAATTGTTTTCTTTATCTAAAATAGTTGTATTATCAAAGTCCGGGGAATGACTTTTATTAATGCAATGAGTTAATAAAGCCGTTTTTTGCGAAGAAATATTATTTTTTTGTTTTTGGTCCGATCTATGTCCTGCTAATCTAGTCTTTAGTTTATTTTTAGTAGTGCCTATATATACTTCTGAACATTTGTCACTGTTATTTCCTTTGCATGGAATTTTGTATATCACATTTGCCATATCTAACTTTTCAACTCTATCTTTAGTTCTACTAAATAATCTACCGACTGTATTACAAATTCTATGGGACATTCTATATTTTTTTCTATCAAATATATTTGATTTTTCCAACCTTTCAGATAAACCAGGAACATAAGGTAATGATTTATAAATTTTAAGCTCAGAATCTATATTTGTTCTCTGTCTTGTATTATACGAATACTGGTTAATTAATTTGCAAATCAGATCTATAGGAAAATTATTATTAATTAATATATTCTTAATTATTTCTTTATTCTTTTTATGAAATTGAAAATCACTAATTTTTAAGACTCTTTCTATTAAGTTTCTAGCTGTTTAGAATAGAAGTTAAGGATTCTTCCAGAAGACGTTGGTTTTTGGTACCAATCTGTTAATAATTTTCCCTCTTTCCTTATTATTAATGTGTCTAAGTAAGGAAGCTTAGAATTACATTCCTTTTCAATAGTAAATTTAATATTGGGATCAAATGAATTAAATGTTGATAACATAAACTCTATTTCATCTTCCGAAATAATACAAAATAAGTCATCAACATATTTTGTAACAACTTTTGGTTTAATTTTCAGTTTATTAATACAATTGTCAAGTAATTTCTCCATGACAATATCTGCAACAATTGGAAAAAGAAAATTTTTTTTCCTGAAGAAGACAGCCACAGGTTGTCGAAATATTGAAAAATAAAGAATAAATATATTGTTTTTAGACCTCAAACTCGATAAATTAACACAACCTGTTTGGGTGTTTTATTAAACTATTTCTCTTGTATATTCAAAAATCATCAAACATTATCTATGTTGTCCGCAGGCTATTTCTACCAAAAAGATATTGCTTTAAGAATACATCTTTAAAAGCAATGAAGTATCATGTTCTACCACAGTTATTGTTAATTTTTTGGCATAACTGATTTTATTCTGTACATCTAATAGTTTAATGGGATAATCGATTCAGTCATATCGTGCTTTTTTAACATTCTCTTCCATAAAAATAAAATAGTTTTTTGTGGAACGACTTGATTTTACACCTGATAAGTAGCCGAGAACTATTTTCCGTCGTATGTCAAGGAATGAAAATTCTGCACAAGGATGAGGTATTTCGTACAATCTCTACATGTATCCAAGAATTGAGTAAACAATGGCCACCACCATTTTTTTGAATGAATTCTTGTTCTATAAAGGAATATATCTTTGTTTATCCAGAAAGTCTACACCTTCCATATTTTTATTATATACACCATTCGCGCGAGGAGTTGGAACAGTAACATTTTGCTTATCTCTTCTTGAAAACCGTTTAGGGTTTATTGGCGGTAATGCGTCGCTATAGTTTGATGCTATAGTTACGGTTTTGTCATCTTTCCATCTTACGATGAGAATTTCATTATTTTTTGTATCAAATTGTTCTTCAAAATATCCCCTTTCCTTGCCTATGCACTGTTTGGTACGATTTCCACGAATTTTTCTCCTGGGTTCCAGTTCTTTCGTCTGCAGGTGCTTCGGAAGTTCATGGTCAGTAAAGAAATTATCTAATAAAATCTCATGATCCTCCATAGTATATAGTTGGTGGAATTACTTTTGTCAAGTTTTCTACTACTCGCAAACCTAGAGGACTGTTATTTCCATCTTAATCGGGTTTACTTTAATATACAAATCAAACTTTATAAAATTTATCTGAACTAATCAGTTCATTATTTGGCATTTAGATGAAATCTACCATTTGAATCAAACACAAGAGACACACCATCATCTACATATGTACATACATACATACATAAGTATGTAGCGCTTGTTCATAATAGATACTTATGTTCTTGTGCTAGTGTACGATAGCGCCACTTCTAAGTAAAATCCCCAAAAAAGTATTTTAGACTCAAAGAAAGAGTTACTACATTATTCTGCTTTGCATAAACTTCACATTCTTCGATAATAATTTGATATATGTAAGTACATCGTCAGAGAATATGCATTCTAATATTTAAATTGCTGAATATGCTTCTAGTTGTTCTAAAATGGTTTTACATATTTATCTTTGGAATATGAGGTGGTCTTAGTGTAAATTGGGGAAAATTTTGCAACTTAACTTTTTCCTCGTTTTTTTTTTTTTTAGTAGAGCATTTATTGGACTGTTTTCATTTTTAAGTGGACTTGAGTTACTAAATATAATCTTTCATTTTTATCAGCACCAGTTTAGAATCTAGAAGTAAATAATTGAACAGTACCTGCGAAGTAGTTATGCATTCCATATTCCTCTACATCCTGGAACATTTGGGTTGTTAGTGTCCTCGCTTTCAAATTCAGCTATAATTCATTATCTTCTAGCTTAGAAGTAAGCTCACAAAATGTCAAAATAAACATATTTGAGCCAATTTCTAAATATATATGTATGTATGTATGAATATATTAAAAAATTATCGATACGTCCAAATAATAAAATTTAAATACTTTCTGAGAGCAAAAACTACTTTTATCGGGTTCTCACACGTTTTCTTGTTCAGCTATGTATGTAAACGATTGTTCTCTCTTCCTTTTTTCCTTAGCTGAATTGATACTTGAAATTGTTACACGTCTTTCCCACACGGCATTTTAATTGCGCAAGTTTTAATTCAGCTTGGAGAAACATGTCTTTTCCACTCGGCAATTATAATTATCACCCGGTTCACACACTTCAACTTTTGTTGCGCAACTTTCAATTCAGCTGCGAGAAATATAAAGAACGTATGAATTACCTTTTCTATCTTTCTCACAGCTGAATTAAAAGTTGCGCCGGCACAAAAGTTGCCGAGTGTGAACCGGTGTATGCAAGTTTTAATTTAGCTGGGTATGAGATAGATAAGATATACATTATTCTCTCTATCTTCATTCAAGCTGAATTAAAATAATCAAGAACGTCTAATCCACTCGGCAATTTTTAATTCAGCTGGAAGAAAGACAAAGAGAGGATTACATGTTTTCTCTTTCACAGCAATTAACATTGCCGTGTGGAAAAGACGTTATAGATATCCTACGAAGCCGGCTCAAAATACATAATGTATATTAAACATATTACAAAATAATAGCACTGTTTGATTGTTTTTTAACAACTGTATTAACTATTTAAGAAAATATCTCCGAAATTATTTATTGTATATACATCCCTTTATATAACACAACTCAACACAAAAATTCCCCACAACATTGGAAGTGCCAACACTGTTGTAGGAAGAAATTTCATTGACAAACTGTTTTTCATTTGAAGTTTCACACTTGTAAACAAAACATTACTAACTACTTATAAAATTGTTCTAAAAATAAATAAATAAGAAACAATAATGATAGTATAAAATTTTAGTTAAACCAATTAGTAATTTGTTAACGGTTTAAAAAAGAAAAAAATGAATGTTTATTAAAAAGAACATTTTGGTCAATTAAATGAAAACGTATAAAGAGAACTGAGAAGAATCAGATGAAAAAAAGTGAAAAATATTAAAGCACCAACCTTTCATGTAAAAGTTTTATGATTAAGAAGATATCAAAAGGCAATAAACATAGATATCAAAGCAAATAAAATTTGTTGCTGTGTCTACAAACTTACAGAAGGTATTTTTTAGATAATTATTTAAACAAATATTTTTAAACTTACTATGAAATACACAGTAGTGTTAAAAAATATAGGCTGGAGTTATTTTGAAAACTTACATTTGCAAACGAACCCGTTTGTATATGGATGTGTATCTACTTCTTATTTGTATGTAATTAATAATTACTAATCAAATCTGCCAAAAACATGTGTTATTTAGATATTTCAGTCTATATTTACATATATCCATATGAAGTTGTTTTTGTAAGAACATTTATTAACGTTAAGTACAGTGAACCCTCTATATAGATATGTATGTATGTGTGTAACTTGTTTAACAATTAACAAACGTTCAATTTGATTGCAAACAGATGCTATTCTTGAGAATTTTGGCAACTATACATAGTTTTTTGAAGCTATGGATAGGGATCGTTATATGCAAATCATGATTGGCCGCATTATTATGCGATCTTGCCTTCAAGTGAATTTCTACTAGGAACTAATGACAGTAATCGATATTGCAATATAGAGCTGTTTATCTCAACCGTGTTCCGTCCGTGAAACGACTGTTTTCCAGTGACGTTTGCATGGAGCGAACAAATTTCGGATATTAGTTAGGTTAACGAATAAAATGGATCCAATGATTTATGGTCATTTTGTGATATCGTAGGAAAAGAGAGAATGGATAATTAGATAGAACTGGAGTGCCTACAAGACCAAAAAAAAAATGCTATATGTGAGATGGGATATGGACGTTCGTGTTGAAGAATCCGTGGGTTGACCTGAAAGGAATCAGCACGAACATCACCAGCTGCATCTGATAAAAGAAATTAATCTTGATTGATATTTCTGAGGGAATACTGAAGCGGCTTTGCCTAAGAATCGTAGTGGTTGTTTCTACAGTGCGTAGTAGAGACATTGGATATGGCTTGCAGTCTTCTCTTTCTCATCATTTTGAAAACAGAAGCAGTAGTAGCTATTGTATGGGAGACAGTGTTTTGATGCTAGATCTAACTTGCATTCTTGGAAGGTTCAAAAGTTGCGCTATTCTGTTCTTGTCAATGTGAAGTCAAGGCGTTGTTTGCACAACATTTCACCTAGTTTGATATCTGCACGCATCTATAAAGAAATAGGTCCCTTTGATGACCGATTATTTTGATAACTGATAACATTAAATTTGGTAGTAGGAAAATAAATAAGATTATTGTAAAATGGTATAAAAGATTTTGGAAAATAATTTTTGAACTTGTTCTGAATTACATTTTACATAAAAGTGTAATGCTATTCTCGAAAGTATGCTAGTATACATGCTTACATACTTAAGTACATGTGTATATGATCAATGTGACATTTGGTTTTTTAATAATTTTTCATTTTACGTCAATTTTAAATTAAATTTTTATATACATACATATGTACATATCTGGAGACCTTGAAGTATCACGACTGTCCACTTTTAAAACAGAGTAACTGAAAACTTTCTCAAACTCGATTGGGCAGCAACAAGTTGATTCCAATGAGCTCGATCATCAGCGCGATTTTTGAATTCGTTCCACTCTAGACATATGTACATAGTTAGATAGTTCGGGTTTTGATTTGGCGTTTCAGGTGTGTGATGGTCGTCCGATACGCCTGCTTCCCTGAGGATTCCAGGACGATAGAATTAATAGAAAATACACTATTCACAGAAAAAAAAAAGACCGATTTTTCATTTTTATTCGTCCTTTTTTTAATGTTTTTACAGATTAAATTATATTGAAAGTTTTTTCTCTCCTATAAAACTTATTAAGTTGGTTTTAAGCTCTTTGCAACTGATGTTAATATAAAAAAATGTACTTCTTCGCAACCTATTGAAGAATAAATAATAAATAAAAATAAAATGCAAGTTTCGAAAAAGTAATAATAATTGAAAATAAATTTAAATTCTTTGCGTACTTGATAATTTTTCATAATATATGCGAATTATTAAGTTTACTTTAAAAAACGAGATTTTCTTTTACTTTCCATCTAAGGCTAAGAAATTTCCTGCTAAAAGAAAAGAAAAATATATACTCTGTACTACAGCTACAGAGTCTGTAGCTCTTAAACGAAAGACTGAGTCGCTCGACTATACTATAGGTAGTCAATTGAAATTATAAAATTAAAATACAGTGCGAGCTCGGTTTTCGCAACCAAGAAAAAAACCAGGATTTTTGCAGTTACTGAAAATCGATCATTATATATTATATATATTTGATGATACCCCATCTTAAATATAACCTTACAAGAGATAAAACCAAATAAGAAACTATCTGTATTTAACAGACTTTATGTTGTCACGCTGGCGTATAAATAATTGTTTTAAAAGATTACTGCGATTATGACGATGAATGGAAGATGTGTGTAAGGAGTAAAAAAAGAACAAAAGTAGTAAAAAGTTGTTAAATATTTCAGTAGTAGTGGTATCGTGCGAGAAATGTTGTTAAAATGTTATGGACTTCAGTTGGGTTGCTATGTGGCAACCAAAAATTCGTAGTTGTTCGTTTCAGTTACCAGTAGTGATTTGAATTATCTTTAATAATCTTAATTTATTTTTTAAGCTTTGTCTTTTAATTTTTATTCTAATTGTTATCGATATTTCGGTACCATCTTCAGGATATTTGCTTATTTTATAAAATAAACAAATATTGTGAAGATGGTACTCGATGAGTACAGAAATATCGATAAAAATTAAGACCTTAAGCTTAAAAAATAAATTAAGATTATTAATTAAAATAAAACGGTAAAAAACTAGAACGTATATTAAAAAAGATCTGGATTATCATTTTAAATATTTTCATTATTGTTTTTATGGTTTGTATTGCCATTTTTATCAGAGACATTAATTAACATAGTCATACATGTTTGACAACTGGCAACCGAACTGAATAATCAAGCCATTAATCTATTTTTTTTGGATCAGTCTTGTTGAACCTTCGTAGTGAACGGACGTATAGCGGAGTTTTTTCTTACATACTAAACAAACAAAAATTACAAAAAAAATATTCTTAATAAGTACTGATTCGTAATAAGTACAGTTTTTGTTAAATTTGCTTTACTTGCATTAATAATATTTTTCGTATAAACTGAAACAACAAAAACAAACAAAAAACCACAAACAAAGTGACTGAGGAATACTCTGTATGAGTACCTCAAAAACAAAAAATTGTGAAGTGAGTTCTAACGGCAGAAATGCCTACTTTACTGTGAGTTCTGAAGCTCTTAATGCAAACAATAAAAATAAAAAATTTGATGATAGTCCTTTTCTAACGGCAAAGCCAATTTTACGTGAGCGATCAAATTCGCTTACTCCGATGCCAAGTAGTGATTCTATACCATTACCGCTGCCTAGTACTTCTCTATTTAAATCAGCGCCATTATCCGCTCCGGGCTCGTGTTCATCACTTAACCCAGTTATAACTATAGACAATAATATTGAGAAACCTAAAGTGCCTGTCGGAATGGACAGATATATCACAGTAGTAAAGCGCGGGCGAAGCCCAAATTCATCTAAAATCTCATCGGCTCCCAAGATATCCAGGGATATCGACGCCAACTCAGCTAACCGTCTAAACCGTTTTAAAATTTTGCAAGATATCACCGACAAACCCGACTTATCCTCGAATAAAACCTCAAAACCACCACCAATCTATTTGAGGGAAAAAAATTCTAACACCCTTATTAAAAAATTAATTTCGGTCATTGGTGAAAAGGCATTTCACATTGTCCCAATCAAACGTGGTAATATTGATGAAACAAAGATTCAAATATACGAAGAAAAAGATTTCCGCAAAATGGTTAACGAATTCGAAAAGAATAAAACAAGTTTCTACACATTCCAGCTGAAGAGTGCTAAAGGCCTACAGATCGTATTGAAAGGCATAGATTCTTATGTTGTTCCTGAGGAAATAAAAGATGCTCTCACCCTCCAGGGATTTAAGGTAAAGAATGTCTCTAATATAATAAACAGGGAGAAGATTCCCCAACCTTTATTTCGTGTTGAATTGGAGCCAAATGATATAAAATTTAAGAAAAACGAGACCCATCCAATTTATAACCTAAAATATCTCTTATACCGAAAAATCACAGTGGAAGAACCACACAAGCGTTCTGGACCCGTACAGTGCCATAATTGTCAAGAATATGGCCATACCAAAACTTATTGTAAATTACCTACTGTTTGTGTTGTGTGTGGTGAATTACACAACACTGCTATTTGCAATAAGTCGAAGGACCAAAAGGAAAAGAAGTGCAGTAATTGTGGAGGTAATCACACTGCTAACTACAGGGGATGTCCTGTATATTCTTTCGTTAAACAGGCTATGAGTCAAAAGCCTAAAGTAACCCCAGTGCAAGCAGGAAATACGTACTCCGCTACTCATCCCCTAATGGCCCAACCAATCACTTCACATGTATCGTATGCTGACGCTGTGAAGATCAACTCTATTCCCGTTCAAAAAGTGTCACCACCATCTAATACAACAAGTGCAAACCCAAGCTTTAATTTCAGTCGCCTTGAAGCTACTATAGACAATTTGGTGCAAACTATAAACAACTTTACGACAAATATGACTAGCATGATGCAAGAAATGCTGCGAATGCAGAACACACTGCTTCTAGCATTAGTTAACAAGCCGTGAACACGTTAAAAGTATGTTTCTGGAACGCAAACGGCATTCGCCAACACAAATATGAACTTGAGCACTTCCTCACGGAAAAAAATATTGATATAATGTTGGTATCTGAGACTCATTTGACTCCGAGAAGCTTTTTTAAAATGAGTGGCTACACGTTATATGATACAAAGGACCCGAGAGGAAGAGCATGCGGAGGATCAGCAGTTCTAATAAAGTCAAGACTCAAACACTATATTCTTGAGAACACCTGTGAAGACCATCTACAAGCAACAAATATTTGCATCGAAAATTTTTGTTCAAATCTTGTGATATCATCAGTTTACTCCCCTCCCAGATTTTCATTCACTGAGGATCAATACGAGGATTTTTACAACACTCTTGGACCTTGTTTCGTAGCAGCTGGGGACTACAATGCAAAACATACGTTCTGGGGATCGCGTCTTATTACTCCTAGAGGTCGAGCATTGTTCAACACAATTTCAAAAATGGGTTTGGATGTCATTTCGAGCGGGGAGCCTACTTACTGGCCTACTGACATACAAAAAATTCCGGATGTTATAGATTTTGGTGTCATGAAAAATATCTCTAGGGATTTAATTCATGTTGAAGCTTCCCATGATCTCTCCTCTGATCACTCTCCAACGATCGTTACAATTTGTAGCCCACTAAGAAGTGACTTACCTCACCCATATGCGAAGATGATAAATAATGTTAATTGGCTGGGGTTCAAAAAATATCTCAGTAGTCATTGTACGGAGAACATCAACCTAAGAACTCCCGATGATATTGAACTTAACATTGCCAATCTTACCGAGAATATTAAACAGGCTGCTAAACATGCCACTACCTCCCATCCGCAGACTGGGTTTAATAGAATTTATTCTGCGGACATTGAACGTCTCGTATGTGAAAAAAGAAGAGCTAGAAGGGAATGGCAACAGCACAGATCGCCCCAACATAAAATCAGACTTAGAGAATGCACTAAACGACTCCAAGAGTTGCTTGCATCTGAAAAATCTGCTTCTCTTAGGAACTATCTGGAAGGTCTTGATGTCACAGCAGCATCTAATTACTCCTTGTGGCGCGCTGCTAAAAAACTTAAAACACCCGTTGAGTCTAAACCACCCCTGCGCACTTCTACCGGAGGTTGGGCAAGAACCAATACTGAAAAAGGTAACATATTTGCTGGTCATTTAAAAAACGTATTTACCCCAAACACATGTACTGGTGCTGTTAATTTGCCGAGTGTAGTTGCTCTACCCCCTCGACCCATAAAGTTTAAGATGCGTGATTTAAATAAACTAATTGCTGAAACCAACCCAAAGAAGGCTCCGGGTATTGATGGAATTAGTAACAAGATGCTGATAAAGTTGCCTCGTATTGCTATTAGAATCCTGTTATTTATTTTTAATGGCATTTTACGACTGGAGTATTATCCACACAGCTGGAAACTTGCCATAGTCAAAATGATTCCAAAGGCGGGCAAAGATCTTACCAAGGCTGAGTCATATAGGCCAATAAGTTTACTGTCAACAATTTCAAAGCTCTTCGAAAAACTGCTCATGACAAAATTGTCCCCAATTCTAAATGATATTGGTTGCATACCGGACCATCAATTTGGTTTTAGAAGTCAGCATAGCACCATTGAACAATGTCATAGATTGGTACATTTTATAAGAAGAACATTTGAAGAAAAGAAGTATTGCTCTTCCCTCTTTATTGATGTTTCTCAGGCATTTGATAAAGTGTGGCACGAAGGCCTTATTTTAAAATTGAAGACATATCTGCCAATAAACATAGTAAATCTTTTAGAAAGTTACATTCTTGCCCGGAAGTTCACTGTTGTGGAAGGAGACTTCATGAGTGTGGCCGAAACTATCTCATCCGGTGTGCCACAGGGGAGTATACTGGGGCCAGTTTTGTATTTGATTTATACCTGTGATATGCCTTTAAGCAGTAATATCCTAACTTCTACATTTGCCGATGATACAGCCTGCCTTAGCATGCATGAAAACCCTCACGAGGCATCCCGATATCTTCAGGAACATATTAACCTGTTGGAGCTGTGGTTGAACTTATGGAGAATAAAAGTAAATGAACAAAAGTGTGTTCATGTCACATTTACCCTACGAAGAGACACTTGTTCCCCCATTCGAATCAACAATCAAGTTGTTCCTCAACATTCACAAGTAAAATACCTTGGTATACATCTTGACCGACGGCTTACATGGAAACACCACATTGACTCAAAGCTAACACAAATGAAGCTTAAATTAACCCAGATACATTGGCTGATTGGTAGAAATTCTACTCTCAGTCTAGATTGTAAACTTTTAATATACAAGTCGCTTTTGAAACCCATATGGTGTTACGGAATTCAGCTATGGGGCACTGCTTCAGCTTCCAATGTAGAGAGAATCCAACGTATGCAAAACAAAATTTTAAGGTTAATAACATCGGCTCCATGGTACATGAAAAATTCAATTTTACATCGTGATTTAAATATGCCACTTGTGACAGCTGAAATTGCAAAATATGCAGGCAAATATTTAACAAAACTCGAGTTCCATCCTAATCCCCTTGCTCGTAATATCTTGAACTTTACTGGACACATCCGCTTAAAAAAGAGGGATACTACGGCTTTAATACGCCACACTGCAGACGAAACTTTTTGAAAATATTTTTTGTGCTTAACTCTACATTTATGTATTTTTAATTACTATCACTAAGTTTATGTCCGACACTGGTTGGGCCTAATTATTATATCTATATTTAAGATTTGAATACTTATTGTTAGTTCAGATTAATGAAGATACAATAAATAAAATTAGTGGAAAAAAAAAAAAAAAAAAAAATTAATCTATTTGATTAAGTTAGTTTTCTTAACAACAAGTCTAAAGAGAACAAGATACTGAATGTTTTATAAATGGTAAAACGGAAGTTGCGGTTATACGGATTAATTTTTAAAAATAGTTGCAGTTATAAGCAATATAGTGTAAGAAAAAAAAATCCTGTTGCGTAAATAGGGGTGCTGCAATAATAGGCTGCTGCGGAAATCGAACTCGCACAACAATTACACAGTTCGATAAATCTAATTTATGTGCAAATGGTACATTTTGCAAGACATATTTTCTAATACATTTAGGCATTCTGAATCCGCATATAATAATAGAAGAATCTTATTTATCGGAAATTCAAAATCTTAAAACGCTTCTGTAGAATATTATGGGCACATTTTATAAAACAAAATGTGCTTAGACAGACGATTGAAATGTATATGAAAATAATCTGAATATCTAAGGTACTTTCAGTATTTTCAATTCATAGTGGACATAGGGTCTTTTGAAACCTCCAGGATTGTATACGATTGCTTGCTTTGTTATATCGTCTACTGCTTTCTTCATTGTGTACTCTAGACAATTGAACTTGCATGATCTATTATTGATCTCAAGAGAATTTTACCGAACGTTTTTTTTTCCTTTGCCCTATCTATTTTGAAAGTCTTTGATGCAATCTAAAGCATTTCACATCGTTGGTGGCCTAACCGAAAAGATAGAAGCTGTTGGTGTCACCTATTCTCAACGATTTCGTTTCGTAGATATTGATTTGAAGCTCACATCCACCCGCAACATCCAGCAAATGCGTGCAATCTTGATTGCAGATCCCAAGTTATTCGAAGAAGCCCCACACCATGCTGCGTTCTCCAGACGTGGCTTGACTTATAAAAATATCTGGTTATATATTAAATAGAAGTTGATAATACACGTTCTCGGTTCACTTCCATAATAACATTGATGGGGTTGCTTGTTGTACCTTCCTGAAGTATACAGCAATGATTCTTTGATTAGTCTTATGATTTTATTCATCACTCCCATATAGCATAATGTTGTAGTGTATAATGGGCGTCTAAGAATTAGTTTGATGCTAACGTGCTCTATACAGGACTTATTTAGCCTAAAACGATTTACTCACTTCTTAGGTGTGGATAAATGGCTATAAATATACGTTTGACAAGAATATGGGCTGTGAGCTTGTTTATTATATAGTGTAGATCTATACCCTTCCAATTGGTGCATTCTTGTATGTTAGTTTTCTTTGGTAGTTTAATTATCGATCCTTCTACCAAGTCACTCGTGATACACTCACTTTACCAGAAATGGGTTCATTTAACACCGTCATTAAGGTAATATGGAATTTTTAAGTTTTAGATTTAGTCCTACTGCTTTGCTGCTCTTTAGTAGACCCATTGCTTGTCTTTGCTATTTCTAACTCCATATATGAGTCGTTCAGTGGATAAAGGGAATGAGTCCAAAAATTTGAAATGGAGAAAAACGACAGAACAGTTGACGTTGACTTTAAAACTAGTTGTTACAACAAAACTCAAAACTAAAATTGCAAAATTAATTATTAGAGCTTCTTTTACAATTTTTAAATATATAATGTTAATATGTAAGTGTATGTGTTCACAAAACCTGTTAATATGATACAAATACGTTTTTATTGATAAGAGTTTCAGTTGAAAAAGGGAATAAGTCCACCAAATTTTTTGTTGTTAAAATCGATAGCGTAAAAATGCAAATTAATTGTGTTTTAAATTTGGGCATTCGTTCGGAAATAAAAAGAAAAAATATCCATCTAAATATTGGCTTACCTCGCGTAGTGTTTTAATTAAATTAGTATATTTTGGAAAGAGTACATTTTTTATAATTTTGCAAAAAAAGGCTGCAGATAATTTGTTTTTTAGTTCAGTGCATTCGCACAGTTTTATTGTTAATGAACTTAAATTTTTAATTTTTCTTCTTTTTAAAAGAAAAAATAACATAAAACATTCTTTTTTTTTTAAACAAAAAATTACTAAAAAATTTCTTCTTTTTAAATGAATCGTAAGTATAACAAATTTAACAAAATATTATGTCTTCTTCAGAATAATCCTTCTAAATTAATACTGTTTTCAAGATTTTATGGAAAGTATGGTACACGGGAGGGATATATTTTAATAAATCAATTATATCCTTTTACTTTTCTTTTGTTACAGCTCTAGTTTCAGGATATAATAGACTTTGACTAACGCTATTCACTAACATTACTTTACCTTTCTTTCTTATGTTTATATCAGGGACGTAACAGGTTACGTAATGGTTATAGTCAACCATTAACAAGTAATCACCCCTATCGTGAACGGTCTTTTCCCTCGAAATATTTTCCCTTTTCCCCAAGTTGCAATCGTCAATAATTTTTCCCTTCAAATGTGCGAAATGTAATTCAGTGGGGAATAACATGCATAAAATTATTCCCATTAAAAAAAATTCGCCATATCGTGAACGACTCTTTCAAAATTATTTTTCCCCTTTTTTGTGTTAGTTTGTTCACTTTGTTTTCTCTAGGGAACTGGATAAAAATGTGAGTAATTTTTATTTTCTTTCGAATATTCTGATTATATAAAATTATTTTTTAGGTCGAAATTAACAAATAAAGTGCAAAGCGACATCCTACTCAATAGAAAGCAAAACAACCAACCCACTGCTAGTGATTTTGTAAGTTTCCAAGATGTGATGGGCGAATTCTGGAGTTTTCTTGTAGAGGATCTAAATAGTGCTTGTCCACCTCTAAAAAGAATCCGTGAGTGGAAGAAGGTAGTCTTATTTTATATATTGTATATTTTTATACATACGTACATATGTATATAACTTGTATTAGGTGTGGATAGACCAAAAAAGGTATGTCCGGTCAAAGGCTGCCGCTAATTTGAAAAGTCAATGGGAAAAAAGGAGGTGGACAAAACAATACCAAAAGTTTGTCAGCTAGCGAGCAGTGCATATATGAACTAATAGGAATGAAAGAGACGGTAGAGGGCTTAGAAAATTCCTTCAGCTTTGGTTTGCCAGAAGACTTTTATGGAGGAGAAAACTTGAATTGTTAATTTAATAATTTATTGATTTTAAATAAATACTTTTCAATTTAATTTGTGACATAAATATTTGTATTTATTTACCTTTCTAAAACAAAATACTTTTTTAAATGTACATGTATTTATGTACATACATACATACATACAATTTGAAATTATATTCTTATTCCCTGTTTATACATTCTTCTCATTTTACATTCACTACATATTGATAGCGGGAACAAACATTCCCATAAAATTCACGATAGCAAATTTCCCTTCATGGGGAATGAAAATTTCATGGGAACAAAAATTTCACATTTTATTGGCGATAGGGGTGAATATATTTTATTTTGGTTATTTTAACCAATTGAAATAAGATATATATTTTTTTGGTTATAAATAATCGGTATATAAACCAAAAAAAATTTTGGTCGAAAATAACCATTATTCCAACCAAAAAGATTTTGGTTGAAAATAACCATTATAAAACAAACAAAAAAAAAATTATACCAAAATAAAAGACAGTAAGTAACGGTTAGACGTGTGCCACACATCGACTTACTATATACGAAAAAATATTGTATATTTGAGTTTATGTATATACGAACTTGGTGACAACAATAAACCTTTGAAATTTTTTCATACATGATAACAAAAAAAAAATTAATTTTTTTCTATAATGGTTATTTTCAACCAAACAATTTTTTTGGTTGATTTAATGGTCATTTTTAAACAAAAAATTGTTTTGGTTGATATAATGGTTATATATAACCAAAATTTTTATTTTCTCAATTAATTAGTTACGGTAACTAATATAATATAAAAGTTACGATAATGGTCCCAAATGCAGATAAAGGACATTTTTTCCTAACCTTTTTGCTCTGAAATAAAAACATAACAGTTATTTTATTTTTAAATTGTATTACCCATGGTTTTAATCACTCTAGTTTGATCCACCTCATTTGGAGCCAGTTAACCGGTTTTCCCGCGGTATTGGTTTTGCGATTGCAAACGTTATTTTCCAAAGATTTTGTAGAGAAAAATCAAAATGGGTCGTTTTAACCACTCGAAACTGTTCCTTTCTTTTGCATGTTGCGATTATATTTATCCAATCATTTGGCGAATAAATGTGTTTTTTTTGCGTTAGACTCAATAATGGCGAAATCGGCGTCATTTGGTAAGTAGGTATTTCCGCTTACTAAAAATTACGACCGATATGCACTCACTGCACTTAGAAACTCCTCTAACCACAGCGATATCATAACAGTAATCAATGGTCGAATTCATATATAAAAAAGCATAAAGTTGGATTATAGTTACGCTTCCGATTGCTGCTCTCTGCTCTGTTTCTCTCTTTTCCACTGAAAATAAAAATTTTGTGTTTCGTACAAAAAAATGTTTTGTTTTTAAAAGGGGTTTTCCGTTGAAATTTGAAAAAAAAAATTTACCATACATTGTTATTCATAAAAGGAAGTGTATCTACGCTAAATCTCAAAAACGCCAAGAATGGACTCATTCCCTTTATCCACCGAACGACTCATATGTATATAAATATTGCATTCGATATCGATTGAACTTTTAATACATTTCCAGAAAACTATAGGATTTCAAAATTTTTGATTTGTTAATCAAGTTAATTTCCAATTGATCAAAAAATATTTTCATTCACTAAATATGTATGTACATATAAATAGTAGTTTTCCGATTTAACGAACTTATAAGCTGTTGGGCCTGTTCGTCTTTAATTATCTTCAATTAAAATGAACGTTTTACATGCATTTTAATATAAATAGTGTTTTTTTAAAAGCTTTCGGATTTGATTAAAAAACACATAAAATTTGGAGAAATTAATGAAATATTTGTTTGAATCGATAGAACGATCCACTCTCTCCAACATATCTCACGAATAAATTCTTCAATATTGGATTGCAGTACGTCAAGCATTGCGGGCTTGTCCCTATAGATATGAGCTTTAACATAGTCCCACAAAAAATCGTCTAAATCATACAATCTAGGCGGCCAACTGAACGGCCCCAACGGTGGATCTGGCAACGTTTTGTTTGGACAACAAAAAAATTCGTAATCATCTCACGGCAGCTCTCGCAATTTACAGTAACGTTCCTGCCATCGTCGTCTTTGAAAAAGTACGGTCCAGTGATGCCACCGGCCCATTATCCACTCCAAAGAGTGCATTTTTCGGGATGCAATGCTTCTCGCAGCTCTTCATACCAAATACGTCAATTTTGCTTGTCCACGTATCCATTCAACCAGAAATGAGCTTCGTCGCTGAATACACTTTTCCGATAAAAAAGTGGACGATGCACCTTCTTAACCGAACATGAATTTTGATAATAAAATTCAATAATCTGCAAGCGTTGTTCGTTTGTAAGTCGATTCATAGTTAAATTATAAACCAAACTGAACATGGTAACATGTTACACGAAAACAGCTGAGCTGCCAAAAACAATGTTTTCCAAAAAAAGGAAAGTTTCTAAAAAAAAATCATCCTTTAGAATAAAAATGTATCTTATTTATGGTATATATTCTTAAAAAATGATTTTTTTCTTTTCAATAAAATTTTTGACGTTATTAAGAACATGAACGAAAATAATTTTTTGCGCGAAATTTTGAGCATAATTAACTCCTTTTTACATTAGTTTGGCCTTCTTTACACAAAACTTATTGTGTTAGCTTGAACTAAAAATTAAAATAAAAAAAAAGTTTAATAACGTTGACTTTTTCGACTCCTTTTCTTTGAAATAGGTTAAGTTAGGTTAGGTTGATTGGAGGGGTGTGATAGCCCATGTCATACGACATACACTTAAGCCAGTGAAGGATTGTTGTGCGCTCCCTTTTAATTATCAGACACAAACTGCCAGAGTTCTGCGGCAGGATTCGAACCTGGGACCTTCGTACTACGAGTCTAGTACAATACCTACTAGTCTACGAAGGTCAGTTTTCTTTGAAATACATGATTAAAATTGCCTGTTCGTTAAATGCGATGTTTGCAGAAAGGAATGTTCGTTAAACCGTTAAACTACTGTATATAATTTTACATACCATTAGTACAATTGAACTTGAAGTCCAAACACGCATAATTACATATACTAGTACATTGAAAAATTTAGAATGAATTGTTTTTATTTTAATTTTCATTTTGAAATTGGAAGTGAAACTTGAAAACAGTCTGCATGTATTTGAAAAACATTCTGATCTCTCATTTGCTTGGTTCTCTCATACATATGTATGCACATTAATATAAGGCCATTGCAAGAAAAATTTCTTTGTGTAGATCGTATCCAAATGCAAGTTCAAATAAGAAAGAGAAAAATTGCTGCAACAAAAATCTATGAGTGTGAACACAGTCTTTGTTCCAATTAATAATTGATAAAACTATTTGCGCATAAGAAAGACTTGTGGTATATTTTCATTGAAAAATAGCTTATCACAATTTAATATGAGATAATTTTCTTTTCAAAAAACAAAAAATTTACTTTTATAAGATTTCTAGTTACATATTATACATATTTTAGTATATAAAATTTCACACGTATACGTTATATACAATTATGCAGACTTCTATATAACGTATACGTAGTAGGGATGCCTAACCATGCTAGGTTTTTTGAATTCCGATATATGTATGTACATATATTAACGGTAAATTGTTGTTACACTGCAATCTTCTTTATGTTATAACATGTTTACTATGCCCATGCCAAGGCGAATTCATAACACATAAACTCATCAGTACAACAATTACAACTCTCAATGTCAAAAACTGTAGAAGTAATCAAAACATACAAGCAACTAATCAAAACAAATGAAAAAATTTTAATACTTGAGTAACGAAAACATTTTGAAAAAGTTATCAGCTGCAACTCCCTTCACTTCTGATATATCGAAAATGACAATCAGACAGAAACAGCGATTGCATTTAACGACTGAAACTTGTTTATGGTTCTTCGGACTGAATACTGGTTGCGGAGTTAACAATGCCTGCAATAAAAAAACTGGCTTTTTCAGTAAAAAAATGTTCTATAAAAAACATTTATATAAATAAACTTGATTAGATTTCTTAAATTTTTTAATGATGGCAAAGAAGCTGATTTTTCACAATAACTTGTTATTTGTTGAGATAATGAAAATATAGATCTTAGGGTGCGTACAGAGTGGCCGCTTGTTACCGAGCCGAGCTGACTGACGCTTATTGCGAGAACTTGTTCATGTGAGCAACAAGTTTGAGTGTGCATAGTGGATGCGAGAGTCAGCGCTGATATTTTATCTATTATTTGTGTTTTATGTATGTTTGGATGCATTTGGGTTTGTTGTTCATTCGTGTTTGTGGAATTGAAGTTAAAAGATATGGATTCGTCAGATGATGAGTATTTAGCTTCGGCTACTGTTTTAAAGATTAATGAGAGATAAATTTTGTAATTTCGTATGCATGAATAAAATATAATATATTTCAATATAACTTACTTGGTATTTTCATTTCTGAAGCAACGGACATCCATAGCTTTTCCACTAAAACACGGTTATGATAACATTTATTTTTCTGATCCCACAAAGCCGGCCGAGAAAACACTTATTAATTGTTGTATATTCATTTTAAATAAACCAAAACAGACGACTGCTTTCAAGAAAAGTTCAACAAGAATGACATTAAATGATGAATGACAGCATATAATATTTGCTTTCAATTTTTACAAAGAATTTTATGCCAAAAATTGCAACAACCGAAATGTAATAGACAAAAAGAGAAAAAGAATTTTTTCTACTTTTTCTTAAATATTTGTTTTTTTTTTTTTTGTTTTCCACACAAGTTGAAATCATAACAACAACATAAACAATGTTGTCGGACTCAATCATCGTTGCGCTCTGACCAGCTCGGCGCCTGTTTAAAATAAACCAAAACACACGACTGTTTTCAAGAAAACAACAACAACCCAAAATTACAACAACCGAAATGCAATAGACAAAAAAAAAATTTTTTTTGTACTTTTTCTTAAATATTTGTTTTTAATTTTTTATGTTTTTCTTCTGATTGGATCAAATGTCAACAGCTGATTGGATCAAATGTCAACGGCTTTTCCGACTTAACGTGTGTTGATACACCCAATTTTATTTCCAAAAATTTGTTATCCTTTTTTATCGACTCAGCTTTTGCTATTAAAAATAAAATTATTACTTCCTAGCAGGCAACTAACTATTCTTGGAATAACTTACTTAACAGAATAAAATGGATGTTCCCCGTTTTACACGCGAATTGAAATATTATTCATCACTTCAGTGAATAAATCTAAACGACGCAAGGTGGATTGAATCAAATTTTAAAAGTGATGCAAACAGAAGCAACACAAAGCGGGGCTCCAGCACTAGAGCTCTGTTTTGAATGCAAAATGGGAATACCCATTTTATTCTGCTGTGATTTTTTAGACTGCATTCTTTTTTGCATATGACTTTTGGGCTGCATGACCCACATGTGATTTCGCATGTCTCTCAAAATTGCCAATTTATAATTTTTACTTTCAAACGTACATAAATGTGTAATTACATATTACAAGACTTCTGAGTGTTCACAACAGCAGATTTTATGCATATTTTTTATTTTTATTGACAATAAATAATTGATTTAGTTATTTCTTATCAACCATAACAAATTTATAGAGCCGTCTGTCATTTACTTTTTAATATTATTTATTTACTTTTCCCACCAATACGCCCACATGTTTGCTTTGCCAAAACAGCATGTATACAGAAAAACGTGATTTGATTTGTGTCGTTTTGGCTTGAGTCACACTTTCCCGGTCGTTGCGAATAGAGGCTCTAGTGTATTTGTAACACCCTACTATGATAATTTCGAATATATACATAGTTTTCCCATGGAATATAGAACAGTGCCTAATATCCAAATAGAGTAGTTATACCACCTTAAAAAATAAGAAAGCTTCCCAAATAAAACTCTTAAAGGAATAAACTCAAAAGGGGAGAGCATTATACTCAAGAGATTTTTAATTTTGATGTGATGGGACCGAGTCGGTTAACTGAGATGTTAACTGAGATGTGTACTTGCATACACATGCGTTTATTTGTGTCTTCACATTAAAGAAATTCTAATTTTTCGAATGAAGGCAGTACTACTACTTAGATATTTTTTTTATTTCGTTAAAAAATAGTAATACTATTTTGAAAATTCAACAGTCAACATTTTCGAGAGAAATCTCCATATCGCTAAAGATGCATTCAAGTGCCTCGGTTATTTAAGACGGTGTAAGAGATATTTCACCCATTCTGATATCCTTACTATTTATACCACCTACATCCGGCCGAAAATGGAATACAACTCTCATGTATGGCCCGGTGCTTCAAACTCTATTTTGAAGCTACTGGACGGAGTACAGTAGAGGGCGAAAAGACCCATTGGTGACAATAGTGTAGCCAACTCTATGGAGCATCGTCGCAACGTGAGATGTGTTACGCTGCTTTCTGCGAATCGCACTGCGCTTCACAGAAGTAATTCGTTCCTTGATCGAACGGCTCATATGTGGAGCGAACTCAATGCATATGTCTTTCCTGCCATACCCAGCGTTGAGAGGTTCAAATCGAATGTCCACAAGCACTATTCCCGCTATCCTATCCTATTTTCCTAGTTCCAGTACAATGCACTGCATAAATAGGGTCATCCCCTGAGTACTGGTCCAATTGAAAAAAAAAAATGAAATCGTCACACAAAAATATTAACTTTTTTATAACACAAAAAATAGTATTTTAGAGAAATAAAATAATTTGTTATATAAGACGACACGGTGATGTGAAACCTTTTTATTTTGGAAATAATTCGGTATCTCGTGAACCAAAATAGACTTAGCTGATCAAGAGCGAATCAAAATCGGAAAACCATGAAACAAACATGCGTTTTTATGTGTAGAATATCTATTTTAGTTTCGCAAACCCATTCTCGACCTGTTTGTTTTTTAATTTAATGCGACCTTTATTGAGCATTTTTGATAGAGCAAGGTTAAACTATTGTTATTTTTTTCTTAGAAGTATAAATTTCTGCTTAATTGATTCGTGGAAAACGCATGGTTTTTGTATCAATTAAGTGAGAAATCATTTATCCGATACTCTTTTAATTGATTGATTTTAATTGACGCAATTAAAAGAGACTCGTTAAATTAGGAAGCATGATTAATAAAACAGAGCAACTAATAAGTGTTTGCGTGTATATGCTTCTGGAAAAAAATTAAATTTAGTATATCAAATTGTTAAGGTAAAAGTATATAAATAATTTATTAACAAACAAAAGAAAACAAAGTATTCCCCAATATTCTCTATATCGATCGAAATTTCAAAAAAAAATTCTGGAAACATGTATATTGAAATTTCGATCGATATCGAATACCTTAATTTGCCCCCTACTCGTACAATGCATTAGAACTAGGAAAATAATGTATGGGGATACAGAAAGTAGTGTTTGTGGACACTCAATTTGAACTTTTGTACGCTGAAAGTGAATGTTAAGACCTCCGCAGGCAAGTTATTCCACATATGAATTGTTCGGCTAAGGAATGAATTCTCTCTGTATTGCGAGCACGAATGGAAGCGGTCTCAATGAAGAGCGTGTAGTTCGTAAAAAGGGGCGGGTTTCAGGGACAAGTTCCCTAATCTCATTAAAGCATACTCCAAAAGTATGCTGTGAGTATGCTGTGTGAGATGTCTTTCCAAAGAAAGACATCTCACACTGCGGCGATGCCTTTGTTAAAAGTGACTTTATATTTTATTTGTCAATAACAAAGGGTAACGCAATTAAATGGAACTCATTTAACTGGGTGTTTTTGTATAAGTCTTAGGAACATCATTAAAGAAGACGTAAGTGGTGGCAACGTTGTACATAGGTTAGGTTAGGTTAGGTTGATTGGAGGGGTGTGATAGCCCATGTCATACGACATACACTTAAGCCAGTGAAGGCTTGTTGTGCGCTCCCTTGGGTTTAACCATAACATATTGACCCAAAGGTCTAGAGAAACTCCGTGTCACTCACAAAGTTCCATAATTTCCTCGAGCATATTCCCCGTAATCGGGTTATGTCCGGTAAGGTGTCATCCCCAAGATATCGGGACTTTATTTGTGAGAAGGCGGGGCATTGGCACAAATAGTGTTCCAATGTTTCGCTCTCCTCCCCACATGCTCTACATTCATCTCCTCCCGCTATTCCCATGCGTTTAAGATGTGCCCGTAGTTGAGAGTGTCCTGTGACAACTCCCATTATTCTACTTAGTTCGGGCTTGCTAAGTCTTAGCAGCGCCCTCGTTCTTCTCTCGTCTGGATCTCCCCATAGAATTTTTGTATCGATTTTTGCTCTATGTGCCCAAGTTTTTAGCTCGGATTTAACTGCATCGAAAGGTTTCGCGCATTCCAAGCTTATATTACCTAACTCTGTTGCCCTAGAAGCAAGTGAGTTTGCCCTATCATTTCCAGTTATCCCCGCGTGTCCTGGCACCCATATGATGCGCAGTTCACCTTGTGTCGAGTAACTGTTAATAGATTGCTCTGATGGCCATCTGACTATCTGTGAATATATTCACAAGTCCTGACCTCCCCATTACATTGATTTCCCTGATACACTCCGTTATCGCCCGAACTTCCGCCTGCAAAACTGTGCAATAGTCCGGCAGGCGGAAAAACAGTTCCGTGGTGATTTCTATATAAACACCAAGTTCCGTTTTCCCTCTCTCGTTTTCCGGTATGCGGTCATTTTCGACATTTTCTGGTATGAACTCTCCTATGGCACGTTGTACATACATAGATATGTACTTTTTTACGTCTTATAAAAATATGTTTTGATTAATTTAGACCTTGTAAAAATAAGTGAGACATAATATAAAATGTCATCTTTCAAGGAAGTTTCAACATAAATAGTGAGAATGGGGTCCAAAAATTAAACGCCTCTAATTAATAAAGTAGAAAGTATGGCAACTTGAGAAAATGCGGTAACCTCAAATGACTAGAACTCGTGATAAAAGTTATGAGTAGGATAAACTTACCTTTAAATTTTACTAACGCCAAGTTATAATAAAGGCCCTTGTATTGGAAATTTTGCATATCATCTTTTGACGGATAATTAAGCAGGCGAATCAATTAAGAGGGAATCAATTAAGTGGAAATTACTGTGATTAGATTTAAAATAAAATAATAGCAAGCATTACAAAGATACAAATAAGTATATAAAAAGTGAAAGGAGCTTTTGTTTGAAGTTATTGTTTTTTCCGCTTATATAAAATAAATTTTCGACCAAACTCACAAAAGTTATAAATTGTTTGATAAGAAAATGATTAAAAAAGAGTAAAGAAAAATGTTATGGGAAATTGTTATAGTTCTTCCAGCAGCCTTATCCAAAGCAACAATTACAACAAAAGTAAATTACGCAAAACAAAGATTAAAAGAATAATGAATTTTTGGAGCATATTTTCCCCGTTTTAGGAAATTCACTCTTCAATCAAAAAGCGTTACTTTAAGAAAATTGTAGTGCTGTCAAAAACTTATCAGTGTAAGTTGTACTAATAAAATGTCATCAATGTCATTTTGGAAAGTTGGCCCCGAAAAAAATTGCGAAATTAATATAAATTGCGTACTTCTGACAGAACGGAATGAATGTTCCCTAATGATGCTTAATGGCCCGGAACAAGCGCCAAGAATGTTCAGTTGTTTAAAACGTCCATACAAAAGAAAACTCGATGAAATCGCTATTAAAATGTGCACAGCTGTCATGAATTTTATAAAATATGTATTGTATGCAGGTACCTATTTGTAAATTATTTTTTTCTTGAAAATTTTCGCGTTTTCTGTTATTGCCTAAAGAAAACTCAAAACACGCAATCTATCGTTGTCGTGCACGCTCGTTCACATCAAAAACGTACATTTACAATCAAAAACAATAGCAACAACAACAAAATATAAATTTCTTCTTCCATGGCTTAAATTCAAGTAGTGAATTGGATGTTTGGGGCTTTTACGGATTTATTTGCGTTTGTATGTGTGAGTGTGGGCTTGTGTGCGTTAGTGTAAAAGCGTGCGTGTTTTTTTTTTTTTTTTTTTGGTATTCGAGTACGATTGTTTGTGCATGTGGTATATGACTAACTGGCAGATTTTTTTCGTTATTTGGCCTGAAGTGAGTGAGTGGTTATGGCTTGAAACACGGCAATATAACAGCAACAGAGCACGTCTAAAATTTGTTGTGGACAATCCCAAAAGTTTGTGCAAAACTCAACTTTATTTTAGATGGTTACAATTTCATCTGCAATGGATATCTCATCAATATGGATTGTTTGAATTTAAGAATACACACTGATCCTTCTGCTAAGCTGTAGGTATAGCTAACTAGTGATTCGTTACTATTTGTATATTTACAAAATTCGACTTATGAGTATATCGTAATCAATCATGAGATTGTGTATAATAATTTATGAAATGTAGAATAACTTATTCCTAATTTCGAAATTCAAAAATGCTCTCCTGTAAAACTACAAAAATCAGACTTAAGCACTATTCCCTGATTGGCACAGATATACAAATAAGCAAAGGAAAACCAATTCAGAACTGTTTCCTCCGCTGTGCGTCAAACGATTGAAATTTGTTGTTGTTATGCTTAATAGTTTTTAAAGAACTTTAGTGCAAAGTTTATTGCCCCGATTATGGTTTACAACACTAAAATGTTTTATTGTTTCGGCTACAACACAACATTAATTTATATTTTGATTATGGTTTACAACATCTAGGTGTTGTTTATGTCACAGTGTTGCAATTTATTTGTAGTACGTTTTTCCGTAAAAATACATACCAGCATGCCAAAAACTGTTAAAGAAAGATTAAAGAAGCCTATATTTTGTTAGAAACAAATAAAAGAACAACAAAAACACACACACACACACACAAATGGCACATATCCGGAAAAGAATTCGAGACAGTTAAAATCCATTGGAACTACCATATATAGAATAAGTATGTATAATTTTTATAAAAGCAAAAGTTATTTCAATATCTTAATTACAATAACATAAAATATAATTTTATAAAAAAAATTCCGTATAAAAAAGGATGGTTTCTTGTTTTTGATACAAAAACTGAGCACTTTTATAAAAAATGACTCTTTACCCTTCTTTAATATTTCTAATTGGTTGTCTCAGGCCATTTAATTGTTTAGTAAAATGATTCCATTTGTCCTTGAGCTGTATTTTTTATATCCAAATGGCAGATTGCCTCTGCCAATATCTGGATCAATTTTCATCAGCTCAACCAGCTTTGCCATTTCTTTTTTATTTGTAATTTTGCTAAGAAATATTTATTTTATTAATTTATGTATGTATATTTATTTAATTTTTATTTTTACAGTTCTATATGTTTTGCAAAACAAATTTTATATGCATACTTAAATTTTTTTTAATCTATTTTCGATTTTCAACTTGTAATGTTAATAAAACAACACCTAATGAGCTGTTGTAGATTTCTGACAGTGCGAACAACACATACTGACAACAGTTGTAAACCATAAACGCATTTTTTAAAATGCAAATTTAAAGTAACAACTGTTGTAAACCATAATCGGGGCATATATCAAGAATCTGGGCGTTGGAAGTAAACATAATACACGAATCAAGCATTCGAGATTAATCTTCAATTCAAATTGGAAATTAACTCTCTCTGCTCAATATTTGAGAATAATTGTAACAAAATTAGAAAAAAATATAAGAGTATCAATCACCGAGAAGTAATCGTGAAAAATACAACAATTTACAAAACTAGCATTGTATAAAATTGGTTGAAAATTTTAAAAAGTATATAGAAAAACTCATTGCTAATTTTTTAAACAAACGTTTTGCCTAAGGTAAATTTTATTCTCAGTGAAAATTTTTCCTTTTGCAGAAAAGAGTCGAATTGTTGTCGGAATTTACATAATTCAGCATTCACATCAAATATTTACTGGTTCAATGAATGCGGTCGAATTTCGACCTCCGGGTAACTATCAATAATATTAAATGCATATTGGGATTTTATTTTATTTCTTAAATTGGGATTTTATAACACCGTTAATAATAGGCGTGTTATTGCATGTGAAATAAGGCCCCTAGTTTTGGGGACATATTTCATATTTTATTTGGGGGAGAAATAGAAGTTGGTTTCATTAATTTTGTTTAAAAAATTTTTTGATTTTAAAGTTAATTTTTTTGAAAGCTTTTAATAAAACGTTGCGATAGAATGAAAGTGACAATTCCGGTTTATAAAATTCTAATGATTGTTCACAATTTCTTAGCCTTCTACCGTTAGGTGCACAGGCTTTGTTAAGGAAACTCAAAACGGCGTAAATACAAATTAATTTTTATTCAACATATTCAAGTTGAAAAAAGCGTATTTACAAAACCATTTTAAAAAATCTATAAACTGTGCACAAATAAATGCTGAATTGTGCTATTAAAGTTGTTATTCTTCCTGTCAAGTTTTAAAAAGCATTGTTAGGACACTAGCTTTTTGTTGGCGATATGCTCTCAGCAGAAATTATAGTAAAATTGTCTATTATCTATTTTCTACTTGGTGAATCCTGCGTGATCCTTATCAATTACACTTCAAGTCGACTCACAAACTTCCACGTGGTGATCCCTGGGCGATGTTCTTGACACCCGTCACCCGAATTGTGAGAAACGTCTGCAGCGTCTGTTCTCCTAGTTGGGGCGACTGTTAAGTGGTTCGCTATATAAATGTGTTTTACACTCAGCCAGTATGTTAGCTTAGATTGCAGCCCCATCATTAGAATAGGATACAGTAGGCTAATCACCTGCATATCTGAAAATATCCAATTAACGAAACCTCAGAAGCCTATGCTCCTGAAAGGAACGACCATCTTTCTTTTGTTAAACAACTTCAAAAAATGAGGAGGTTATCAATTCGTTTTTATTTGTGTGTGTTTTCTTTTATCATTTGGGCACAGATTTTCAAAGTTCTGTTTTTTGTTAAATGATTTGCCCGCCCGACGTATAGATTATCAGATGATTTGCCTGGTCGACATATTGTTTATCGCACAACTCTTCCATTTATGGATTGATTTTGTTTTTTTTTTATTTGAAAACGTATGCTTGCGGTTTGGTCCCGTGAAATTTTAAATGGAAATCGGACGAATATAGTGGCCTCCCGAAATATTGATTATTGCATAGTTCCGCCACTTATGGACCGATCTTATATTCAAGAAGATATTTCAAACTTACTAAATTAGAAATAGATGATATAGGATTTTAAGCTCACTCATAATTGCATCCGTTTTGTAATCTGTTGTAATTTTTACTACAATTATTCAATCTAGAACTTATCACAATATATATATTCAAGTAATTTTTTTAATATATCTGTATTTTTACCTTTTTTATAACAATTTGGTTAATATAATAGTCAAGCTTGAGGTCTTATTTTAATCGTTAAACAATTTTATTCAAAACTGTCGATATTTTGATACTCATTGAGTATCATCTTCAGGACAATTCTGTTTATTAAAATAATAAAATTAATAAATTAACATTAAAAAAAAATTAAGGAGAGAAAATTTTTTTGGAATGTTAATTTATTAATTTTAAAAAACAGAATTGTCCTGAAGAAGATACTCAATGAGTATCGAAATATCGACAGTTTTGAAAAAAATTGTTTAACAATAAAATAAGACTTCAGGCTTGACTTTTATATTGACCAAATTATTAATTTTTTTAACAAAAATATTCAATGGAAATGATTATAGTTTTCGTATTTTATGCTGATACTCGACGCAATTGGCTACACAAAAAAAAGAACTAATAAAAATTTCGTCCTGCAATCACATTTGTACGCACATAACAAAATTTTGCTCTTGCAATAAACACTTACAAATATATTTTTTAATCTTTCTTTTAATCTTTCCTAAATCCAAGGGAGCGCACAACAAGCCTTCACTGGCTTAGGTGTATGTCGTATGACATGGGCTATCATACCCCTCCAATCAGCCTAACCTGACCTAACCTAACCTTTCTTAACCATTCTAATTAGTAAATAAATGTTTGTCTTTGGTAACCATTAAAAGAATAGTTTTTCCATATTCTATACTAAATGCGAAAGAATATTTAGTTCGAACATTTATATTGAAAACAAATTTGAATTAATCAATTTTTAATTTATTTTTTTGAACTTAAGGTCTCTCTTATTTTGTTTTACTTATCGATATTTCGGTACTCTTCGAGTACTATCTTCAGCATGTTTATTTATTTTTTTTTTATTTTTAAAAAGGTAGAAAAAATAGTGTTAATTATTTTTAAACCTTTCCTACCCTAAGCAAAATTTGTCATCATTTCTCATTTACTATATGCTGATTTATTTTCATTTTATTTCTGATTATTCTTAATTGTAAACATATTCTAAACAATGAAATAGAGCAATTTAAGTAGCTTTGTATATACGTAAAATTAAATATTGGTTAAGTTCAATGGCACTTAACGTCTCTGTTATTTTTAATTTGTTATGAAATTTGCCTATTATTTAATTGTTTTTAAATAGATTGCAAATAAATTAATGAAAAAAAAATTATTTTTAAAATAAACATCCTGAGGAAGCACCGAAATATCGATAAGTAAATCAAAATAAGAGAGACCTTAAGTTCAAAAAAGAAAAAAGGTTTAAACTTGATTAATTCAAAAAGGGGTAAAAAAAACTAGAGCATATAAATTTAATTAAAATATTGTTTAAACTCAAGGTCTTATTTAGTGGTTAAACAATTTTACCGAAATATCGATAAGAAAAACAAATAAAGAGAGATATTAAACTCAAAAAATAAATTAAAATTAATTAGTTCAAACTTGTTTTCAATATAAATGTTATATAGATATTACTATATATTAGTTTATAAAACTTAATTTATTTTTCAAGCTTAAGGTTTCTTTTAGTTTTTCGGTACTCATCGAGTACAATCTTCAGGATATTTGTTTATTATATAAAATATATAATAAATATATAATTATTTTATAAAATAAACAAATATCCTGAAGATGGTACTCGATGAAAATAAAAATCGATTAAAAATAAAAAATTAAAATAGACCTTAAGCTTGAAAAGTAAATTAAGTTTGTAAATTAAAATAAAACGGTAAAAAACTAGCACATATGTATATTAAAAAGAGATATTATTAGAACATATAGATAAAAACAGGGGAGTTATTCTCTATTCCCTCTCTACTCCCTTTATTGCGATTACGCATTTTCCTTTCGCATCTAATTTTTTCACTTTTGCAAACCCGGCATCAGTGTATTCTGTAATACGAAAGGGTATGTTAAAATCATTCGTTAAAACTAAATATCTTGCGCTAACAAAATATCAAACGCACCAAACTAGCTTACGCATCGCAATAGAGAATAACCCCCCAGGTCTGATTTTGTTGGCTTTATTTTTGATATACATACTCTATATTTCAGTTTTTTTTTAATATAAATGTTTCAACGAAAGTTTTTTTCTCATTTATGATTTGTTTTTGTTGCATAGCGCAATAACAGAAATTTTAAATGTTTTTTTTACATCAAATGGTTACAGCAAACGAAAAATCCTTTTTATATAGTTATAAATATAAAATATAAGTTTTTTGTAAAGATTATAAGAGATCAAAAAATATAATTTGAAATGGTATTAGAGAACAATTTAAAAAATTTTGGTTAATTATTTTTTCACTAATTGGTTATAACAGTCCTTTTTTAATATAAAAGAACAATTAATAAGTTTTATTTATCCTGAAATATTTAAATGCATATTTTTCTTTAATTTTAAATTCAGTTTGTCACTAACAAAATGGGTTTCGAACCATATCACAACAAACTGACGCCCGTTGTCGTAATAAAATGTTAGGCTTTCGAAAGATATTGTTGTTCTTTCGAAAAATATTTTGTGTTTCGATAGGATACCAAAAAAAACTTCGCATTTTCGTAACAAGGAGTACACGTTATACTGCGGAACGTTCGATTTCGTACATTTCGCCTTTAGAAATTAAATACATGACATTGTGACTTTGTAGTGCAAATTGATATCATGTCTAATGATTTCGACGGAGGCTTGTCATTGCAGGATTTTCTCTTTTTTTATTCACCGATTTGGAGGCTATCTTCAATATGTTGATAAAAGTATATTTTAATTTTTTTTTTTTTTTTTGCAAAGAGAATAATTTTATAAGTTATTGACCACTGGAAATACATAGACTTTATATCCGGAAAGGCTACAAACTTAAACTCGCAAATAGTCACTTCTTAGCAATTTCTTTTTTCTTATGCAAAAGTAATATTTAAATATAAATTTGAAGACAAGTAGTTTTTTTAATAAAAAAAAACTATTTTTAAAAACAGATTTGTGCAAGTAATTCAGACAAATCAAATGCTTTAACAGACGTTCCTTAAGAATGACTTAAATTTTTTACTGAATAAAAATTTTAAATGGTTATTTATCTTCAATATAATTTCATACTCTCCTGGAATTAAGAAAAAATTCCAGTTCATGTCTTGCTAGATTTAAAATAAAAAAAAATCCCACAAACTTGAAATTAAAGACGAAACAATAAATTTTACCCTTTTCAAAAATTATTTGAATTAAAACTGACGCTTGTTCACACTTTAGGTTAAAATAAATAATTTCATTGTTTGTGTGAAATTTTAGTCTCTCAAAAGGAAGTTTCGATTATAAAATATATAGGCACATGCAGTAGGATCTGGAGAAGAGCTAGCTATCCTGCCAACTATTGAAAGTGACAGGAGAAACCTCTACATGGAGATTATTTCACATACGTATTTTTCGTATTCCATTTTAGGTTGGATATGGAATATCACGCTGAATTTTCAGGCCAATATCCTCAATATTTATATTATATATAACTATGGAAGAATCAGAATGTTCGGTCATACGCCATTGTTGAATAAACATGAATGGCAAATGCTGCAGTCATCTGCAAAAGAATAGATGACATTGAAAGTTTGACAATGAAGGTCATGGAAAATGTAAGAAATAGTATAGGAGAAAGAATGGATCCATGGATTCCATCCATAACAATTCATATATATAGTGAGATTCCTGGTGTAGCTCGATATAAATCGAGACAATTCATTACCGACACCAAAAGCAATAAATTTTACAATAAAAGCCTCGTCTCTCCCCAGAAGTTACCCGCTCTCCATTAAATTACCCGCTAAACAGTCCCATGTTTGTTGTAGTAGCGATGTTTCTCTATGCTTTTAGTACAATTTTATTAAAAACTCTATGAACATTTTTTTTGTCCGCCCACATTTAGTGATTGATAAACTTGTTTTGTTTTGCTCGATATTTCAACAAATTTTAAATTTGATGACTGTCGTGAATTCATGCAAAAAACCAGTTATTAAAGATTTTACAATTTCTGGGCAACTTTCCAATTATGGTCCTCCCCCAGAAACGTTTGTTGGGCTTATAAGTATGTAGATGCGCATATAAGTATGTAGATATGTATGTATGTAGAGTGCATGCAAGTATTACATATGGATGAACATAGTGTGAGTATATGTTCGTTATTACATGCATGCATACATATCTAAGTATATATATATGTATATATATATATATATATATATATATATATATATATATATATATATATATATATATATATATATATATATATACACAGAAATTTGTATGCATATACATACATACATATTTATATACTAGTGATCGAGTATTCGCCAATATTCACCTGTTCAATGACATTTGGACCCAAGTCAGACAAATATTTGCCGAATATTAAGTCGGAGTTGTAGGCGAAATTCGCCAGACCTGATAAGGCCCATTATATTGTAATACTTTTTATTTTAAACTTTAAATAAAAATCTTGTTGTACGAGTAGTAAACTAAAGAACATACAAAACAAACAACAGCATATGTATGTTATCCATGAAAATCGTTGTGAACTCGAGCATAGGCAGTGGGAGTAGAAGAAGTGGGAATGTTCTTCGAACATACGCAATGTTGAAGCGTCTTGAAGATCAAAAAACCACAATTGATGTTGATTATGAAAGACAAGAAACTGATTTATTGTCAGTATGTAAGTATATCTTAATAGTGTTAAATATAATTGTATGGTAATGTTTCTTTATAATTCAGTAACTTTAAGATAGAAATTTTGTATGTTGTATCGTTTCTTACAATAATTCTTATAATAAAATTTCAACTATTTCATTTTGCAGACATATAAATCGAGCTATAGATAAATATATCCAAATTACAAGCTTAATATTTACATTAAAGATATCGAGCAACATTTTTCTTTAATCTACACTAAACGTCGAAATCGTAGGCGAAATTCTTCAAACAGGATAAGGCCCAATATTCATGGAAATCGGTTCGGTCGTTCTTAAGTGTTGGGCTTATCAATGAACCGTATTTCAATTTTATTTATACAGGAACTATTTTCATAAGACTTTTAGTGCTATCCTCGTACAACGGCTTGTTCGTATTAGTCTTGAAGATGTTTTGTACATTTCTCTTACATACTTATGTACATACTTATGTATGTATAGCCATTGTTGATGACGACGGTGCTTGATAATGATGATTTTTCGCGTTGTTATTGCCTTTAGCTCGTCTTCGTGTCGTTACTTTTTTCGATTATGTATTCTTTAATTTTATCTTGGCTGGCTTGAGTCTTGCTTGGATGATTTTAATATATGTATGAATATTATTTCAGACTCTCGTCTAAAACTTTTGCTAGAGCAGCTCTGCTTTTTGCTGCTTTCTGTTAAATTGTAGATTGTAAAAATTGTGAGCCTCTTCTTGTCATGGCCGTGGCTTTGTCATAGTTTTGTATTGCTGTTGTTGTCGTGGCTGCTTAGGGGTACCTCTCCTGCCCACTCTGCCATAAACAACATCGTTGCTCTAACTTGTTTTATTTGCCGTCTTCCTGCACAATGTTTTTTTTTTTTTGGTTTTTGCGTTTTTATTATCAACTCTACTCGTGCAAGTACAATTGACTGCCTGCCATATTGTTGTTATTGTTGTTGTTGTTGTGTGTGATTCCAGTTTAGAGTGATCACGAACACTCTAAGCACAACAACGGTATGAGAAGCAAAATATAACAAAACAGCTAAATAAAGTCCGTTGCCGTTGCCGAGCAAATGCTTTTAATGTCTACGATTAAAATGTTTTGCTGTTGTTGTTGTTTTTATTACAGTGTCGAGTGTTTAGCCGAGTAAAACAACTGTTTTTTTATTTGTTTTTGTTTTTGCTGATTTCATTTGTATGTAGTAGTTGTTGGCATATGTGTTGTATGCATGAAATTTTTTTCTTAGTATATTTTTCCAATTATTTTCTGTTTGAAGCGTTTCTTTTTTTGTATTGTGTACATCATCTCCCATGTTTAGTTAGCAATCGTTGTTGTGGTGACGCAGTGAAATCCAGTTGGATTTAGAGAGTTTGTTGGAAAACAACATCCAAGAAAATCGCAAATACTTTTCTCAGAAATTAAGTTTTTCTGACTTTAATTTTCGCAACTTTTGTACATATTTCTATTTGACAATTGTCTAACTGGAAAGCATTTTCGACTAGTTCATCGTTTGTTTTTCGAAATCGTTTTAAATTTCGTGAGTGTCAGATTTTATGTGTAAGTGATAAAAGTATTTGCGTTCATTTTAATAAGTACCAATTGCCTTGTTGATTAAATAAGAAAGTTCAAATAATCAATTACTTGCTCCTCGCTTATCACAAATAAGTAAATATGTATGTAAATAAATTATAATTAAACATAAGATGTCTTTGGTTTCTGCAAAATAAACCTATAGTATCGATATACATACATACATACATATGTATGTACATATGTACATAAGTATGTATGTATGTATGTACATATGTATGTATGTTCGTTTTAAATCGGTTTTTTAGTCACAGGCGAGGTCTTAAAAATTTGACGATTGTTTAAAAACAGGACATCACGAGTTGAGTGGAATAAACAACAAATACATAATGTATGTACATATGTACATCTTTCTACATTTGCTCATCATTTTCGTAGTTAAATTATTGATAATTTTTTTTACACCATATGAAGAACGATATGAATGAATATGGTGATCAGTTTCCCAATGGAAAAAATGGAGGTTTTTCTTAAGGAATGACATTTTCATTAATCACAAGTATCCGCTAATACACAGGAATCAAAAGAGAAAACACTTCGCAGTGACAAAGTTACATACATACATATGTATGTACATATGTATGTTAAAATCATTGAAAAGATCCGAATATTCATTTGTTGGCTTCGCTGGAAGGGAGTGATACACCAAGAAAATAAAAGCACTATTTTGTTTTTGTTATTTACATACTTACATACATACATATGTATGTATATGCTAAAGAGGCAAAGCCAGGGGAACATTAAAAACAATAAAGTTTTTTTGCAGTGCATAGAAACTATAATTATTTACGTCTGTAGGATACTATATACCACTGGCAACTTAATTTATTAGATGTTAGAAAAATTCTACGTTAGCATTGGCCTTGTGTGATGAACATTGGCGTATGAGGGTAGTTCCAGGCACTGCATATAACGGCTGTTGCCATCCCTAAAATTTTAAAGAATGCAATTAGGTATAATAGAAAATAAAAATTTGGCGTTGTAAAAACCAGTTATTTTGAAAGAAAAAAATCATAGATAAGTAAATCTTGATTCAGATATACATACAATATTGATTGTTGTGACTAAGTTATTTCTAAGTTGCCAAAAATAAAAATATTAATTTACAGTGGAGTTCGACTATAATGAACTTCGTAATTTTGTTCGTTAAATATCTTTTTTAACATTCAAATAAATAAATGTAAGTAACGTTGTTGTAGATCACATTTATTTATTCTTTATAAAGAATTTTATAACATATGTACCAGAATTTATTTCCAAGTTTCACTTATAATCTATTTTATTATCGCTTCATTAAATAATGGCAAATAATTATTTTGAAGGTTCGGAAATTTCGTGGAATCATTTAGCAATTATGTTTTATTCGTTATAAGCACTTTTGTATTTTGCACTTAATGAATGATTTGTTATAAGCGTAAGTTCACTGTAGCCGAAGTCCGTTTGAACATAACGATTCCAATGAAATATTAGTGCAAAATGGTCGGGACCTAAGATGTTGTTAATTTCAAACGAAAATTCGCTTGAAACGGTGTACGTTATGAGCGAACTTCACTGTATAAACCGTTAGCAATTTTCATTCATTATTCTATATCTCGATGCTCTTTGAGTACACATGCCATCTTTAGGAAATTAATTTTGATTAACAAAAATATTCTACAGATAATTATCAACACGCATGTGTACATAAAGACATATTTTTGGTAATTTTTGAAAAATTATACATACATACTTACTTATGTATATACATACAATAATGTTCGAAACCTAATCAACTTTTATTGATAAAATAATCAAAATTTTATATTTTTTATGAAATTGATAAGCTATAAATATAGAATTTAGTATTATGAATATACATACATGCATATGTATGTACATAAGTATGTAGTAGTGATATGATTAATATCACTTTTCAGATATTCGTGAATACGAATAGCTGAGCTAATTTTCGCGTATACAAATGCGAACATTAAGCTTGAAATTTAGAGATATTTGTCCATGGATCAATTTATATGCATACATATGTACATACATACATATCGTATATTATAATTTATAAAAAATAATTTATAGAACGTCAAATTTTTATCATAAAGTCACTGAATTATAATAACAATGATTTGGAGGGGAAAAATACCGCATTGATATATGTATGTAGGTACGAATACATATTATTTTTTCAAATATTATTTATTGAATCTTTAATATGCTTATATTGAACTAACAATAAGTATTCAAATTTAATTATTTATGTCTAGACGTGACAGAAAAAAATCATAGTTCGGCTAGAAGCAATAGTGTCCCTCCCTCTCAGCCGAGTGTAGCCTTAGAATGCTGCTGGCTAGTGAGTTTTAATGGTACTAAAGTTTCTTAATGTATGTTGTCACATGTCTCGAAACCAAATTTTTAACCAATGGAACACCAAAATTTTTATACCACGGAACAGTTGTAATCGATTGGAAAATTTTATTTTGTTGCTTTTGAATATTTTTTATGAAATTTAATTGATTTTTTATTGTTAAAATTGTAAATTAAAATCAATTACAGTATTTTCGGTTTCTTAGTGATGCTAACCAAGGGTTAGCATAATATTGAAATATATATATATATATATATATATATATATATAAAGGGTGATTTTTTTTCAACTTTCTTTTTGACAACACTATTTCTGGCAGCTCAGCTGTTTTTGTATAACATGTTCACTTTGGTTTATAGTTTAACCATGAATCGACTTACAAACGAACAACGCTGGCAGATTATTGAATTTTATTATCAAAATTCATGCTCGGTTAAGAAGGGTCTCGTCCAATTTTTTATCGGAAAATTGTGTTCAGCGACGAAGTTCATTTCTGGTTGAATGGATACGTGGACAAGTAAAATTGCCGTATTTGGTATGAAGAGCAGCCAGAAGCATTGCAAGAACTGCCAATGCATCCCGAAATATGCACTGTTTGGTGTGGATTATGGGACGTTGGCATCATTGGACCGTAATTTTTCAAAGGCGACACATTTTTTCCCCTAAAATGAAAGAGTTGGACTTGGCTGACATGTGGTTCCAACAAGACGGTGCCACAAAAAAAATTGGTACAATTGAGAAACGAGTTCGGTGAACAGTTTATTTCAGGTTTGGGGCCGATCAATTGACCGCCTAGATCGAGCGATTTAACACCTTTAGACCATCTTTTGTGGGGCTATGTTAAAGCTCATGTCTATAGGTACAAGCCCTCAATGGTTGACGCACTGGAAGCCAATATTGAAGAATTTATTCGTAAGATACCTTCTGACATGTTGGAGAGAGTATGCCAAAACTGGACCCACCGCATGAAATCATTTTTAAACATTGAATTATATATATGGTTCTATCAACTCAAATATTTCATACATTTCTCAAAATTTTATGTTTTTTCATCAAATCCAAAAACTTAAAAAAATGATCCCTTATAACAGTCATATTTTTAGAAATTTTACATTTTGGTATGATAATCAAAATGATCGTTATTTTGAACAAATTTGATGGTTATTTTTCATTATCTTATATTAAGGATAATTTCGATAAATCTGATAAAAAATTGTTAAAATAACAAATATAATATAATTCGTATAAACGAAAATGAAAATTTTTAGAGTGTGTTTTACGTTTGAACGAACTTTGAATGAGAGAGAACCGTTTCGCTTAAATAAACTCATCAGTTCCGAAATCATTCTTTGAACCGAAAATAGAAAATTGATACATACTAAAGCTAAAATATATATGCAAATACATTCCGATTTTACAATTAAAAAGAACCGACACTGCAAGATTCTTCGTCAGCGGTAAATAAATATTTTTTTCTTTTTAAGCCTGTATTTGTTGCATATAATCTTGATCCTTGTAAAAAAACAAAACACGTTTAGCGGTTTTGTGTATACGCACTTAAAAACCCACTTATTCTTAGCTTAAATCTATAATAATAATACATTTTGTTTGTGTTTTGCTATTTCAGCAAATGGAAATTATTATGAAAGTGAAATGTTCAGCAAGTCCGGGAGCTGGCTCCTCACCGCATTCCACATTGAAAATAATTGATCATCACCATCAACTGCAACAACACACTACAACAAATGGGTGTTTCAAAACAAGTCCGCCACCGAGAACTTATACACCGAATGCTCATCAGTCTGGCGGTAGATATCCAATTAGTAACACTAGCACTTCGTGTAACGATTGTTCCATAGGCTATTGTTGCAATATTTCATCATGTTGCGTTACAACCCCATCACCACATTATTCACAAACACCACCGCAGTCAACGCTTTCAGCAACATCGGCAGCCCTGCCTTATTCATATACCGAACCATATACAAATAATTCTCCAAATCAAATTGCAGATGAGCCCGAATTTGTATCCATAGATGATGAAAAAGTTAAGCAATATTTGATACGTTTGGGGCAACAGCAATTACAGCAGCAGCAACAACAACAACAACAGCCGCATCAGCAATTTCGATCACACAAAGAGCCGAAAATCACCCATGTATATACGACTCCAACTTCCGAGAACACAGTCAAGCCCGTAGTCTATGAAATCATTGAATTAGACGATGAAGATGAAAGGGAAAAACTAAAACAAATCAAACAACAAGCAGAACGAAGTTTAGCTAATAAAAAATTATCATCCAACATCAGTATAAACTTTGCCAATCGTCATACAAAATCACTAGACATAAGTCTTATACCTAAAACTCCTGAAAACGCAACATTAAAATCAAGCCAAGTTCTGCCTTTAAACGGTCAACAAACAAGTTTGCGTGACTTGAATAAAAATTCCTCAAATCATAAAATTATAGCGGAAATAGATTTAGTCGAAAGCGATGAAGACGATGCGTACATGAATGATGATGACGAAGATGATAATGATGATGAGGAGGATGATGATACACTACCACTAGCGGCAGTCAGTTGCGAATTGCAGTGTGATGATGAAGATGATTTAGAAGAAGTTTGCAATAATAGTTCTGCAAGTTATAGTACAAATCTGCCATACAATACTAGCTATTCGCAGCAACGTCGTGTTACCATGAAATATTCCAAACCCTTGGTAGATGACGTTGTCATTGTGGGTTCTCAGCACAATAAAAATTCGGATGATATGATGGTACGCTGGGAGGAATACGAAGGTCAGAGAGAACGTGTATTTTTTGAGTGTTTTCTGTGCGGCAAGAAAGTACAATCTAGTTATAATTTAAGAAGGCACATGATGATACACACAGGTAAATATGTATGAAGTTTTATATAACTTATTCAAATTCAGTGCACCTTAATATAACATTGACAAGTGGAGAGTAGTTATTTCGGCGTTCTATTTATAATTTCTACAACAAATATCATTTCCATCCACATAGTGTAATTGTCCATCAACAAGCAAACAAGTTACAGCGGATATTTAAATGGGGTTGTCGGACCCTCATTCAAAATGAGTCCTTTCTTTCTAAAATCCAAATCTTTGAGTCGGTAGAACCAGTGCACCTTAATATAACATTGAGAAGTGGAGAGTAGTTATTTCGGCATTCTATTTATAATTTCTACAACAAATATTCATTTCCATCCGCATAGTGTAATTGTCCATCAACAAGCAAACAAGTTACAGCGAATAATTAAATGAGGTGGTCAGACCCTCATTCAAAATTAGTCCTTTCTTTCTAAAACCCACTTCAAACGTCTGAGAAACATTTTCGAAGAAGACGAAAAATTTATTTTTCTTTATGATTGTGACAGCAGGTTAATTTCCTTTTCTGTTTAATTTTTCTAAAGAAGCGAAAAACGCTTCTTCATGCGATCACACCAATTGTCATCGCCACCATTTTGCGAGGGAAGGATAGAAGCTAAGATTTCTGGTGAAAATCGTTGTGCAATGTTATTTATTATCTATTTTGTTAGAATCTATTTTGTTAAAATATGAAAATATTTCCTATGAAATAGTTATCAAATAATGTTGCTGTACTCTTTTCATGTTTTAAAAAACAAATAAAATGTACCTGGCAACACTCAAGTTACAGTTTTTCTACCTGTGGAATAGTATGAATTGCACTTATTTCGTATAAAATTAAAATTTTTCAAAATAAAATAAAAACATGGTAAACTTTATTGACTTTTTTTGAAAAAAAAACTACAAGTGGTAAAATAAAAATGTTAAAAAGAAGAAAACAAAGATCTAAAATGTACTATTCTAATTCAAGATATAGAGATTTATTAAAAGTAACCAACTTCAATTGAAGTGTAACAATTATTTTAAAACGAAACTTAACTAAATTAAATTAATTCGATGACGCCATTGCTCCTGATGATAGATCTGGCTTGAGAGTGTATCTCTTAGCTTAAAGTATGTCTAAGAGAAGTAGATAAATTTAAAAATGGTTCAAGTATCCAATGAGGGTTAAATAAAATAGTTACACCAAATAATATGTTTCTAATTTTCATATACGTGGTCTGTTCAAAAGAAAACGTAAATTTTGGATTTTCTCGGGCTACGTGTCTTCGATTAGCGATTTTTTGTATGTTGGCACACATGCCTCGAACATATGTTCTTTGTTGATTTTGTTTGTGTTTAGTTTAGTTTGTTTGCGAGAGGCATAACAGTTAGACGTGTTTTGCTTGTTCGGCGATTTTCTGCTGTGGAAAAAATGGATGAAGGCATTTGCATCAAATTTTGTGTAATAAATGGAATTAAGTGCTCAAAATGTTGAGAGTGGCATATGGTGATTGTACTCTGAGTCAGAAAAATGTTTACAAGTGGTACAAGCTCTTCAAAGAATGTCGAGAAGATGTGAACGGCGATGTTCGTCCTGGAAGCTCTATCACATCAAAAGCCGATAAATATATGAGAAAGTGATGAAAATTGCTATGAAAAATTTTTTTTCAAAATTTTGGCCATGAAGCGTATGGCAGCGAAGCTCGTTCCAAAATTGCTCAATTTTTAACAAAAGCCGTCGCATGGAAATCCCTCAGGAAATGTTGAATGACGTTAACGAGAATCCAGATTTGCTTAAAAGATTCATAACTGGTGACGAATTATGTGTATATGGTTATGACATCAAAATCAATGTCCAATCGTTCCAATGGAAGAGCTAATACCAAAATCGTGAAAACGAGATCTGGTTTTGAAATTCCTAAGGACGCCCAATGGGTGTAACTTTACACTCTTTGTAAGTAAAATAATTCGAAAAATGTCTATTAAATGATTCAATGTAATTTTTCAATAGTGTCGCAAAATCTATTGTTCAAAAATTTCCAAAGCGAACAAAGTTTGATTAAAATATACGAATATGTTGCATACTAAAAAGCACAGCACAATAAAAATAAAAAATATAATAAATCGCCAATCGATATTCACTGAAAGAATACGAAAATTTCTATTCATAATTAGTCAAATTTTTAATCATACTCTTTCTTGTTCCTATTATTTATTAGTATTGTTTCGTTATTCACCTATTTAGTATCCATTCTATTCCAACTGAGTGTTGCCGTTTTAAAATGTTTCTTGTCCGTTGTTCCGCATGTTATATAATGTATGGTCCGCTTTACGTAAATATAAAATATGTATGTACTTGACTTTCTTTGATAATTTGTTTAGTTTTCTGCTATAAATTTTTTTCGGTATTAATTTGTAAGGCAACTGAATGTAACCCTCTATACTTTTCAAATTAATTTAAATTCGTGCATCATTTCAGGTGAACGTCCCTTTGGTTGCGACTTATGTGATCGTAGATTTCGTGAATTTAGCGACATGAAAAAGCATAGACGGCGTCATTCGCATGAGCCTAATTATTTGTGTATGGTATGTCATGAACGAGCCCCACTGGATAATGACCCAACACGTTGTATCAATTGTTGTACACAATCAAAAAATGCAGTTATTATGGCAGCCATGAAGCCGGCTACAGATGCTGATAGTGCTCTCGAGCAAAGTTCTCATATAAAGCCAACAAATGTCGCCGAGATAACAAAACCAGCTACAACTCCACTACATCAGCAACAATCATTTCCAACCATTACTTCAGTAACAAGCTATAATATAGCAGCAATTAGATCGAAATCGCCACCATCTACAAGTAGTTCAATAGGAAATAGCAGTAGCAGCAATAATACAAAAACTTCCGAAAAAACGCAAAATCTCTTAGATAATATACCTGCAGTACATCGACCAGGCTACAATGAATTAGGTATGATTACCCGTAAAGAGTTTCCATGTCCTTTGTGTAATCGAGCTTTTGGCACTCGCCATAATCTTAAGCGTCATTACATGATACATACGGGTGAGAAACCCTTTAGTTGTACGAAGTGTCGTAAACCGTTTAGGGAATATTCAACGCTCAAAAAACACATGGTTACACATATACGTGAGCGTTGGTACAAGTGTATGCGCTGCCCCCTAAAATTCCGTGATTTTCTAAAATACACAAAACACAAAGAAAGCCATCGCCATGACAGTGATAATGAGGAACAACCCATGGAAGTGTATGAAAAATATTCTTCTATGCAATCTGAAAGGTATTTGGACTCAAACGATGAAGATTCTGGTGGTGAAGACTGGCTGGAATGTTGTGAATGTGGTCAACGTTTTAATGAAATCGATGCATATAATGAACACTTAAAGGTACACGACACTAGCAATCAAATGTTTCAGTGTTACATATGTAAACAGCAATTGAAATCTCGAGCAGAACTAGATCAGCATATAAAACATCAACATAAATTAGAAACTTCAGATTCAATGGATGAGGATAATGAGGAAAGGGAAGATCCAACTACTGAATGAGTATTAATTTAACAACCCTTTTTATTCTTTTTATATATCGATGAAAAAGTGAAAATCGTAATTTATGATATATATCGGAGCTTGGAAAAATATCTTTGCCCTAACATTACATTCCCTAGTTTGCATTTTTATAATGCACCAGTGATAGAAACAAATTATACATATTGTTATAACCTTATTTGCATACGTATTTGTATGTATGTACGATTATATGAGATTATAGTTTTAGATAAGGCGTATTAATAAGGCAAAAAAATTTTTATAAAATTATTTAAGTATGTATGTATGTTATTTGATAGTTAAAGACACGAAAAATTCGCTTGAGTTAAGGCCTAACTATAATGTGCTTAATGCAACTTAAGCAAGTGTGCGAATACACACAATCAAATGTATACAACTATAATGTACTTAAGTAACTTTTCGTCAAGTTTCGTCAAGTGTCATTTGCTTAAGGAAAGTGCGTTCAATTTCGCTTTTGCTTAAGCAAATGACTCGTCAAGAAAACATTATTTTTTCTGTCTCTATTTATTTCCCGTACTGAGCAGGAGCGTTTTCTTTTCTTCATCGTCTCTCTTATTTCTTGAAGAACACATATTCCATCAAATGCACAATTCATTAACTTCACTGTCTTCAGAAATTTCAGTTTTCTATCCATTTTTAAAAATTTTCCAATAAATAAATAAATAATAATTTTCCAATAATAAAATAAATAATTGTTTACAATTAAAAGATGCAACCACTGTTGCTTTTTTTAGTACTTTTTTTATTTTAGTTTTCGTTTACTTTATAAATAAATAAAAGATAAACATGGATTTACTTGCTTATGGTAATATATTTATAACTTTTACAAATTTAATGAGATTTCGTCAAAAATATTACATTTTAAAGAAATAAAAACGAAAATAGTTTTCTAAAAGTACAAATGTTTGCAACTAAGTGTAAAAAGTTTTTAAGTTTAATAAGTACAATATAGCCACCTAAAAGTCTTCAGTAATTTACTTAAGCATTTGACATGCTTTTCGTTGAAATTTGACACTAGCTTAAGTTTGGTTAAGCACATTATAGTTGGGCCTTTATGTCGATGTTTATTAAAGCATCTTGGTTTTAAGCTTAGTCTAGACGATATGTTGAATCAGCAAATATATGCTTACACTCATATGCTTTCAAATAACAACAAATGCCTCTACCAGCATATTCAATTTGTTAGGCGTCTACACAATATGCTGAAAGTACCAAATTTATTAAATTCAACATATAGTATTTCAACATATGGGTTACCATATATTTTGTGTGTCTACACGATATGTTGAATTTCGTATGATCATATTTTTGTTGGGTCGTATGAACATTTGTTTAAAAATAAATTTGACAGTACTATTTTTTTATTACTACTTTGTATCATTGTTATTCAAAAATAAAACATAATGTCGTCAAAAGACGTAGCACTAGCCGTTGTTCTGACTGGATTAGTTTTTGATGATGATGATCAATTAAAGCAAAAACGACCTAGAATTTGACAAAAGAAATGGGTTTAAAGAACAGACGAGGAGGGATTCTGTGCAAAATTATACAAGGAACTAAAAGAAGACCAATTTTTATACAAAAACTTTCTACGTATGGATATTCAACAGTTTAACCATTTACTCTGTTTGGTGTCTCCGATAATAACAAAAAAGGACACTGTAAGGCAAAAAAGTATAGCAGCAAGTGATCGTCTTATTTTGACACTTCGTTTCCTAGGTAGTGGTGATTCGTTTTCTTCACTACAGTACCTGTTCCGCATTCCTAAACAAACTATTAACACCATTATTCTAGAAGTGTTGGATGCGATGTATACAGTGCTTTTAGACAAATATATGAAGGTAAGAGGATTGAATCATTGCTTTGGTGTCGCATATGAAACCAAAAAAGTAGTTTTAGCAGCAATATAAGCACCAAAAGCGTCGAATTAGTCTTTCGCATCTGTTTTTTCTTCTATTGCACAGATGGCCTTCGCATCTTCTCTAAATGCTTCAGAATTAGAGGATGATGATGATGAATTTCAATATTTACTATATTTTTTATATTTTAAACAAATTGTCTACCGTTTTCTTTTAACCAGTGGTACCATAGGTATTAAATGCCGTAAATTGACAAATATAAGTGAAAATATGCCAAATAAGACAACACTGATACATAAATTACCAATTCTATATGCTATAAAATTTGCCGTATGCTGAAAAGCTTGCATAAGGTTTTCAACAAATAACATATCTGTTAGCATACGTTGAAAATTTGTTAAAAGATAAAAATATGGTGTCTACACGATATGCTATAATTGTGAATATACGTTTGTTGGTATCGTTAACAAATACCCATCATATATGGTTCAACATATGTATGTTGAAAAAATTTAGTGTCCACACGATATGTTGGCACTTGCAACAAAATTTTCACCTAAAATATGCTGATTCAACATATCGTCTAGACTAAGCTTTAGAGTTAAAATTTTTTTTATTAAAATTTAGATATTTAATTTAAGTGCTTAGGGCAGTAACCAAGTAAGCTTTTATTTATTATATTGTTCTGCGTTGCTTATTAAAGAAATTATCATAGAAGTATTTAGTATTTCTCAAAAATACACGTTTCGATTATTTGAAGTAGAAAACTTCATAAATTTTAAGATTGAAGGCTGAACAGGCTAGTTCTTAAGACTCAACTTGCCCACTTCGGTTCTAGTTGGTCCGAGTTCAAATTTCATCAAACTATAGTGTATGTTTGAATATTTTTCATGTTTTTTTTATAATTAGAAATGACAGAACAGTAAATCTCATCAGCAACCGAGTCTACCATAGGCATATTTTGTTCAAACATAATTTGAACTCGAACCCATGAAGAAAAATTATGTTCATTTTGATAACAATATAAGTATGTATGTATATAGTTTAACTAAAATACACTCAACAAAATTCTTTAATGTTTGTACTTTGTGGCTGGTCAAGTAGCTGATTTTCAATTTTCTTACTTAAAATGGAAAGTCTTAACTAAACTAAACTCCTAAACTAATTTTTTAATATATATATATATATATATATATATATATATATATATATATATATATATATATATATATATATATATATATATATATATATATATATATTATTTTGTTAAATCGAAGAATCCTTATAACACGATATTAATTTTATAAATTTCAACGATTAAACAAACCATACCATAGAAATACTCTCCCTTATTTTATTTGGCGTCGATAATTTTAAGACAACATCAATTTAACACAACAGCAACGCAAGACAACACCAAAAATGCCGACGACAAAACCAAAGGCAACTAGATACAACATCAATTTTGCTTCCAGAATCCCAAACATATGTTAAAATCTATTCGTAAATGGCAATATTGCCACCTGGAATGCCGATTTGCAACAAAAAATAAGAAATGGCGTTGTCCTCTATTGCCGTTGCCAAGTAGAATAAGGGTGACTAATTTTTACTCATTTACGTTAATAAAATGTAATACTTCATTGATAAGTTTTGAATCAAAGAACGTGAAAAATATAATATAATATAATGTAAAAACATATATACGTAAATATGTGTACATATACATATGTAAAAAATATTTCGCAGTTTCGAACTCAGCTTGTCTTGAAAAATGCTTTACATACAGTAGCTCCAAGAGCACCTTGTACACCGAAAAAAATGTACACAACATAATTCAGGCATTCCATTTAATAAATAAAACAAAATTTCTAATTTCGTTATAGTAATTACTAATATGTACATTAAATGGAAACAAAATTTTTAAACTCATTATTATATAGTGAAATAATTTGATAATATTATTCGACCTTTCTTAATTAATTGTGTTAATTTATCGAGTTTGAGGTCTTAAAACAATATATTTATTTTTTATTTTTCAATATTTCGACACCCTGTGGGTGTCTTCTTCAGGAAAAATTTTTATACAATTTTTATAAAAATTGTTCCTGAAGAAGACACCCACAGGGTGTCGAAATATTGAAAAATAAAAAATAAATATATTGTTTTAAGACCTCAAACTCGATAAATTAACACAAATAGTGAAATAATAATAAGAGATCTTCCGTTTAATCTAATTTTATCTATGTATCTTCTGGTTGCATTGTATGTTAAAAATGATAGAATAGGATGATAAGAAAAATAAACGCGTATCAAAGTGTGAAAATTAATAAGCCAGTATTATGAAAATAGAAAATCGCTCCGTAAAATGAACACATGAAAAAAATTTTTTGTAGCAAAATCGAAGAAAACATTGCTCACAAACAAGAAATATTTTACTATATTTTATTCTCCTTTCCTCCTGTCCTTAATTTTTTACATTGAGCTCCCTATTGGAAGAAACATTATATGTTCCGTATTTAACATATTTTTGGACGCCATCTGCTAAACTGTAGCAGTTAATAATATTTTAATCACTTATGAAGCGCAGCTATGCTTTTACGAACAGACAAATCACTGAATTAAATATTAAAAGTTTCTTGCCAAATTTAAATATAATGTTTGAGTTTGTCGTTGGGATCAAAATACATACTATTATTCTATTTTATTATAGACAAATTAATTTGATTAATATTCAAGCTTAATAGTTATTTTAAAATTACTATGAAATCAACTAATAAAATTTATGACAATAGTTTGAAAACCAAATCGTCAGTAAAGTTTAAGCAGTTTGAAAACATTCAACCTCGAATGTTTATGCCATACAAAACAAATACAATATGAGAATTCAATATTGTATATGAATACGTAATCATAGTAGGCTTATAATATTTTTATACAAACAACACAGCAAACAATTATACTCAACGTGAGTCTATTTAATTTTTCTTTCAATACCCACACAATTAAACGCCCGTTGGTCGTTAGTGATTGTATTCAGCCAGGTAAAAATGAAATCTTTATTTTAAATCTTAATTTTGAAATTTGTTATTCGGGCTATTCTCCCCAACTAATCGTTGAAACAATTAGAGTTTTTGCAAAATGCATTGTTTGTTGTGGCTTTAACTCTTCATATGCCGACATTTCATTCTCAATTGAAATCTCATTTGAAATCTGCTGTAACTCATTATATCTAATAAGTTTGTTCTTCAGATGTGTCAATTTTTCGCTGGGGCTACTGTATGTTATAAAAAGGAATTCTGCAACAACAACAAAATAGTAAATAAAAGCGTTATTAGGTTACTTAAATAATTGTATATTTGCAGAAAAAGTTTTTAATTTTTATATGCATTTTTTATATAAATAATTATTGAAACTAATCTTAAGTTAACATAAATTAATAAACTTAAATTTAAATTATTATGAATTATTACTTAACAATGTAAAAAATTGCATTCCAAATAAAATATTATTTGAAATAAAAAATCAAATTGACATTATTGTAGCCATAGCAGAAACTAATTTCCTTTATGAATTTAGGATATACGATTTAATTATAAGATATAGATGTATAGTCCTACTTAGCAGCTGCTTGTGTCAATATTAAATAAAATAGACAACAATACAATGATTGTTAGGGAACTTGCTGTTAAAATACCACAAAAGGACATAAAAACCTCTATTAAGTACGAAGAAACAATGATTTAACAATGATTGATTGCTTCTATCAGTCATTGTGAAATGATATACAAGCAGCAACTTTCTTTATATTTTATATACAGTTGAATTCGGATAAATGAAAATCTACGTGTGGCTGGAATCCGAAATTCAGTAGGGAAATGTAAGGTGTAGTTCAGTCACAATGAGCCTAATGGCTTCCGAGTAAACTCACAAAAGTCGCTTCGAGCTGCCCTGCCAGCTTAACCTATACTATATATATATATTAATAATTTCAACTATATATAATTATAAACTGTTTGATTTACTTTGCGTTGGAGCTAATTTATTTACGTCTGAGTTAAATGATATGCGTTTAGAGTGCGAGTGCTATATATAAAAAATTGTAAATGTAAAAAGGGCGGAAAATATAAATATAAATAAAATTGCCCCATTGTGCTCTTGATCTTCCCACAGTACCAAATCGAGCAAAGTTGTGCCTTCCTCACCATCACTTGTTTATAAGTTTTTCTTTCTTTTTTAGCAATTACACTCCTGTACAATTTTGTTGTACATTTGTCCTCTCCACTTCTGTTATATTTTTATTATTTTTTTCTTTTGCAAACCGGCAGCGAACCCCATTCTCTATTTTACATTTGTTCGCCACCACAGAATATACATACTTACATATTAAGGATATGATTTACCCATCAAACATAAACTACATAAATGTGTTAAAATAAGTTAGTGAATTAAAATCAAAGTATATATATTTATGTAAATATAACATTAATAAACAGAAAAATATGTACATATATACATACATGCTTTGAGCGCCACTTTATATATGTATGTAGATATTTGGTTGTTTAAAAATTATTATTTTCACAAGTGTAATGCATATATAATGTATACACTTTAATTAATAGTTTGTTTAAATTTCTAAATCAAATTTCCTTTGGCCTTTATCAAGTTCAAGCATAACTTAATATCATACCATCTATAAATGTGTATATGTTCATATGTTATCTTTATTTCAGGTGAATCTGATGGCGGAAATCGTGATGAGAAATCGCTATGAGACAATATAACAGCGTAGAAAACCAAGAAATGCTGATAAAGCAGTTGAGGGAATAAAAGAATATGCAAAAAATAACCCAACCATTCACAACAAAACGGCAGTCATGAATTGCAATCATTACTTCTGTAAGAAGTTGTAATATGGTGAAATTTAGATCGAAATCTCCGCCATCTAAAGCTGAACGTCCAGCAGAAAATAACAGTAGGTCCAACCATCTTAATACAAAATCTTTCGTAAAAATCCAAAGTTTTAATATGAGCACACCGCCCAATTTGTAATGAAATAGTTTTTGTTAACTGTAAAAAATTCCCATGTTCTTCGTGCAACTCGCTTGAACGTAATTACAAGATACATACGGGGAACAAGCCATTCCAATATCACTTCACGAGTATTACGAGTAGTTGAAAAATTTTCCTTTGAATTGAATTTGTTTGATAGAAAACTCGCAGCTCTTACATTTTTATTTAAATGACACAGTATCTTGATGCACTAGGTAAGCGCTTATCCATTCAAATCGCTTTGCTTTATATACTAGAGAGATTATAGCAAATTGTATATAAAAAGCATATGAGTACATATGTTCATGCATACATTACAATTCTATTTAACTCTAAAAGTCGATTTCAATATTTTTGCTTTGTTGCTTGTCTGTTTAATGTTCCATAATTTTATTGAAAAGAAAAGGGATCCCTTTGTCAGATTTTGCGACTTCATTCTAACGCAAGGGAATTATTTTTTGGTTTCATAAAGCCAGAAGAAAAAAATTAAACAATGAATAATTTTGCTCAGTTTTTTAAAACTTCTAAACTTTTTTTGTGAAATTGTGATGTTCCACAAAATTTTTTGATTTACCTACATATTTCTTTATTATATAATAAAGTAAAGTATATAATAAAGTTTAAGAGCCATATGGCTTTTAAATTTCCTCATGCCAGTGACATGTCACACTTATAAATTTGCTTAACGACCACAGCGAATAAGTAAATTCACACTTACTTTTTTATTTCGAAATTTATTCGAAGATCAACTGCTGACATAAGCCATGTAGATAACAGACTAGAATAAAATCCACTACAAATAACAAATTAAATTAAAAAACTGCATAAAAAATTATTTTTGTAATATTTTTGTCTGGAGATACATTATTTATTTGTATGTATGTATGTAGTACCAAAGACCATTAATAGGGTCTATGTAAGAGCGCAGCTAATTGAAAAAGTTAAATTTATTTAAAAAATTGAATTACATTACAGATTTCCTATTAATAGGCCTTCTTTAGTACAACGATAATTCTGTTTTTATGTATTTTTATATACATATGTACATATATTCGTTTTTTACTTTTGTGAATTTCATATGTAAAAGAAACATTCTCACGATATTACTAGGTCCTTTGCAGATGTAATTATTCATATAACATTATTTAAAGTAATGAAGTCATGCATGCACAGACTTTCTACTAGCTTCATGCGTATTAAAAAGTAAAACTTGTGCATACTCTTAGGAGCCGCAAATAAATGTTTACAATGTTAATAAAATGCAACGAGAGGGTTTGCGTGTAAGAATGTTTAAAGTGGTGTTTTAAGGTAAAAATTTTACCGTTATAAAAACTAAATGTGAAACTGAGTCTAAAAAAGGTAAAACAAAAATAACTCGAACATTTTTATGGAATTTGTACGAAAATACAACTTTAGAAGAAATATGAATATAACAAACTTCTTCAGCTAAAAAGAATTTTCTGCCCAAACACGTTAGGATATCATGAACGGATATTTGATCATAGAAACTATCGTGAAGTTATTCTATCGACGTTACGGCCGTGTTTAAGAAAATTTCAAGCCCAGATGCAACCTGACAAACTACATCGTTGCCAGAACTAATAACATTGATCAACTCTGTTTTTTCCTTTATGCTTTCATCCAAAGTTCTGTTTGTTAAAACAGCTGATCATGTAAACAAATTACCATTGTTGCACGTGCGAGAAAAAACTACTACATACATATCCATATGTATATATTATAAATCGATGAAATATTCAAAGACTGGATTTTAAACAAAAACATGGAGGAAACTAAGGGTTTCTATGATATGTGTATACCCTTTAACAAAGATCAAAATATTTTGCGTGATATTTGTAAGGAATTAGTTGACTGTAAGTTACATGCTGTATTAATAAATCAAATTAAATGTCCCATTCATAAATTTGCTATATTTTAAGTGGGTTACAAAACCATTGCCATAGAACAAATATTTGATCACAGCAAAAAGGAAAATGGTAAAAGATCATCAGATATATTTCCTGAGCCGGTGGACATAAAGTGGCTGCAAAATGAGTTTAAAAGTAAATTGAAGATCTTGCAGCGTTTAACAGTTATATATGTGGATGTTGCAGTGGCACATGCCATGGTATGTAAAAAATGAAATATACATATGTATGTACATATGTATGCTCAAGTAATATTAAAAAGTTTGAAATACATTTTAGGGAAATTCATTGAACTTAAGAAAATTTAACTTAATTGCCGGTCAGCCTAAAACTGATGCTGCTTTAACGGTGAGTTTCTTGTTGTTGAAATTACACTTGTATAAACTTTATGTCTTTATTATGCAGCACTGCTGTACCACGTTCAATGGAGATATTGTAACATTCGATTCCTATGCTGGAAGCCGTTTGAATGTAAATCGTAAAGCTTATCAAGTTGCAGTTAAAAGAGGTATATTTTTCGAAATCAAGTACTCTCCTCTGATAGCGGACTCCTCCTGCCGTAAGGATATGATAAAGATTGCACACAATTACTTTGTAAAGGGAAAATCAAGAAGTATTGTCATATCTAGTGGTGCAACTAATGTTTTTGAATTGAGGGGACCTTATGATGTAGCCAACTTGTATGTATATATGAAATATATTAAAGATATTGTTCGTTATTTTCTTTTATTAAGATCCTTCATATTTGGCTTATCGGAAGATCAGGGAAAATGCGCTATTGACAGATTTTGCCGAAAATTGTATATAAAAGCAGGTTAGCAATTTGAATTAAATTTTGTGAACTACTATTTGATTACGCATGCCATTCTATTCTTAGAATCTCGTCGTTTAGGAAAAACAATTATGTTTGTTAAAGCTTCGGGTCCATTGGTATTTTCAGATTCATCTAATTCGAGTAGTGAAGATGATAATGAAGTTGACAAACAAGAAAATCTAAAGAAAACTGATGATTCAAAACTTTCTAACGATTCCGAAGATGCTGAGGATGAAAAAAATCACGATGAACTACCAAATAAAAAGAAGAAACTATATTAACTATAAAATGTGTGTTTTTAATATAGCCTAAAGCTATACGCAATACGCATAAATTAATGTACAAAAATCATCACCAATGCCATGCATTTACTTAAAATATACTATGCAAAAAGTTGTTATTTGTAGTAGGTTGTAGCTGCCTACATACTTATGTACATATATGCATGTGTGGAATTTCGTTGGTGCTAACCAGCGAATGTTGATTCAACATCGTATACATAAATAAAAAGTTCCAAATACAAAAAAATCCAATTATAATTGAAAATTACAGACAACACAACCACAACAGCTTATTCGATTTGAATCTATTTTAATTATCCTACAAACTATACCTAAATACATATGTAAGTCTCCTTTTGACCGATAATGGCTGTATTTATGTACATATAAGATATACATACATACATATATTCTGTGATGTATAAGGCTGTCTATTTATTTACAAAAATATGTACATATATAGACGCGAATCGAAAATTTTTGAACCTTCAACGGCTGCAATTATATTTTTGTAATTATCCTATGCGATTGAATTCTCTGCGGTTCTCGTTGTGTTCGAAAGTTTTTATTTTTACAAGAATACGAGATTGAATAATTTTCAAATACAGTTTGAGAATTTCAAAAATGCGTTCGTATATGATATTTACAAATATATCAAAAATTTATATAAGTCTACGTGGTTACACATAGGTTGTTATAATTTTGAAAATTCTCATACTGTACTTGTAAGTTTTATAGTATATGAACGCAAACGAGGTTAAATACCTCCAAACATTCAAACGGTAAGTCTACTAATAAGGTGGTTAGCGTTATCAAACATATATGTAGATAGACAACTGTAAACACCAAAATGACAGCTTTTTAATAATAATTTGGGAAATATCCATAATAATTTCAACATACATATATTCTTAAAAGATATTAAAAAATTTACAAGCGTGTGTGCAGAGGTATTCAGTAAATTTAGTTGTGGTTATTGTAACAATGAATCATATGGCATCACCAACATTAAATTTAACCGTTACTATAAGTATCTCCTTCTAACTAATGCTGGTCCGCAATTATTAAGACAATAAAATTAGGCTAATCTTTTCTATAGATTGTCTTCTTTACTTTTTAACTAAATACAACTCTGTTTTGTTTAGCTTTTGCGCTCTCTCCGTTTTCCTTCATTGAAATTTGGTTAGTCGGCAAAATGAATAAAAATTCTTAAAACAAAATGGTGGTCTTTGATGTGGTGCGTACATTATTTGCTTGAGTAATGTGTAGAAAAATTGCAAAAACGGCAAATTAAAGTGGAAATTAATTTAAAAATTGTCTAGATTGTAAAAAGTAATCAAAAATCTTCACAAATACAATCAAGATTATTGAAATTGTAAAGAATTTAATTATGAAAAATGCATTTGAAAATTGAAAGGGATAAATGTGTGTGTGCATGGTAGAAGAAAAAGTGGAAAAGAAATAAAAAAAAGTATTTTTGCATGTGAAGTTGCTGACAAGAGGTGGAAACAATTAAAAAAATATACTAATATTATAATGTTGGTAAAAGCCAGTGAAATTTATGTAAAAATAATATTTACAAGAAAAAAATATGTTGCACTAGACCTCTTTCAGAAAGTATACATATTCTCATCAAAAACGAAAAAATTAACAGCCACAACATGATGGAAAAAAGAAAAACGGACAATGACGACGTCGTCGACAATGTTAACGAACAGCGCTAACGACAATTATTTACCCACGAATATCTTGAAAAATCATACATATTCATTTTTCGTATAATTAGGCTTAAGCGAAAAAATTAATTGCCAAAGCGTCTGATTGTGAAAGAGAACAATTTTTTTTTGAAAAATGAAATAATGAATGAAGAAAATTATATAAAATATACTGTGGTTATAAAAACATGTAAAAACTGAAATGTATATTAAAATCATAAAAATAGTCACTTGTGATCTTAAAAATTTTGTGTAAATTTGTTTTTATATAAAATAATAATTAATAATTCTTACTACACAAAGAAATATGATTTTATATAAAGACTTATATGTCTATATGTATGTATATTTTGCATAATTGAAAAAAATTGATTGGTGTGGTTAATCTCTTTGTGCAGTTGTTTTCGTGTTTTGCTGGTTGTGCTTTAGCCAAGTGTAGAGAAAATTAAGAAAAATTTTAGTTGTTTTATTTTATACATGACGCCGCTGTTCTGTCAGTAATCCGTGCCCCAACGTTTTTCTATTCAACATAAATATTTCTTATTGAGGTAAGTTTTGTAATGCCATTTTTTATTTCTTCATATTGTTTGAAAGTTCAAATAATTTTTTGGTTATGCGTTTTTTTGACTACACTTTTTTTGTTTTGTAACAAATGTTGTAAAAATCTAAAATTTTTTCTTCACTGATTTAGTAATACTGGTAGGCTAATTAAATTTTTTATATTACAATTGGTCGCTGATATTCCCATGCATAAGTATATTCTTGCACCTGTAATTTGGTGCATTTCGTGATATTTAGTACTGGTTTTTATATAAACATATGACTACGTACACAATGTCAAATACATATGTATGTACCTAAACATATTTTGACTTTTTCTTAATTGCTTTGAACCGAAAGCCATATCAAATTATGTTAAATGTATTTATTTTATTTCAGAAAACAATTTAGTTTTTCTATTGATATCAATACTATTTTTTTGTACTGTTACAAAACTCAATTTACAATCGGTATGTATATTATTAACATACATACATATGTATGTATGCATATTCTTAGCTTTCTTACACATTTTTATACGGCACTCAGGCAAGTAGTCTCTATTCGTATAAGTTTTGTTGTTGTAATAGACACAATTTTAATCTGGTTTTATAATTTTCAATATGGTTTCTTTATCTTTGTTTATTGCCTTTTGGTGTCAATCGTCGTCAGCCATTGTACATAAATATGTAGCAAGAGTAGAGATATGATGTACATACTCTTTTTCTCAATTTACCTATGGTTGTATGTACGTACTTATGTATATAAAAAGAAATTATACATAAGTATCTATTTATTTTCTAACGCTTAAAATTGTGAAAGTTCGATATGTGCACTGTATATAAAGAAAATATTTACCATTTCTTTTAATTGCAAGAAAAACCGAATAATTTTGAATTCACATAAATTTACATATTCATATGTACGTATAATACATTTTGGAAACAAAATGATTGTCTGTCTATAACTATCCGTTCTTTACTGAAGTAGTATCTGCAATTGGTGCTTTACTCTTCTGCGAATGTTAACATTTTAACTTGGTGTACTCGTATCATATTTATTTCTCATTTCGCATTACTTTTCTATTAAAACTTGTGGACATCTTTTAATTTTTATATGAAAGCTGTCTTTATTTTCTTAAACAATACACGTATCCGATAAGAATAAGTAATACACATATCCGATAGATTTCAGTTTGTTTGCTCTTACAGATAAGTATACTTACAAATACATACATACATAGATAGATAGATTTATTAAGTAGTATTTTAAAATACTTTTTTAGTACAATTTAAATTTTACAAATTAATTAACACTATTTTTTCGACCTTTTTTGTTTTAATATATATAATTTTTGTAATCAAGCGTTAGGTCTTTTTTTTTTTTTAAATAATAATAATTTTATTCAATATTTCGACGCCTCTTTGGGCGTCTTCTTCAGGAAATTTTTTTATTAATATGACAATTGAAAAAATTTTTTTGAAAACTTATTTTACATACATACATAAATGAACAAATTGAAAAAATTTTTATGAACCAATCAAAATTTAATAAAGTAAAAAATTTTTTAAAGGAAACAAAAAACAAAAAACTAAACAAAAAAATGTTTTTAACCTATGAAGAAATGAAAAATCCTTTATACTAATTATATAATAACAATAAAAAATATTTTACATTCCTATTAGTCAGTTTAATTTACGAATCAAATGTCTATAACATTGAGCAACATTATCTGTATCAGTTTTATAGTTTACTATCTTATTACTTGGAACATTAATAATGTTAAGCATCTCTAACATATAACGTCGTTTAAAATTCTTCTCTATAGCTAAGACTGATACTTTGCTAAAGTCCGGATTATGACTAGAGTTACAACAATGTTTCGTTAATGCTGTCTTTTGTGAAGTTGAAACATTCCTATACTTTTGGTCTGACTTGTGTCCTGCCAACCTAGTCTTCAATTTATTCTTTGTTGTACCTATGTATACTTTATCACATCTCTCATTATTCTTACCATTGCATGGTATCTTATAAACGACATTAGATATGTCTAATTTTTCTACTTTATCTTTAGTCTTTGTGAATAATTTACCTACTGTATTATATATTTTATGAGCCATTTTATAGTTTCTGTTATCAAAAATATTTGATTTTTCTAATCTCTCGGACATCATTGGTACATAAGTTAACGATTTATAAATTTTTTGTTCCCGAATAATATCTGATCTTGTCCTATTATTTTTATATTGTATTATTAATTTATTGATAAGGTGAATTGGAAAGCTATTATCAAGTAATATATTCCTAATTTTTTCTTTATTCTTCTTATGAAACTCAATATCACTTATCGATAAAATTCTCTCTATAAGATTCTTTGCCGTATTTATAATAATTTTCTTTGGATGTTTAGAAAAATAGTTAATAATTCTGCCAGATGATGTTGGTTTTTGGTACCAATCTATTGATATAGTGCTTCCTCTATTTATTACTAATGAATCTAAATATGGAAGTACTGAGTTGCGTTCTTTCTCAATTGTAAATTTAATATCAGGATGAAATGAATTAAATGTTGATAACATAATTTCTATATCACTTTCTGATATAATGCAAAATAAATCATCGACATATTTTGTCAATATCTTTGGTTTAACTCTTAACTTTTCAATGCATTTGTCTAGAAGTTCTTCCATTACAATATCAGCTACAATAGGAGATGCTGGAGAGCCCATTGGAAGTCCTTTCAGTATAATAATAAGATATATATACAACAGAAAGGACTTCCAATGGGCTCTCCAGCATCTCCTATTGTAGCTGATATTGTAATGGAAGAACTTCTAGACAAATGCATTGAAAAGTTAAGAGTTAAACCAAAGATATTGACAAAATATGTCGATGATTTATTTTGCATTATATCAGAAAGTGATATAGAAATTATGTTATCAACATTTAATTCATTTCATCCTGATATTAAATTTACAATTGAGAAAGAACGCAACTCAGTACTTCCATATTTAGATTCATTAGTAATAAATAGAGGAAGCACTATATCAATAGATTGGTACCAAAAACCAACATCATCTGGCAGAATTATTAACTATTTTTCTAAACATCCAAAGAAAATTATTATAAATACGGCAAAGAATCTTATAGAGAGAATTTTATCGATAAGTGATATTGAGTTTCATAAGAAGAATAAAGAAAAAATTAGGAATATATTACTTGATAATAGCTTTCCAATTCACCTTATCAATAAATTAATAATACAATATAAAAATAATAGGACAAGATCAGATATTATTCGGGAACAAAAAATTTATAAATCGTTAACTTATGTACCAATGATGTCCGAGAGATTAGAAAAATCAAATATTTTTGATAACAGAAACTATAAAATGGCTCATAAAATATATAATACAGTAGGTAAATTATTCACAAAGACTAAAGATAAAGTAGAAAAATTAGACATATCTAATGTCGTTTATAAGATACCATGCGATGGTAAGAATAATGAGAGATGTGATAAAGTATACATAGGTACAACAAAGAATAAATTGAAGACTAGGTTGGCAGGACACAAGTCAGACCAAAAGTATAGGAATGTTTCAACTTCACAAAAGACAGCATTAACGAAACATTGTTGTAACTCTAGTCATAATCCGGACTTTAGCAAAGTATCAGTCTTAGCTATAGAGAAGAATTTTAAACGACGTTATATGTTAGAGATGCTTAACATTATTAATGTTCCAAGTAATAAGATAGTAAACTATAAAACTGATACAGATAATGTTGCTCAATGTTATAGACATTTGATTCGTAAATTAAACTGACTAAGAGGAATGTAAAATATTTTTTATTGTTATTATATAATTAGTATAAAGGATTTTTCATTTCTTCATAGGTTAAAAACATTTTTTTGTTTAGTTTTTTGTTTTTTGTTTCCTTTAAAAAATTTTTTACTTTATTAAATTTTGATTGGTTCATAAAAATTTTTTCATTTTGTTCATTTATGTATGTATGTAAAATAAGTTTTCAAAAAAATTTTTTCAATTGTCATATTAATAAAAAAATTTCCTGAAGAAGACGCCCAAAATAGGCGTCGAAATATTGAATAAAATTATTATTATTTAAAAAAAAAAGACCTAACGCTTGATTACAAAAATTATATATATTTAAATTTTACATATAAGTATTATACAATTTTTTATATACTGTTATTTCTTATAAAATTTACAATTTTTCTTTTAAAAACTTTGAAATTTATTTCATTTTTGATGCAGTTAGGGACCATGTTGTAAAGATGTAGTCCTTTGTGGAAAAGAGATCGTTGCATTGCAGCTGTTATTATTCTTGGAAGCCTGAAGTTGTTAACATTTCTTAGGTGGTATGGTTGTACTCCTCCAACATAGTTTAGCTGATCTATTAGGTATTCTGGCGCGTTTCCCATTTTCATATTTTGAATAAAGTTAAGTGTATTCATCTCGTATCTTTGTTTTATATTTAGCCATTTTAGTGTATCAAGCATGGATCCAATTGGTGTATACGTATAAATATTTTTATATTTCATTATTAGGTACTGTTGTAAAATATTTTTTTTAATTCGCCCACTACCCACTGACAGAATATCGAGGTAGAAAAACCAGCCATGTAAAATATAATTAAAAATTTTAATATAAAACTTCGATGCTCATCTTTTTAAAACACATTTTATTACATATGCAATCATCTACGGTCATTATTCGTCATACAATTCGTTATATAAATCGTTTTGTAATTATATATACTGATACTCAAAAAATCTTTTTGTAAGTTATAAAAGAATTGTTCTTTTTTCTAGATTTCTAAAAGTAAAATTTTAATTGCACAATAACCAAGAACATTGAGAAACGCAGATCCAAATGGGCAATACATACATAGTTGAATATTGAAATAGTCGCCTTTTTTCAGTTTGAACGCTTTATGCAATTTTTGCAAAGTGCATTCATGCCAGATTTGCGAAAGTGAAAAAATCAGATGCGCGTAAACTCAATAAAGGGTAAAAATTATCCGATTATGTACCATTTTTCTCATGCTTCGCATACGCATCGCAATAGAGAGTAACCCGCCTGACCTGAAAGATATGTACACATACATATATAAAAGTATTGTCCGTCTTTCAGCTTTATTTAGCTATTATAATTCTTATGTAAAATAATTTAATAAAATCAGAAAGTGATTGTAATACCGAATTATGTCAAATCTTCAAACTTCTATTACAGAACGGAATTCATATGATATTGTTATGTTTGTAGTATATTGAAAGAACTAAGCTTTACAAACATTTGAAACCATGAATACTGATATACACATATGCAGCAGTTTATTTGTGCAATTTAAGGTCTAATTTTGTATATCTTTAAAGCGTTAAATTATTTCAATACAATTGCTATTGTTTTTTGTTAAAGTAATCAATTTACATTGAAACAACGCAACGACGCGACCCATCTTTGTGAATTACAAAATTAATAATGAATAATTTGAAATAAAATCTATTTGATAATATCACAGCTAGTTGCATTCAACATATATAGTCGTTGTGAAACAGTAGAAGTTCGATTAAAAAATATGTACATATGTATTATAACAACCCAAACATGCATAAAGTTTAAAATTCTGGTTTGCCGTCATATAATTTTTTTAGATAGATAAGTTTGAAAATGATATTCAGTTTTATGAAGCATTCAGTTGTCAACCTGTCCTAATCATTGCTAAACTATTGAATTTATTCGTTTTTTAATACAGAAGGGAAAAAACGGCGAATTACAGTATGCTGATGACCTGCATAATGATCACAATCTCAACCACAATCTTTTTCAGATCTTACCACTATAATAAATTCAATGATTTTAAAAATTAACAATTTTCCTTTTGGTGTATTTAAATACAATTTTAAAGTTCTGTTCTGATTATATACAGATAATATAATTTCTAAGTAAATTTTTGGTGTTTTTCATTGTTATTGCTGCTCTTTTGCATTTGTTATTTCGTGGCATTTTTGTATCTGCTTTTATATCGCTCCTGCTCTTTTTTCTTGTATTACCATAAATTTTTATGTATTGTTTTTTAATTTCGTTTTATTATGCTCCGTGTGCCGACCTGGCCGAAAGACCCGAACGAAGTTTCCAGCATAATACTAACGAATATACTCTTTTATTTAATTTTGTCTTATAGACGTTTTACGTATCTAATGCCTTTTGTCTATTTTTGTACATATTTTAACAGTTATATGAAGAAAAATTCACAATAAACAAAATATATGCGCGTGTTATAAACACCAATTGAAAAATATTCAACTATTTAAGTAAGGTGGAGTAAAGAGGTTTGATTTGGATTATCCATTCTTGCAGATATAATTTGGCTAAGTTAATGTTTCATACTAATTAATGGCTTAACTGCTTTTTTTATATCAAATGAGTATACATATGTTTGTATGTAGTAATTAAAATGATTATTCAATTAGTTTCAATATTCCCAAAGAATAGAAGAAAATCATAATTAAACCATTTTCCAAGAAATCTTAAAGAAACGTAAAATTTAAATAAATATATAAATCTAGATGTAAATAATTTATCTAAACTATAATTATTGCACAACTCACATGTTAAAAATTTCTGATGTGTTCTTAAAAACAAGAGTTGTAGCATAATTTGTTTTACGAAATCTCCCAAAACAAATTAGATACCAAGACTTGTTCATAACATCGCTTCGATATGACAGCAAAAAAGATAAATAAATAAATAAATAAATAAATAAAAGACAAGAGTGTTGGATACTCATTGCCGACATCAATTGACTGCTGTTAAGATACTCTAGTTGTTCTTTAAAGACTAGGATGTGGTAAATTGCTATCAGTTGTTGTCGACAAGAAGTCTATACAAGTAATAATAATTTTATGTTAGGATGACGTTTTACGAACAATTACTTATCGCGTACTGATACAATCCATCTTCACCATCTTCATTGGATACTAACGAAAGAAAATATCAATATATGTATTTATTTTAATATTTTTGGCAACTATTGCTGCAACATGGATTCATTAAACATACAAAGCTTCAAACGAAGCAATATATCTATTTGTTTCAATGATTAATTTTATATACTTATGTATGTACATTCACATGTATATATTTCATTATTATTTTAATTCAAATATTTTGAGCCTACTATTAATGAAATTTTTTTATTCTCTCTTTCCAGATACTTTTATTAAAGGTCATTTCTTTTCAATTCGGAGAAGTGTTTTAAAATAATTTCAATAGTTTAATTTACGGGGTCTCAACATTTTCAAAATAGCTCTCCATTAATTTCAATTAAAATCATCTTTCGTTCACTAAAGTCTGTTTAGAAATGTTTTATTATTATATTCAAAAATTAACAATATGTAGGTGACTAGTCAAATAGAGTAAAAGTTTGCATACAACCTGGTACTAGAAATATAAACAAGAAAATCCGAAGCTGCAAGAAATTCAAATTGATAGACAATCTTTTTTCAATTCTTTTATTATTTTATCCCAACTTTTTATATTTGAGAAATTAATACACATGAGAACATTAATTGTCTAATTCATTTTCGCGTTTTGATTACTTGAAATTTATAAACATTTTAATTAACAATAATATTTAAAGCAAACAAAAATAAAGTAAAAATAGTTGATTTTTTGTAAAAATAAATAAATAGAAAAGAATTTCGATAAAAATATGCAAAAATTAATGCAGAAATTGGTACCAGAAGAAAGTAGAAACAAAGTAATGTTAGGTACAGATAGTCGTGTATTGCTAACTAAAAATTCGCGTCCATTTTCAAACAAAAAAATCAGAATTTAGGATTTTGACCTTATATAAAGTCCACGAATCAAATTTATCTTTTTTACTTTAACTTTTTACAAAATGTAAATTCTTTATTTTTGGCACAAACAGCTGATTGAAACTGTTGAAAACAACTTCACCATGTTTAACCCAAAACACAAAATTTTTATTTAAATTATGCTTTTTCTTGTCTATAACGGACGAAAATAAAGAACTCTTAAAGTATATACATACATATCTGTATAAATTTTTGGCGACTATAATTCTGACCCATTGATTTTAAGCTTTGAATAAAAGCTAACTTTTTCCACCTAAGGTTTGTAAAAAATTAATGTATAAACTGGCGATTCTCGTACGTCGTAAAAATATATGTATCAATAAAAGTAAATGCAGCGGCTTATTTAATTTGCATTAACTCAGACAACGATTTTGAACATAATACATAAAAACTATAATAAATAAACATATTTCAAAATAAAGGATTAATACGTGTGCTCGAGATCGCTGAAACATTTAACTTCATAACAAAAATGCGGTAAGTAATTAAAATTTCTTTTAATTTTTTATATTATTAAAAAATATAATATCTATGTATGCAATACTTTACCTGAATTTGTTAAAAGAAATTACATATTGCAGATTTCATACTATGTATTTTATATTCTTGTACTTCTATAGACAATATGCATATGCAGAATTATATATTATGCATGTATGTATGTATGAAGTCTGAGATACAAGATCAAATACTTCTATCAAATTGGGGGTTAGATGAAATGTAATTTTTATAATTGCAAATATGTACCAGAGAATAACAATGAGTGGTCCCTTTACAGTTCCTGTCACATAATATACAATTTATATATACTTAAATTATACTTCGTGGGTGGCAACCTTGTTGTGAAAAACAAGCAAAATATTGGCGCTCTTTGAAAATTTTTAAAAATATATAAATTAAAAGTGTTTTTATAACAAATAAAAAGAACCGAGATAAACAATAATAAACAGAAAATTGGTGAATGCATAAAAACAATAAAACTAATTATTAGTGGACTCAAAAAGTAAAAGAAACAAATATGGCTGAGTGCCACCATTGCAAGACTACAATTCGCGGTGAAAGTGGTTTAATGTGTGAAGGCATATGCAAAAAGGTTTACCATTCTGCAAAGAAATGCTCGGGAATTGACCAATACGCACGGGGAATACTTGATTCAGGTGGCTTCATACGTTTTATATGTGATGATTGTATCCAATATATTCATAATATTGATATGGCGATTGTTGAAGTACGGGAAAGTTTAAACAAAAACAAAGAGAACTTAGCGGAGTATAAAGGGGAATTTAAGGCAACATTAAAACAAAATGAAAATGAAATTAAAAAATTACTTGAGGCAATAGAAAAAAGATACAATGAACGTTTAAAAAAATTAGATGAAGCTCAAAAATCCAGCGATATTATTGTAAAAGAAATAAAAAACTTATGCGGTGTAATAAATGAACAACAAAATAAGAATAAAGAATTGTGTAACAGTATTGAAGAATCAAACAAAACAACATGTAATGAAATAAAAAAAACAATCGAAGAAACAGCCGCCAAATCAAATAAAATGTCTTTCTCGGATGCGCTAAAAAGCAATATAGTGATGCCAGATAAATATAAACAAAACCCGCTTATTGTTAAACCAAAGGGAAAGCAGAATGTTTTTAAAACTAAAGAAGATTTAAATAAGAAGGTTAATCCTGTGGATTTCAAAATAGTTAATATAGAACAAAGAAGGAACGGATCTGTGGTAATTCAGAGTGAAAGCAATGAAGAAAGAGAAAAAATAAAAGAAACAATTCAAAATAGAATGGGTGAATCATATGAAATTAAAGTACCTAACCAAATTGAAATGAAAGTAAAACTAATTGGTATGACATTTAAACTAACTGAAAATGAGATTATTGAAAAACTTATAAAACAAAATGATTTTCTTATTGAAAGTGAAATATCTGTTATTAAATTGTTTGAATATAAAAGAAATGGTATTAAAATATATAATGCAATTTTAAAGATTGATAACACATCATACAGTAAAATATTGAACGCACAAAAAGTTAATGTTGGATGGGAGAAATGTAGAGTGTACGATGGTACTGATGTTATACAATGTTTTAAGTGCAAAGGATACAATCATAAATCATCAGAATGTAAACATCAAGAGATTTGCTATAAATGTCATGGAAGCCATAAATCCAATGAGTGTAGTCAAGAAGTTTTAAATAAATGCATAAATTGTATGAGAATGAACAACAGGTTAAAACTTGGGCTTGATGAAAATCATCCTACATCCGATAGAGATTGTCCTGTGTACCAAAACAAACTAAACGCGAAAAAAAGAAGATGGGGGATTACAGCATAACAATCAAGGCAGATATGCGGTATATACACGAACATTCAAGGGATCATAAATAATTACAGCCAACTGGAAGTAATAACAGAAACAAAAAAACATGAATTTATTATACTAACCGAAACCCACTTAACAGAAAATGCAAAGGAGGAAGAAACTCAACTAAAAGGATACAACCAATTTGCAACATTATCCAACTCAACAAGGACGGGTGGAGTAACAATATATGTCAAAAAGAAATGGAACATGAGAAAGATCGTTGAAAAAGTGGTTGAATCTAAAATTTGGATAACTGCATATGTAGCAAAATATAAGAACATCAAATTTATAATAACAGCTGTGTATAGATCACCGAGTAGTGCAGAACACGAGTTTATAATGGCGTTTGATGAAGTTTTAGAAGAAATAAATGAAGTCAACTGTGATATTATAATAGCAGGAGATTTTAACATAGATTGGTGTATAGAAGGATTTTATAAAGAAAAACTAAAATGCTTATTAGATGACAATGGCCTTAAACAGATAATGAAAGACTTCACGAGAATAACACGGAGCTCAAGAACATTAATTGATTACATTATAACGAATAGTAAGAACATAACGGCAAATATCAGTTACTCAAATAAAGTGTCCGATCATGAAGCAATCGAAATAACAATTAATAACTCAGAACACAATTGTGGTTCAAAAAATTTTAAAGAAATTGAAATATTTAAGTACAACAAATTAAAATATAATAGACAAATAATGAATATACAACAATTTAATACAAATGACAATTTAAACAATAATGTAAACATTTTCGATCAATGCTTAGAAAATGCAGTAAAAAATCAAACGAAGTTAAAGACTGTTGAAGAGAATAATGAATGCAAATGGTTTAATGAAGAATTGAGACGTATGAAAAGGGATAAAATTTGTAAATACCAAATAGCCAAAATTCAGAATACTAATGACGCATGGGAAAGATATAAATCAACGCGAAATAATTACAAAGTCCAACTAGAAAATGAAAAAAATAAATATTTAAATAGTAAAATAAATAACATTAAAGATCAAAAAGTAATGTGGAGGGAAATTAAAAAACTCATTTTAAAAAGATCTCAAAATGAAATTAAATCTGTGATATTTAACGAAAAGGAATATAATCAAGATCTCAAAATAGCTGATAATTTTAATAATTTCTTTATAAGTAGTATAAAATGTATTAGAGATGATATAAAAAATGTGCAATATGTAAATGAAATACCGGTGATAAACTCTCAATTTAAGTTTCGGGCAATAACATTGGATGAACTACGAAAAATATGCAAAAATTTAAAAAACAAAACGGACTACAACAAAATATCAATTAACATGATTTTGAACAGCTGGAATATAGTAGGAAAATTTCTCCTTGATATAATTAACACATCCATGGAAATCGGTGAGTTTCCTGAAAACTGGAAAATATCAATGGTAACACCAATTGAAAAAGTTGCAAATACTAAAAAATGCGAGGAATTTAGACCAGTAAATACACTAAAAACATGCGAAAAAATATTAGAGAAAGTGGTAAAGGATCAATTGGAGCAATATATTGAAAGTAAAAATATACTATCAAAGTACCAATCAGGTTTCAGAAAAAAATTCTCATGCGAAACGGCATTAAACTTTTTAATAAACAGATGGAAAAAAATTGAAAAAAACAAAAAGATGGTAGGCATTTTTTTGGATTTTAAAAGAGCGTTCGAAACAATTGAAAGAAGTCTACTTCTGCAAAAATTACATAGATATGGAGTTAGAGAAAAAGAACTACAATGGTTTAAGTCTTATTTAACAAACAGGAAGCAAATTACCAAAGTAAACAAAGCAAAATCGGACATAAAGAGCAATGACTACGGAGTTCCACAGGGATCAATTTTGGGAGCATTATTATTTATTATATATATAAATGATATGCCGACCGTATTAAAGAAAAGTGAAGTTGTCATGTATGCTGATGATACACTTATTTTCATGGAAGGAGAATCATATGAACAATGCTATGAATACCTGACAGAGGATATGGAAAATGTAATTGAGTGGCTTAACATGAATAAACTTAAATTAAATGAAAACAAAACGAAAATAATGGAAATAAATACGGACAGCAACAATATTTTTAAAATAAACAATCAAGTTATAGAAAAGGTTGATCACATAAAATATTTAGGTTTCATAATTGATAAAGAGTTAAAATTTAAAAAGCACATTGATTTTATTTGTAAAAAAATCGGCAAAAAAATTGGCTTCTTCAAGAGAATCAGAAAACAAATCTCGGTTATAACAGCAATAAACATATACAACACTATAATTAAACCACATTTTGAGTATGGGTCAACAATATTATACACGTGCTGTACAACGAATCAACTGGAACGACTACAGAAACTGCAAAATAGGGCAATGAGAACAATATTGGGATGCAATAGATATACATCTATTCGGTTCATGTTGGAATCTTTGAAATGGCTCAACATAGAACAAAGGCTAAAAATGAACACTATCTGTTTCATACATAAAATAAAAAGAGGAGAAGCACCGGAGTACTTAAGCGAACAACTGAAATATGTGGGAGATTTACAACCGTATCAACTAAGGAATGCGAACCATTTTAGAATTGAAAGAGTAGCGACAACAGCAATGCAACGATTACTTTTCTATAAAGGATTACAACTATACAACTCTATGCCAAATTATATAAAAAATGAAGATAATTTTAAATTATTTAAAAAACATATTATTAATTTTGTTAAATTTTATTCCTAATTGAAGAAAATATTGCTAATAGTTTTGTTAATATAATTACATATATGTAAAGTATTGTAGAGTATTTTAAAATACTAATAAAGATTTTATTCATTCATTCATTCATTTCACAAATTAATTTTGATGTGTCAAATTCGCATTTCCGAGATTGTAATATATGTTTATGCTATATCAATAACATAGTCCATATGCAAGCCATAATGTGATACCCTATAGACGAAAACTTATATATATATTACATATCTATGACATAATGTGCTTCCCAAAATTATTTTGCAATAGGAGCACTGGTAATGTAAAATTTATTGATTCTATTAGTATAATGATTTGACCATCGGTAGATGAGCCTATTAAAGTAATAAACTTCTACTTCTACAAATCATAATAGAGGAGCAAAAAGAAATGCAAAATGTAAAATTAAAAAAAAAAACAACTACATGCTTAATATAACATGCATCACATTATTATTATTTTTTTTCTATTCTCTGCTTATCGATGTCAACAGTATGCATTTGAAACATAATATTTACATTATGAAAATTTTTAGAACCACAGCAGCAGTGTATAGCTGCAAATCAATATGCGTTTCGGAAGTGTACCAAGCACACAATTATTCCAGTCATTTCGCCTATGTGTGTAGCCATGCGATCAGCCGATAAAATTAGAGTTGGTGATTCAATGCACAGACATTGGTTCCAACGCTAAGTACAAAACTTACTATGCATATGAACATATCGCTCCTTTAATGATTCGAAAGAATTGACTCTTTATCGCAGAAAAAAAAAATCAAAAGAAAAACCGACGTAATACCTAAAAGTGATCTATGGTAGAACTATTCATATGTATATACAAAAGTGTTACTGAGACAAAACTGCTCCCCAATGTACTTTTATGTATGTAAAAAATTTTATATGTGCATACATATAACTGTATAATTTATCTATATCTGAAACTAAACTGAATTTATACCAAAAAGTGTAGGCTAACATTTCATTATGCCAAGTTCGACTTTTTTTGAGATGATAGGCGCGTACTACTATGTCAGATTAAAGTGTGTACACTTGAATTTATATAGAAACAACAAATATAAGTTCCCGAAAAAATGAAATCAATTATAGAAATGTATGTACCTATGCATATTAAACGAAAAACAGCCACAACTTAAAAAATCTCAAAAGTTTAGGAGAGCGAAAAAGTATTGATGCGGTACAAGAAACACAAGTTATATTATTTTCCAGCTAAAGAGGGATGTGATGGAAATGAAATATTCGAGGTCGTTAGAAATTTATTATGGGAACTGGTTTATGGAAAAAACGGAATTTTTAAATATTTCAATTTGTGACCTGTTTTTAATTTAGGGTGCGATATGTATGTATGTACATATTTGTAAAAGCATACATGGACACATTCATTCAGATGTACATTGCATGCAAGTCTGTCTGCATATTCATATGTATGTATAGTTTCGTTAGGCCACTTTAAAATTTGCTTCGTCAAGCTTCCAGAAACTCTCAATAATTGTGTATATATGTATGTAGATATGTATTTATCTGGCAATAGTTGACGTTAAGAAATGCAAGTAATTTTTTCTGTGTATACATACATATGCATGTATCTATCTTTAAGATACTCTTTGTAGATACATATTGATGTACGAGTATGACATCCACATGTGTACTTATATTTACATGTGTATTAAAAGCACATTGATTATAACAACAAACATTTTTATAACATCTAATAAAACAAAAACAAAGGTTACAAACACCAACTAAAGACACGATGAGTAGTACGACGATTTTTTACACGAAGATTTTACACAAACATACACAATGAAACGATGGATATACATACACTTATAGTTTTTTTTGCTGAATTTTTCTGACTACTTATGTATCTATATATGTATGTATGTTTTTATTTATGTACAGTACGTATGGATATGAAGATATGGGTCGCTGTGTTGCCAATTATTGAGAAAAGAAAACGCGATATTCTAAGTAACAAGGAAAAAATAATAACTAGTAAAATAACGTAATGAAGGAATGAGAATAGAAATAATACTATATATACTTAAATGCATGTATGTATGTGTTTGTATATGACTTAATAAATATCTCGACCCTACCCTGTTCAGCAAATTAAAGTCGTGTCCATCATTTTACAATTGTTTCTACTGGCTGTATTTTTATATTCAATATGCATTAGCTACACCATTACAAAAGAAGCCAAAAAGCATGAAATAATATGGTACTTATTAACATAAATGAAAATTGTTTATATCGCTTTTTAACCCAACTCCTTCTGATAGTTCTGGATTGTCATTCTACTGTCATCCTGCAATCGCGATTTCATTATTAAAGCTTTTAGAGAGTGTGTGACGCGTAGATTTATTTTATTTATTATTCAAAAATGTTTATGCACGTGTATATATAAATAAACACATGTATGTATATAAATTCATACAAATGATGAATATGTGTATGTATGTACATTAATGTGTTCTAAAATTGCATATGTGTATGCGCCTTGACACTTATTACGATATTTTTATCTATTAAAACAAAATCTGTTTAAGATGTACAATAATTTTCGTTGATTTCGCATACTGATAATTGCCGTTTATTGTTCACAACGAGGATACATATGCAGGCATATATGTATGTATGTATATGTATAAGTGTACAGGTACATCAATACATGAGTATGTAATAATTTTTTAATTTGCAGAAGTGTATACATACTTGTCTATTAACAGACTACACAGTACCGTATAATGTATACAACTTAAGTATGTACTAGTATGTGTGAGTTAAATTAACCGATGTGAAAAGTAATCGTGCAAGTGTTGTACCGCACTGTATAAAGAAAACATACCTACATAAACAACAGAATAAAGCCATGCTTTAAAACTCTAGCACTATTATCAGCTGAAAGTATCTATTCATTTACCCAAGTACATACATATGTATGTTTGTATACGTTCACTCTCTTAGGCGATCTACCGGCAGATTTTCTGTTCATACGACTGCCAGTCAGACAGTATAGCGGTCTATTTATTTTTTTAGCAATAGTAAAAACGTGTGTGTACATATAACAAAAAGGCTGACGTATGTATTTTTAGTGAAAACTGTATACAGTTGTAATTATTGTTGTTGCTGTTGAACAGTCTGGCGAGTATCCGCACGTGATATTGTTTTTCTTTTATTTTATATTTTTGTTTATATTTTTGTTTGTTTTTCTCCACACCGTCCTCCTATTTTTTTACTTTTATGTTTTCGTCATTATTTATCTCTATTTTGATTATAATCGTAGTATTATTCTCTCTCATTTGTTAGGTACATTTTCTTGAATAATCTCTGTTTTTCTTTTACGCTCTTCATATCAGTAATGCCAACTTAGTTCTAATATTAAATTGCAATTTTAATGTCATAAAATCTTGCTTTTATTGTTATACGTCTGTACGTGTATATCCAAGTATTTTTGTCATAGTAATATCGAATGCGATATATCGTGCCATAACCGCAAGAAAAGTTTAATCAAAAAATTTAAAAGTAACACAGAAGCATTTATTATCTAACTTTAATATTTACCATGTGTAAATTTATTGAATTTTTATTTCCACATAAAAATGTTATCTTTTTATAAGAAGTTTTTTTCAATATGTAATATGTTTACTTATTTATTCTCTCTTTATTTTTTTATTTTAAAACACGGCATTTAGTGCATGTATCTCATTGCTTGTACATTGCTTAAGCGACACATTAAGGAAAATTGAAGGTGAATGACGTTAGTTTTCCGTTTTAACGAATATATAACCTATCAAGCTTATTAGTACGACCGAAAAGTTCGTTATATCGAGTATCTTCAAAGTAGTATAAAATTATTTCTAGGAAGGGAAAATTTAAAACGCATTGAGAAGAAAGAAAGACTGGACTTATGCTGCACTTGTTCAGAAAATTTGTTGCATGCAACTTATATTATATTCTTATATTCGCGCCGATAGGAGGGATACTAAAGCAATTGGGATTACAAAACTTGCATTCTTTGCAATTGAATTCGATTTATTGCAACGTTTTTTTATTCAAACTGTTTCACTCTACTTTATATTAGCAAATATATGAAGTTTCATGCAACAAATTTTATGAATAAATGCTTAGTGTAATTGCAGTTAAAGTTAAATTAAGAACGAGTTAATAAAATTAAACAGCCTTGTGCATAAAAAAACTTACTTGAGTCTTGAAGTTCACATCAGCTACCAAAGACTTTAAGGCTAACAAACCTATGTTAAAAATTCGTATGCATAAACGGTAAGTTGGCTATAATAAATTTTATATGTTGATACTACCAACATGGCAACACCATCATTCTCTCTTGTCTCTTTATAGTTAACGATGCAAAAAAACGAGTATTATACATCCGGATAGTCGGATATATTGATAATGGTTGCATACTTTTAATATAAAATGTAATTTTTCGTTACTTAAGATGTAAATTAATATGTATAGTATAGTAGTAAACTAAATAGATTTATCGCAATATAAAGTAATAAATACGCCTATTTTTTGTAAAGGTTTTAAACCGATTACTTGAAGAACGAGCTTTGTTTACTTGCGTTGATTGTATGTACATCACTATAAAGTTTTGTATATTTACATTATATTTTATTATTATATTTTTCATAAAATATTTTAACATCGCTTTAAAGTAGGTGAGTAGCTGCTTTAAATTATTTGATATTAACATTGGTTTGTTAAGCTAACAATAGTTTTTGAATGAAACTCTAAGGAATTTTGCTTAACATTGGTTTACCAATCTGTTTTAAGTTTTTATGCATAATGCTGAAAATCTTGAAATCTCTCTTCAAGGACATATGTATCTGTATATAAACATAATAGAAACATAGTTTGTGAGAATTTTCTGGCGTTTTGTGGATTTGCTTTAGATACGCACGTATGCCATTATCAATGTATGTATAAAAATTCGAACTCCTTAATTACTTTTCTGTGTAGAAATGTAGTTTAAATTTTTTTAAATATTCTTTAATGAATTTAAAATAGCTTTTTTCGAACAGTTGACCCGGCCCCTTTTGATGGGGGAAACATGCTCATTACGTGAAGAGCAAAATCACAATAAAATGTCAACATACGGTGAAAAGAAAAATTTAAGCGGTTACAAAATTTTTGATTAATGGTACACTGATTATTAACATACTAAATATTTAGAAGCATATTTTGCAGATCTGCGTGTTAAATTAATGGAAAAAAGAAGTATGTAGGATTTTTTCGCCATGTTGTAATTAAAATTTTACATATTAGGAAATTTTTGATAACAGACATTTCCATTTAACGAACAACATCTTCGCAGAGGGTGGATGACCGCTGATAGGTGTTTTTACCGTATACATATCAAAAAGCGTTGAAAGAATGTTGTTTGTTTTAAATTAAGGTGAAATAACTGTAGCTATTGGCAGCACTAGGGCTACATGTAAAACATTATAACAAACACAGGCATTTTTGTCTATGTAAATAAAATACTTCCCTCTGTCAAAAAATGTGTCAAAAACCAAATAAAGTAGCAACAAAAACCACACACACATACTCCCCGTCTACATTAGCAATTTTGTTGCATGCAATTCTGCTGCGGAATTGCTTTAGTGTCCACATTAGAAAAAATCTAGTATTGCAATTCTTGTATAAAACGTATGTAAAACATCAAATACAACAACACCAAACATCAAGTTGAATAGTGAGGATAGCAAAGCAAAACAGAATTGCAGAGAACATGAAACTCTGTACCCCTCCCCTAGCTTCTTACCTATCTCTACTAAAACAACCAAGAATTGCTGCAACTAAATTGCAAGTGTGGACAGTGTGATAGCAAGCAAACTCCCATGTATACACCGATACACAGATTTTGTAATATAGTGAATAAACTGAAAAACTACTGAGCAAAAAATAATCACATTGTAAAATTATTTACATCACTTATTAATCCGTTGGTTTTTACAATTTGTGTTCGAAATGTTAGTATTACTTCTAAATTTTAGTAAAACATTTGTTTCTCTCTTGATTTTGTTTTTGAGTGCTGCCATACCAGTTTTTTTTTAAATATGTGTATATGCTCCACGATATGAATAGCTGAAAATCATTTTGATTAAAATACCCCTTGATTTTTAAAAACCCCGTGGTTAATTGCTTTTTTAAGGGATTGGAATTATATAATAAAATACCATATAACATAAAAAAGAAAGAAATGACTATATATAGAAAATATTATGAAATCTAATATTATGGAATATCTGAAATTGTAATTTAAGTAATTTAATATCTGAGTGTTTTGAATACTAATAAATATTTTTAATAAAATTTTTTCTCATAATTGCCTTATAAAATTTAAATCAATTTATTTATAAAATTTTTTATTCGAGATATTCTCTAAAATAACTATGTATGTATATAACATATTATTATATTTGTTGTTGACGCTTAGCTGAGAATATGCCTGGATTTCATTGGCGCTAACCAAATCATCAGTATCCTTTAGTCAAATCACGTTTGATGAGCAATCTTGCTTGTGCCAAAAACTACAAATACTATATGAGAATCCAAACAGAAAACAAATATAAAAATGTGATTGAGTTCTTTTTAGACTCTCATATAGTATTTGCAGTTTTTTGTATAAGTATATGAGTTTGAATGCTTTTCAAACATGATTTGGCTAAAGGGTACTGATGATTTGATTAGCGCTAATGAAATGCAGGCATATACTCAGCTAACCCAATAACAAACAATACAATGTAAAAAATTAATAACTTTTAAAAATGTTACCACAATAACATCATAACTTAAAAAACCGACTGTGCAGTGAAAATTTTTGTCTTGTCACTTCATATTGTGTGCAATTTTCATACAAATATCTTGTTTATTTTTTTTTTTTTTTTTTTTATTTATTTATTTATTTTATTTAGCATTTTTGCTATTAAAATACAATTAGTTAAGTTTAATTCTATGGATTTTATACATTAAAATGAACGTTTTATATATTCTATTAATTTTCTTTTGAATACATAAATGTTATTTTCACTTTTTAATTCTGAAGGAATTTGATTGAACAAACTAAGCCCTTTGTAAAATAAGGAATTTTGATTAAAATTCGTTCTACAAAAGTTTATTCTAAAATCCCCAGCATTACGCAGATTGTACGGTTGAACATCAGCCACATATACTAAATGGTTTTTCATATAATTTGGAAGCATACCGAATTTTATTTTGTAAATGTATATTATTACATTCATTACCAATCTTTGGTTAATTGAGAGCCACTGTAAATGCTGTAGCATATCCCTAATATGGGTTAATCTATGACACTGCAGTATACATCTCATGCCCTTATTCTGAAGTTTCTGCAATCTATCTTTCAGTTGTTGGTTACCCAAAAACAACAGTGTTGAGCAGTATTCAAAATGAGGTTTCACGATGGTGTTATATATTCGAATAGACGTCTCGATAGATATTTTCTTACGAATCCTATTCAGGAAAGCAATTTTTTTAGAGATCTTCTTGCAAATATAATTAAAGTGCAGATCTAATTTCAATTTTTTATCAAGAACGACGCCAAGGTACTTCATCTCTGTAACCTGCTCTATTTGCTCATTCGCTATATATATCATATCATCTGTAAACCCATTTATAATCATTGACTTTGTTTTATTTATATTAAGTTTCAACTTGTTCATTTTCAAATATTTTTCTACTTCTTTCAGTTCTTTATTAAGAACACGTACACACTCTTTTGCGCTTTTTCCACTTATGTAAATAAGTGCATCATCAGCGAACATACACAATTTTGTCTCGTTCAAACTTTTTTGAAGATCATTAATATATATTAAAAATAATAAGGTTCCTAACACTGCTCCTTGAGGTACTCCTATGCTGACATTTTCTCTCGCCGATAAATATTCTCCACACTTTGTTCTTTGTGATCTGTTTTCTAGGTAACTTGTAAACCATTTTAACTCGTTGCCTTTTATCCCATACTTTGCTAACTTTTCCAATAATATCTTTCTGTCTATTGTTTCGAAGGCCTTCTTTAGGTCCAGGAAAACCGCCACAACGCATTTTTTGTTCTCAATTTCGGTTTTCCATTGAGTTACTACCAGATTGAGAAGAGACTCACAACTGTGGGTTTGTCTAAATCCGGATTGGGTTTCACTCAGTATATTATTTTCCTCAAAATATTTACTCAACTGAGTATGTACTATCTTTTCCAATATTTTGCTTATTACCATTAACATGTTAACAGGTCTAATTTCTTGAGGGTTTTTTGTATTCTTTACTTTTTGGATAGGAACTACACAAGATTCTTTTAGACAATCTGGAAAAATCCCAGTCTCTAGAGAAGATACCACCATTCGATGTAGATATGTGCCAATAATATCATAATTGTCTATCAACATTTTTACCGAAATGAAGTTTTGATCTTGTTTGTTGTTCATTTTTTTCATTATATTTTTGATCATGGCTTTATTTAGAATATTGAATTTAAAGGTATTTCGGGGATTTTCTATTATCAAATTCTCATATTGTATAACTGGTATATCCTGAATTATTTTTTGGACGCTGGATATAAAAAATGAATTTAATTCCGTCGCTATTTCTTGTTCCTGTGATATTTTTTTCCCATTTACGATTATTTCTTGTATTCTGGAATTATCTTTTTTCAACACCAGAGATTTTATAGTTTTCCACATAGATTTTTGATCTCGGCAACTGATTATTTTGTTATTAGTGAAAGTTCTTTTTGCATTTATTAATTCCCTCCTATACATATTTCTAAATATTTTATAGTTGTTCCAGTGGAGGACATTGTTATTAAATGCAGCTGTGCGGTACAATTGTATTTTTATGTCTTTCATATATTTTAGGTTACTGTTAAACCACTGGTTCCTAGATGCGCGTCTTATGATTTTTGTAGCTATCATTGGTTTTATTGCTGAATTAATACTATTCACTAGCAGATTAGCATATCTGTTAACATCCAAATCTGATGATATATTGTTCAATTCACCAACAAGCAAATTATTGCGAAAAGAGTTATTATTAAAATATAACGATTTTATAATTTTATTTGTAGAATATTCAGTTTCATGTTTTAGTCTAATTTTAGCTACTAAGGATTCGTGATCACTTATTTTCATTTCATAATCTGTAGTTACAACGATGTTTTGAATATTTGTTACGGCATAATCTATTAGTGTAGCTGACGTATTTGATATTCTTGTGGGCTGCGATACGACTTGAGAGCAGTAACTATCTTGAATTATCTCTTGAATCTTTGTTTTATACACACTACTTTCAAGCCAATCAATATTAAAATCACCGGTTATAAGAATATTTTCGTTATTATAAATTTTATACATTTCTTCTTCGAAAAACTCTATAAAATCCTGCGGAGGGGACGTTCTTCTATCTGGTGATCTATACACTCCAGCTAAAGTAAATTTATGTTTATTATTTACAATATTGATCTTCAACCACCAAATTTTTTTGTCTATACTAATCCTCTCTACATCTGTTATTTTCCACTTATTTTTAATATAAAAGCATATACCGCCTGTGTGTCTTGATACACTGTTACATCTTAATATGTTGTAATTTTCTAAGAAAAACTCACCATCATCAATGTCATCTGTTAAATGAGTTTCAGCAAGGCATATGAAATCAAAGTTTTTTTCAAAAGTTGCAATTTCTAATTCCTCAAAGTTTGTTGTGAGCCCTCCTATATTCAAGTATAGACCTGTTATATAATTTGGTTGCTAGTACGCTGTTCTACTAGCCTCTATTTTTTTCTTCCGTTGCAGAACTGGGCACTCTGAGCTCCTGCAATCATGATTAACATCTATATCGCCAATATTTAATCTTTCTTTAGCTTTGATGCAATTTATACATTTTGTGTCTTTGCTTCTGCATTGTTTGTATGTGTGCCCGCTCTCACTACATTTTGCACATATCTGTGTCTCTGCTCTACATTTTTTAGCGAGATGGTTAAAACCCCAACATTTGAAACATCTTAAGGCATTGCAGTTTTCATATACTGGGCACCTATCCCATTCAATATTAATTCTTTCTTTTTTTAAAATACTATCAAAACCTTTTGCGTCCGTTTCTATTATCGCGTTATAAACCCTCGAATTTGTATATGATTTATACACCTTAACGCATTCCAAGTGGTCACATTCTATATTGTTTTGCATTTTTATTGCCCTTATGATTACACTTTTTTCAAGTTCTTCGCTCATTCCGACTATTAGAATTTTTGGCATTCTCATCTTTGGCAAGTGTATATCATATTCATCTCCCATTTTTTCCTTAATTTCTTCTGATAATACGCTGCGATCATTTTCATTTTGACATTTTATGGCAACCCCACCATCATTACGTTTTGTTATCCCTTTAACTTTTAAGTTAAGAGATGACGGTTTTATTTTCTCTTTTATTTGTTTTTCTGTGGCGCTACTATCTTGCTTACTCTTTGGTTTTAAAATAACGGGCATTGTATTGTTGTTACTTTTCAATTTGCTTGCGAATGTTTCTTCACCAATTTGATTTTTTTGAACTTGTTTTACAATTTCTTCCACCCGCTCTTCCACTAATTTGTTTGTTCTATTAAGTTCTTCGATAAGTTGTTCTTTACTTTCCTTAACAATATTTAATAAACTTTTATAATTTACATTTGCGGCTTCAATAAAATTAATGCATCCATCACATATAAACTTTAAGTTTCTGAACTTGAACAATGCATCCACCTCGTATTTAGAGAATCCTGCACATTTAATGTGAAAAACCTTGCCGCAAAACCCTCCACACATCATTGCATCAGCGTCTCTGCAGACAGTGTGACACCTTCCACAACCTCGATCCATGATCTTTCATGAGCCTTATAAGCAATGTAAACAAAATTATTTAAAAAATTTTTACTGCATAAAAAATCCTTTTTTTTATTATTTCCAAAGAACGTTATAAAAAAATCGACCGCTCACAACGGTTGCTCTAGCTAGAATTGTATGTATCTTGAGGATAATATTATTTTACTTTTTGATTAAGTTGTTGTTTAACTTCAAAAATAGTATTGTTGAATTATAAAGTGCAATACATACACATACGTGTATTCATGTATGTATATATGCACATTTATTTGTGTTAGAGCGTTTTTTATGATTCGATCAAGTTTAAAAAGTATAACAAGCACAAATGTAAAATACGAAAAGCAGGCATAAATAAATTTTCAAGGCTTTGATTTCCTAAGAACTTGCGCATGATAAAATTTAATTATATTTAATTAATTACCTTTACGATAACATCAAAATGATTTGATGAAACATTTGAAATTTAAAAAATAGCATTGTCATGACTGGGCTATTGCAATTGCATTCTCATTGTCATAATTTTTTGCAAACAATTTAAGAATAATTTGACGCCTGCGTGTTTTTGTTAAATCAGTTTGTTCATCGCTAATTCTAATACCAATTTCATCTCCACAATGCACTTTTTATTTATTAGCTAGAGTTTTATACAGTATGTTTTCATTCATACTGTTTTTGTTTTTTACTATACAGTATGTATGTACATATGTACATACAGTGAGGGGCAGAGGCGAGTACATGTTTCTATTTCTTCCATTGTTAGGTGCATAAAATTAGTCATAATGAAGCGATTTCAAAATTTCTTTTTTTGTGTTCTTTCTTATTTAATTCTTAACAAAACTGTTTTTAAAACAAATTAAAAAACAATAAGGAATGAGAGAAAATCTAATTACAAGAAAATAACTCGTATGTACTCAGTTTTGCTCCTACTTGTTCTCAACCAAATTAGTAGAAAAATTTCAAATATGCCTTTATTTTTAATTCAGTTTTCGATTTGGTTGCTGTAATCTTGAGTTGTGTTAATATAAAATTCAGCTTTAAATTGCAATTGATTAATTTTGTATACCAAAAAGTACCGTTTTTTAATTTAAAACGAAAAGTTAATAATTTTGTTAAAGTAATACAGAAATTATCGCGTACCGTGGAAAATTCGATTATAAATATGACAGAGGATGGTTCTTTATCAGGTATAATAGCAAAAAGAATTAATTTAAGCAGATCAGTGCTTATTAGAGTGCTAAAACGACGAAATATAGCTCCGGAATGGCGCTACACAACATTGGATACCTCTCAACTGTGAAGAAATCTACGTCTGCATTGTCTCATAGAAATGTTTCGGTACAACTAAAATTCGTCAGGCAACACAAAGATTGTACTGTTGATGACTGGAAGCACTTGATATTGTCAGATGAGTCCAAATTAAACCGATATCAGTCCGATGGTAAACAGTATTTCTGGCGCCGACAGCTAAAGACCATTCAACGACACCCTATTTATTTATTTATTTATTTTTATTTTTATTTATTTATTTATTTATTTTTTTATTTTTTTATTTTTTTTTTTTGGTGTGGGGTTGTTTTTTTACATTGTAGCATGTTGATCCATTGCAGAAAATTGATAGAATCATGAGAAGTTGTGTTTCAACAGCCTGCACACCCGAAACAAATCTCAAAAATCTTTAAGAAATGACTGACTGTGAAAACTTATCAATTTATGCAGTAGCCTCCGTAAAGTCCCGATCACAATCCAATTGAGAATTCGTGGTCAATTGTGAAAAGACGGTTGTGACAATCTCGAACAGCTCCATCTAACTTAATCGAGAATTGGCAACGTCTGCAGCTGAAGTGGCAACACATTCCAAATGAAATTATCCAAAAATCTGATAAAAGTATTCCCAAACGCATAAATAGTGTATTAAAAAATAAAGGCTTTGGACCAAGTATTAAAAATTAAACATATTTCAAGTGTTGCCTGAAAGTGCAAAATTGAGTACATAAGAGTTATTTTAATTTTATTTTTTGTTTGAATACGAGGTTTTTTATTTTGTTTTAAGAACATTTTTGTTAGCAACTGAATAATAACTAAAACAAAAAAATCAAAAATTAAATCGCTTCATTATTACTATTTTAGAATAAAAACACAGTTTTTATTCTTCAGATTGTTATATTTCATTGAATCATATAGAGTAATAGTATAGTGTTATTTATGGAATAAAACAACTATTAGTGAGCTGCTGCGTTATCGTAACGTAAAACCACAAAATTTCCGACGCATCTCACAAACTGGACACTCGTATTTATTAATGTTTTGTTCCACATCTTGGACATAACGGCTGCACAACGATTCAGTATGGTGGCAATTAAGTATTCACATTATTTTCGGGAATTCTATCCCGTGTTCTTAAAAGGATACTATTCACACAAGTTTTTACTATTTATGTCAGCTCAAAGATTTTACTTACATATGTAACTATAAATACTATGTAGCGATTGCGTAGGCTACTCCAATGACATTTGTAATATTTTTTATAAATCAGAGAATAGTGTAGGTTCGTTGACTTGTTGGAAGACCCAAACCAAATTTATTTATTTTCTCTATAATATGAAACTTCTACATTTTCCAATATTTGAACACAGACCATTTGGTCCATTGCAGAATTCATCCAATGAATTGGCTCCACTCCGAAATATGAAAATAATTACCTTTAACTACTTGCTTTATGGTACTGGAGTTTTCTTGTGCTGCTCGTGTATATACTTACATATACATATGTATGAGTATATCTTGTGCTACTCGTTGTATACCTGGTATATACACGTTAATTATTCTTGCTCAAGTTTTAAATAAGGTGGTAGAAAGATAAAAAAATTATGTATGTATGTATGTACGTACATACCATACATACATATATGTATTTCTTTATCTTTATTCCTCCTGAATTGAAACTTGGCGCGTGTGAACCAGGTAATACTTTATCAATCTATCTCCCAGCTGATGTAAGGTACCTACCAGTTGAATTAAAACTTGAGCAAGATGAAGTGACGTGTTTGAACCTGGTGTTTTTTCCATTATGTGATTTTAATTTCGCAAGTTTTTATTTCAGCTGAGAGAAATGTTGGAAGAACATGTATTCTTCTCTATATATATATGTATGTAAGTATCTCTCCAACCTGAATTAAAACTTTCCTAATTAATATTGCCCAGTGAAAAAGCCGTGAAAATTTTAAAATGAATATCAACTATAATTGTTGCCATACATACATACATAAATACACAAATATGTATGTATGTACTTATGTATATACATACATACTTATGTATTATATAACTAAATATAAATACAAGTAGGTATATAAAAAATGCCAGAAAAAGTACAGTTGGTTTAAATAAAAATTAACATTTGATATAATAAAAAACTGCAACAACAATAATAATATTAAAAAGTAGCTTAAGTACATACATAAAAAACGGTGGCAACTGAATACAAACATACTTACGTACCATATGTATAAATATGTATACACATGCATATCTACATACATATATATAAATAAAGAAAATAAAATTAGAGAAAAATATAAGCAACAAAAACAACTTTAGCTAACGCCACAGCAGCAAAAAAGGAAACAATAACAACAATTACAGCAATAATACAACGAATGATTGGATTTTAAATGATTTTTTTGTAGAGCAGCAGCAAATTTTACTTTAGATTCTTTTTTTTACAAACTCTCACCAACCAAATGTACTATAATAGGTAAGTATGTATGCATGTATGTATGTATGTAAGTATGTATGTACATAGACTCACCACTTCTTGGGGTTTCTTGACTGCGCCTGCTGTAGCTGTTTTTTAAATGAGATATAAGTATGTATGTATATGTATGTATGTACGAGTATGTACATACCTACACATATACTAGATGAAATAAAGTAAAAATGGGATAAATGACTGACTGAAAGATTTGGCGTAGATAGAATTGGATAAATTTACATTTTTTTTATTTTTTTCAGACTTCTCTTGCACTTACATATGTACATACATAAGTATGTATTTATGTACATATGTATGTATATTGTGACAGTGTAAAAGTCAAGATGGAATTAGAAATCATCAACTAGACCCTATAACAGTTGTATTAAAAAAGTCATTAAAAAATCGCTTTTAGCGCGATTTTTACTTCTAAAAACCGGAAGGTCATACTTCGTCGTGTCGAATACGCCCAATAAAATTTTGTTTTTTTTTTAATTTCATTGTGTGCCAGTTTTTTTTCTAATAGAAACTGTTGCAGTGCTTTAGGTACTTATGTGTACGGTTACCAGAAGCGACGATTTTTCGTAATATTGACGATTTTCAAAAATGAAGACATTTTTGTTTGTTTGTTAAGTTCAATCGACGGCTAACAGTTTGACAATTTGTTGATATCACTAATATTTTCTTAAGATAATTGGAGACTGAAAATTGTAAAATGGTGAAAATATGTATATACATATGTATGCTCAATGAAATGAATTTTTGTACTCTCTACCATGCCGTAATTATGTTTTTCTTCAATCATTGATTTGCAACTTTTTAATAAATCATAAATCGTTATGGAATGCTTTGTTAAAAAATGTCTATATGTATGTACATACATACTTACATACATATATATACTTACATATGTTTTAAAGTTAAAATATAATGTTCTCTATTTATGTATGAATTAGAAATAAGAGCAATACCAGTATGTTTTAATTAAAATTAAAAACAGCTTTTGTACTATTTCATTTGGTTTTGTACAAGTTTTCCGCATAATATTTTGTTTCTTTGGTGGCAACGCTACGAGGCATATCTTATAGTTAGACGCATTCGGCAAATACTTATGTATGTATGTTCACGTATCCGAACATTCATAGATATAATCACGCATACGTACATATGTTGATAAATGCGATTGTACAAATATATACAAATAGCACATACATAAGTACATATGTATGTACATATATACATACATATGTAAGTACTTATACATATAATATTCAAAAATGCAAAATAGAAGAATTATAATTAAGTTAATTTTAGATCTTCAGTTTAATGTACATACATATGTATTTAGATGATGTCCTACCGGACTATTAAAGAAAAAATAATGCAATTCAAAAATATTTTGTTTTATTGTTAGTTATTTATTTTATTAGCTAATTTGACCTAACGTGTTTTTATGACAATAAAAATGCAGTTTTTTATTTCATATTTCCTGACGTTTCGGGAATGTATTGTTCACTTTATCCAGGGACTCGTAATTAAGGATTATTATGTTATATTAAACTTTTTTTTGTTTTCTAATTGTTTTTTTATATTTTAGAAACAGCTTTTTTTCAAAACGTCGGAAAATGAATGAAATGGAGTAAAAAGCTTTGCATTTTTGTCATAAAAAGGAGTTAAGCCATATTACATAATAAAAAAATAACTAAGATTAAGCTTGGCCAAGTACAAAACAACATGTTTTGTAGTCTTTAAGAGCATTTTCAGCCCGGCTAGTTTTTGTCTTTGTTATATACATATAAAGTTTAATGTCAATGAATTGAAATTCATTTAAATTATGGCTCACCTTCGTATTTCCGGTTATGAGAGATGTCCGGTTATAACAGAGACACACATGTTTTTATTTTTAGTTTATTATTTTAGTATACATATATTCACATTATTAAAGTAATAGAGAACCAGTTAAGAGTTTAGTTGGAAAAAATATTTGTACTCGTAGAGTATACTGCTGTAACTTGAATTTGTTCAACTTGAGCTTCTGAATTTCAAAATATCTATTTAGATCTCTATGATCCAAAACATACTGGAATGATACAAAGTCATCACTTATAGAATGCTTCAAAGGGAGAATTTCTTTCAATGCTTAATCAAGCGAAATTATTGAATCAGCTATTTCTACATCATTGTTTTCCTTATTTGAATATTGCCATCTTCAGCGTAGAGACCTTTCGTCAGACAATTAATTAACCGAACACTTCTAGCAAATTATCATATGTTGCCAGTGAATCAATCTCTATGAAAGCAGTTCTTGTGGTTATAGCTTCAAATTTATCTAGATAGGCGTTAATAATGAATTGGAGGTTTTATAAAAAGGAATGTAGAGTTAACATAATTTTGCCAGGTCAACTGACAACAAAGTGGCATTGCACCTATCCCCTGCCTTACACGGAAGATGTACCATTCATAAAATCGTGTAAACAGAAACATTAACTTATATATGGAAAATCCGTGTAAAGCGAAAACGACTATAAACAAGTACATATGTATAAACGAAATGTGATAAATAAAAAGTCTGATATATGTAAATACATACATACATACGTATGCAAACAATGATGAAATTTGATCTGTTGCTTAAAATCTACTAAACATATGCACATAAAATTTTGTTTGAACTTTAATTTTTTGATATATTTGATGTATCTAGTAGATATTTGACAGTATGATGTGTGTATACAAGTGTTACCAGAATTATAATTAAGTAGAAATAAATTTGACTGAAGTTAGAAATTTTCTAAAATATTTTTTAGTATTTGATTTTAAAACCAGTCTGAAATCGAACACGTACAAAACGAGTAGCATGTGAAACGGGGATAGGTATACTACGCCACATGTTTACATTTTACTGTTTTTCGACTAAGACGGATGAAATTTACCACTGTCTGCCACACAGCTAATGCAGGATGTCTTTGTCCACTTATAGGAGGTATTTTAATAAAAAATTTCTAAATCCATTGCCCTTCCGGTTACGGTAATGCGTTTTGTATAGGAAAACTGATTAAAAAGCAGTGTTCGACAGAATGTCACCAGTTATACCGGATATATTCGGTTATTTGAGCTGTCCATTACGGTAGCTTTCACTGTATATACATACTACATATACTAGTGTACATATCGTCACTTCAAATGCAACATAACGTATCAAACATCTAAATATTTTTTTTTGGATTCTGATTCATTTGACGCAACTAGGTGGATATATAAAAAATTAACTGCATAGCGAAATTATAATTTTTTGACAACCAAAATGACGACATATCAAGAATATAATTTTTGTACGCTACATGACGTATACATAATTGTGTAAAAATTTAAACATAGTTCTTCTCTCGAATGACCAAGTAAGCTTATATGTACTCTTATGTATATTGTAATAATTAAAAAAAAAATAATAATTTTGTGTTTTTAAAAAAATCTTAAAAAAAACAAAAAGACGCAAGTCAATTATAATTGTTTGTTGTGTTGTGATTGTACAAAAGCTTTCTAAAGCTATTGTACTCATGTGCTCTCGTTGATTACAAATAACAAATATGATTGAGTTCTGTTGGAATTCTCATATCGTATTTGTAGTCTGTGGCATAAGTATACGAGCTTGAATGCTTTTCAATCATGATTTGGCTAAAAGGCTACTGGTGATTTGGTTAGCGCCAATGAAATGTAGACATATACCTAGCGAAGCCAACAACAAACAATAAAATATTAAAATAGTGCTGTATATTCAATATTATTTTACACTTTATGAATTTTTTGTTGTTGAGATCTACATATATAAATATTTAACAAATATTCGCCTGAATTCGGTGAATACGAGGTATGAATTCAAATATCATGAAATAGGTGAATGCACATATGTACATACATATATAAGTACATACACATATGTACTTTTTGAGAAGTTACTAAATTCTATGAGAACTAACTGGCTGTGATGACATTTCTCCTACGTTGTTGTATTTCTTCTTTTCTCATTATGTATCTACAGTTTTTACACCCGTCTGGTTTTTTTCTTTCTCAATAATTAAATATTTTTTTTGTGTATCAAATGCTTATTATCCATTTATTTTTTACTTGTACGTTTTGCAATCTACTGTTTGTTAGGCATTTGATTAAATGTTTGCTTATTTAGAATGTACATATGTATGTAGTAGGTAAACAGACGTGCATACTGTGTGAGTTTTAATTGTATAACGAACTTTGGTTGATCTGTTAAATATTAGAGACCTGCACAAGATATCTTGATAGCCACAGTAATTTTGCGACGATTATATGTATACTAAAAGAAAAGATAAAATGTATTGAACACAAGCTCAGTACTTTCTAGATAACATCCTTGTAAGATTGGTGAAAGTATGTATTTGAAACAAAAAACCAATGCTTTAAAAACGACGTCAAGATATCTTGTGCAGGTCTCTATTAAATTTGTATGTACATACATACATACATGTGTAATATATGTATGCATTTACTACATTAACGTTCAGTTTTTAAATAACTTAAATTACACATTAATATTTGTGGAAAATATTATCAGAAGTACATCAAGCGCAATTGATAGTCGTTATATATAACGACCCGATTTTCCTGGTGGTTTAAAAATAGCGCGGGGTTGAATTTTCAAATATCAGCAAGATCGTTTTTTTGTGTTAAAAAATCTGTTTATAAGAAAGTTTTCATATAAAGTAAAAGGGTCATTTTGAGAAAGGAGAGATCAAACATTATTATAAATGATACATAATATACTATAACAGATTGTATTACTTGCATACGTATCGTCATATGAAATCAAAAACGCCGTAAGATACAAAGAAATAAAAATCGACTTTTTGATTGATTATAATGAACTGTATTAAAATGAATGTTTCTGCAAAATTTTACACTCGTATAAAAAACAGCGTTTTTATTAACAAAATTCTAAATGGTTACTTATGCCTTTCGATAATAAATAAATATTAAACCGTAATATCGTAAAAATCTCAATCTATCATATGTCCGCGCAGTCTTCTCACTTTTGAAACGAATATAAATAGTCCAATTTTCGATATCTCTAGTGTATAAATCCGGCTGAATTTGAGCCGTGATCTCGACTATTGTAATTTTAAGACTATAGACTTCATGACTTCAGTAAACTTAACAAGAAAAATTCAAATCACTCAATCCTGGCGGCCAATATATTTCACCTCTTTGAGAGATGACACTACCTTCAACTCTTTCGCTCAAAATGTGCATCGTTTTCAAAATGACGTATTCATGCTCAAAATCCCCAATAAACAGTAACTTCCAGTGTATGCATTGCTATCTGACGCATATCGTGTGGGTTGGCGTCGTCCCATATACGGAAATTTTATGGGTTAATGTAGTCATTCATTGAAAATTTTCATCGTCGCTAAAAATAACTTTTCAATCAAAATTGGGCCTTATTCCAAACGTTTTTTTATTAATAAAGATTTACCAGTTGAACGTGCTGCTCAATCGTGCAACTTGCATTGTGATCTTGCATCGCCGAGTGAATAATGAACAACACGTTAAGCTGATGACACCACCATAGGTCGCCATCATCTAACCGCGCTAATTGAACAACTCGATGCGAAAATTTGTTTTAAAAACATTGTCATATATTCATATTTTTATTTATTTATTACATATTTTTTATGGCATGAATTTAAAAAAAATTAATTTGAAAATAATTGTTATATACATACGTACATAAATATGTAATTACTATAATATTTTTAAGGGAAGTAATGTGTTAACTTTTTTATTAAGGGATGGTGTAGTGAGGACAATCGTAAATCTCATAGCGGCATATTTAAAAAATTTAAAGTTTTGATTCTATAATACAAAATAATATTAACTTGAAAAATAAATTCAAACAATTTCTGCTTCTTTTTCATTTTATGGAGTTTTAAACCTCTTCTGTAATTTTGTAATGTAACATGGTTTTTTTTTCTTGATTTAATATGACGATGTAATTAGTTTTATCAGCGAGTGAAAATAATAATTATTTTCAATTGAGAAAAAAATTTTAATTATAGTTGACATGCTTCTCAAATTTAATATTTTTTTGCAATATCTGTTTATTTTTGGTAAGGTTAGGTTAGGTTAGGTTGATTGGAGGGGTGTGATAGCCCATGTCATACGACATGTTGTGCGCTCCCTTTTAATTATCAAACGCAAACTGCCAGAGTTCTGCGGCAGGATTCGAACCTGGTACCTTCGCACTACCTACTAGTCTACGAAGGTCAGTTTTTTTTGGTAAAGTAATTTTTTTTTAATTGTAATTGTTATTTTTACTTAAATAAAATTAATTTTATATATTTTTTATTTGTTTATTTGCTCTTGCAGATATAATAATATATGTATGTATATTATTGTTATAGTTATTTCATAAATAATATTTTCCCGGATAAAAGTATAAGTTAATAATGTATATTTATTTTTCACGAAAAAAAATAACTATAATTTGTTTTTTAGTATATGAAAGTGTTTTTTACATTTTGGCTAACGTTTTTGTGTAAAGTAAGAGAAATACGTATGTATTTTTATTTAATTTGCTAAGGATTTTCTCAACTTAACATCATAAGAATTAATAAAAATGCACTAATGGATACTCTGGTAGCAATGAAAATATTTTTCCTTCAGCTCGACCAGAGCTTTTCACCTTATTAGTTACAGAAAAATATAATAATTATTATTTCGACATTTAAATAAGTAAAAAAATGAAAAATAATTATTTCTGCAAAGAAGTAATATTCATACCAAACTGAACATGTTTAACAGGGACATGTTATATGAAAACGGCTGAGCTGCCAAAAAGAAAGTTGCTAAAAAAATCACCCTTTACTGTAATTTTTTTATTTAACACCCAATTTTTTTTTTTTTTGAAATATATCAACTTTCACCAATATTTAATGATTTTTCCTTTAATCTGTATTGGTTTAAAAAATAGGTTCTATTTTTTTATTAGTTTGTTTTTCATGCAGTGGATAATGTAGTGCAACATTTTAGTTCTATTTAATATTGAAAATGAAGTTAACATTTTGACGCTCTAGCCTAATATGCAATGTGTGTAATAATTGTGTATGTTAAAATATTCGTCGTCTTGTGTGAGCAGACTATTTTCTTTTAAAATGTTATATTTTCTAAAACAGTATTATTAAGTATATTGGGGTGTATTAACACACCACAATTTATTATTCTATTTTGAGGGAAAACATTTTTTCAATTAAATTGCTCCATAGCATAACTATTTGCAAAACTTTCGTATGTACGAGTATCTTTGGAATTAAAAGAGAATATAAATGTATGTATAATTGTATTTGATTTTTTTTTATTTATTTTATATTTATTAATTTTTGTTCATAAAATGGCAAACAATCAAAATTGCACTAAAGCAACAACGAAATGAAAAGAAATATTACAAAAGTGTTTCCACATACATACATATGTAGATGTGCAAGTAGTGCATAACACATATGTATGTGTAATTAATTCAGTAATTAATTAAATGGCTTTTAACAATATAGAAAGAGAGAGAGAGAGAGAGAGAGAGAGAGAGAGAGAGATATTCACTTCCAACACCGATACTAGCGTTACCAGATACGAATTTTGAAAATAATACCGTCATAATTGTCCAAAAAATTGAAAATATTATACACAAAAATCAACTGTTTTTACAACAGTTTTATAGAAATAAAAGAATTTTTTAAAAATTTGCATTGATGTTCCTACCCATTGTAGCCTCGGCAGTGCCAAACGAGTATTCCATTTTGGAAGACGAAGCAATCATACGAGGTCTGTTCGATAAAAAATGTGAATTTTAATTTTTCTCAAAAATATTCATCAATTTCTATTTTGTCCCCTTCAAAGTAAGTATTCCCTCGTAGATATAACAGCCAGCATTTTTCCAATATTCGAAGCAGTTCTGATATTAACTTTTTTTGGTGTGGCCTTGAATTATCTCACGCACTTTTTTGTCGTATTGCTTCTCGCAAGTGGCGCATAACTTCAAAATAATACTCCTTATTAACCGTACGAACATGTATGTAGAACTCATGATACACTACATCCAGGTAATCGAAGAAAGCAGTGAGCATATTCTTGACATTTGATCGAACTGTGGCGTGTTTGTTTGGTCTTGGCTCTCCTTAGCTCCTCTATTGAGAAGATTCGATTTGGTTTCGATATCATAACCATATACCCATGATTCGTCACCAGTTATTACCCTTATAAGCAAATCTGAAACGTCGTTAACGTTATTCAGCATATCCTGAGCGATTCCCATGCCACGGTTTTTTTGTTTGTTCAAAATTCAGTAGTTTCGTAATGAGTTTCGCTGCCACACGCTTGATGCCAAAAATTTGCGTTAAAATTGTATGGAACGAGCCAATTGATATGCCGACATCCTCTGCAACTTCTCCAATAGTGATTCGACGATTCACCATAACAATTTTCCTCACTTTCTCAACATTTTATCGGTTTTTGATGTGATGGACGTGTCATTCACATCTTCTCGACCTTCTTTGAAAAGCTTGTAACACTTGTAAACATTTTTCTGACTCGGAATGCAATCACTATATGCCGCTCGCAACATTTCAAGTGCTTTTGAGCTTTTAGTTTGATGCAAATTTTTTGATCCATTCTTTTTCACGTCTGTTATGCTTCTCATAAACTAAACTAAACACAAACAAACTCAACTAAAAACATACTTATGTTCCAGACAAATGTGCCAACATATAAAAAATATCTAATGAAACGTAGCCCGAGGAATTTCAAAATTCACCTTTTCTGGACCTACATATGTACCTCGTAATTCTTGACAGAAACTAAGGAACAAAATTAAACTTCTTTTTCTAAATTTCTAAGTTATTATATTCAAAGAAATAAATTTTATATTTGGTATTCTTAATAAATTTGTTATATAATTTTTATATACAGTAGCTTTGATTTAGCGGCCTTTTTTATAAGACCATATGTCTATTGCCCTGTTATTCCTCAAAATCTCATTCGCATTTAAAATAAATCACCAAAAGAAAGTATTTGTATTTTTAAACTATTCCTATCTTCACAAAAATATCAATGTTACTGCATTTTGACTGCACGAAATTTTTATTGTAATTATACTTCATAATCCTTTTTAAATGCACTTTGTATATCTGCACATTTGTTTTGTATTATTGGCGTTCTACATTGTTTTTATATAATAAAATCAATCTTACCTGCACATATTCTTCGTCTTATTTATAACTACATACTTGCCATTACATTCAAATAAGTGAATCTGGTTCGTTTGCGCTTATTAAATTATCTCTTGATTACATTGTGAAGAGAAAATCAAGACATCGGAAAAATACCGACGTGCATTTTTATGTTTTGAATAAAAGAACACTTTGATATTTCTAGGACTAAGTCAAAGTTCATTTAAGGACAAGACTTGCTTGCGTCTGTTTGCTGCAAAACTACAAGGTTAAGAAAAGTGTGTATAGAATTTCAAACCAGGGCTATACATTAACGATGACGATGCTGCAAACATATGTACAATGTACATAACAAACATCTATAATTAAGTATGCTTTTCTAACTAATAACAAACGCGTTGAAATTTGTGTTATAAACATAACTTTGTGCGCCATCCTTCTGAAACCAAAGATTGCCCATGTTGTTATATTTTTTCGGTTTAAGATGATATCAAGCGTATATTATAATACTGACTAATAGTCAATCACCTCTATCGCGAATAAGTTTCTATCATGAACTTCCCGTGGAATTTTTGTTCAGTGCCAATTCCATGCAAATGAAAAGAATAAGGTTTGTAAAAAATTATTCCATCATATTAAAAAATAAGAAAAGAAAACATTCAAATGTTTAGATGTATATCTGTAAATGAGAATATAATAGTAATATTATAGGTGATATTAAACAAATCCAAGTTCTCGCTCTAAAAAGCTATACAAATATAGTTGAAAACGGCTTGTATGTACATATGTAATTGTGAACATACTCGTATGGCTGGCTACAACTCGATGCATTCGAACAGTGAACTCGTTAAGGAAAGTACATATTTAATTTTATATAAGCATTTTTTTATACTTATATTTTTTGTATTTTATTGATAAAAATTTTTACGAAAAATTAAATCATTCAGAATTCAATTCAAAATATTTTTTCTCTATTGACTCTCCAACTTTCCCCAGAAATATAAAGTGAATCAAAGGGAAAAAAGAAAATTATTTCTAGCGGAAAAATCATTCACTATTGGTACATAAGGGGAAGGAAGAATATTGCAAAGAAAAATATTTACGATAGCGCTGAATATTTCGGCAAAAAAATCTATTAGTGTCAAAATACCTTATGATTTAAAAGAATACGTGTATTTATATTTAGACCACCCGGTATTTACTCGTATGTAAATATGTGCACTCTAATGTACATATGTACTAGTAGAATTATTTAAAAATTTACGTATTTAATAAAAAGTCGACTGTTTTATATTGTTTTTCTAAATAAAAATACTTTTCTGCGATGCTCTTTAAGATCACATTACTCTCCCCCCTACCCATTAAAACAAATTTTAAATTATTGAAGGAAATACCAATGATGACGATAGAATTTCGGTAACAAAGTTAGGAGAACTAAGGTTTTTTTTTGTTAAGAAAAGTTGGTCTAACAGAGTCAAGAATGTGAACAATTTAAGAGTTGCATTGATCGAGTTCAAGGTTGAGCGAGGTTGTATTGTATATATTTAGATGATAAAGGAACAGTTAAGAGGCAATCACATTCATAGTTGCAAGGTACATACTACATACACGCATGCACACATCTGTACATATGCTCATGTATACATACATACATATGTAAATGAAGAAATGCATACATTTAATTTAGCGTGCCACATGACAAATTTGCATTGTTATATGTACATAAGTATGTACATACATACATACATATGTATGTATGGATTATTAAATGAACAGAAATATTCAATATTTTACTTAAAATTTGTACGTAGATATTTACATATACATAAGTACACATATACATACATACATACATTCATATATACATACATATGCATACATATATTCTATTTAACGTACCTACTGAGATTATATCTGTATATAAGTACTTATGTATATACATACTTACATATTTGGCAAACGTATGCACATGTATGCATGTACATAGATATGTATGTATGTATATATAAGTACTTATGTATATACATACTTACATATTTGGCAAACGTATGCACATGTATGCATGTACATAGATATGTATGTATGTATGTGGTGCATATGTATCTATAAGTATATTTTTATAATGAATGTACATGTACCATCATCATCTTGCATTGATATTTAAGAGTTAGTACGTACTTATATGTATATTGTTGTTGCTGTTTTTTGATACATATTTTATTTTGTTTTATTTTATACTTCTATAAAACGCGTCACATTAAAATGTTACAGTTAGTGGCGGGACTGTACTTCAAAGTACGTGTGCTCTGTGTTTCTATAGATACTTATGGATGTACATGCATATGTATGTATGTAGATGTTTGCTGTTGTTGCAAATGAGAGCAAAAATCGATTATAGTTGATGATAATATAAAATGTATAATTGTTTGTTTCTTGGTTTGTTCGTTCCTTGTTTAATTTTGTTTTACCCGACTATGTTTGTGTGTGTGTGTGTGCATGTCCATTTATACAAGTATCCAAATCCATGTGTGCATAGGTAAATTAAAATGTTTGTGTGTTTGGGTGTGTGTGCGCGTGTGTGTGTATGCGATGAGTATTTTAAATAATAAATAATAATAAATAAGCGTCAACAAACAACAACAACGTCAATAACACTGTTCAACAAAATCAATTTTTTTTAAATAAGGTTCCATGACTGATTTCGGTAGAGGGGACCAAAATGAAATACACGCATAAAGTTATAGTAAAACGGCATTGAAAACATTGTAATACTCACATTTTAAGCATAAGGTGTGCCAGTAATTTTTATGTAAAAGATTCTAATTTCAAATCTTCAAATACATCATAATTAAAAATTCAATATAAACACCAAAACGGAAAATGTGCTGAAGAAATTAACATATCAGCCAGCCATTCCTTTGTTTCAAGTGAAATTTGTTGTCTCTCTTGACGAAAGAGAACGAAGACTACCCATAAGTCGAAGATTTAGAGTTAGAAGGTTAAACCTTCCACAAAAATATTCCTCGTAATGTGTTACATAAAATCGCCATACCTTATACCCAAAATGGAAGGGTCGCAAGATTTCCTATGTCGATTCCACTATAACAATATGACAAATGCGATGGGAATTTTAACTTCCATAAAAAGGCCAGATGTAATAAGCATTTAAAATGCCGACTCTTCTTGAGTTTATTTGATCCTCTCCATCAGAATAAGTCGTTAGAACCTTCTTATTTTTTGGTGTTGTACAGTGTAATCAAACAAGAACTAGTAATAGAAATACAAATTAAGTGTGGCTGTCAATTGAAATTTATATTTTTCTTCAATTATTTAGCAGTTTTTGTTTATATATGTACATATGTATGTACATCCATATGCACATACATATGTATGTATGTATATACGAAATACCAGCTATACAATATATGAAGTAGTTTCCAAAAATTAAAACAACTAACTAAAAAATTCCATTAAGTTCTTGGGCAAAATATTTGCTTTTCTTTGTTCAATTAATTGCACGTATGTATGTATGAAACGCACATACATACATACGTATTGTATCTATATGTGCATATGTACATATGTGTGTATTTCTATGTATATCCAATGATGACCATCATTTAACTTCAGATGTACATATGTATGTATAAGTATACATATGTACATACATTCTTCATATGCTTATCATTCTAAACTTTTTAGGCTGAAATCAAAACTTAAATTCAATTTCATTAAATAAATTCATTAGTATACATACATATGTATATTACGCTTATTAATTATAAATAAAAAATAATTATTTTTAACTCAAGAAAGCTACATACATACATATTTGGTAGAAATAGCAATAATTTTGCTTAAAGAATTTCAAATAAATTGTGTTTTCTTAAACGTGAACATATTGGGTTAGAAGCATTTTTTGTTTGACAACCTATTTGACAGCTGACATTTACTTTGTAGTTAATTTGGTTCGCTCACGCCAGAGCAACGGTTGGAAATCGTTTAAAAAAAGTTTATCTTTGTGGAATATTTTTCTCAAAATGGCGGTTTAGAGTTCCTGTTAATTGACCACCGAGGTCGTGATATTTGTGTTTTATGTCATTAGGTTATTATCTATGGGGATATGTGAAGTCACTTGTCTGTGCCTTTAATCTGGTGGCGATTGAACACTTGGACGACAAGATTCAGCGAACAATTAGGGAAATACACCCATAATTGCTGCAAAATATGTGTGAAAATTTGTCATCCAGATTACAACGGTAGTCACATGGTGGAAATCATATTGATATAAAAGGTTTGTTCGTAAATGCATCAAAAAGCAAACTTTCTTCTCAGTGTATCAAAGAAAAGAATTAAATTAAAATATGAACGCATTCAAAAGGAAATGAAATTTTATGTGTACGTAATTATAAATAGACATATAATAGACACCATAACAGACACTAATGGGGTTTTCGTCTATCACATGTGTTGCACCTAACTTTTTTCAGGGTTTGACAGTACCCTTATTTCAACTGTGTTAACTAGTTTGTTAATACATAGAAATACGACCTTTGTCTTATTTTCGTTAACATAAGTATGTATATCATATGTATATGCTCTCGTATGAAAAGTTTTATAAATTTTAATACATATGCATATATGTATATACACATTAAATATTTCAAGCAACTTTTATAGTTCTATTGAGAGCTTAAGAAAGGCCTCACATTGCAAGGGTGTGCGTAACATGTAAAACATGCTCTCCATTTTTATGTATGGCATTTTTTTTAGAAATGAAAACGTCTTTGGATTTCATTTGTACTATAAATTCTTGGTATGTACCATGTGTACATACACACATACGTATAGATATGAATATACACACGTAAATACACATACATATTATATACATGTAGAATCCAGTTGACTTTTTAAGACATCATTCAGGATCGGTGCTGAATGGATGTTGAAAACTCGACGACAGTGGCACGTCCAGTGCAAGTCGTCGACGACATTTGCGCACAAATGTCGCGAAGGTCGTCAAAGACAACAGGAGAGATAATGTCGCTCATAGTGTCATTCACATTGCACGTATAGTTTTCAGTGATTATATAGAAGGCAAAATCCTTTATCTTGTCAGTAATGATTATATAAATGACGTTGTCATCACATGATCGCCAGCGACTGATTGAGCGAAAGGCATTTTACTTAATGATTTAGTGAATGCCGTGTTCCGCATATTTTCGTTTACGATTATACTGACAATCTGCCTATCAATTTATCGCCAACGAGACAATTTTAGCAATTTCTTCAAATTCTTAAAAAAAATGTCATTAATATAATTAAAAACTCTATAAAATACAAAAACAAAAACCGATATGTACGACCATGTCTATCTTGTTGTCTTCAATAAAATTTAACAGAAGACAGCATTTAACTTTTGTCGGTCATTAGGTCATGGCAACTTTCATGACAATTTTATCGTCAACAGGTTATATAGAAGAAAAAGTTCAAGATAGTGGTCACTGATTTTGTCGTCAATAAAGGCCAATGAATGACAACATTCGTGACTATGTCTTTCATACATTCGTAAATAGAATTCTACTTAGGATAGTTTCAAAGATTTGTCCTTCATATTGTCACGAAAGAAAATTTGTCCCTCATCTTGTCACGAAAGAAATTGTCTTTTATGAAGTGAAATCTACTTTATAGGTGACAAATTCCAAAATGTCTTGCAGAATTCTTAGACGACAATCAGGCAAACTCGGTATGTACATACATACATACATACATACATACATACATACATACATACATACATACATACATACATATGTAATGTATAAGATATTCAAACCTTCTTTAGTTTTTTGAATAATTTTATCCACTTTTGGTTGATTTATACGATCGTCATAAATTAATGAATAAAATTTTAATAATACCCGTATATGGATATACAACACACATATAATTAAACAGTGATTGAAACAAAAATATATGTAACTCAAAAGTTATAGGAAACAAAATATTTTAACCTCTAGCAGTGGACAAGGTGTCCGAAACGCATCCGAGCATCTCTGTGGCCTCGAGTTTAGTTGTCAAATAGCCTGCATTTAGACAGGTGCCTTTGTTAGGTGATTTATAAATATTTAAATATCTGGCGGAATCTGTAAGACCCCAAGCCCATATTTTTCATACAAGTAATATTAACACAACAATTTACATATTTTTAATTAATATCAGTACCTAATGGCTGACAAAACAAAATAAAGGCGGGGACTTTATTACTTCTCTGCATTAAAATAAGATATACTTCGATAAAAAATACACAAAAATTATATTGTATAGTGATTATACCAAAGGGGTATCTGCTATCTTGATTTAAGTAGTAACAATGTTTGTATAATGCATAGCCAATGACAAACGAATGAATTCGAACGAGGATTGTCATTTGGCTGTGGATCATATGAAATGATGATAATCCTACAGAAGATCATCATTCTCTGCACTCTCGAAGAAGTTCCATCTGCATGGAATTGCCAGTAATTATAATTATAAATTTTTATTTTTTTTATTACTTAGTTATTACTTACTACAATTCAAGAAAAAAGTTAAATTTTGCTATTAAAATTCTATAAAAATATATTAGAAAATGTCGGATTAGACGTTAACGTTATGTTGTGATACCTTGATAGTAACAAATGGATTCATACAGTAAAACCAACCCTTTCGATTAGTCAGCGTTTGTCGATTTTATCAACAGTTGCTGTCAAAATGATGACGCTTTATATGTAGGTGTCTGTGAGACCCCATGTGTCCAGTTTAGTGTTATAAAAAATTAATGTTCACACTTAGAGGTTAAATGTTCTTTTAAAATAACGTTTTCGTTTTGCACCCCAATTCTGCTACATATCGCTCTTGGGTCGTTGTTTAGCAAAAGCGTATTAAGTATGGTGCAACAATTTTTTAAATTACAAATAACTGGTTGACATATGATATGATATGTACATGTAAAGAATCATATACATATATGTATGTATGTACATACATACTATGTATACATATCTGTGCTTAAACTGGATTATATGAATATATTATCGGTTTATTTGGTTGGTTGAGGTTTAAAATTTTGATTTGCGTACCTGTTTCCCCATAAGATTACAAAAAATATGTAAATAAATAAATGAAACGAGATAGAGACTCGTCCGATGAATATAATAATGTATTTATAAACACGATTTGACTTTTTTATTGTTGATATCTAAGTACATACAAATGCATCGTTTATGCTTCTATACATACCCGTCCCTAATATTCTTAATTTGTTCAATATTTCGTAAATTTTGATATTTGTACGTTAATTAACAAAATTAATTAATTGGAATGGTTCACTTTTAATTATGTAAAGGAATGGGAAGTTCTTATATTTTTATTAAAAAAAATAAATCTTGATCGGAAAAAATATTCTTAATAAAAAGATATCAACTCAAGTCTGATTAATATGTTGAAAAATAAATGAAATGTCTTCAAATATGCAATTTTCTAAATTGAAGTTAACATCATATAATGCTATTTGTAAAACTGGATAAAACTCTTTCTAATTTCAAAGTGCACTAGAAACAATTGGGCTGATTTTGAAAAAGAATACCTCATTAATTTGACCCCCAATTGTTTCGATTGCAAAATAATGAATCGGGAGGCCACTATCGTTAATTTATAAAAAAAAATGTTAAGTAAACTAGCAATTTAAATTTCACAACAAATTTCTAATGGTTCTAGGCACCACATTTTTCAAACCTCAATTGTAAATTTTTCATTTAGATTATATAAACTGCTTGAACTCGGTATGTGCCAGAGATGGAAATGTTAGTTGTAACATTGAACAAACCGTGTTCCACATTTGCTTGGTTTAGAACTTAATTTTACCAAAACGTATTTACTGTTGTTACTTCTTTAGATTTCACTACAAAAAACAAAAAGACAAAAACAAAATAACAATATAAGTACATAACAAAAAAAAAAAAAACTCTTTTATATATAAATTATATCTTAAATAAAAAGGTACGTTAATTTTTTTTAAATTAGTCTCTTACCTTAAAATTAGAATCACTAAAATAAACTATCTGGTATATTAAAATTAATATATCCATTGAACTTTTGATTAAACTTGAAAGAGTTGTCACATACTGCAAATTAGACATATTTCAGAAAAAAAATTTTTAGTTATTGATGAAAAAATATTCCTTAATATCAACGTCAGTCTTTTTTTTGACGACCAACGGGCGTTTAATTGTATGGGTGTTGAGAGAAAAATAAAATAGACTCACGTTGAGTAAATTGTTTGTTGTGTTGGTTTGTATAGAAACATTCTAAACCTACTATGATTATGTATTTGTTGTAATTCATATGCAATATTGAAATTCTCATATTGTATTTGATTTATGTGGCATAAACATCCGAGGTTGAATGTTTTCAAACTGCTTAAACTTCACTGACGATTTGGTTTTAGCAACCAATGAAATGTCGGCATATGAAGAGCTAAAGCTACAACAAACTTTTGATTTTTCTATGAATTTATAAAATATGTACGAGTATATGCATTCATTTACAGAGTCGAATTCGTTTATAATAAAATGAAAAATTTATATGAACCCAGAGTTATTTCCAGAAAAACTCTAAATGAATTGAGTGTCTACATTGAGGAAATCATACTTAAAATTCGAAGTTTATGAATTTTACTACAGTGTGTGGTATTCATTATTGCACATTTTTAGTTTGAAAACAAAAAAAAAAATTAACATGCCACCCCCGTATTGCACTATTTCATTTGACTGAAATCAGCGTTGCCACAGCAGTGTAACAAACCTTTCTTCCCTATGAAAACAAAATAAAGCTAACAACCATTTTTTTTATATAAAAAATTCTTAAATATGTGATAACATTTTAGTTGACTTAAATTTGACAGATCTATTATTGCATTTTCAATTCAGTTTCTAAACGAGTACAAGATAAATCTGGAACGGTTCAAAGTTTATTCTTAAAAAAGCCAAAGAGATCTATGTGCATATGTATCTTTTATAAATTAATGTTTTTAATAATATTTAGTCGCATTGTAATGTCAATGTAATTTTTTGCGGATTTTAAACTAATCTATAATAAATGACTATATTTTGAAAAGATGAAAAACGTTTGTTTTTATGCAAATAACCGTAAAAAGTAAGAAAATTAATAACTTAAATTAAAACTCAAAAAGTTATCATTACATTCATTTTATTTTTTTTTTGCAAAAAGTAATTTTATAATTTTTGTTTTCAGTTTTGCCTTCAAAATACAATAATCCTCAAATATATTTTGACTAATTGTATAATGTATTTGCAGAAAAATTAATGTACTAGAAATCAATTAGTCCATAAGAGACGGTTTAATATTATAATATCTGAAAGTGGCCTAAAAAACAGAATGAGTAGATAAAACTTTTGCAGAGTATGCAAACTTCGTTCATTAATACAAACGTTGTTTTCAATGACAATAATTGTTTGCATTAATTGCTTATATTTCTCGGAATTAATTTCTTATATTTCCTACTTATCAAATGAGTTTAGAGAATATAAAAAACCTATGGATGAAAAGATAACTCCAAAAAGATTTAAGACAGCTAAAGTCGGAAGTCACTGAACTTGTAGAGAATAAAAAATCAATATCATATAATAATAATAAAAAAAATATTACTGATAAAGAATATAAACTCCTTCAGTGAATATTAGTTTATATAGTAATGATGTTTGAACAAAATCTGACATTTTCGGCTCCGAAACGTGTTCATGTTCCTCCAGTTTACTATTAACTATTTAATTTTTAACCATAAATTATATTTAAAATAAATAACCATTGTTCTCTAATGGAGTGTCATGAGAAAGAAAAAATTCTGTTCATTTGCTTAAACTGTAGTTATAGTTTTGTTTTGAATTAACTCCTTATTTTATATTAGTGGTAGCTCTGTTGCCCAAATTTGACCGTATTCAATTAAACAATAAAAATGTTTTTTTTTTTCGTTTATAACAACTAGCTCGACAATTGCTACCTTGAGTACCAATGTCGAATGTTTGGTACACTGTGTTTCTTCAAACGTTTACAAATCCAAAGATACTAAAATCAATTTTAATAAAGCACGAAAACTCATTAGTAGCTGTTACTACTAAATACAAAAAGCAAACTAAATATCGATGGGCGAAATGAGGAGAAAATTTATCAGCCTTTTCCTATTATTATTTTTTGTATAGTGCGGAAAAAGTGTAAGTAAAAAATATAAATTGAAATGTAAAAAGAAGGTCGTACGTCTTACGTATGAAAAATTATTCTCAAAGTGGTAACACTTTTTTTGACATTTCTTTTATTTTGATTTTCTTTTATGTTATTTGTTTTGTTTTGATACAACTAAAAGATTTGACAGCATCCTTTTTGCCTTCTCTCAATTATTTTACATCCTTTACAAACGAGAGCAGTAAGCAACAACAAACAAAACATTGTAGAAAATTAGATGAAAGAGATAAAAATGCTTATTCGCTCTCTCGGAAAATTCCTAGTTTATTTTCTTGTTAGTTTGACATGACATGAAATTTTTCTTTTGTACAAAAAGCAGCAACAGCTAAAATTTTTCGTGAAAACGTTTATTAAGAATAAAATTAAAAACTCGACCATAAAAAATATTAAAATTACGTTTTTGTAAGAAAGTGAAATGAATAAAAAAAATTTAATGAGCTTAAAATTTAAAATTTTATGAAATTTTCAATGAGATACAGAATAGTCCTGCAAGTAACAAGAAGAAAAGTTCCTTGTGTGTTCAATTTATTAATGTCTGGTGCGTTTTTTTTTATTTTGAAAAGTTATTTTTATTGTTATTGTTTTAATTATTCAATGATTTATAATTTCTCTAACAAATCTTTGGTGCTGGATAATATAAAGATAATTGAAACTAAGAATTTTTGACTTTAAAAAGAGTTTTAAAGCATATTCTGCATTTAAGAATTGTCTATGGAATTATCTTCGAAGATTGGAATTGATTTTTTTTCATTCAATCTGCCTACATACATAAATTGAAATTTTTGGTTTTTTTGGGGTGCTTTTTCATAGTGCTTTCTTGTGTATCAAATTAAAATTTTCGTTTCATTTTTTTCATCATTTGCCCTGTCTCTAAATCATTTTTCTCTTTTAAAATGTGTTGGCTTTTTGTCCACTTCGTTTAAAATGCTTCGTTGTTGTTTTTGTGACGGGAAAAATTCAAAAAATGTATGTAATAGAAGCTTTATTAAAATTCTCTGTGATTACACTTCTTTTTTCTTTTTTCATTATTTTTTTCCTTTTTTTAATTTTGTGGGTTTGTTCATTTGTCCCATTTGCCACCTTCTTCTTATTACTCCTTTTTTATGGCGTTGTACCTATATTTGTGTTTTTGTTTTTGTGTAGGGAGTCTATTTCGAGACATAAAAATCAATAATTGTAATTTAAAATTTTTTCGTCATTCCTATTGTTTTTTTTTTTGCTGCAGCCTTTCCCTGTGACTGGCCTTTTGTTCTGTTATGCTCCTCTTCCAACAAATTTTTTTCTAAATTAAATTGAATATCTAGTGGTTTAAGGAGAAGGCCCTGAAAAATAATTAGTGGGAAAATCGTAATTAATAATAATAATAAATAAATCTTTATTTTTAATAAATCTATGAAACTTTGTCTAAAAAAGAGAAGATATTAATTTTTTTCTTTTGATATATTTTTTCTGGAACAGTATATTCACTAGCATGTATTTTTTTGTGTACGGAATGATAAATTAGTTTTTTTTTGCAACTTAAATTATGCTTCTTTACAAATTTTATGTTTTATATCATACGATTGCCTCTTTTTAAGTAGAACGTGTGCCAAGTAATCTTTTTCCCCTACTAAAGTTCGATTGTCTTCGATGCTGTTGGTAATTGGGTCTTCCCATAGAGACTTCTTAAGGCATAATCATCTCACGTGGAGGAGATTTAATTAAACTGGCCACCGAGATCGTGTGATAATCTTAAAAAAATATATAGAGACAACTCATAAAAAAACCAAAGTACGAATTTTTCCAGTTCCGAAAATTTTCAGGACCCATGCAAGTATAACATTTTTGGATTGAGGAAATAAAGAGCTCATTGCACAAGTCCTTTGTATCTGAGCGAGATGGCTTTACAAACTATATGTAATTAAATAATTAATTTTCAATAAAAAAATAATATGTGAAACAATTTTCAGTGTACATGTGCTAATTCTGCAGCTTCATTTTTGAGGGGTAACGCTGTACGTTATATGTTTTTTCCCCGCAAATATATGACCATTTAATATTCATAAGCGTATAGCTTTTCCCCTTAAATGTGAAAGTAATAATACAGCAAAATATATAAATTAAAAAAAAAAAAAAAAAACAATAAAAATAAATATGAAATAGAGAAAGAAATTTGTGACGTGGAAAAATATTGAAAAGTGTAAAACGTGTTGTGTTTTTTTATGATTATTTTATAAAAAAAAGTTTATTAAAAATGACACTATACATATCGTTACCTTGAGTTGCAAAGGAGCTAAGTCCACTTTTTTTAAATTCATTTTTTATGCACTATAATGGAATTAATAAAAATACATCCGTCACAGAAAAAAGTGCAGATATTAAAAGATATTTTAATAAGCCTTTTCTCTCTCTTGTAAAACATATTAAATCAGACTTGGCTCCTTTGCATGAATGTATAATGTATTATTATAATAATTACTAAGCTTTACACACAAATCTGATAAACAATTTAAAATTTTTTCAATTATTTTAAAATTAAATATGGTGTGATACAAACCTGTTTATTTTAAATAGAGAAGGCGACTTAAAAATTACATAAAGTGTACATATAAAAGATTCTTGAACTATATATTTTGTGTGTGATTTGTTTTTTAACAGTATATTTATTTTTTTTAAATCATATAAAATCTCCTCTTAGTTTATTATGTTTAAAATATTTTAGTTATGGTTTTGTGCTTATTAATTTAGCGTTTACATATGAAAGTGAAAGTTCCGCAAAATGCAATACACAAACACATTATTGTCGGTCTAATAAGTATTCAAGTCAAATCTCTCTTGGTTTTGGTCAAATTAGTTTATGGGCCAGCTATAAAGCAAAAGTTTACAATCCAATTTAAAGTAGGATTTTCTAACAACTAGCCAAAATATTATTTTCTTAATGATATACAATTTCATTGAAATGATATAAAACATATCACCACGATTTTCCACATGGCGATGTTGCAACTACCATATATTATGTTAGATTAGGTTTAACAGGCAGGTTTTGATCATTTGTGTCATTAATTTGGTCCCTTTGCGATACCTTTTATATATAGGGAATACAAAATTGAAAATAGAAGGGTAAAGAAGACAAAAAGTAAAGACAGCCAGTGTATATACTTAGTAGCAGTCGAACCTGCGATCCTCTGACTACTAGTCTAGTTCGTCTACGAAGGCACCCACCACCCAGGATTACAAATCACGACTTTAAAATGTCTCTAATTTCAAATCATTGGAAAGAATCAATGTCTGTCTTGAATGCGATTTCGACATGTGCAATTCGAATTATTTTGTATGCATGTGTTATCCGCATTGTTCTATTGTCGAAGTATTTTATTTGCAACAACAATTTAAAAAAAAAATAAAAACAATACGGCTTCAGCATGGGGTTGAGTTGACTGAATGAAACCAGAAACCACACAAAATAAATGGCAAGCTTCAAAAAAAAAAAAATATATATAATTAATTGAAGCAGCTAAAAAAACTGCAACAAATATTAAAAGAATTATTTTTGCCTTTTAAAAAATGTGTCCTTATTTCTAGCTTTTACTCCCATTTAAATTTCTACCAAAAAACACAGATTATAACAATATTTTTTTCTTCCTGCGTTAAAGCATAATTTTTATGATTTTCGTAAAGAAAACAACTATAAACTAAAGAAAACAACTATAAACTATCAGCTATTTACTGCTGGAAATTGACTTTACATCTGGAACGGGTACAACTTTGCCAGTGGCTACAACTTGTTTCTTCTTATATAAAGTAATGACTTTATTAAAAATTTAACGAAAACAATGTTTTCATGTTTGCAAAACTGGAACACTGAGTTGCACAAGTTTAAAGAAGTAATTTAAACTTTTATTTAAGAATTTTCCCACTTTGTTTTCTAAGAAGTAGAAAATGTGCAGTAATGGATGCAATGAATATATCGATTCTTATGAATGACTTCCATTTCCTTTTTCACTGGGTTATTTCAAGCTTTCCACCAATTCTCTTATATGAACCTGACTTTTTTTAATTTTTTATTATTTTTTGCTTGTTTTGCTGTTATTTGAAAATTATTTAGTTTTTATTTTTTATTATTGTTTTTATTACTTTTGTCGACAACGCTTTTATTTCCAACCTTTTAGCGTTTTTGCGATACCTTTTATATATAGGGAATACAAAATTGAAAATAGAAGGGTAAAGAAGACAAAAAGTAAAGACAGCCAGTGTATATACTTAGTAGCAGTCGAACCTGCGATCCTCTGACTACTAGTCTAGTTCGTCTACGAAGGCACCCACCACCCAGGATTACAAATCACGACTTTAAAATGTCTCTAATTTCAAATCATTGGAAAGAATCAATGTCTGTCTTGAATGCGATTTCGACATGTGCAATTCGAATTATTTTGTATGCATGTGTTATCCGCATTGTTCTATTGTCGAAGTATTTTATTTGCAACAACAATTTAAAAAAAAAATAAAAACAATACGGCTTCAGCATGGGGTTGAGTTGACTGAATGAAACCAGAAACCACACAAAATAAATGGCAAGCTTCAAAAAAAAAAAAAAAATATATATAATTAATTGAAGCAGCTAAAAAAACTGCAACAAATATTAAAAGAATTATTTTTGCCTTTTAAAAAATGTGTCCTTATTTCTAGCTTTTACTCCCATTTAAATTTCTACCAAAAAACACAGATTATAACAATATTTTTTTCTTCCTGCGTTAAAGCATAATTTTTATGATTTTCGTAAAGAAAACAACTATAAACTAAAGAAAACAACTATAAACTATCAGCTATTTACTGCTGGAAATTGACTTTACATCTGGAACGGGTACAACTTTGCCAGTGGCTACAACTTGTTTCTTCTTATATAAAGTAATGACTTTATTAAAAATTTAACGAAAACAATGTTTTCATGTTTGCAAAACTGGAACACTGAGTTGCACAAGTTTAAAGAAGTAATTTAAACTTTTATTTAAGAATTTTCCCACTTTGTTTTCTAAGAAGTAGAAAATGTGCAGTAATGGATGCAATGAATATATCGATTCTTATGAATGACTTCCATTTCCTTTTTCACTGGGTTATTTCAAGCTTTCCACCAATTCTCTTATATGAACCTGACTTTTTTTAATTTTTTATTATTTTTTGCTTGTTTTGCTGTTATTTGAAAATTATTTAGTTTTTATTTTTTATTATTGTTTTTATTACTTTTGTCGACAACGCTTTTATTTCCAACCTTTTAGCGTTTTTTAATTTTTTTTGTTATAATTTTGTATATATTTTTTTTAATTCTTTTTTTATTTTTTAATTTAATACATTTAATTTAATATACATGTATGTATTATTTTAACTAAGAACTTTTATTTATTTACTCTGTTTTATCAAGTATATAAATTAATAAGCTTTCAATAAGCTTTTTTATGATTTTTTTTTTTAATTTCTATAGATCTTTTGTTTTCAATTTTTGAATGACATTTGTTGTAATACCTATTCAATGGCAAAAGGACCAAAATACTTTCCTCAAAATATAGCAATTAAAATGGACATCCCTCATGAATTTATCGTAAATTACTTATGATCGTGAATAATATGATGTTTCTTCAATCACGAGAGCGTGCTATGCATGATCGTAAAAACATTTGTCGTGATTTTTTTGGCAGCGAATATTTGATAAATCTTGTTGATTAAAATAATAAAATAATTTCTTTATTTTCACTTTTTCTATTTGTATTTTATGATTGTGATCATTTTTTGCGCTGACACGTGTATGCACGAAAAACCCACATATTTCCAATTAAATAGATTTTTGGAACAAAATAAATAAATAGTAAGGTGGTTGTGGCTAGTATTTTAGCTATAATTTAGTTTTAAATGAATAATTTATTATTTAATTTACTTATAAGTGCTGGAGTATTGACATACACATAACATTAGTGTCTATTTATTGACGTCATAATTGCTAAATAATTGCATAATTGCCACCTAAAATCTATTATAACGTTTAACGCTCACAAAGTCGAAAAGTAACAGTCTTTGATACTACTTTAAGTATAACGATTGACTTGGGATAAGTTCCTGTATTGCTTTCATCTTGTATTTGAGTCTATATAAACGTTGTTAAGAATTGATACGATTTTTTTATACAAACTGTTCTTGGTCCCCGGGTTTCATATAACTTTCATGGTATGCAGTCTATTTAATTATTGTATGTTTGATTGCTCAATATGTCTAATAATGTTTTAAATAACAGATTCATAATTATGAATTATTCTAGTATTCGATATTTGTCGATAGTTGATGCTTTTCAATCGACAAAGTAAATAACACCAAATTAATTAAAATAATTTCTATCTTAAGAATTAAGGCTTCTTCAATGTGGGACTATTGTCAAGTGGGACTATTTGTCAATCGAAGAGCTTTTTGAAGAGCGACGACGTTATCTTGATATGATTGAAATTTATCGAACATGTTATGTTGATCTATTTTAAAACTAGTAAAATATATTTCATAGTCTAAGTTGACATATTTTTCCATAAAATTAATTAATTATTATTCTTGTTTCTTATTTATTTACAGATTTCCAACGTGTTTTGAAATAAGATATCGGCCTGACACACACAATTACTAAAATGACAATAATTAGACTTGATACATACAATCTTCTTAATTAATTTATATCAAACCTTGGCAATTTTTTATTTTTAAACAATAAACATTTATGAATTTCAATTGTCCATGAATACAATTTAGCACACCCAAGTAAAATTTTATTTAAGTAATAGAAGTAATAAGCAATATTTAATACATTTGTTGCCCTTGTGTAAAGTTTAATAACTTTTACTTTGCGTGTAATATTAAAGCTACATATGTACATACATACTTACATATTTTTCATTTAATCGTATAAACAATTAGCATTCATATCTTAAATCTAAAAAGGAAACGTCGAAACTATTCATGCTGAACCAACCACAAATTATGTCTTTTAGTATTGAAGGTATAAAATTAAAGTCTATTTATATATTTATTAATTTCTTCGACCTTAAGGTATGTAATTTATTTTTATTTTTATTCAGGCTCTAGGTCATACATTTATTTAAGTAAAACTCCTTCGTTTTATTAAATTCTATTCTTCATTTAAGTATTTATTCGATATTTCGATATTATTTATTTACCTCCGGCGAAACATCATACAGTGCTGGCTCATTTGAATGCTATTACAGTACGCCTTCACATTGTGCAATCAATCCCCAATTGCTACAGATCCTCGCGTATTGGAACAGTATAATTTTTACATTGTAGTAAGAAACGAGTTTAGATTATGCAACAAAAGGTGAAATTGTGTCAGAACATAATGAAAACATTGATGTAGAACTTCTTAATAGCTTAAAGTAAAATTAAAAAGGTTTTTCATTCATTTAAATAGTGTCTACTTCGGATGAATTTATGTATATCATGATGAACGTAAAATTACACATTTGGAAAACTGCCAACGTCATCTTGATTTCGACTTTCATCATGATGTAAATTCATCAATTGTTGACACTATATTAACAATTGTGCTCATGTTAAAAATTGTTTTAAAAGAGATGTTAGTTTCTGAAAAGCTTCGTTAATCTGCAATACACAAATACATTTCTTGTGATAAGAGTAAACCAAAAATATCTGACTTCTTTTAAATTTATGTAAGTATGTAAGTTTTCCTATAACGTCGTCGTACATATTACGTCCGAAATGTGTATGAGATTTACATATGCTTTGTTGTTGTACTAATATACAAAACAATTTTATGTTCATGAGTTTCATTCTTATACTTCATTGTTATTTTTATAGGAAAAATAATATTTATCTTAAACTAGGGCAATAACTCGGATTTTATAACATCCTCGGTCCCGAATTGTTGTATAAGGCGAAGGCGTACTGTAGATGAAGCCTATAATAAAGTCTTTGTTTAGAAAATAAATATGAACTAAAAATTAGCATACATCTGTTTTATTTCACATTTTTTCAAAATCTATTCAATAGAAATATAGTTCCGAAATCGACAGTACGATTTTAGATAAAAAATCATCTGTTCGTAAGAAATTTTTATTACACTTTCTGCTCCACGTATGCATCCATATAGCATCTGTCTCCATAAAAACAAAATACGGTGCCATTCTGTATTGCATGTGAAACCAATCCACTCGGAATAGTGGAATAGAGATCAGCTCATAGCATATTGATATCAGGTAGCTGAAGATCTATAACAACAGTCATTGTGACTTCGCAACATAAATTGTTGTTGTCAAAAACTGTTTTACGCATCCAAATTACAATAATGATATGAATATGCCGATATTATTATTATACCCAAAGTTTGGCATAAAGATCAATATTAACTTCTGCCTGAATTTTATATTTGAAATTTTGCATTTATTTTCGAACCGAAGATAATTGCGAAGGCGGCTTCATTTTATTAATAAACAAGCCATGGCATAGAAAACAACGTGATTCTACTTTTTTTTACAAGTACTTACATAGATTTTGTTTTATATGCATGAAAACTTTTAAAAAGCATTGTCACATGCAGAGAAGGAAAATGTTACGAGAAATCTTAAACAAGTATATGTAATTATTTCAATAAAATGGAGTTATTTTAAGTATAGATATATAGATAATTATAGTACGTGAAAAAATTTAACAAATTTCCTATATAATGCAATCATACATACATATAGTTCCTTGCAGGGAGTTTATTATCGCTTTGAAAATTATAATATTAGGGGAAATCACTTTTAGTAGTAAATTACTCTTGTATGCCTTGTTAATGTAGTGCTTAAAGTACTAATATTTTCAACACCACACGAAAAAAATGTATGGAGTAGATAAAAAAAAACAACACAGAAAGCTATACCAAACAGTCATATTATACTTCCAAAGCATTCCAAACGGGCATTGAGCTCCAAAATTATACTAACCAGGCTAAAACTATGATTACAAAAAAGTCGCTTATTCATAAACAAAAGCATACGTGCATTAAATAATTTAATATTTTGATCACAATTAAAATTTCAATAACAAATAACTAAATGTACGAATGTGTATTTGTATTAAAAAAAGTGCAGCTTACAACTGCAGTTTTGCGACAATGTTTGTTGCGATTTAGTTAAATAGAGTTGTCTGTTTCTTGCTTTTAGTTTAAATATGTTATAGTGAGAGTTTACTCACATTTGCTTACATTCCTAAGTTTTGAAATTTTGTAAGATGTTAATACATTATCATCTGGATCAGCTCCAAATTTTTAATTTACGTATGTATCTATGTAGGTTATCAAAATGTTGATTTTTGAGTATTGACAAGCAAATTAAAAAAGGAAACAGAGTGGAATTGAACTAGTATTCCATCCTTGGTTAAAATAGATAAGTGCTAAAAAAATGTCAGGTGATTCTTTTCTTTACAATATATGTATGTATGAATAAGAAAGGCACTAGCGCATAGTAAATACATACACACATACATATAATAAGAGTGTAAACTTCAAACAATGACTGATGATATTAAAATGCATATGTGGCTGATAACGTAATCTCCCTTCCTTAAAAAAGACAATTTCGAAATTCGAATCCGATTAATTTATGATTATGATTTTAAGCCATGTAACTCTTTTAATTCAACATAGACATTTTGACAAAATTGAAATTTTTAATTATTAATGAAAATATATTCCTCAATATCACCTTTATATGTAGGAAAATATATCAATCATATTTCAACCTAAATATAAATTATACCAAAACGGCATTTAAATTAGACTATTCTTAAATGCGATATATAATTATATATTAATTTCTTTGAGTTTTTTCTTCGTATATTTGATTGTGTGCGAAACTACCTTGTATTCTAATACCACAATAAAAGCATGTAATAAACTGTACAAAATACAATAATAAAATATGTAAAATTGAATACAAAATGTCAAAAAGGTATTTTTTTAATTTCACAGAAAATTATTTCCACTTATTGTTTGATATCATATCCGCTTGAAAACTCTGTGAAACTTTCATCTAGTTACTGCAAAAGAAAGATTTAACGAATTAAGCTTCAGTTTCAGTTTTTTTTTTATATCCATATCTATAACAAAACCGAAGATGGACAAAAAAGCTCCCATATGGCGTTTAAATTAAGCTAATCTTGGAATGGAACATCATCATATTTAAAAAACAATATTTTTAAGTTACTTGAGAATAAGTTACAATTACATCTGAAGCTAAATAGAAGTTGTTTATACCAAAAAGTGTCGATATGGAAGCTAATTTTCATCCTTATTTTGCCAGTTTAAACTTTTTGTTAAATCTGACTTATATATACATATGTAAGTATATGTAAATATGTATCTATGTATATGGGTGATTTAATAGTTTAATCTAAAACTGAAATGCATTTTGTAAATCTCTTTACTAAGGTGTGCTAATTTGTGGTCAAATATATTTTTATATTTAATTGTATTTATCTTGAAAATAATAATTAACTTGTTCTTATTTCTTTTTTATTTTTAGTTTTTAATAAGAAAAACAATGTATCATTATTGAAATAAATTGCAGTTAATCTGACACAACATGTCGTCGAACCCCATTTGTTAATTTAAAACAATATAACTCAAAGTAAAATTGTTTAAATTAACCTAAAAATAGAAATCCATTAAAATATTTCAATATAAAGACGCTAGAAGAAATGCTATAAAAATTTAGAGTAAAACTAAATAGTAATACATATTAAAGAAAAACTAGCAAATATTGATATTAGCAAAAAATTTGCATGAAAGAAGGCGAAAAACAGTGTGAAAAATATTAGTTTTACAAATTCAAATTTTATTTTTCTCATAATTTGGACGTAGAAAGTTGCAATAAAATAACAATTTCAACTCCTAAACAGAAGAAATAAATAATCAGCAAAAGTAACCAGCAATTTACAACAATATCCATCATTATATATACAAGAAATCAATAGAAAATAATAATTTTTAAATTAAAGTTCTATTATTTATTTTAACGTGTCGTCGTGGTGTATTGTTTCAATAGTAATTTAATTTAAAAATGTACAACAAAGACGCAAATTTGCATTCGTTTTAAAACAACAAAATGGATTAAGTAATCGAAGTATTTTTTTATTCGAAAGTAGTAAAGGATTTAAAATCCTTTAACTAATGAAAACGTTTCAAAATAATTTTGAAAAATAAAAAGTAAATTAAGAAACGTATACAAACACTTTGTATTGGATCTAAATAATATAAAGAATATTATCGAGATTTAAGTACGAGAGAGAAAGAGAGACATTTCAATAATTAATCGAGTTAAATAACTGATGGATGGAAATGCCCAAAATATGTTTCACGGAAATCATCAAGGGTACGTTCTCGATTTGATGATTGCAAATATTTTTTTTTTAATGTAAAACTTTAAACTTAAAAATAAACTATAATTATTTTTTAGAGACCCTTACTATCGCTATGATCCTGCCGCGGCTGCTTCATCTCCAAGGGCTATGGGTCCTCCCGGTGGCTATCCCCGTCATCGCGCTCCCCACCCATTGCAACAACAACCACAGTATCCCACTTATCAACCAGCAACTGATAATATTTATGGTTTAAGCGCAGCCGATCAACATGCCGGAATGGGTATGGGGGATTTGAGCGGTTGGGGTGCAGCTCCTTCGGTACCTGGACAGGCTGGGGCTTATCCAGGAACAGGTCTAGGAGCATATGGTCATCCTCCAGCTGGTCCCCCTACACAGCAAAGGCAGTCTTCATCACAATCAAGGTAATTTACTTTTGTATATCAAGAAATTTAATTATGTTATTAAACTTTAAAACCTGCTTGTTAAAGTTACCGGCAGCATATGCCTGCGTATGGTCAACAGGATCCCCAAAAATTACCGTACGCAACACAGCAGAGTATGATGAGTGGCTTATTGCAGCAATCAGGCGCAAATGTTGGTCCACCCGGTTACGGAGCTTTGACACAACAACCACAGCAGCAACAACAACCACCGCCACCACAGCAACAACAGCAACAAAGTCAACAGTCACGTTTGCCACAGCACTATCCACAAGCCCCGACGCAGCATCCACTATACCCCGGCGCTCCTGCACAAGGACAGCCTGGTAGTACCAGTGGGACAGGAGTTCCCAGTGGTACACAGGGTTATGCACATAGTCCTTATGGCACACCAATGCAACACCAACCCGGCAGATCATCTCAACATGTTGGTTATGGTCATACTGGTCTAGAACAACCAAGTCCGTATGGGCAACATGTACCAGGTGGAGCAGCAACGCCTGGTGGTGTTCCCACACATCATTTGACAGCCCAACAGCAAGCTGGGCAATTAGCATCACACCCTTCCCCACATATGGTTAGTACAGGATCGCAACAACAACAACAGCAACAACAACAGCAGCAGCAGCAAACACCATCTGGCATGCAACATGGTGTACCTCCAGGTTTGGGCACTCCCCAACAGCAGCAACAAACTTCTTCACATATACTACAAAGTCAACAGCAACAGCAGCAGCAGCAACAACAGCAATCCCAAAATCACGTCGGCCTAATGCAGGGATCCACACAACATCAACAATTGCCGCCCCCGCATGCAATGGGCGTACCGCCAAATTATGGTGGTCACCATCAACAACAGCAGCAACCGCAGCCTCAACCGCCACCAACACAGCAGCCAGTCAGTGGAGCTCCTCCGTATATGACAGCTTCGGGTAAACATCAAACAACAGCATCGCCGCAATATAGAGCACCCTTTCCACAGCTCTCTCCACAAATGTCTCCCCGTCAACCGACTATGTCTCCACATCCCCAAATGTCACCCAGACCTGGCATGAGTCCCGCGAAACCACCACCCCCTACACAGCAGCAGCAACAGCAGGGACCATCGTCGCAGACTCAACAACAGCCCTCCGTCAATTCACCAAGCCAACAGCAACAACAACCCACACACCACAGTATTTCTGGCATGGTAGGTTTGACTTCGCCCAGGCAGCCAGCGGGAAGTAGGGGACCCGAACAGGCTAGTTCTAAAGCGAGTTCCGCCCCGGTGAACACATTACAAGCTTTGGAACAAATGGTTATGCCTGGCCAGGGTATTCCAGCAGGTCCAATGGATTATCCCTCCGCGTATCGTCAAGCGGCAGCACAGCACGGTCCTATGGGACCAAGATTGCCAGTATCACCACAACATCATCAACAGTGGTCTGCCCATTTGGGTATGCAACAAAGTCAACAACAGCCGCCTCCAAATCCCATGAGCGTTGGCCAAATGACGGCACCGCCACAAATGCCGCATCCACAGCAGCAGCAGCATCAGCAGCAGCTAAGTATGTACGGGCAACCGCCACCGCCGCCAACCCATCATCAGCAGCAACAACAGTCGACATCGCAACAGCAGCCACAACAACCGCCAACGCAACAGCAACAACAACAGCAAACTGTTGCGCAAACATCAACTTCGCATGGTGGTCATTTGGCTACATCTGCATCGCAGACAAATCAACAACAAGTTACTCCACCTCATGTACAGCAGCAACAACAACAGCATCAGCAACAGCAGAAGCAGCCGCAATGGAATGAACAATTGCAGCATTCCATTAATGACATAGTGGGTAAGACTTCAAACTCTCAGCAACAGCAGCAAACCTCTCATACCAGCACTATGTCGCCCATGCTTCACCAACCAGGTGGAATGACTTCAATGCATTTGATGTCATCTGCTTCTACAGGTCATCATCAAATGACACCGGATCCCCACCATACTTCGCAGGAAACGCAAATGTCTCAAACAACACATTCGAATCAACAGCCACAACAACAACAGCAAATGCAACATGTGCAGCAATCTTCTTTACAGCCTCCCTTACATATGCAACAACAACAGCAGCAGAAACAACAAAGTCCCCACCCCCATCAACAGCAACATAGTCCTCATCCCCATCAACAACAACAACAAAGCCCACATTCCCATCCTCCTCAACAAAGTCCTCATGCTCTCCAACAACAGCAATCTCCATTACATCAAACTCAACAACAGCAGCAACAACAAAGTTATCAACAGCAGCAGCAACAGCAACAACATCAGCCACAATTCAATTCACAAGATCCTTTCTCAACAATGATGCAGCAGCAACAGCAACAACAAGAGCAGCAGCAGCAGCAACAACAGCAGCAGCAACCAGCACCACAGCCAACACAAAATGAAGCGCCAACATCTGTTTCTGCTACTCCGGCAGCAACAGCAGCCACACCGATAACGCAACAACCACAACATACAACGCCAGCAGTCAATACTATGTCGCCATCTCATGTGCCCTCACCTCTCACAACAATGTCGGCAACGGTATCCAACTCTCAGCCAGCTCAACCGCATGCAACACAACAACCTTTAACTCCATCTACACCAACACAACATCATCTGATCAGTGGAATACTTAATGAAACTGCCAATTCAAATGATTCATCAACACTTGCCGTCGCAGCCAATGACAGCAACAACAGCAGCAGTAATTCTTCGACCAACAGCACAGTTAACAATCATCCCACATCAATACATGACAGCAACTCACAAAGTTCTATTAACAGCAATAACAATACTCCTGCGACTTTAAACGCCATAGAAACAAGTATGGGAGCCACCAGTACAGGTCTTTTAAATTCCAATTCAAATTCAGGTACTAATGCGGGAATTGTAACATGTGGGGGAAGTAACAGTGTGGGGGGAGGTATTTTGGATAGCGCTGGCGCTAGTCTATTCGACAATAACTCCATGTCTTCAAACAGTGGAGTTGTTAATACCCATGTATCTGTCTCATCCACTGCTGCGGCGGCCATAATGGACAGCAATTCACAAAGTTCGTTTATGGGAGCCATGGCAGGCCAAGATTTTAGAGAGGAAAAGTCAGCGGGAAAATCTAAAGAGCCAGATGAAACGACGATGGAGAGATCAGAAACGGCTGCTTCGCCGCCAAATACAAAATCTGAAGCGACAATAAATGAAGACACTAGTGGCTCAAAGGAAATGCCGCCGAAGGTTTCCGAAGAGGAACAAACATCTTTAGCGCTCAAGCAAATTCAATGTGTTGAACAAGAATCGGTTGTTGCCTCAGTGACGCCAAGTGAAACAACAACTGAATTGAAAGCGGCAGAAATAACAGCAGTGACAGAAATCACAAAAGATGAGACTAATAGCGAAATAAAATCGCAGGAAAAAGTGGACTCTTCGGCAATGAATATATCTCAAAAAGAGTCACCAACACCAACTTCAACGCCATTGCCAACTGCAACCCCAATACCAAATCAAACACAAATTCCTCCTGTAATAAGTGAAGCTACGCTGTTGGGGCAAACTCCCGCACAAGCAGCCTTACAGTCTATACCTCCGCGTCTTTCTCATCCGGCCATGGGACAACCTTCAAATCAACTTCCCAGCTCACTGACGGGAATGATGCCTCCTCATGCTCCACCACCTTCTTCCCTTGTTTTGCCGCCAGGACCTGGAATGACAGCTATGGGCTATGATGGCACGCCTGTAGGCCCCACAACGGGCCAGTCAACTATAACACCTCATAGTTTGCCCCCGCATTCCATGATGCCGCCATATCCACCGCCGCCATCATCACAGGGCGGTCCTCAGGGGCAACATATGGGCTATCCTCCATATCCTGTGCTTCATCAGCAAGAAATAGCGGCTTTGCAACAACAACTGCAGGAACTATACTGTATGCCACCGCAACACGATCACCAAGAGAAAATTATGCGAATACAGGAACGTCTAAACATCGTGCAGCAGCATGAAATTACAGACCAATGCGCAGGTGGACCGCAATGTCTACTGTATCAGTCGATGCCACCACAGATCTATGGACCAGCTGCTATTCACCAGGCGCAAATGATAGAAACTCCACAAGTTTCGAGCACAACAGGTAGAGGAAGGGGTAAGGGAACAAACAAACCTCGAAAACCACGATTGAAAAAAGGCGAAAAGGGTCTACTAGCTTCTAGTAGTGAATTAATGGATATAAGTGGTAACGTGGTAGTTCAACAATCGTCAATCCCACCGAACCAATTGCCTGTGTCTGAAGATTGTGTAACACAAGGTGCTGGTGATACTTCAGTAGTTGGAATGGCGGAGTATCATGAAGGAAGTGGTGGAGATCATTCCCAAGATGTACACTCGGCAAACGAATTGGACACATCTACAGATGGTACCGGAAAGAAAAAGAAACCACGGAAACCGCGAACACCAAAAGATCCAAATAAACCTCCGAGAGAAAGGACACCTAAAGCTAAGAAAATGAAAGGCGCGCCGGCGGAGGGTCAAGAGGGAGTAGAATCAACTCCAGGCAGTGTAGGTCGTAAACGTCAAACCGGTGGTACCCGCAAAAAGAAATTGTCCGATGAAACGGACAATGAGAAACCTGCAGTTTTACCAGAAGGCAGTGAGAATGATGATAATAAACCTTTGGTGCCAAAAACTCAAGCTGGGGAAGGCGCAGAGTTATATGGCGACGGGGATAATAAACCTGAAACTACTACAATGGATGTGGATGTGAAATGTTCAACTGTGGATGGAGAGTCGCCTGATTATGATGATATACCGGTATCCAAAATTCCCAAAGGAGAAGAGGGTGGGCAACATGAGCCAGGCGATGAAACCATAGACTCAATTCCTGATTCTGCTGGTGACTCCACTACAACTCCTAGCAGAAGAAATAAGAAGAGACGTGGCCGAGCGGCCAATAGTAACCAATCTGAGGATGGCGAGGCTAGACCCGGCCGTAGAAGGTCTCAATTATCGGCTAAAGCTTTGAAAAAGAGACGCAATAGAGGTCGTATAGTCCCCGAATCGGATGGTGAAGACGATAATCTGCAAGCCACACCGCCACCATCTCCCCCACTCGACAACGAGCTAGACACCAGCAAACGCAGGTCATCGCGTAATACTCAGCGTAAAAAATACATTGATGATGTTATGCTTAGATTCTCAGATGATGAAAGTGAGTCACTGTTGGCGTCCTCGCCACAGAAGAAGGAAAAGAAAACCGCATCAAGCGCAGCTTCGACTTCAGCTGCTGCTGCTCTGACAGCCTTAGCTCCTAGTGGTAACTGTAGTGATAATGAAAAAGGTGAACAATTAAATTCTTCGCAAAAATCTGAAGGAGGCCAAGAACTACCATCTACTACTGATGACAAATCTAATAACGCCGAAGATCTGCCAGGAGGAGAAGCTACCTCAAGCACGACATGCTCAGCTACGTTCCTTAATGAGAAAAATGAAAAATCACAAGAAGCTCCACCGCCAGCTTCAGCCAAACCAAACTACGTATATATTAATACCGGGGATGAGGATAGTATGGTGGTACAATATGTATTGGCAGTAAGAATGGGTAAGCGAGAACTACTGCCTGAGCCACAACCGCGTCCACCAACACCAAAAGTAAAAGAAGAAAATACTACTCCCGGAGAAGAAAATTCTACTCCTGCAGAAGAAAATACTACTCCCGAAGAAGAAAATAAAAAAACTGAGGAAGATGTGCATGGTAGCGAAGCTACAAAATCAGAAGAGCGTGAAATGAAGTTTGAAAAGAAAGATATAGTAAAAGCTGATGAAATGCATGAGGAATCCGTAAAAGAGAAAGATGTATCGAAACAAGAAACTGAGGTTGAAGCTAATAACCAAAATGCAGGTGTTGAGAACTCTAATTCTAAAACAGAAGATGAAAAGTCCATTACAGAAGAAAAAATGGAAGTAGATGAAAAACAACTTGAAATCACAGAAGACGACGAAGAAAAAGTATCGCATGAGGAGAAAGGAGCTGAAAAAGATATGGAAAAAGAAGAAAATGTTGAAACAGTAGAAGAACAATCGGAACAGAAGATCATTGAAACAGATAAAAGTTCTGTGAAGGCAGCCGAAGAAACAATGAAAATAGATGAAGACGTTGAAAACAAAATGTACGAGCAAGGGAATGATGAAAGTAAAACACAAGAAACAAACAAAGAAAATGGCGCAAATATTGAGACTATAGCTGAAGAAAATAAGGAAGAACAAGTCCTAAAGGTGTCTAAAGAAGAACCAATGGAAATTGACTCTACAGATGAAGACAAAAAGTCAACTAGTGATAAAACTAAAAAAGAAGAGCATGAAGTGCCAAGCTCTTTAATTTCTCTAAAAGACGATAACATTTTTGAAAATCAGGATGTGAAAAAAGTCAAAGATAATGAGGACAAAAGTAAACCAGAACCTGTATATATAGAAGTAGAAGAATATTTAGTTAAATATCGTAATTTCTCCTATCTCCACTGCGAATGGCGTACTGAAGAAGAACTTTTTAAAGGTGATCGACGTGTAGGAGCTAAAATACGTCGTTTCCAACAGAAGCAAGCACAACAATTGAACGTTTTCGAAAATCTCGAAGAGGAATATTTTAATCCTGACTTCGTTGAGGTGGATCGTGTTCTCGACATGTCCGTACATACTGATGAACAAACAGGAGAAACTACCAAACATTATTTGGTTAAATGGAAATCATTGGCATACGAAGATTGTACATGGGAGTTGGAAGAAGATGTCGATAAAGACAAAATTGAACAGTATATTCGTTACAACAAAATACCACCCAGAATTGAGTGGAAGAGTAAAAAAAGACCTTTGGCAGACCAATGGAAAAAGTTAGACAAGACCCCAATTTACAAGGGTGGTAATACTTTAAGGCCTTATCAGTTAGAAGGTTTAAATTGGCTAAAATTCTCTTGGTACAATTCACATAACTGTATATTGGCCGACGAAATGGGTTTGGGTAAAACTATACAAAGTTTGACATTTGTCCACTCTGTCTACGAGTACGGAATTAGAGGACCCTTCCTGGTTATTGCACCTCTCTCAACTATACCCAATTGGCAGAGGGAATTTGAAAGCTGGACAGATATGAATATCGTGGTATATCATGGATCAGTAACAAGTAAGCAAATGATTCAAGATTATGAATTCTTTTTCAAAACCGAAAGTGGCAAAATTCTTAAGGAGCCAACAAAGTTTAATGTATTGATTACTACATTTGAAATGATTGTGACCGATCACATGGATTTGAAGAATTTTAATTGGCGTCTTTGCGTCATTGATGAGGCTCATCGATTGAAAAATCGCAACTGCAAGCTATTGGATGGTTTGAGGCAGCTGAATTTAGAACATAGAGTCTTACTTTCGGGTACGCCTCTGCAAAACAATATGAGTGAACTGTTCTCTCTACTTAATTTCCTCGAACCCAGCCAATTCTCTTCGTCGGAGGAATTTATGGCTGAATTTGGCAGTTTAAAAACTGAAGAAGAAGTAAACAAGTTGCAGGCGCTTTTAAAGCCAATGATGTTGAGAAGATTAAAGGATGACGTCGAAAAGTCATTGGCACCTAAAGAAGAAACTATTATAGAGGTGGAGCTGACAAACATACAAAAGAAATATTACCGTGGTATTTTGGAGCAAAACTTCGCTTTTTTAAAAAAAGGCACAACTTCAGCCAATATACCGAATCTCATGAACACCATGATGGAGCTAAGAAAATGCTGTATACATCCTTATCTGCTTAATGGAGCAGAGGAGCAAATACAATATGATTATCGCCATCAACATGGAGAAGATCCCGAGTCATACTATAAAAACATAATACATTCTTCTGGTAAAATGGTATTGATTGACAAACTGTTGCCTAAATTGAAGGCAAATGGTCACAGAGTGTTAATATTTTCTCAAATGGTTAAATGTCTAGATATATTGGAAGATTACCTTATATATCGTAAATATCCATTTGAGCGTATAGATGGTCGTATACGTGGCAATCTGAGACAAGAAGCAATCGATCGTTATTCCAAGCCGGGGTCTGATAGATTCGTTTTCTTGCTGTGCACTAAGGCTGGTGGATTGGGTATTAATTTAACGGCTGCTGATACTGTCATCATATATGACTCTGACTGGAATCCTCAAAATGACTTACAAGCTCAGGCCAGATGCCATCGCATTGGTCAACGAAAAATGGTTAAAATTTATCGTTTATTGTGTCGTAACACATACGAACGTGAGATGTTCGATAAGGCATCGTTAAAATTGGGCCTCGATAAGGCTGTGTTACAGTCCATGAACACACACGCCTCCAAAGATGGCGGCAACAAACAGTTGACGAAGAAAGAAATTGAAGATCTTTTAAAAAAGGGAGCTTACGGTGCTGTAATGGATGACGATAACGCAGGCGATAAATTTTGTGAAGAAGATATTGATTCTATTCTTAAACGTCGCACTCAAGTCATAACAATGGAACAGGAAAAAGGTTCAACTTTCTCTAAGGCCTCATTTGCCGCGTCTGGCAATCGTTCTGATATTACCATAGACGATCCAGACTTTTGGACTAAGTGGGCTAAAAGGGCTGATATCGATCCAGACGCATGTGAAAAGGACGAGACTGAAGACCTGGTTTTGTCTGAACCCCGACGTAGAACACAGATTAAACGATATGGTCACGAAGATGTTATGGAAATCAATTCGGAAGACTCTTCAAATGAGAATAGTGACGAAGAAGGCGGAATTGGTTTGCGATCGACAAGAAGATCACGCAAAGAAAAACGTGAAAGGTGTCGCGAAAAGAAAGCGAATGATGAGTATATACCTAGAGAGAGAGATGCATTGGCCGCTCTTGGTCTAGAGGAAATTCACTATGGCAACTGGGCCAAATCAGAGTGCTTCAAAGTGGAGAAGGGCTTATTATCATTTGGGTGAGTATTATTATAATGCATTCTAAAAACAAGGAAGATAAGATCTACTACTCAATAACATTTATTACCATACTTGCATCAATTTTTCGTTTACATTTCTTTTGTGTATTATCTAGTTTCATTTTCAATATAGAAATTTTTCGTCTTAGCATTTTCTCTTCCTTCTCCAAAGCCAACACTTCATCTTTTTTTTCGATATACTGATTTATACTGGGCGCTTCGAAACGTTCCAATTGACTGCGCAAGTTTTCTAATATTAAAATATCTTTTTCGTTCTCTTTTTCCACAGTATTGGCTTCTTTTTCCAATTTAGTTATGCCTTTAGCCACTTCAAGGGTTTTATTATTAATTTGCTTCGACTCTTCATCAATATCCATCAGTGTTTGTCTTTCTTCTGCCAAGGAGAGCGCAGCTTTACCTGTAACTCCTTTTAAACCGACCATATGGGCATTTTTGTCTTCTAAATCACGTAATAGTTCCGAGCGTCGTATCATTAATTTTTCGAAGTCTACAGCCGTGAGTATACCGCTCAGATCAGCTTTAGTGAGCAGGTCATTACGTAAATGTTGGCAATGCTCTTGTAGAGCGGTTATCTTTAAGCGCATAGTCGCCAGTAGAGCTCGTGCATTCTTTACCCAATTGTTAACAAATTTCCTGAATTTACGATCCAATTGTTTTTCTGAGGCTTCATTCAAAAATGCTATGTCGTCTTCGTCGCGTAAAAAATGAAGTTCGAAATTTTTAGCTGTTTCTTGAGTTTCCACTTGCAATATACGCATTTCCTCCATATGACCGCGTAAAACTTTTATTTCTTGAGAGGCTATTATAGGACAAAAAGACATGTGCATGAAAATTAAAAGCAAATAAATATTCCAATAGAAGGCTAAAAGGTTTTTCTTAGACAATTTTAACGAAAGAATTAAAAGAAATTTTCCTACTTTAGTTTTCATTAAAACGTACTACCACAAACAATATACGCATCTAAAATATGTATATTTATCATAAATAAAAAAATTTAGAAAAATATAAAATCGTGGTAAGCTTAAAGAAGCTAGAAAGATTTTCTCCAACGGACTAATTTGATTTCTGTGACATGTCTGCATAATAAAGAATGTATTTAGTTCATTCTTCCTAATACTATGTTTATGCATATAATAGCATAAACTTCAGCTTAAATAAAATGAAACTATACGCTATTAAAAGGAATTGTTAAACTGTAAATTTCTGTTATTTGCAGATTGTAAAATTTTGCTCACCCGTTCTCTCCATTTCGCGTACTCTCTTTTCAACATCATTTGCAAGTTTTTCAGCTATCTCAGATTTAGCTCGGAAATTTAATTTATACTCCTGAATGTTTCTCTTCTGCGATGCCATGGATAAAGAATCCTTAAATGACCTTGATAATAAACTTTTCGATCTATAACCCAGTAAACTAGTTCCTGTCATTATTGACGCTCCAATCGATTTAGTCGATCTCGATCCTCGAGCCGAAGAAATTTTTGTAGCACGACACTTTTCTAAACCAATCAATAGTTTTGGATCGTTTTTCTGTAGAAAATCAATTAAGCAATAATTTTCTAACTGCGCCATTCCCAACTCATGATTTATATTCTGAACAGCGCGAAATAATTCTAATACGTCAATCTTTGCTAAACGTTCATTTTGTTCCTCTTCAGTTGCATCGAAAAATGTATGCAGTTGCAAACTGTTGACGAAAGTTTCCAAGGCTAAATCATTGCTATCAAAATCATTGGTGGTTTGAGATGGCACCCCTCGCGGTGTCAGTGTACCACCGGTTAAATTTGAAAATTTTGATGACATGTTTTTATATTTTGTATATTAAAAAAAATAATAATAAGTAATAGAAAATATATTTTTATTGAGGTCTATTGGCAATTCACGTTCAATATGTCTTGATTATTTTCTTTTTATAATGACATATTTTCATTTCATATTTGTTTTACAATTATGAAAGGTGTATGGCATGTGTATCCCAACTAGTTTTTTAATTTTTATTGATAGCATGTTTCTATACCTTTTGACGATTTTTAAAAATGAAGTTCAAAAAAGAATGATCGTCTTCTTTATAAAAACTTATGATCTCTATTATTTAGGATACATGATTTTTACCGTCTTATTTGCATTTATAAATTCGATTTATTTTTTTAGGTTAATGTTTTATTTATTTTAAAACAAATATCCTGAAGATGGTACCCGAAGAGTACAGAAATATTGATAAATAAAATTAAAAAAGAGAGACTATAAGCTTAGAAAAATAAATTAAATTTATAAATATTATTTAGGATATTCTTTTCAACTAATCGTTTGGACAATTAAAGTTTCAAAATATCAATATATGAACAGCTAAACCGACAAAAAAAAATCGCCCTTATTCTAGTTGTCAACACCGACAATTAACGATGTTGTCTAGTGTTGCCTACTTCAATTTGTCATTCCAGTTGTCGTTATCGGAAATTGTCGTTCGCTATCAATATGAGTTTCGCATTCTATAATAAAATGTGACGGCGATATTGTGTTGAGTCGGCACTGATTTTGTCGTCGCCATTTTAGATAACGACTTGAGCTGTTTTGAAGCAATAAAAACTTAACTATGGAAAAACAGGAAAAAATTAAAGTAACAAATACAAATCGGTTTGAAAAATTAGTGGAAGAATTACAGAAAAATCTCTCTCTTGTAGTGGGATTTCGTAGAGGTACTATTCCCAGCAATTTTAAAGCGCAGTGAGAAGAAATAGGAAAAGTATTAAATTCGCTTGGTCCACCGATAAGATTAGGAGATGGATGGCAGAAGGTAAGAAAAAATGGGCGCATATAATGCATTCCTAAAGGGAGTTTTGAATGATCAGTCCGTAGAAGCGGAAAATGCATTACAAAGAGAAGCGGAAACACAAAGATTTCATGTGTTCTACGGATTCAAATAAAAAAGTGCACAGCGAAATAATACAGCCTTCAACGCCTCCGCAAAAGGAAATCAATGCCCAGCTGGACAAAAAAATAAAAAATAACACTACCAATAATTATAAAAAGAAATGTGACTGTATTAGTCACAGTGAGTTACTAAATAAGCATAGTACTGAGCAGGCAGAGCTGTTGACGGACACTTCCAATTTTCTTTCCAATACCAGGTTTTTTTTATTATTTTCTCATCATCGCTGGAAGCACAACTTGCTTCACAAATAAAAAACATTTTTAATTATTAATTTACCTTTCCCACAAAATATCAAACTATATACGTCAACTAACTTAAATATATAGAGATGTGTTTTTTTTAATAAAAAAAATCGATAAAATGGCAACGTCGTTGCAGGGTTGTTACAGAATGCAAATATTTTATTGAATTGATATTGATGTCGATACATAATGATGTTGACTTAAAAATGATGACGATGTTGCCGACACCAAACAGAATAAGGGTGAATAATTTTTTGAAATTTTATTGTTTGTAGTTGGTTTAGCTGAGTCTATGCCTGCATTTCATTGGCGCTAACCAAATCATCAGTACCTCCTTTGGCCAAATCATTTTTGAAAAACATTCAAATTATACACAAATAATGTTTTGTTGGAAAGCCTTTCTGGTACACTATAGGTTTTTGATGCTCGGAATAGATTCAACCAGTTTTTCGTATAGTCTATAATGATTTCATTCCACTCTTCCAAGAAAGCCATACGCTTTCTGTAATGTTGTGATCTGGTGATTGGGATGTAGTTTTCATTAACGGCGTCCAACCCATTTTCCACTATTCCAACCGTAGGTTTATATCATTATCTTTATACAAAAAAAAAAAAAAAAAAAAAAAAAAAAAAAAAAATTACCCTTTTTCCGAGTTTCTCAGCATCTTGTTTCAGATTTCCTCATGCTGAGACCAGCGTCGAATTGTTTGAATTGTGTATTCTTAAATGCAACGTTGCTTATTCGGTACGCATCGAATGAATTGTATTATATGAAACAAATTTTGTACACTCGAGACGTTAAGGCCGAGGCTACACAATGATATTTACTTGAGGGGAGCGGTAGGCGGCAGAGCTGCCTGTTTGAGCGTCGTATAGCTTTTGACTGAACTACTGGCTCCAAAGGCTAAATTATGGCGAATTTAACCATTTGTATATAAAGATTTACAAATTTACACAAAGATTTGTGGCAATAGTAGATAACGTATATATGTCTGTAAAATCCTTTAACGTCGTTGGGAAAAGGTAAAACCAATTTTTTTTATTTCAAATCGAGTTTAAAATTTCTCCAAATTGTCATATGAATGGTAATTGACTGCAGATGACAATTTCTGTTGTTTGCCGCTGAGAAATCATCTAAAAATTAATACAAGTTCTATTGCCGAACTACGCCACTCTGCTGCTCATTCTAAAGTGTTTAATTTGTAGTTGAAATTTTGAGAGACAAAAAATATGTACAAGGTGACACAAAGTAATATAATTTAAATTGTCTGCCATTTTATTATAAACGAAAAACAAAGAGCTCTGTTTTCATAAAAAGTTTATTTGATAGTGTAAAATTTATGACAATAATTAAAAAAAATTATATCGCTCAAGTGGCCACCTCCTAAGTTGAAGCATAATGGTGCTCGGCGTTTTGAATTGTTGCTGGCAAAACATCTGGCACCCAACTCAAATTATGACATTACTCTTGAACCACCTTGTACATAAGTATGTATGTATGTATAGTTTTTAAATAAGAGAATATGGTTCTCTTTTTGATTAACATTTGTTATTATTTCTATTTAAACTTTTTTATATTTTTTTTATACATATAACTAAAAAAATTACATATGAGATTGGGTACGGCCGAAGGTATAACACCAACTTCTTCATTTTAAATATGATGACAAGCCATGCTACTAATATTGAGAAAACTTTGGGTTTTCGCTGAGAAAAAAATCTCACTTAAACTGACTGAAAATTACAAAATATTTTTGAATAATTATTCAAATAATTTTCTAAAATTATTTATTAATAATATATTAAATGTTTTTTTTTTCTTAACAGCTGGGGACGTTGGCCGGAAATCTTGGAATTGGGACAATTTAAGCGTGGGTGGCGGGAAATTGATGTCGAAGATTGTGCCCGAATAATCGTAAGTATTAAATATATTCTATAGATATGAAGGACAAATAAATTTACTAAAAATTTAAATTAAAGTTGGCTAACTGTAAAACGAAAATTTTTCAAAATATGTATATGTATATTTAGAACACTTTCTACACAATTAAAATTCTCTTCAATGGTGGAATAGAATATGGCTATAATTTAAACCGATAAAAGAAAAGAAAAATAATGTCCGTAATTAAAGTTGGGGGGCTAACAGCAAATTGCTATAATCTCAATAATAAATAAATATTTATTTATTTGACTTTTCACTACGTCTTCGTGTGAATCATTTCTGAATATTAATGAAGATATGATTAAACTCCAGTAATATGTATTACCGTTTATAGGCACTATTTCGATTCTTTTTTTATCAACTTCATGAAACTTGCTAAAGAAAATTGTATTTTGTTACTATTTCCCTTTATGGGAAATGGTATAAGCAAAAAGTTGGGAATCTTTTGATGCGAAATGCTGGATTTTTGTTCAGTAAATTATCTTCTACAGAAAAATGGTAGTTTATGTGCATTTTGCGTTAATTGTGTTGTAGATGATTTATTTTTATAAATACTCGTATTTTACTGTTGGCAGCTGTCAGGATTTCCTAAGAATTGTCCATCGTAAATTTTTTTGTCCATTAAATTTTGCTTCTTGCTTCAAATTTAAAGCATAAGAAAAAATATTTGAAAATTGAAATTTATTCCATACAACGCAAATGTCGGGATTTTCCCAGAATTACCCCTTCCGCGTCTCGCTTCAAAATTAAAGCGCAAGAAAAAATGATTGAAAATTTTAAATTTATTTTTTCTAAAGACTTGATAAGTGCGCATAATTTTAATGTCATATACAACTGTTTCACCATTATCATTATTCCGAAAAATTATCCTTTCAGATAAAGTTTAAAAATTTACCGCTTGTCGGCATAAAATATTGGACTTTACACTTTTTTTAAGTTTGTCTGTTATTGCCGGATTTTATACATTAACACGTAAAGGAAATTTTCGTTCGAACACTTACATACGATTATATTGGGAAAAAGTTTTTATTTTTGATAAAAAATGATTGAACAGAATTTTTCGTTTTAACTTACAAATGAATTTTTAATTTATAAATTGTAAAATGCATTTAAGTCTTAATGAAGTGAAATTTCAATTGAACTTTGAAATCTATTTTTCCAATTTTAAACTTATTTGAAATATTCCGTTTTAAGATTGAATAAAAATTTAAATAATTGCATCTAGATTTATTTAAAAAAAATACTCGAAAATTTCATTTTTTATTTTCATTATTGTTTTTTTTTTACAAATAAGCCTTTTTTAGTTTAAATTTTAGATTTATTTAGTTGTGCCTTTTAAAATTGGCGAATGGCATTCAAATGATGATTACCATGCTAATGTTGAGGAAACTTAAGGTTTTCGCTGAGCACAACACTAAGAACTTCTCACTTAAATCTGATTGATATATATAGTATATGAAAAAGACTCAAAGCCGTTACCACGAATTAAACTAATAATTAAAAAAGGAAATTTATGTATTTTTTACATACATAAATGAAGAAACATGCACCATGTACTTACATGAAGAAGACTGTAAATTTAAGCAGTTTTAAAAATAATGAATATATAAAAATATCTAATTTAAAAAAAGTTATGACGCAGCAGCCTAAGATTTATGTTAAAATGTTTTTTAAATTAAATTTTTTTTATTGTTATTTCGTTTCGCTGTGTTCAAAGTGTTGTACAATTTTGCAATTTAAAGTCTTAAACTTTTCGTATTGTATATAAAAATATTTTCTATATTGTTGATTCTTATTTTATTGCAAATTGCACACTTTCAAACTCAGCACATGACAATAAAGTAGTGTTTTTTTTTTATTTTCTAAAACATGAATAGATGATCCAACCTAAAGAAAAATAAAATAGACTCACGTTAAGTATAAGGACTAAACTAAAAAAACCATAATTTAGAACATCCTTGCAATACAAATAAAGATATTGTGAAACACACGGACTGAAATAAGAGGAATTTTTATGTAGATTAATAAACTATAAAGTATTTAATGGTTAAAAGGACAGTTCGTAAAATATTAAGCGAAAAACTTGTGTAAATAATGCAAATACTAAATGTAACTATACCTTTGATCTAGAGCTTGCAGAAAAAAGTAAGATGCCATCATATTCAGCACTCTTAGGCCGAGGCCACGCAATGAGCGGCTGAGCAACAAAAAATTAAAACATATGGAATATTACTGAAGTGACCACGCAATGAGCGGCTAAGCGGCATTTCTGAGCAGCTAAGTGGCGCCGCTCAAGAATAGAACTTGTTCTAATTTTTAGTTGATTTCTGAGCGGCGAAGTATAAACATGGCAAAAGTGAATGCGGAGCTTATAATTTCATCTGTACAAAGCAGACCGCTATTATGGAAATTTGCGTAGATTTGTATATAAATGGTTAAATTCGCCGTAATGTCGCCTTGCTTGATTTATAGGGTGAACACCAAATCTTCTTTTTTTCTTAAAAGCATTAAATTCTTATAAATATGTATACGATTTTCTCGTAAAAACATTAAACCAAAGATGTTAAGTAATGATTACATAATGCTAATGATTGCTAATTAACCTTCTTTGTGAAATTCTCTACTTCATTAAACAATTAGAATTAGTTCAACTAATTCCCATTATATAATTGAAATTTTTATTCCAATGGTAAAACTAATTGCAATTAGTTGCCATTAGCAAAAAAAAAAAAAAATGGTTTACCTTTACAATTAGAAATCTAATTGACTTCTGCTAACGCAATTAGATATTCAATTAGCTCGAATTAGAATCAATTATTTTGATATACATATATGGTATTTTTAGTAAATCAGATTACATTTTTGCAGAAGAAAGTACTGCTTCATTGTCAAAATTGACAGAGGAGGCTGAAAGCCTGCATTTTATTTCGAATATGATGCATCAATATTTGAATGATGCTGATAAAACTTCCAATATATGGTCCAAATATCCTACATATTCGAAATAAAATGCAGGCTTTCAGCAAAAATGCAAAAAATGTAATCTGATTTACTAAAAATACCATATATGTATGTATATCAAAATAATTGATTCTAATTCGAGCTAATTGAATATCTAATTGCATTAGCAGAAGTCAATTAGATTTCTAATTGTAAAGGTAAACCAATTTTTTTTTTTTGCTAATGGCAACTAATTGCAATTAATTTTACCATTGGAATTAAAATTTCAATTATCTAATGAGAATTAGTTGAACTAATTCTAATTGTTTGATGAATTAGAAAATATAAACCAATTGCATCAATTGCTAATTCTAATTGAAATTTAACATGTATGCATTAAAAAAACCTCTCTTGACAATGGCATTTTAACAACTAACCGCTCAGAAATGACGCTCAGTAATAAGCCACTTGCCGCTCAAACTCTCCGCTCATTGCGTGGCATTGGCCTTAGTTTAACCAAATGCTGTAAATGAACATAAGTCTGGAAAATTGTTCGGTGTTCCCCTGTATTATACTCGCAAACAGCTCTACTGAGAGCAAAGAAATCTTTCTACAAAGGCTACAAAACCGCTGAACTAAGGATAGTTCTATGTAGGAAGATTAACACGAGTTTGTTAAATTTTTTGGTTCCTTTGTGTCAAGAGTATATTAATTTTAAAAGCAATATCTAATGTTCCATGTTACTGATTTAAAAATGTATTATTTGAAACCTTTTCACATTTTCTGGGTATTTGTTCAAACAATATTATCAATACAGTGGAAACGGATTTGGCTTTTTTCAAACTTTTTTTAATTAATATAGTGTATACATTAATGTATTATGTAATGTAATTAATCTTATATTATTCTCTATTTTTCAGCTCCTCTATTGTTTACAAGTCTACAAGGGTGATGAGAAGATTAAGACTTTCATTTGGGATCTAATAACGCCTACCGAAGATGGTGAATTACAAAAAATTAGCCGTGATCATAGTGGTCTCCATAATTTGGTGCCACGAGGTAGGAATGCAAAAGGTATGGTAAACAAATAGATACAAACACACGCACTTATTTGAAGACAACTCGCTCAAATGAACATAAAACAACTGCACGGATGTAGTTAAACTTTTCTTTTAATTAAAATAAATAAACGCGGGCAACAAAATGTAAAAAAGCACGCATTGAAAACACACTCACATATAAAATCCTTTAAAACTTTGAAATTTTCCATATAGTAAAAGGGTTGGCTTTCAAAAATTCTTTCCTCAATCGGTGTAATTTATTAACAGATCTTTATTTCCGTTTGTACTAATTTTCCCTTAGCTTAACTGAATTAAAAAGATTAAACAATTTTCTAAATTTCTAAAACATAAAAAAGTAAATCTATAATATAGTCTTATATTTGATATTGCGTTAAAAATTAGGAGAAAATTTCATTTTTTTAATAAAGAATATTGTTTTATTGTTACAATAGAACAACGACAGTTTAGAGAGTAAAAAATTACAAAAATATTAAACGTTGTTGGTATAAACCTTAAATAATTATTATGAATAAAGAGGTACTTAGCTGTCATAACAATTACGAAAAAAAACTTAAATTTATTAAGAAGTTTTAAAAACTGTCGTCTATTACGAATAAGTAAATTGTCTTCCATAATCATTCTATAATAATTATTAAAGTTTTTTGTGTTATTGGTAAATATTTTATTACCATTAGAAGTATCCAAAAACAAATATCTTTATAATGGTTGGGACAGAGTTACATTTTTTACTATTTGTACGAATTTGGGCTCTCGAAACTTCTTTGGGAATGTATAAATTAGAACTTTATTTTAATTTGTAGCGAGCAATTTCAAAATTATTTCATATGCAGTATTTTTAAAATACATACGATATGTACTTTTATTGAAATTGATTTACTGTCAGATAAGGAATTAATAGAATACATTCCGTCAAAATATGTTATTAATTACGTGGAGTGGTCATAATATCAAATTGAAAACTAAACATCCCTAAAAAGCAAATAGTTTCTGGATTCGATTGCTGCCAAAAGTTTAACGCTTCAAAGTTGATTAACTGCCTGTTTCACGATGTCGAACGACATCGTTCGCTTGCATAAATACATTCAAACCAAAAACAACATTTTCAAATTTGTTGCTGTTTCAAACGTATTTATGATAGCGAACGATGTCGTTCGACATCGTGAAACAGGCAGTAAATCTTTTAAATTTCATGCTGTTATATTTTTCAAATGATATATTTCAAGCTTCATTTTTGTTGCTATTTGTTAATGATAAAGTATAAAATGGTGGCAAGAATACTTGAGACGAAATAGTTTTCAAAGACAATAATTTTTACTGTTATATTAGGCATTAAAGTTATTGAAAAAATAACTCAAATAAATATTTACGAGGTATTGAGAATCTAAAGAAGGGCAAATTTACTGATCAGTTAGTGCAAGTCTCAACATGGAATAAGTAGCAATTGCATTATATGGCTGTTTATAGTACAAAAACAGTTTGATTATTATTATTTTTTGTAGTTTGAGCTGATACTTGTGTAGAGAATCATCTACTTTAACCTTCCTTATTAACCGACTAATTAAATAATAGTAATAGTAATTTGAATGACAGCTGTTATGATTTGAAATCCTTAGCAATTTAAAATAAAAATAATATTTTACAAAAGTTTGGTAAATTCCAAAATAAACTGAAATTCACTAATATCTTCTGTGAAATTTAGAATTTAAAAACCAACTAGAAATCAACTAAATTAGCTATAAATAAGATTATATTATAGATCTATATCGCTTTTGTTCATAATCAACTTTAGTTGTATTAAATTTTCTTAGTTTTCTTTAACTTTTTCACGAATTATAATAATAAAGTATAAATATTTAAATTTGAAATTGTTATATTTATTACAAATATTTTCCATTTGTATATCAAGCCGCTGTTGTGAGTGTTATTATTGTTGCTAATTGTAAATTGAAATCAAAAACGTCGTTTCTTGATAATCGAAAACGTATTCAAATGTGTTTGTAAAAAGCTCTGTCTTGCAGTACCATATCTTTTTTTCTATATTATTAATTTGTATAAATAAAATAGTCTTTTTATCTTTTCAATTAGCTTTAAGTAGTTCTTTAGAGATAAAATGATGGATTTTTCAATTAGTGTGATAAAAAAAAAAAACAAAAACAAAAACAAAAAAATTTCTGAGTTCTTGAAAAAATCAACTTACTAAAAAGGATGTGCTTTAAAATAAAACCTATTGCGACATGTTTCCACGACTATGTCATTCTTAATTCGTTATCTCAACCATAATTCATAGTACAATAAATACTGCCTTCGTAGAATACTAGCTAGTGTACTATACTATGAAGACCTCAGATCCGATTATCGCCGATGACTCTGGATGTTTTTGCAGACAGCCAGGTCGCAGTTTGAGTTTGTTAATTTTGTTTTAAGAAACTATTAGAGTATCAGAATATAACTCTAATAATTAGATGTAAAATTAATTAATTTCAAGTCAGTTCATGCTTAAGCACTAACTGTTAAACTGTGCAAGCTATCCTTCCGCTAACAGTAGTACTACACTCGACTATGTTGGTGACGTATTCCCATTTCAAGTCTCGGTGAACATGTAAATATATTTTGTTATGTTTTTTTTATCTATAATGCACTATTTACGTTCATTCTTTTCGTATCTGTGCGAAATCCATCTCTTATCCTTCTTGGCGTACCAACTGCATTTAGTATATATAGTCGATATTTCTTATCATTGTTTTTTTATTACTTGGACTAGTGGCTCTGTGAAATCATTTTTCAAACAAAGCACTTTTTGCTGAACTCTTTCACGAGTTTTGCATTCGTTAACTGTATTTTCAACTTTTTTACTTTTACTGAAAATCGTTTTAAGAGTAATAATTCGAAACAAGTATGTATGTATGTATGTATGTCTATTAAAACAATTCCAGTTTGTTCGTGTAATTCATTACGGAACAGGTAAGAAGCCATTGCTGGTGCCAATAGCATAAATTAAGGTTAAATGAATTGCGATTCAGAAATGCTTCATTTTATTTTCTATAGAAAATTTTATAATCTGAATAAATTCGAATCACATTAACGAGGTGTGCAGTTAACAGTTTATTAAATGTGTCGAACGCGTGAGTCATGTGGCACTGTCATGTTGAGAAAGTTAATATTACATTAATCATATTTGAAAGAATTTTATTTAATGGTTTCACAGGCCCACAAATTACGCGAATGATTATTTAGCAGTTAATGCAAAGTGCTTGAATCGCAGTGGCACTTAAAACATTGATAATAACTTTTTCTAATTGAGGCGCACATATACAGCATTTTTAAAATGAAAAAAGCCACTACGAATGCAGCGTAATTCGTCGAAGTAGTTTGGAGAACGAATTAACCAATTCGATTTACCGTGAAAACATACAGCTGTCTCTCAAAAACGAAAGAATATAAAGTTCAGAAATATATGTATATGTAAATATATGTCACTATTTGTTAAAACTCTGGCAACGCTAGAATTTAAACAAAAACAATTACAAATCCACCATTTTCGCTTATAAGTAGATACATATGTATGTATACATATATTTTTTATAATTTATGGGAAATTTAAATTTCATGTTTCAACATTTAAGTAGGTCGATTTGGCTAAAAATCTTTTGTATATTTTATTTTATTCAGTTATATAAATCTATTGATGGACATTATATTAATTTTGAGATAAATAAGTACATATACAAATATCTAGTTAGAAAAATACAGAATCAAATTTTAAAAATATTACACTTTTTACAAAATTTTTACGCTACTTCATATTATGGTACATACATATGTATGTACAAAATAATTCGGTTACGATAGTACAAGGTGGCACAAAATAATGTCAATTTGAACTATTGGCCATTTTGTTATAAATAAAAAAGAGCTCCGTTTTCATAAAAAATTTATTTCAAAGCATAAAATGTATGACATTAATTAAAAAAATTATATATCGCTCAAATGGCCACTTCTCGGCGTGATGCAGAACTGCTCTTGTTTTACGGCAATTTGAATTGTTGCTCGGAATACATCTGGCTCTAAAATGAAGAATTCTTTTCATTTCTTTCAAGACTTGCAAGGTTCGTGATTTATTGTGGTAAACGCGAGATTTTCAAAAAACGGGAGATTATTCCACCTGGAAATTGGTATCTCAAAAACACTATCGTTGTCCGAGGTGTGTGATCGGTTGCTGCGTCCATCTGCATTTGCCATAACGAATGCTCACCATTTACGGTATTGTCATCGGCGTCTTTAAAAAAACAAGGGCTAATCACTTTTCCACTGCAAATGCCACACCAAACAATTACTTTAAGGGGATGATGCAATGGCTCTTTATGCAGTTTATGTTGATGCTCTTTGCCCTAGAAACTCAAATTTTGTTTGTTAACTTTAACCACTTAAGTGGAAAAAGGTTTCGTCCCTCATTATGACTTTTGATGCATTCTATTTTTTGCCAAATAAGCAGTAACAATATTTGCACGTTCATGAGGTCTGTTACGTTCCATGGCTTGTTGACAAATAATTCTCTTTATATTTATATGATAAATGTCAAAGCACAGTGACATTTAGCATCATCTGTAAAAATGGCAGCCAATTCAAATTATGTCATTACGAGAACTTTTGCGCCACCTTGTATTTATATAATATTTTATATTAAAGAAAATATCGCACACAGGGTTATGTCTTATAAGCCACGTTATCGACGTGTACTCATGCAATACTATTCTTGTAATTTTTAAAGCGTATATATGTTCGAATGAGCGAAATTTATAGAACTATGAATTCTTTATTTCAAAAATTTAAGATTATCTACAAAAGAAAATTGCGATTAAAAAGTTTTGATTCCGAATAACTTTGTTAAATTTGTTTAGGAGAACAGCTATGTAATACCTATTTTCTAAACCAAATGTTTTCAACTCGAAGAAAACGAATAACTAAAATTTTAGAACTTCTAATTATTTTATATAATGTCGAATCAGTTTAAGTTATTGATTAAGAGAAAAACTAAAAAAATAATGATAAAAAAAAGAAAGGATATACTTAATCTTCAAACTCTTTTTTGTAGGACGTAATGGCGGTAAAACTCAAAAAGAACTAGCAGCTCAAGCTGCTGTTGAAGCGGCCGAAGCAGTTGCTATTGCGGCCGCTGCTGCAGCTGGCATTAAGTCAGCCAAAAAAGAAATTGGCACTCAAGGACTACAGAATATACAGGATCCTAATCATTGGAGTAAAGATGAAAAATATGACGCGGACTCATATTTGGAAGGAGCCTACAAGAAACACCTCAGCAGACACGCGAATAAGTGAGTCGTGTGGAATCGAATTTACTTTATTAACCACAAGAATAAGAATGCATTTTAAACTAATCAAATTTCTAACTATCTTCTTTCTGCACTTTCTGCTTTTTAATTTATTTTTATGATTTAAAAATATTTTTTTACTTTTGCTTTCTTTATTTCTCATTTTTGTTTTATTTTAAAAATTTGTTTTCCCAAAACAGAGTTTTACTACGCGTTCGTATGCTCTATTATATTCAACATGAGGTGATTGGAGATCTGGTGCAGCAGATTAAAGAAAATACTCCAGTCAGGTATGTAAATATTTGATTATTTTTATAGCCATTTCTTTAAGCGTTTTTTTTTATTCGGTCTAAATATTTTAAAAAACTTTCATATAATAAAAATACTTTGTTGTAATAAATTTTACTTTCGCTAAGTTTGTTTTTATTTGCTCTGCATAAAAAAATTACCTTTACATATTTTTAACATCCTTATTAATTATGTAAATTGCTACACATATCATATGCGAGTCCGAAATAAAAGTTTTTCCGTTTGATGCCATAAGCAGTTGATTATTTGAAAGTGATTGCTATTCCTGAAGTTGTCAACTATTTGGAATAATTTTTAAAAATTTAGCTAACGAAATATTATATATAAATGTAAATTTTAGGTTTTTAGTTTTTATTATTAATTTCAACCAAAATTAAATTAGCAGGGATGTCGGAACATTGTCATTTTGACGACTTTTCAGAGTAAATTTTCCCAAATTATGCCCGACGATTTTTTTGTTGGGTATCCCTTGTAAACTGATGAATTATTGACATCTTTACTATTTTCTTAACATAAGGTCTAATTATACTCTGAAATCCCTGAAATGGGGAAAATATGCTCCGAAAAAACAATATTTTGTTTTAAACCCAGTCATGCCACATAACTGTCACATTCTATGTGATTGTATTGTTTTACAAAATAGTAGAAGACATGTTTTTCATTCCGAACTTTTGTATTCGATCGATATTTTGCAGGACTCTTTTTCTCTTCTCTGTAACTAATTAGAGATCTAGGACACAAAAGTTATATTTGGAGTTGTGTTGTTTTCCTTTCTTGGCCAAGTTATATTTGATTACGTTAGTTTCTTTATTTTTTTTTTTGTTTGTTTGCTAATCAGGCCTAATATGTATTTATGGCAATAAATTTTAAAGTTATTTATTTCATATTTTCCCGACGTTTCGTGAATTTTTTGCACTTTATCCAGGGACTCGTAATACAAGGTTATTATATTTTTGGAGTTGCAGTGCAAGCCACAAGACCTGATCGTATTCTTTTAAACTTTTTACGGGTATAAAAAAAAATCAAACATCATTTTCTTTTAAAATTCGCTTGATAAAAAGACCGTATCTTTTTACCGATGTTCCTTTTACAGGCATTTTTTTATAAATGTCTTATCAAAACACTTGAAACTTGTACACTTCCGAGACAATTTGTTTTGTAGAAGTGAAATAAAAAATGCGGTTTCTAAGATATTTTAAGTAAAACATGTTATTCGCACAATAAGTAAAGTTTTGACAATAGAAAAACCACAATAAACAACTTGTGCTAAATCTTTAATTCACAAATTTACTGATTTTGTAGTTTAAAGCAAGTGATCATTACTGATCTCACAAAATAGCCTTAATATTAACAAGATTGGCAAAATTGCGGCATTAAAACAAAAAAACTTTTATTTTTAATATTAACTCTTTTTTTCAAAATAATTTTCAAATGTTTGTATGTACATACATAAGTATGTGTTTTAGTTCTCCCATTAAAATAATTAATCATATTTCTAGTAGAATCACTCTAAATTTTATTATATATTTATGTATGTTTTCACAAGAAATATATTTAAAAATGTTTATTTAACAAAAAAAAAAAAAAAAATTAAAAAAAAACAGAAATAAATGTTTGCTTGTATTTAATGTATAAAATTTTAATTTTCTATAAAATATTCATGATACTTTAACTGGCATCCATACAAACCCTCCCAATTTTTCATGATTTATGTAAAATAAATGCATATATGAATAAAATTTTCAGATTTTCTAAGCGTTAGTAAGTAAACCACGTTCTTTAAAGGCCTTAAAATACATGATTTTAAAATTTGCAACAAAATATTTTGGAATTGGAAGAGGATTCATACATTGCTAGACTCAAAGACTTGTTCTGTAAATCAGAAAATTTAAATCGAGCGAAATGTAATGCTCAAATTGTACATTTAAATGTTAGAAAAAAGTTAGTAGTGGTTGACTTGGTTTTTGAGGAATCGCTCTATTTAAAATAATTCTAATTTTAAAATTGTGTTCAAATTACGGCATTCGATATTGATTGACATTTCAAACAAATGTTTCAAATGTATTATTCAATGTAAAGCCTAATTTGGAACACCACGAAGTGCAATTAAAAAAATAAAAAAGTAGTATACTAATAAGTAAGTGTCTAAATTTGTTTTTTTTAACAGTACGAGCGATAAAAATGTATTCTGTTAATATTCAGTTTTTGTTATAGAAATTTGTGAATTCGTCTTTTCTATTATTTTTTTCTTGTTCGATAAAATATTTTCAAAAGTAAATTTCGAGCATTTAAAAAATTATAATAGTCGCTTTAAATTAATTTTGTTTATATATTTTTTTCTTTTCAAAATAAAATTTTTTGTTCCTTTTTAAGTTTTCTTTAACAATCATCTCATTCATATAAATTTTTATATTTTCAACTATGTTATTCCCAAAATCTCCAAAATAAATTTAGCGAGCTTCCTATACGCCCCCCGACAATGGCTGAGACAGTGCCAGCATCATGGTGGAATCCCCCCTGTTGCGACAAGAGTCTTTTGGTGGGCACTTTTAAACATGGCTGTGAAATGTATCGTATTATGCGTTCAGATCCTGCATTATGTTTTACTGGTCACGTGGGTTCAACAAACGATGATATAACCGTAACTAACCTGCCGATGTAAGTATTATTTTTAGATATAAAAAAACGGAAATTCGGTTTGGAAAATTTCTTGAACAATTTTCCATTTGCTCTGATACGCAGTTAAAAAAGAAAAGTACACAGAATTTTTGACATTTATTGCCCATTACATTGTGCCTTGTAATTGCATTTTCTTGGCCTTATTTAAAAATTAATAAATTTGTGCGTATAAATTGCTACAGACATGTCAACAAGACTATTTTACCGTGTAGAAATAAATACAAAATTTCGAACTTGAAATTCAGGAAGAACTCTGCTTTAAACTAGCCTGTAACGAAAAAAGAAAAATATAAAAAAAAAATAATTTTTTGATAGAAAACAAATAATTTTCTTTAACAATTAGTTGCGAGAAAACTATTCGTAGAAGAATATTTATCAAATAAAAGTATAGTAAAAAATATGTTATAACCTTAACATTCGAAATTTTTAAATGAGAAACGAAAATTTGATTTACAAATGGAGATTTAGACCGTAAATGCAATTTCAAAGAAGAAAGAAAGAAAATGCTCCGTAGTAGTTTAAGAGTGTTTTTTTCTAACATAAAATATTCCCTTCCTCATGATACCGGACCATTAATAGAAAAGAATTATATTCAGAAAGAGATAATAAAAAATTATATAATTTTATTTACCGGGATAAATAATATTGCATGCATGGAAAGATAGACAAAATTAAATTCCTTTTGTTCTTAAGACGTTTTTTTTTGCTGTCTTATTTTTATTTATGTATTTTATTTTTGAATTTCATTACCGTTGCTATTTATTATCGCTTTTTATTTTCTTTATATTTTATTATGGTTAATTTTATTTTATACATATTTTATTTAATACTTAAATTTTTATTTCATTCAATAGAAACGAAGACGATGCCAATTCGAAACAATTTGCCGATGTTGAAGAAATTGATGATGATGGCACAGCCACCAAAGACTCAGATTCCACCAAATTGACAACGGGCGATAAAGATAAAGACTCTTTAGATCCTCCCGAACGCCCCAGCTCTTCGGGTAAGAATAAAAAATTGGCGAAAAAGGCAACCGTTGACGAAACAGTTTCAATCAATGATAACGACAAGGCCGTGGAGAATAAAAAGGCTGTAGATGAATTTGCCAAGGAAACAACAGAACAATCAGAAGTTATCGAAGAAGACTCCGCTGAAATGGAAAAAGATAATGTTAACGACAAAGACATTGATAATGGCAATGATAAAGAAACGGCCAAGTCATTGACTATAACAACTTCTGATATTTCTGAGAGCAAAATCGACAAGATGGAAGAGGATAGCGAAACGGCGTCTGTTGCTGTTGTTGCAGACAAAACTGAGCTAGATGCCGCTACTACAGACAATAGTAATGATACAACAGCAGCCGCTGCTACCGATTCCAATTCGATGGATGCCACAGTTTCCGAATCAGGTGGTACAACTACAGCCGGCGCAGATTCTCCTACAGCTAGCACATCGACTGAAACTGTTAACGTTGAGGAAGCTTCTTCAAATTCGACCTCTAACAAGGTCACCAATACATGTACTACCACCACCATCACCTCAACTACCACCACTACCAATTTAACAACTACCACTACATCCATCACCACATCTTCTACCACCACTACCACCACCTCAGCTACCACCAATTCATCTTCAAATGATCAAACGCAAAATGATACTGTTAATACGACAACCTCATGTTTAGGCCTAGATGAAGAAGAAAGTGGTGCTGGCTCATATCCGCCAACACAAGCTCCCATGGACGACAATTCAGCCACATTGTGGCCCTCGATGCAAGATTTAAATACACGTCTACGACGTGTAATCACTGCCTATCAAAGAAACTACAAAAAAGAAGAATTGAAACAGCAACAAAAGGCCAAGGTAAGTTTTAAAATTTTCTTTTCTAATTTAATTTTTATAATGATTTTAAAAATGAATTCGCAAACTAAAAAGCATAAAACTTTTGCACATTTTTTGTATTTAATTTAATTTGAATTTCAAACGAAAAATGTATGTAGTCAGATTTAGTAGTCTTTGTCTAAATTTTTCTAATTTTAACTGTTGGGTATTTTGGCTGTAATCAATTGGTATTAGAGTTGCATTAAAAACTAGTCGATAAACTTAAAATGTGCAAACTTAATTCATTAAAAAATTAGTCCATAAGCTTTTACCATTTTCGTTTTTTTTTTCAAAAATAAAGAATTATTCTTTGAACAAAATGAAAGTTGTTGAGAAGATGTTACATTTTTCTTGGTAATATTTATAAGTATGTATGTAGTAAAGTAGTAAAAGTAGAAATTAAAATAGTATCTGTAACGTTTGTATCAGTATCAGCAAAAAAAAAGTGTTTTTAAATACTAAAATTGGTTATTTAGTTTTTGGGAGAGATTTCTTTCCTTTATATTTTATAGGTAAATAATTGGCTTCACAGAAAGCAACCAAAACATTAATTCTTGAACTATCGTTGCAACAAACTGATCTGTATTTTTAAATAAAGAACAACGGAATCCATGCAAATTACGTATGTGTGTCTATTAATAATATATATAATGACTCACATTAAAAATTTCTAAGTTTCTTTTATGATCTCTGGTTTCACATTATTGTAGACTTCTATTGGTTAATTGGCCACAAGTGTGTATTATTTACTTTTAAAATTTTATCCTGACTAATATTTAAATTAGTTTTTATTATAGTACAGATTGATAACGTTTATTACCAATCTATTCTTTAACATATGTCCATGGAAGAGATGTACTAGTAAGTAGATACAGTATTTTATTCTTTATAATTTATCTTTCGATTGTCCTAAGGGTTGGTAAGAAGGGGCTTATATCAGAAATGTGTGCAGTTACATAAAATAACAGATATCAAGAGAGAACTCAATTTATAAAACGTATTATTTGCTCTTAACATTTGCAAATTTTTAGCCAAAAAAAAAAACTTGTTTAAAAACAAGTTCAGAACAGAATTCTCAAATATCTGAACATTAACAGCTAATTTTATTTAGATGCATTTTTCCAAATGTATAGCCAGTCGTCATTGATCTGCTGGCTCGTTAGGTCCAAGGCTGTCTGCAAGACGTGCATAAAACCCCGGTTTTATGGTTTTATATTTCTACGCAGTTAGCTGCTGTTAATATTATGAACCTAATTAGATGCAACAATGATAAAGCGGCTCCAGGTTGAACAACAACACCCACTTTATTGACATTCCAACTTTATTTCCGTAACAACTACTAGTACTTTCCTTTAAGAGCTTTGTGTGCTTTTGGGAACGTGGGAACTTATTAAAGAACACAAAATTTCCTTTTATCACTTTAAATGGGCAAACAACTTACACTTTTTTCACAAATGAAGACATAAATTTGGCGGAAATTTTTTGGTGAAAAATGTAAAACCTTGGTGGAACATTTTATTTGCATAGTACATTATATTGATACACTATTTGGCGCAATACACATTTTTTCAAATTGCGAACGGTGTCACTGTATTACGCTGGTAGTTTTAAAAGTGATCTTCCCCAACATTATTTTGTAAAATCTGGCAGCAAATTCCCTAAAATAGAGCTCCACATGTTGTAAAATAAAAACGAAATTTATCAAAAATGCAAGTGGGTGATAGGAATGATGATGTACTAAACCATGCTTTATATTTATATGTGTAGTATGCGTGGATATAGAATATGTAGATATACATACATATATAATATATGAAAAAGTATAGCAAATAAAATTTAGGTTCATTAATATACTACGTAGTATTATCGGTACCACATATGGCATCTCTTTTTTCAGTTTCAAACTGTCAAAATTTATCTTAATTTTACAAATACATATACAATATTTTTCCAACTTGCAAGTAAGAAAACAAATGCGAATGTAGCTTCGTTTTTGCCCAACAGAGGAATAAACTTTAGTTATCCACTGCGGGGGCGAAAAAAGTTAATAAAAAGCATTACTTGTTATTTGTGTCCTTCATCGTTAGTTGATCACATGTGGAGGTTGTCTACCAAAATCTGCGATGTTGGAATGAAGAAGTATTTCGATTCGAAAAGGAAACGTTTTCAAAAGCATTCAATTCCAGAAGCTTATCTTTAACAGCACACTCAAGGCGACCAAATGTATTTATTGAATTATTTTTAGTATCTGCAACATTGAGCTGCTCTTTTGCTAAGCCTTTGTATTTTTGCATATATTATTTGTGTATGTACTTTCTTTCACAGTGTTCCTTGTATTTTTACATATATTATTTGTGTATATACTTTCTTTCGGAGTGTTAATCTAGGAGTTGAGGAGTACAAATATTAAAATGTATCTTCAAAATCAACATTACTAAACTTAGTTTATTTATTACACTTATTTATCCCAAAATAATTTCCTAACACTTTATAACTGATGCTCGTCTTCGTAATACAGAGTTGAACTTTCGAAAGGATTTCCGCACTTTCGTAACAAACAGTAGGAAAATCGTACGACACGAATCGGTTGAATTCGTAAATTTTTCTTTTCGAAACGAAATAGGCGGCGTCCTGGTTTAATCAGCAATTCGTTTTGTTTTTTTTTACCTGATTGCTACTTGGATCTTAAATTTTCTAAAATCCTTTGTGTGCCAGAGATGTTGGGTCCAAAAATATACACATATGAATCTTCATTATATGTATGAATTTATTATATAAAAATCGGGTTTATGTTTGCCCTATGTTCGCAATGTGGGCTAATGTTATAATCAATATTGTAATGAAAAATTGTATTGAAAACTAGTTGTCTGATTCGAAGATTTTTATCATAAAACTTATAAAAGTTCGATTCTTTAATTTTATTTTATCTCTACTTTACTACTACAACTTGTTTTATCACAAAGAAAAATGTAACAAATTCCTTACTTCATAAAAAATTAAACAACATTTTTTCCCCTTTACCCACACTTTTTGTCCCAAACTCATCACGCAAATCTCATACAAAATGGATGCTTAATTTTTTTTAAATAAAATTCTTTATAAAAACCCCCTTTCAATCAATGACAGCTGCAAGCTTTGGTCTCTTCAACACCTCCATTGTCCGTACCAACTACGCCGACATTGCAGTCCATGCAAATGCAGATGCAAAATACTGCTACCGGTCCTACAGCTACCATGTCAAATCAAGATCCTGGTAGTCGTAGTTTACAATCGCTTATACAAAGTAATAATAATACTTTAGCGGCGGGACCAAGTACTTCGGCCGCTGCAGCTGCTGCTGCTGCCGCCGCTCAAAATGTCGCTCAAAATGCTTCCATACAACATCAGTTGCAACAGCAGCAGCAACTTCAACAGCAGCAGCAGCAGCAACAACAGCAACAGCAGCAGCAACAACTTCAGTTACAACAACAGCAGCATCAACAGCAACAACAGCAACAACAACAACAGCAGCAACAGCAAACTTTGCAACAACAGCAACAACAAGCTAGCGCTGCTGTTGCTGCTCTCACGTCCGCTCCCATGCCGACAGCGGCTGACATTAGTTTAATGCTGAACATTTTGAATACGACCGACGTTAGTCAGTTGGCTAATTTGGATATCAATAAACTGGCCATGTACTTGGTTAGTATGAATAATGTAAATGTTCGTTCCAAACAAAAATCTATATTATTTCCACTCATGATTTTCTTAACTACATCCTTCATTTTTTTTCGTTCTGATTTCACTATCATTATTAGATGTAAGATTTCACAAAAATTTCACTCCCATATTTTTTTTACATATTTACACATACTATATACATATGTTTACTTAACAAACACGTATAACTACCAATTTATCGTAACTGTTTTGCTAACCGAATTGATTTAAATCTAGCGGTTACAAGAAATAAGATTTACTTGGTATTTTATATCAAATATGTCATGAACGCTTAAGAAGTAGGAAACTGCAAGAAAGGACTGAAATGTTCTTAGAAATAAAATTTGTGTTTTGCAATACAGTCGATATAAATCGATTCTAGAATCTGTAGTATATTTTATTGTAAATAATTTTGATTGCAAATATGCGAATGCACTATCTATCGCTTTTGTACTAATTGTACAAAAGTTATAAATTTATCGTTGATATTCTTCATAAGAAAATATGGACAAGATATATGCAACAACTGCATAAAGTAGCAATTACAGCCGAAACGAAATTTTTTTGTAGTGTAGATACAAACATAAATTCCTACATTTGAAAATTTATATTAAAAAATCATTACACTATTTAAGTTCCACTAAAAAAAATTTGGACATACATTATGTGTTTTGTCTGCGGTGAGAAAAAGAAATTGGTGGCTCCGTAACTAATTAATGCTAATATAAGCGTGAATTTTGTATGATTTTCAGTCATGCCACGTCAAATTTTGATTTAGTAGGGAAAAATGAAGATGGCGCATACACGAAAACGGTCTTTTTACAAACCAAATTTGACGTGTTAAAACGAAAAATCATTCCATACCATCTCTTCTATACATATGCGTTTCTGTGAATTCTATGCGTTTCTAAATTCAAGTTACATACAATGCGTTTTATGCGCCAAGTTTTTTGTTTTTATCAGGTGTAGTGTAAATATTTTTATCAAATAGAAATAATTTTTTTGCAATTTTTGGAAATTGTGATTTTAAAAGAACTCATGGAAGTTATTGAATTTATATAAATAATATTTTGGGCCTACGAAAGTTGAAAAAGATCACGGAACGGGAAGTGAGTGGTATTTTTGCACCTTCAATAAGATTCTCCTCCATTGTAATTGATTAAAAAATAATAAACACAACAGAGGTGACACACAGTGCATAAAAGTAATCGATAACGAAAGAACTTTGTTAAAAATTGATTTTAATGTATTGTATTCTGGAAAATAGTTGTAAAATTTATTAAGGATTGCTTTTTCTTTTATTAAAAACGTTTTTGATGCAAAAAAGTGAAAATTAAAATCCACCACACACATTTTTTTTATCAATATCATTGAAAATAAAATATAATTTGTCATCTTTGGCTATCAAAAACAACTGGCCTTTTTTCTTGATGCATGAGACGCATGGAAAAGTAGAAACTAAACATACTTTATGCGTTCTTAGCATCTAAACGTTCTATGCGTTTTGCTATGTAACTTGTCACACTCAATTATTCTGATTCTACTTTTTCGACACATGCATAAAACGCAACAACGCATAGAACGGATGGTGTGGACTTTCAGCTTAAATCCGAAAAAGAAGAATCTAGAAAGATATCACATTTCAATGACAAATAAGTTAATACGAATTATGTATCGGTTGATTATAGAAATCTACCTAGTTTTTTTTTTTGTGATTGTAGCGATTTTCAATTTTCGTTTTGCAATTTTTACAATATCTCGATTTTCCTTTCTCATTCATATACACACATCATGTGAATTATATAAATATAAATGGTATCAATGGAAAACTTATAACATCTATACATGTTTTTGCACACAGAAATCAATTTCGATCGAAAGTGGAATTGATTCCGTATTTTGCTTCTCCAGAAAACAAAAAACGAAATTGTTTTTCGGAATGAAACCACTTTTAATTTCATGATCGAATTTGCATTTTTTGTATCTGATAGTACAAAAACAAATTTAAACTTTCTTGATTGAATAAATAAAATAATAAAATACGGAATCAATTCCACTTTCGATCGAAATTGATTTCTGTGACAGGCCTGAATATATACATACATATATTCCAAAAAAAATTCATGTTGAAAATATATAACTCATTTCTGCTCGAAAAAGTCATTTTTTATATAACCAAATTCCGACAGATCTTGTCTGAGATTTATTTTAGGGAGGACTAAATTTCCCCACTTTCGCACATTCCTAAGGTCAATCGGCATTGACTTGCATTTCTGTAAAACACTACGAGAAACATTTTATCAACGTTTTCTGCCACAAATCACAACAGTGAGGCACAGTGTTGGCCGATAAAAGCTAAAAATAATTTGTAGACAAAAACAAAAAGAACAACAAACTCAAGGCATGAACGAAATATGCAATAAAAGATATTATAAAGAAGACAGTTGACAATATCGCTGCTGTTTGAAAATGTAACCCGCTAAAACGCCTGCTCATTTACAATGGTTACAAAATTCAAAATGAATAACGAAGAAAGTAAAAAATAAAAATTACAACAACCAAACCCAATCTCGCAGGAAACAAAAACAGCAATAATTTATTGGTATTCATTTCAACCCCCAAAACAATTTTACGATTTTAAGATAATTTTTTTTGCACTATAACTTAGATGTACATATACATACTTATGTATATGTACATATATATTTTTACCTTACGTTTTATATACAGAAATACTAAAGAAATAGAAAATTAACCATGAACCAAAAAGCAGGACAAATAAAATAAATACTCCTGCGAAATAATTCTACTTTATCCCACACTTTATAATAGAAAAAAAAAAGAAATAAACCCCTATTTATTTCATTTAACCTCTTATTGTCACTAACCATCACCGCCAAACGCACACATGGCTGAGCTGACTGACTGGCTCTCTCTCCATATTTTTTCTCATTTTCTAAATTTTGAATTTTTTGTTAAGGATTTGGTAGACATTTTCTTATTTACTTGTTAAATTTAAAATGCATTAATTATTATGTCATTGACATAAAAATTCAACAAGATTTATATGTTTTATTAATAATAATCATTCAACTCTGTATACAGAATTTAGGTGCAATTAAATTTTGTTTAGAAAAATAAAATTTTAATTGTTATTGAATGGTTTGTGCGATTGTTTGATGCTTTTTGTGGAGGATGGGCGTTGGTGGTTGTTTTATTTTCAGTTCACAAATTTTTTCAGCTTATTTATGCAACATATTACTTTGTCGTAGTTGGACTTAGTATGTATGTACATGAACTGAAGGATGTTTTTGCAACTATTGCCTGCTAATTTATTTTATATCCGTTTCTGTCTGTGTAAAGAATTTGGTCATGTAAGAAACTGTACCTTTTGGATTAGTTATTGAAGTTTTTTTATTCTAAATATTATATATTATTGTATTAAGAAAGGGTGCGGAATAACTTTTGCGGTTCTTCGTTAAAAAAATATATATATTGAAAAGGGGTTATAATGTGTTATGATTAGATATTAATGCTATTATACGTTTGTACATGCGTACGTACATTAATAGCAATTCTACAAAGCAAGGATTTTTTTTAATTTTTTTAACTTTTGCAACATCTTTGAAGGATAGGATGAAATTTGTAATCAAAATCAAAAAAAACTTAGGCTACAAGTTTTGAAAATTTTTTAGTGTTGAAAACTTTGAAAATAAAGTTCTCATCTCAATTTTTTTCTATTATTATATATATTTAATGATCCTCCAAAAATGAAAATATTTTTCAGCAGGAGGGTAACCAAAACATGATATATCATACTTTTCGGCCGCCCTACAAATATTTTAAGTACATATTTATTTATCCGTCTTAGAGCAAATAATTTTGGCATCGACTTGGAGCATATTTTTACATATTTTACGTTTAACCGTATATATTTTAATTTTTCAATTAAGTGAATTTTCAAATATCATTTGCGGTTTTTTTTTTGTTGCGAAATCAAGATTTTCCATATGGAAATCTGTTCAAAAAATGGCTGAAGTGGGAAGAAAAATCGGGGGCGGCTTGTGTATTTTTCGAAATTTTCCATCTTTTTGTTTTTTATATGATTTTCTGTTTAAAGGTATGATCACAGTATTATTTTCGGCCAAAATGATGCAAAAGCCATGAATTGTTTTTTTCGTAATGCTTCTCGCAAGCGGTGCATGACTTCAAAATAATACTCCTTATTAACCGTACGAACATGTGGCTAGATTATGATACAATACAACAAGGTAATCGAAGAAAGCAGGGATCAAAACCTTGACATTTGATCGAACTGTGGCGTTTTTTTTTTTTGGTCTTGGCTCTCCTTTACTCCTCTATTGGGAAGATTGGACTTTGGTTTCGATATCATAACCATATACCCATGATTCGTCAGCAATAATGACCCTTTTAAGCAAATCTGAATCGTCGTTAACTCTGCCGTATACTTCATGCCCAAAATTTGCATGAGCCAGCCGATATGGCGACATCCTCTGCAATTTCTCTTATATTGAATCGACGATTCTCCATAACAAATTTTCTCACTTTCTCAACATTTTCATCGGTTTTTGATGTAATTGAGCTTCCAGGACAACCGTCGTCATTTACATCTTCTCGACCTTCTTTCATTTACATTTTCTCGACATTTCAAGAGCTTTCATGCAAATTCTTTACACAAACAAACTTAATTAAGAACATACATATGTTCGAGACATATAACGAATGCACGTAGCCCGAGAAATTTAAAAATTTACCTTTTATATTGAACACACCTCGTTGATGTAGTTCTGAAAATATGGAAAAGGAATCAACATACATATATTTAAATGGACTTATTCGAGTTTTTTTTTAATTTATTTGATTTTAATTAATATATACATACTTTAATGAAGTATATATAAAATTTGATATAGCGAATATAATAATACGACTTTTTTATTTTATTATTACTTATTATTTCATAAAACATTGTGGGTTATGTACACGTACAGTTTATATATGTTTACTATTATTGTTCCAATGTTAAAACATTCAGAACAGAAAAAAGTCCAAATTGCTTTGTGTTCGCTTTATCCATGTTTGACTATATTAAGAATTATTTTAAATCCCTACTTACATATTCATTAATTTTTTATAATTTTGAAGCAAATTTGTAATTTTCAAAAAAGTTTATGGCATTGTAAATGTTTATAGGTAGAAAGAACGTTTAAAACAGCTTTAAATATATTAAGAAAAACCCAAGAATACAATTATTGTAGAACTATTGCCCTGTGGGTATTTACAATGTTTTTTTTGGAAAATTAAAAAGTATACATATATATTTGTCATATTGATGGAAACACATCGAATGTTCGACAGGTAGACGAAAAAGGGCACAATTTCCAAGTGAATACAAAAAAAAAAACAACTATAATTGACAGATAATATTCATACATACATACATGCCATAAATTATACATTTATGTCTTTTCCATGAATTTATATAAGTGTATCTAATTAAACCTTGAAATCGTTAAGACTTTCTATTTGGAATATGTTAAAAGCAAACCCATTTAATTATAAACAATTATGCGGAAATTCCTTTTTACAAATTCTCAAAAGAACAGTATCTAGGTAGATAAGTATTTCACTTGCAGGACCAAAAATATGCGCTTTAAAAAGTGTTTTGTTAGTGCAATAGTTTTAGGACATGCTTGTGAAACTAAAAAAAAATATACGAGTATATACATACATATCGAGCCTTTGGTGCAATACCGTAGTAACTCAAAATTTGAATTTTTTAAGATTATATTACGAAATTATTCGGCTTGCCGTTTTTTATATTCTGTAAAATTTTCATAAAAATATTTTGTGTACTCAGCTCTTGAGAAAAGAACCAAATTTTCTTTTACCATTAAGTTGTGTGTAAATTCAAAACTTTAAACTCAATTTCTGCAAAACAAGCTTTTTTGAGTTACTACGGTATTGCACCAAAGGCTCGATATATTCTTTAAAAATAGTGTGTTTTTATTAAATCCAACATTATTATTAAAATAATTTATAACAATAAGATAAAAAAATTAGAATTGTTATTGTATTCGCTATATTGCATTTTATTCATATAAGTACATATATATTCGTATTTTGTACATACTCGTATGTATGGTAACCCAAATATATTTTGATTCTTATTTCATATTTTTTAAAACTAAATAAATATTATTTATTTTAGCTATTATTATTATTATTATTATTATTATTATTATTATTATTATTATTATTATTATTATTATTATTATTATTATTATTATTATTATTATTATTATTATTATTATTTATTTTAGTTATTATTATTATTATTATTTAATTTTCATTTGTGTTAGCCTTCTCACTTTATTCATTTAGATTACTTTCCAAAATTCTTGCTGCCTGTTTACCATATAATATATTTACAATTATTAAATTTTTAACCTTTACGACTTCTTGACAATTCGTATATAATTTATTACTCTCTGGATTTTTTAAATTTTTTGTCGTCAAGCGGTTTTTTTCAGCTTTTGTTTACAGATCTAGGCATTTCTTATTTTCGATTTTATTTTATTTTGTCCATATTTCTGATAAATTGATTGTTTAATTTACAAGCCCGACTGTATCATTTATTAAAAAACACTTTTGAAATACACCTTATGGTACAATCGTTTATGCCTTGTATCAATAAACGTCAAAAAATAGAAACATTAAAAATACGCAAAAAATAACTTTATCGTGAAACAAATTTTAAGTAAAATTGGCCACTAGTTAACAAAACAAATTAGTCACAGGTATGATAGATTCAGTTCAACTTTCCAAAAACATATGAAATAAAGTTGTATTGTTTTATCACATTTTTCATTTAAAATTACAACAGGTGGACCGTAATAATACAAAAGAAATATATTAATATATGAATTAAGCACATATATTATTATGACTAACAATCTTTAACCACTTTAAATTTTTTCACACTTTGTGTAACCGAAAATGAATACTTTGCGTTCTTCCGAGATTTTCAAATAATAATAAACAACTTAAAATTATCACAACATGTTTATATACTATACATGCTAAGTTGTAGAAAATACAACTACGGCACTTGTGAACATTCTGTTTTAAGTTTTTTTTTTTTCGTTAAACTTCAAAATATCAAAAAAGCAAAATTCAATTCAAATAAATATAATAAAATAAAATGTGCAATGCTACTGTTGTGTAAAAATTTATAATGCTAAAAATGTTGGTGTGTAAGGAATTATGTTTTTTTTTTCATATAAACTAAATAATTCCACTTGAATTATAGAATATTCGAATAAGTTATAATAATCAAACATTTTTAATATTATTTTATTGAACAATATTTTAACTTTTATTACTAAATATTTATTTCTAAGCGCGAGGTCTACTTTTATACAGAATTTATTTAAAAATTTAACTCAATATTTCGACCCCTCTTTTGGTGTCTTCTTCAGGAATATATAATTCAATTATTAGCCAAAATGGACAAGTTGCTATTTTATTTAATGTTTTATTAAAATTACCTCTATTTGTGTATCGCCGTTTTCGGCTACTTCAGAATATGTACATATGTATATCGATAAAATTCGATAATTGCAAAGCAGTTAGAAACCAACATATATACTAGTTATGTAACGAATGACACCTTTTAGATTTTCGTGAATACGAACACAAATATCTGATCTAATAATACTCACGAATAGGAATATAAAATTTAAAATTTAGAGATATTTATCTATGAATCGATTTATATGACTGCAAAATTAAATATTTAAAATGTAATTAAAAAATCTTTTTGCGTAAAATCCTCTTGTGTATATTATAAAAATTTATCATTTTTATATAAAAATTTATCATAAAGTTTAAATGGATGTAACTGACCTTCGTAGACTAGTAGGTAGTGTACTAGACTCGTAGTGCGAAGGTCCCAGGTTCGAATCCTGTCGCAGAACTCTGGCAGTTTGTCTCTGATAATTAAAGGGAGCGCACAACAAGCCTTCACTGGCTTAAGTGTATGTCGTATGACATGGGCTATTACACCCCTCCAATCAACCTAACCTAACCTAACCCTTAAATGGATGTCATTCGATTACTTTAAAAAAACGATACAGAATACAAATTTCTAAGATAACTTTACTAGATTATTATTACCGGGAAATTACTAACAACACACCTATTAAATATCAGAAACATATGTTTTGAACAAAATTTGGACATACCGACACTAGATTTTTAGTTTACTAAAAGAATATTTTTATTTTGAGCTCAAAATTGGGTTGGTTTTATAAAAATTATTACAATTAAATATATTTTGTTATTTTACACTTTATCATCTTTTAGCTTTTTGATGAAAGAAGGCAAAGATCACAAAAAAAGAGAAAAAAAGTGACAACTACCTTATAGCCTTTAGAATATTTTGTTTTGTCATTATAAATACTTGCTGCAATTGTAAGATATTTAATATTTTTCGCAATATTGAAATATTTGTACCAAAAAACAACACTATGTTCAAAAGTTGTTCCGTGGTATCTATCGCTCACCCAAGATTCAATGTTGAAGAGTAGAACGATTTTATTACATACACTTTTCATAACTCAAATAAAAAAATCCGGTCTTGATCCCCATTGAAATAAGTATATATGTATTTCTGGCTTCGCTAATGAGTATGCTCATGTCTTCTAATTACCCCCAAGGCGCAAATTCTAACCTCAATTTTTTTCCACAACATTCACATAAACAGCATTCAATTTAAAAGCCAAAGAAGAAATCTATAAAAAGTGCACAATAAAGAAGAGAGTAGAATATTCATATCCATCATACATACCATTCTATTCATATGCATGTATACATATTACTCACATATACATGTGTATGTAATTGCTCAAAAAAGTAGAAATGAAATTTACTTTTTGTTAACTGATGCACATTCGAATATTATGGCAAAAGTATAGTCGTATTATACAATATATGTATGTACATGCATATAAAGTGTGTAAAACAATGATGATGAGACGATGGGACGACAGTTGACAACAATCGACCAGCCAACAAATCAACTTAAAACGAACGAATTCAATACAAAAACATAAAAATAAAATCTTTAAATAAAGAAAATAATTGAATTCAATACTCAAGCAGAGGTGGAAAATATTAACAATTGCAACAAGGTTGGGAAGATGTGGATAACCTTTTCTAACATATTTATACAAATCAGTTCAGTTTTGTATATTTGATGTATTGAAATGAATTCATTTGTTGAACCTGACTTACGTTGTCTTCGGCATTATATTGTAATATATACTCGTAGAGTGATATTTATATTTTAGGTCTTGTTGCATAGTTCACTTAACATGTAATATTCAACGACTGCCTTCTCAAATAAAATCATAGTTGTGTTGTAGTTAACGCATCCGTCACATATTGTTTCGTAACTTGTTAGTTTAAAAACAGTGCAAATTCAGATCATATCTAATAATTTTGAGATTAGTTTGTCAAAATCAATCATCATAAGAATTATAAACTCTGCAAAATGTATTGAGTATAATCTATGAAAACGATTTCATACTGTCTCTTCTTTACTACTCAATTTTGAACGTAGTCTTACAGCTTCGCTAAGAATTTCACAATCGGAGGAATAAATAAATAAAAATCATTAATATCGTGATATAATTGGCATTCTCCCTTATTACGTAACTTGTTGTTGTAGTCAAATTAACCCGACACCAAATAATTACCACCTCCCTAGTCCTTATCGATTACAATTGACTACTATTGACAGTCACTTAGTATTATCAGGGATTTAGAGAAGAATTAGAAGTTATCAGCAGTAGTTAATTGTTGTCGACAAGGATATATATATATATATATATATATATATATATATATATATATATATATATATATATATATATATATATATATATATATATATATATATATATATATATATATATATATATATATATATATATATATATATATATGTATGTATGTATGTATGTATGTATGTATATATATATATATATATATATATATATATATATATATATATATATATGTATGTATGTATGTATATATATATATATATATATATATATATATATATATATATATATATATATATATGTATATATATATATATATATGTATATATATATATATATATATATATATATATATATATATATATATATGTATATATATATGTATATATATATATATATATATATATATATATATATATATATATATATATATATGTATATATATATATATATATATATATATGTATATATATATATATATATATATATATGTATGTATATATATATATATATATATATATATATATATATATATATATATATATATATATATATATGTATGTATATATATATATATATATATATATATATATATATATATATATATATATATATATATATATATATATATATATATATATATATATATATATATATATATATATATATATATATAATATTACATGTTATATATTATATTATAAATACTCTATCATTAAAAATTGCACTGTATTAATTTTCCCAACCCTGTTATTACTACAATAATTTGTCAAATATGGGTACGTATGCATAAGTGTATATCTTTACAAATCATTACAAAAATGGATAAAGAGAAAATTCGCTTAACATTCGCATGTGTGTTTAATCACACACACTAATGTCCATGTGCACAATGCAAACACCACCATACCTTCAAACAAACGTATGTATATGAAAAGTTTTAGCCGAAAAATTACACCACAGGTGGAAATACTGCACTCATATAAGTTTGTCATTCCATTTGTAACTTCAGCAACATTAATTTCTAGCACCGTAAGAAAAGAGACATAATAATTGGAAATTTCATTCAGAAATTAAAAACACCATTTTCGAAAAATTTCAATAACAGTATTTGTCGAACCAATTAATCAATTTCCGTGTTTAACGTACATAATCCGGAAAATCGGTTAGAAGCTTTCGAAGCAGTTTTCTTAGTTTTCAAAAATCATCGAACGAAATGAAATGAAGGGTTGTTTGTAAAAGCTTTTAAGATTAATAAATAACTAAAAGGATCTTGTTTTCAAATTTAGCATTTGGTAAATTAGGGTGATCAGTTCAAAATCAAGAAATTGTTTCCATATTCCAAATTTTTTTGTTTGGCGATTCTTTTACAGAATAAAACAATTTTGTGATGGTTAATTATTTACTTAAATTTGAGCCGAAAAAAACTATGTAAATGTGTGATGAAGTTATTTGCTTGATATTTATTTATTGAAAATGATTTTCGTGATTTTTTTATTAAATTTAAATAGGCTAGTTAGTTCAATTGTATTTTATAAGCCAAATTACATGTGATAGTTATCAAAGAACAAATTACACCAAAGACACATGTGTAAATCATTCTGACAAACACTAGCAGAACGGAACAACATGCTGTTTTCGAAAGCCGCTACACTTTTATCATCAGCGTTCTTGTGTTTGGTCCACTTCTGTGGTGTCAGTTGATGTATATTTCAGCTATTTATACATATTTGGCTTATAAAATACAATTGAACTAACTAGCCTATTTAAATTTAATAAAAAAATCACAAACAATAAAAATGTTCGAAAATAAAGAGAAATCTTAAACCTAAAATATAAATTAACAAAGCTAATGGCTTATAGCAAAAAAATTAATATACATACTTATAGTAACAAACCAAACAAGTTTGTCATAAGTTAAAAACAAAATAAGCAAATTAAAACACATGTGTATAGTTGGTAAAGAATAAATAACAATGGCAGCACTGTTGTAAGTTAGTGAGGTGTAATTTGGGCTTTCCATTACAAAAAAAAAGTTTTCACAAATTGTAATACGATGAATCAAAAAAATTCACGTATTCTATTTACAGTGAAAAAGTTTGTATAAATAGCTGAAATATACATCAACTGACACCACAGAAGTGGACCAAACACAAGAACGCTGATGATGAAAGTGTAGCGGCTTTCGAAAACAGCATGTTGTTCCGTTCTGCTAGTGTTTGTCAGAATGATTTACACATGTGTCTTTGGTGTAATTTGTTCTTTGATAACTATCACATGTAATTTGGCTTATAAAATACAATTGAACTAACTAGCCTATTTAAATTTAATAAAAAAATCACAAACAATAAAAATGTTCGAAAATAAAGAGAAATCTTAAACCTAAAATGATTTTCATTTCTGCTGAAATCATTTTGATAAAATAAAAAAAAAATCACTTCTAGTCTATTTTACAAATGTATCATTTATAACCTAAAAATTTTTAAATATGTATTTCGAGCATAAACCATAAACTTGAAAAAGGTTTTATGGATAGAGGAATATCTTTCGCTATGAAAATTTAAAGTAGATATATTTTAAAAGATATTATATCATATCCATATAAGTATGTATGTAAGTGAAGGGTAGATAAGATTCGGCACTGCCGTACGGCACTCTTGTCTGGACTAAAGCCTTGTTGAATTGGATAAATATGCCGATTGCTTGGTTGGATGTTTGGATGGCTGACGACAATCAACCATTTGTACATAATCACACAGATGCTTAAATCTAAATTTGTTTTAAGACAAAAAGAGAGAATCTGAGAGAAAGAAAGCGTTAGACGAGTTTGTTCATATTTATTAATTTTTTATTTTCTTTCCTCCTTCTTTTAAATTTACACTCTCCATATAGAATTTGTATTAAGAATTCAAAGTTTTTATAGGTACACATGAATATAGATACATACATACATATCCTTGGTATTTACGTAAAGATTTGTATACATACAGACATATGCATGTATATTGAATTGAATAATATACAAAAAGTAAAAGACTAATAATCTTAAGAAGAATATCAATAAACTAACGTCAAGTGTAGTAGTTTGACCCTGGATATACATACTTACATATGTATGTAATAAAATGAAAAGCTCATACTACTTTTACATATAAAAACTTCATTGGGTGGCAGGGTGGGTAATAGCAGTAAATAGGCAGTTATAGTCATGTCTAGCTTAAAGATTTGGGAAGTGCGCCTAGTGTCTCATATATCATTTTGATTAAGGATTTATTAGCAAAGCTAATACTCGTATGTATCTAAAATTACCAACTTATTTTTATTTTTAGAAATAATTTATGTGAGGATATTTTTTTAAATTTGGGAACTTATTTTAATTAGATCATTAAGTTTTATCAATAAATTTATGACAAACAATGTTTTTCAGGAGAAATTGTGCTTTTTTTCAAATTAATAATTTGCTTATTTACTAAATTATTAAATACTTATTTTAAAAATACATAAGTATATTAAATTTAAAAAGGTCCAGCTCTACAAATCGATTCGGTTTAATTTGAACGATTTCCATTGATATCTTAAAATCTAATAAGGTAATTTAATTTAACTATTAATATACATATTTCAAGACCGACAAAATTATGTTATTAATTGAATATGTTTTTTGAAGTCGAGTGGAGTTAAATAAACTCGATTTAGAGAACAGGGCTTTATTAAATTTTATTCTTGACAGTAAAAATTATACTACAGTATTTAAATTATTCTATAATTTATAATTTAAATATTAGAATACAGAGATTCTCAACGTTTTTCAAACATGATGACTGAAGTTGGCATTAGCAAAATCTTTTTTCTTACTAATAAAATAAAATTTTATTTAAATTGAATTAAAATTTTATTTAAATTATTAATTGTTTTTGTTATTAGTAACCAAAATTATTTAAAAACCACGTTTATTAGTCCCTCTTTTGAGTGTTCATTTTGAATTAAGATATTATAAAGTAATTTTTTTTATTAAGTCTGTAACAAGAGTTAAGGCACCTTCCCCTATCCGATAAATTGTTATTGCAACAGCGACAAATGTCCAAACATAGTCTTTGCTGAAAATAGAAGAAAGAATAGGATGGATGTTCAAAGAAAATTTAATGGCATATAAACCATAAAGAATAAAAATATGTATCTATGTATGTCTATATGTACTTGTATTAAATATAACGATAGTACACTTGCTGAATGTGCACCAGCCGCTTAAGGAAATGGAAGTATTGACAAAATATAGGCCTTTCAGTAAAATAAAATAATAAATCGGTTTTTGGTGCTATTAAATAGATAAGGACATATTATTTAGCGGCGTCTTTGATATCTGTCAATGATTTCAACATACCCCAAACATTCCGCACTATTTCTCCTAGAAGCAGTGGTCCTTCAAACTCGACTCTATCTACTTGCTTGGTTGCCAAATTGGAAAAATACATTTGGTTATTTAGAGCTGTCTGCCAGTCATCTTTTGCTCCATTATTTGTATTCATAAAGCCGTATGTAATTTTTTTCAATGGAAGAAAGAGTCCTTTAATAGCCCACTCTACAATGATTCTACTATTATTATGTAAGTACGTACCTAAGTATGTATGTACTAGTACATACATATGTATGTATGTACTAGTACATACATATGTATGTATGTACCTATATTTGTACATTTGTTTGACTTCGTTTTAATTTAAGCCAGCTCTTACCAATCAATTATTTTTCGTACATATGTACCTCACCAATGTCTTTCTGTTTAGAATAAATAATCCTCAAATAATTTTTTTACAAATTCAAAATATCGTCTCATTATTGAATATCTATGACCAAGTATGTATGTCATATTAAATATGCTAAGTTTTCTTCCAAAATTAATTAGTAACTTAAAAAACAGGATATTTTCAACTAAATATATACATACATACATATGTACTTACATGCATACATATGTAAACCTAAAAGGCTTCTTTCTGCTTCCTTTATTTTACACAATTTTGACATAATGATTTGAAAAATAAAAACACTTGAAATATAAAAGAATATAACAAAATGTTAAAATAAACACACGAACCGAAAACAAAATACACAATCAACCACCATTTTCTTCTCATACATGTAAATTGTCAATTTATCTCTCACTCTCACAATAATTAAGAAAATTTTCATAGAAACATACTCCTAACCCTCTTACTAACTTACATTTACCGTGCCTCTATCTTTTTTTTAACTAATATATACGTATGTACATATGTATGCAGAAAATATTTATGTTTAAATTACCAGCAAATTTACCAATTTCAAATGTCGCCATTTCTTCTGAAACTAACTCAAAACAGTCATTACATTTTTTGTTTTACAATCACACATATTGTTGTGTAAATAGTATTTGATGCACTTGCTGTCAAGTGGTGATGAAATTACTTTTAATAGTACATAGTTTATACACACAACATATGATAATATCTCTATATTATTTTAACCTTTTTTATAACAATTTGGTTAAAATATTACTCAAGCTTGAAGTCTTATTTTGTGGTTAAACAATTTTATTTAAAATTATCGAGATTTCGATATTCATTGAGTATCATCTTCAGGACAGAAAAATACCCAATTTTGAATTTTTCCTGAAGATGATACTCAATAAGTATCGAAATATCGATATATTTAAATAAAATTGTTTAACCACAAAATAAGACCTCTAGCTTGAATAATATTTTAACCAAATTACAATATATGATGCATGTACATATATAATTTATACATATGTATGTACTTATGTACGTGTCTACGTATTATAAAAATTTTTAACGTTTCCTACATAATCTTTAAATTTAATATTACATCTTCCTAATATTTAACAAATTTAGCTAATCAGACTTTATTAAAAAAATGGTAATCAACTTTGTTTATGTTTAGAGGAGTTGAGGAGGAAAAATTCAGAATTAGTCAATTTTGTGCTTAGAAATATTTTTATTTTGTAGAGAAAATAAGGTTGAAGTTGAAAATGGCAGATTTTAGTACAATGAGAAATCTTGTATTCAACAAGTACCCATAAGTTTCCAATGAACTGAATAGAGGTTCTCTATCGCTCATCGATATTCACTTTGTTATATCTCCATTCCGAACAATGTACATGCTCCAACATATGTACATATCTCTTAATATTGCCCTAGACCCGCATATAAGCGAGTGCGAAATGCGATTTTCTTCTCAATTCTTGCTATGTGGTATGACTGACTGTCTTTTTTTTAATAAAACTTTCACAAATCAAAAATATTGTTTTATGGATAAAGAAGAACACATCAGAGAAACTATAGTCTGAAATGACATCGATAATATAAAATTCGAACAATTCGAATTATGTATTTAGAAAATTTACATTATGCATTTTTTAATGAAATTTCTCGCTGATAGGAGTGATAATGAAGCTAACGTCATAGGAAATTTAGCAGCATGTAAAATTTCATACGATTTCTTGCAAAAAAATGTTTATACCAACTGTATTCACTGTATTGGCAAACAGATAAAATTTCATGTAAAATGCTTAGTGTGAATATACTTAGTTATAATTTCTAAGATCTCGATGTCTGTATGAGACTAAATTGATTTTAACAATTTGTTGTAGGGTGTTTTGGTAAGGAAAATTCCAAATGGATGTTACTTTTTTAACCCAAGTTCTATAGATATATGTATGTACATATTTAAGTAGAGTACAAAACATATGTAAAACTCTAAACGATGCATGAATTACTTAATTCCTAAGAGAAGAAAAAAGAGCCGTCTGCTTGATCTCTTCGCTATTGACATATTCTTGGCCAATTCATTACCTAGATATTTAGTTGCCGAAATGATCCCATTTCATCACATTTAGATCACTCTGAACACATATCATATGAAATCATACACAATTAAGCGCCAAAATTATATAACAGGGACATAATGATTTTTATATAGTTTTTCAAAGAACTAGTTATTAAAATTGGTATTAAATAGAAATTTGGTATTAATTGTACCTGCATTGTTTCTAAAAATAATGCACTTATTTTTCCATATATGTTTACCTCTTTTTTTCCTTATAAATATATACGTATGTATGTACTTGAAATTTCAACCCTGAAGAATCTTTTAATCCACCACACATGATTAGATTTTTCTACATGTTCCAGATTAAAACCATTGTGTACAGATGTACGAGTACAAATACATCTAAACTAACTGCACACGTACATATACATATGTATTCGGGCGCAATTTCACACGTTATGCAGTCAGTGTTACCAATTTCATATGTTACGTCTAGCCGCAGGTCTTATTTTTTGTAGCACAATAAGGAGTCTTATAGATTAATTTATATTAGGCTCAATTTTATTCTTTCTAGGAACCTGAGGCCAGTCGCTTTGAGTATCATAAACAAGGAAATCAGAAATATGCTTTAAAAATGTAATTTACATGTATTAAACATGGTTTCACTTAAAATTCAGCCGTTAAAAATACAAAATAAATAAATAATAAACCAACATTGTCAACAAAAAAATCGTAGGATGATTAATAAAAAACTATCAACTAGTTTTGCATTGTAATTTTGTATTGATTCTATATCCCATGCGATGTAATCAAAAAACGTTATTTAAATATTTTCTGATCTATATATTTCAAACCATATAGTTCGTCTAATTTGATTGAAAAAACAATTAATAAATCATTCAGCGGAATCATAATTAACCAACAACAAATATACATATAAAGAGCTGGAGTGAGTTGTTTAAGATTCAATAACGTGCGAAACCATTAAAACTTTATTTTGTTATCCAAAACACTGAAAAAATTTTAACCACAACTTATAAAATTTGCATATATTTCTGTGGAAAATAAAGGAATCGTTTCAACGCATAGTAAATTTAACCCAAGTAAAACGATTGCTCGTTATATTGTCGGATTCGTGTACAAAATTTCTTTTACCACAACACAACAGAGTAATTATGCCTCCAAAAACTCGAAAACTCTCCTTGCAAGGAGGAAATTTGCACTAACAAATCTATTCTAAAATTGTTAAAAAGTTGTAAAGAGAGAAGAACATTCAACTACATAAACGTTTCTAGTGTTTCCGGTTATAACTATCGAAGTGTGTATATATGTAGATATAAATATTATTTTATAATTTATTTGAGTGGCAACGAAATTTATACTCCACAAATTTGAATGTGCACTTAAAAACATATATGTACATCCCAAAAAATATAAAATATGAAAAAATTAAGGCTCTAAAATTATCCAATTTTTGCCACTGTACACACGCATATGAATATCCTCGTAAAATAGCCAGAATAGCTTCTTAAGACCATAAAACACCGCGATCTAATGAAATCTCGATTTTCGAAAATCGGGATGAAATATCTAACTTTAAAAAATAATGGTTACAGTTTAAATTAAAACTTCTTTGTTTTTTGTGAATTTAATAACATAATATACAAGATGGTTAAATCGAAATAAGTTTTTGAATGAAAACCAGTCATATGTTAGATTAAGTTTATGCAAAAAAAATGTCCAGCGTTTTGAAAAGAAACCGAAAGTTATGCCAAAAACTTTCGATATGGAAGCTAACACTTTAAAAACTTTAATCTCATTTCGCCAACTTTGACATTTATTTTAAAGATATGGCATGACTATTTTGCGTTAAAGGAGCGATATGTGTAACACATACATACATGTACGAGTATATGTATATATATTTTTATTGATATTTTTGACAAATTACCAAACAATCACTTTCTACCAATAACTATAAATGTATGCCATATTGAAATCTGGCAAAAGCGGCAACACTATTTCATCTACAGTTGTACATACATATATGTACATATGTATTTGAATGATATAAAATATCCTTTTGCTTTAACCGTCCCGTCATTCAGTCACTTTTAAATGAGAAGCACCAACAAACAACCTTATGCACAACATCATTCATATATCACTCGCTTTGCAATAACTTTTTTCTACTGCTTCTCTTGTGTGTATGAGACAACAGACTAACTTACAAACACAAGTTTAAAATTAAATTTTTTCAGTTTCATCATGTGGATGTATGCCCATAGATACACATCTGCATGCATACAAATGTATGTATGTATATAAGTATGTACAAATGTGTCTACTTTCAAAGGAAAATGAAGAAGCAACAAAAACAGGCTCTTTATAATTTTATAGTTTAGTTTAGGTTTCTTTTACATTTTGTTGTTGCTTGTGTTTTGGCTAATATATGTATTAGCAACAACAACAACATGAATAACAAAAAGGTTTATTTTGTATTTTGTTGTAGTTGTAGACAAGCTCATTTGTAAAAATCTTTTATTGAAAAGTGGAAATAAAAAATCGGCAACTGAACTGAATCTAAATACACAAATTTGACTCTATACCTCACAATTTCAACAACAACAACGTAGTGCAATAATAATAGCAACAACATAAGAAGTAATAAAGTTTTAAGCAAAATGCGAAAAATAAGAATACAATATCATAGTTTGTCGTTGCTGTTTGTAGTTTTACTCGATATTGTTTTTGTATTTTATCCAAACATTGAACAACAATTTCAATTAAATGAAGGGAAGTATAACGAAGTTACATGTATGTATGTCATATATACATACATGAATATAAAAAATATTCAATATGAAGTTTTTTTTTCGTTCAAAGGCAATTGACCGCAGTTGACGTTTTTTTTAAGGTGAAAGCTGATTAGATTTTGGGTCCAAATGAAGCAGTAGCTTAAAATTTATTTCGAAAACAAATATTTTTCTGGTGCCCCTGCGCAGAGATTTCGTTTCCCTCAAAATGTTTCAAAAGTCGAAATAGCAAACATATCTATGTACCTAAACAACTATGTATGTATACAAATAAAAAAATCGTGGCACGCATGCTTAAATTTAAAATCTTAACTGTTTAACTGTTGATATAACCTCCAGAAATGGAGGATGATTATGACGACCAAAAAATGGGCGAAGCGTGCGAAACGTGGTCCGAGCAGAATACCCGTTTTGATGAAACAATTGTATTGTTTGCACGTGTTGTTGAACGATACTTGGCAATACCTTTGTCTTGGCTATCATCTGTCAATGTTTAAAACCCCTATTGGAAGACCCGATATATACATATGTAAATACTTAGTAATCGATTGATTGACCTCTCTGTAACGTTATCATATACAAAGATCTGTAATTTTGATAATTTGTATGCCAATTTTTTAATCGTATTTTTAAATATTTTCTTTTCAAAACCATCGATATATTTATGGATTTCGGAGAAAATAAATACTTTGAGAACACAAAAAAAAGAACATTTTTGTTTCTTCGTGTTCCACCTTCAAAGGAATGTATTTTTTTTTACTTTTTATTCAAAATTTTATATATCAAAAAAATATTCGGCTGTATTGCGTTTGACTTCAAGTTCGACAGTTTGTCTTAAGATCGAGTAACATTGTCTAATATATAAAATATCGAAGACGTAGGCGAAATTCGCAAAACATCAGTTGAACTTGTGGTTTAAATCGAAAAATTTCAAAATGCTAAACATCTCGGAAACTAAACAATAATATCCCACCTAAATACGTGCATTTCTTTTTTTATATTTTAAAGGCCTAAGTATAAAAAATCGTATCTTGCGAGACGTAAATGAGCGTTTGGCGATAAAAAAAAATGTTAAACATTCGTTATCCCATTTATAAGTTTGATATAGATTCACTCTGATTGCTAGTCCTATTATTCCACATGAGTTGAAAGACACATCAGCCTTATCTGTGTGAAATTTTGTTGAAATTACTTGAATGGCTCTCGAGATATCATTAACTAAACTACGCCAAGTCACAATTTTTGGACTGCTGGAATCAGAACTTTTTCCTCTATCGAGATGTAAATAGCAGTTGTATCATTTGGTTCGTGTTTTGGTCTGTCTAGGAATCATTGCTTCTGCTACTGTTTCTATGATTTTGTTAATCACATTGTTTTTTTTTTTCTTGGCAATGACATCTGCATCATGTAAGTTTGTGGCTTACAAATGATATTCACTATACCATGCACCATTACAGAGCAAAATTTTGAGAAAATCAGACCTTTTGTATCCGAAGAACACGAAGTGCTTCTTAATAAGTAACCATAACACTATATCACATAATTTTATAAAGGATATCATTTCGATGATCAGTTTATGAATATATATATATATATATATATATATATATATATATATATATATATATATATATATATATATATATATATATATATATATATATCGGCCTAATTTAAAAAAACTAGTTCTTACATGATTTCGTGCCTATTCCTAATTAAGTTTTCACTAAATTTACACTTTTCTCCATGAAAGGGGAAAAATTTTACACTTTTTTCAGAAACGCAAACAGAAATAGAAGAAGGGTTTGTGATTTTCAAAATGTTTCTTGGTGTAGTTTACTTCCTACCAACAGATTTATTTTTATTATAATTCTCAACTCTACCTATATTGCACTAGTAAGTATAATAGTATATGTAATACTATTAGCCTGCCTGGCTGGCTTGTACTTTGTTGATGATGATGGTTGGTTATTTCGTTGCATGGCTGGTAGTCGCACTACTACTAGTGGTGGTAGCTACAATAGTAGTAGCTGTTTGCTTACTTTCCTTGGCTGGCTTGTGCTCCTCTTAAAAGCCAACTACAACAAATATTAAATAAAAGTCATACGAATACAACAACAAGAACAAGAAGAAAATAAAAGAAATATTCTTCACTGGCTCGTCGCACAACAGCACATGGTGCCTGCGCTTCTTTTGCTGCTGCTGTAGTGGGTTTGTGTGATTATTTGTAAGCTGTGCATAGCACAAGCATATAACAAACAAAAACGACGTTTATCTCTCTTGTATTTAGCGCGCTGTGCTCATTATTTGTTTGAGCGCCGCGCTGTAAAGTTGTGAAAAATTTCAATTCATTAAAACAACGACAACAACAACAAACGGCACCATTAAATAAAAATAATAATCATTAAATAAAAAAAATTTAAACCAAGAAATATAGAATTATAATAAACTAAAGAAAAAGAGATATTATACCTTTTTCTTCAACCAATTGAACCGACCAAAAACCTACAGAAAAAAAGTAGTAGAACCAGTGCAGTGGTAGTGTATAGTGAGTGGAGTAAATGCGGCAGTGGTAACAAGAAAAACGACATAAAGGAAAGAGGAATTTTTAACTACCAAAATTTTAATTTCAAAAGGAATTAGAAAGAAAATGAGAGCTTTATAACAACAACAAGAAAATTATAAAAGAAATTTATAATCTAGTCTAGCGCAAATAATAATTAAACAAGGAAACCGTAAAATGGAATAAGTCTTCGTATTTGTTAACTAATTATTTTGGAGAATATCTCCAATAACAAATTTGATAAATTAGTTACTACTTTATGTGAAATAGAAAATATTTATAAAAATATAATTAATATGCAAAATAGCAACGTACATACTTACATATGTATGTATGTATGTACATACAATGTATGCATGTAATATGAAAAGAAAAATAGCACCTGTGATGATGAAATAGATATGCACATACATACATAAGTATGTTCATACTTATATCTA